>CM024589.1:22724874-23411850 GCA_014182565.1 Eucalyptus marginata
TTGAGTTCCTTTTCAAACCTTCCGTGGACCCCTTATGAAGATAAATATGAATGTACCCTTTTACTGGTGGCAATGTGACGATAACCAAACTTTAGAATATCGTACTTAGACAAGAATACTAGGAAAAACAACATTTGTTCACGATATTTCGATGCAAGCAAATAGAAAGAGAGCACAATTTCTTTTCAATATAAAAAGAAAAAAAGATTAGATGCAAAAACACTTCCCGTTGAATTAAATGTCTGCTGGAATTTGAAATATGTAAAACTTTAAGCAATTTGTGCGCTTTTTTGAGCGATTGTTCAGGTTACTCAGTTGTTTCAGTACATATTGCATCTTCATTGTTGTATCTGTATTCTACTAGTATGAGAAACATTTCTTATAATATTATTTACAACTAGCACACTGTATATGTGCTTTCAAGATGTAGAATGTATTTTTTTGCTTTTTTTTTTTTCTGTATTTAGATTATTAGCACATGCATGTCAAACAAAAATCTCACTGACCTGTTGACCCACCACATCCGACAGACACTTTGCCAATTGACCAACAAGATTCACCGGAACAATGGGAATTATGGTCCCCAACCAAAATAAAAGTTCAATATTATTATAAAGAAATTGTCAATATAGATGTACCGTATGGGAAATTATTCATATTCCTTAAGTACAGCTAAGGTAGCAGATTTACTGTATTGTAATTATCTCTGAGCTCGGTTCTGCATTGATTTGTTCCTTTTTGCAATAGCAGTCAAATAAATAAATGAAGGAACAAATTGTACAAATCAATGCAAAAGTTGTGTGGGTTCTTGTCAGTGACATGTGTGCTCTGTATTTAACATGAACAAGCTATAAAATTAGGTAAAACATAGGCATGGGATAAATGCCGACCGTGGTGGATCGGTGCTTTAATTATCAATTTGGGTGAAAACATTGATTAAGTTATTGCCTTATTCGGACAAAACACTTATCATGTGAAGTCTACATAAAGCTCCTATTGCTTATTTTAAGTTTGGTATGATTAGGGTTGTTCAACCACTGTGGATAATCAGTCCAAGAAATCTGTGAACACAAAGTCGTGTTTTATTTTTTGAGATAATGATATAACTGGACCATGAACTATGACTAAACATATAATGTAGTCCATGAGTTTTTAATTTCTTTAATGTGGTCGTTGAATTTTAGCCTAACGTGCTATGTCATCCCTTAATTTTTAATTTATTCAATGTAGTTCTTAGATTTTTTGTTCACATTCAAGTTAGTTCATAGATTGTATAAAAATGTTTAATGCTATCCTTCAATTAGTTCAAGTATAGGGATAATAAAACTAGATTGAACATGTATTGAAAATTTAAGGATTACATTAAACAAATTGAAAGTTTATGAACGGCATTGTATATTGAATTAAAGTTCATAAACCACATTTAACAAATTAAAAATTGAGGAATCATGTTAAAATTTACAAATTATTTGTGTTATTTTGCCCTTATTTATTTTGTTGAGGAAAGTAATTATAGTTTTATCACTTTATTTATTCTAATGTTATGGTCGAGAGTTACTACAAAAATTGAGAGAGAACTTACGTATTAATATTTATATTACACGAGCATAGAAATTGTGAGGGAAAGATAGGAAAAGAAAAGGGAGGGGGAATTGGTGGAGAGAAGTGTCTAATGCCTATATTTCTCGATCATTTCACGTCACGAGGGGAAGTACGATCAGAAAAAAATGAAAAAAATAAAAGAAGATGAAGAAGAAAAATGATGGAAAAGCTCTTCTTTATATTCTTGATTTCTGGGACTACTTACCCATGTTTCCGTGAATTCACTAACACAATTTACTATGCCATTCAGAAAATTACTAAGATAATCATTATTAATTATAATCACTCATTGGAAAATCACCATCTTTCAGACATTTTATTTGTATATTTGGGTCATTATCTTTAGAATTTCGTATCGTTGACCTAACATGAAATTAAAGAATAACATAATAAAAGGGAATATTTTTCTTTAGTTTTTTTGGAGTCTAAATCACAAAAAAAAAGATTTGAAATTATATATCGATGTTGACGGGCATTTTGTTGGAACAATGTTCATATTCGAACACCATAAGGAAATTGAAAAGGAAATTAGAGAGGCAACAATTTGCTCATCATCAATTAAAAGTTTCCAAAAGACAAAAAATATAGGAACGCAGTAATTAAAAGAAAAAAAGAACATTTATTATGTATTTGTATTTACACAAAAAATTGAAAAAACCATCCCTCTCGATGGTTTTTTACCCGTTGTTCTCTAACAGAAAAGATATCAGAGAATCTCCCTATATCCAAAAACCAAAACAAAAAAAGAGGACTATTTCTTTCCTCCCCTCTAATTCTTTCCTTTTTCCCCTTTTCGCCCCGGATTTCCCTCCTTTTTATATTTCTCGCCCACGGCGCTTCCGACCGTTACGACGACGACGACAGACTCAGGAGCACTCTCGCCGTGACAGCCTCGCCGCACGCAGCTCAGTCGCGGTGGCCGGGCCCGCGCGCCGCCGTGCGCAGGCACAGGTGCTGCGCGGCAGCAGCACCGCCCCCACCTCCCACTTCCCGCACCGCCCGCATCGTCGCCGCGGCGGCCTCGTCGATTCCGCCTCCGCGTCGCCGCCTCCCGCGGCCGCCGTCCCGGGGCCGTTGCTCCCGCAGCAGGACTCCGCGTCGTCGACCACGCCGCCGCCGCCGCGGGAGAGGACGCGCTGGAGGGTGGAGCGGAGGGAGTCGGCTTCGAACTCGTTGTCCTGGGCGAGGCCCCGCCACATGTGGCTCTCCATCGCCAGGATCTTCAATTTCTCTTGGAGCAGACCGTTCAATTTCCCGATTCTCTGGATTTCTTTGTCTTTCTCCTTCAGTTTGCTCGCCAACCCCTGCGTCTGAAAACACGTCCAGAACAGGAAAGTTGTCAGGAAATTTCTAATTATTTCCCTTTCAATAATAAGTAATTTCTTGACGCAATTCGTGAAAATTTAATATTTTTTTTGCCGGGAACAGAGCCGACATTGTTAATGTTTTCTGGGTTTTTTTTTTCTTGAAATCCCAGAACAAGTGTAAGAACCCTAATCAAATCCATCAAAAATAAAATTATTGAAAGAGGAAGGAAGGAGAAGAAGGGTCTCACATGTTGCGAAATCAAACGGTCGATCTCCGATTCGCGCCCTTGGATCTCGAACGCCGCCTCGTGCCCCAGAAAAGGCGACGCCTTGCTCATCTCGTGAGGAGGATTGCGACTCGCCGGGAAACGGTCGCCGTTCAAGTAGTCGCCGCCGATCGCGTCGTCTCTGGACCGCTTGCGGTGGCTCCTGGGGACAGAGACGGCGGCGCTGTAGTCGCTGGTCGATCCGCTGTCGGATTTCACGGACGATTTCTCCGTGCTGAACTCCGGGACGACGCGAAGTTTCAGGCGGCGGCGAGACGGACGCGAGATCGGGTCGGGCGTCTCCGTCTCCGTCGATGGCAGAGGGATGAAGTCCTCCGCATGGGTGGGGTAGGAGCGGATCGCGCAACAGTACTTCTTCGTCGCGATGGAATTCCCGAAGAATCTGCAAAAGAACCGAACCGATTGGAATTAAGCTTGAAAGAAAAGCAGAGAGAGATAACCCAAATAGCTCACGATATTCAAAATCAAAGAGAGACCCACGAATGAAGATCGACAGAGTACCTGTTCACGATCATCCGAGCGGGAAAAGGATCGGCCCGCCGAGCTTCGACCGCCATGAGAGCCGCTTCGCTTTGAGAGAGAGAGAGAGAGAGAGAGAGAGAGAGAGTTTCAGACGATGAAGAGCATGAAGAAGAGAGAGTGAGAGCGCGTGTGGTGTGGGCGAGGGAGTTTTCGGGTTTATATTAGGCGTGTTTCCGACCGTTGCGACGACGACCGACGTTGTCACGGGCAGCCGCGCGGTGACCGCCGGGCAGTCGGGGTGGCTTGACACGCACGCCGCGGGCAGGCACAGGTGGCGGCACGGCGGCAGCGGCGGCGGCAGAACCCCCGACCTCCTCCTCCTCCTCGCCCCGTACGCCCTGCGCCTCCACACCACCACCGTCGCCGCCGCGAGACGCCGTTGCTGCTCCCCCCTCCGCGGATAGCTGCTGCCGCAGCAGGACCCCGCGTCGGCGCAGGCCAGATCTGGTCCTCCATCAGAAAAAAGACTTAAAACTTTCCATCGGAGCAGCCGATTCAAGCTGCCAATGGAGGAGGAGAAACCCTCGAAATTCTCGCACAGCTTTGGGAGATGGAGCTAATGATGTTGCCATTTGATCACCTCTCTCCCTCCCTCTCTCTCTCTCTCTCTAAGGAAAGGAAGGGCAGCATAGGAAGAAAGGTGATGTCCATATATCAAAATCCCACCATCAACAAGTGCATTAGAATTCAAATAAATGCACGGCGCTTTATTTTTTAACACCTCGTGGGCCCCTTAGGAAAAACCCTAACGGGAAGGATTCGCTCCATGCCCCCTGTTGGGTGGGGGTACAATTTTTCATCGGGCATAAACAAAGGACGCGCACGATAAAATTTTTGTTTTAGAAATTGATTTCTAGCAAGAAATTGATTTTTAATTTATTCAGGACAGTTTACGAAAGAAAAAAAAATCCGTTTAATAACAATTCAAAATTTCTATTTCTAGAACGAAATTCGTTTGATAACAGAATAAAATTTATATTTCTAAGAATAGAAATTGATTAGATAACAACATAGGAAATCCTCAAGTACAAAATAATAGTCCAAATAATACTAAAACAACATAGGAAATCCTTAAATACAAAATAATAATCAAAATAATACTAATACATTCAAAAGGTGAAAATACAATTTCATGGAATTTCTAGCATAATAGGGTGCGAATGACAACGCTTCTTGGTTGGGGAAGAGTTTTTTTTTTTTTTTTTTTCAGAAATAGTTCTTTTCTATTTTTATTCCAAGGAACAATTTATGAGTAAAAAAAACGTGTTTGGTAACTATACAAAATTTCTACTCTTGGAATAAAAAAAGAATAGAAATGCGTTTGGTAACGCAACAGTTTCTTTTTTGTATTTATTCGTTTTTTATTCTTACTCACGAATCGCCGACCGTCAACTGCTAGCCACCGTTGCCCATCGGCGCCGCCCCCACCACCGCCTGGCCGCCGTTGCCGTCGCCGCGGCGATGGCCGGTCGGTCGGTGGTCGGCGGTGGCTTTGAGTGGTTGAAGGTGGCCGCGGCAAGAGAGAAGAATAAAAAGAAAGAAAAAAATTGACTTATTTCTATAAATTATTCCCGGAACAAGAAGCAATTTTTTTTTTTTTTCTTTTTGTTTACTGCTTCAAATCTATTCCCGGGCTAACTTTCTATTCCGAGGAATAGAAAAACAATTTGGAGTTACCAAACGGGTTTCCATTTTTTCTTTTTTTGTTCCAGGGAACAAAATAACAGAAATTCTAAGAAATAGATGCGTTACCATGCGCAACCTTATTATCCCTTGCCATTTTATTGGTAATGGTAATGGTTTTCCTAAGCGTAGAGAGAGAGAGAGAGAGAGAGAGAGAGGGGGGGGGAAGACCTCAAATCGGAGAGGAAGGAAAGTGCAATCCAAATCCGAATGGGGACACGGACGGAGGAGGCGAGTCCGACGGAACGACTGGAGCAAATTGGACGGTTTGAGGATGGCGACGGCAAGATGAGCGACTATCTCGACCAGCAAGAGGACGGCGGCGGCGTCGGAGTCAACGGTGGCAAGAAGGATGGATTCGGAGTCGATGATGAGGATGGACAGATTATTCGGAGTCGACGGTGCTAGGGTTTGGTTGAAGCGTTAAGAGGAGAAGGACAAGAAACGCCCAAATAGAAAAGCCTGTGAACGAAGAAGGATGCCCAAATGGAGAAAAGAAAAAAAAAATTCTAGTTTTAGCTTACCAAAAAAAAATAAATTATATTTCTATTTTAGAAACTGAGAAGTTAAAAATTTCAGCTTCTGATTTTTTCGATTTCTCTATTTCTGGAATAGAAATCTGTTTCAGAAATAGAGAAATCAAATTGCGTTACCAAACGGATTTCTGTTCCAAACCTGTTCTGGGGAACAAAGAAACAGAGAAATCGAGAAACATAAATTTTATCATATGCGCCCAAAGTTGTCATGGTACCGCACGGTAAGTGAGATCGGATAAGGCATGGATGCGATTGAATTCGATCCCAATTCGCTTGCTTCTATGACGTTCAAAGGAGAGATGGTTGGATTTGTCACTCCCACGACTGACTTGTCACCTCCCTAGTAAGGGATTGCACTCGCTTCCCAAGCTAGATTTTAGAGTCTGCCATTATCTTAACTATAAATATCAGTCTTTAGCTAGTCATTGCCCTGTTGAGCTAAGTAAGAGGAGATTCAAATATCATACAAGTAAATATATAGGCCTAGATGCTAAGATCTTGATCATGCTTAGGTTGGAGTGGACTCGAATTTTATGTAATTTCTATCACGAGAGGGAAAAGAGAAGGGGGGATGTTGGGGGCGTGAACACAAATTGGGCAAGTTGTTATTGTTGTTGGGGGTCAATTTCACGCTTTCTTTATAGAGAGTTGCCACACCATGTGGTTGGGCCATAGTTTTTGTGTCTTGGGTTTTGATCACATCATGGCCCAATGTTGCAATCTCCATAGATTTAGGACAAAGTCCTCGAATGTGTGTACACCCCCTTGTCACAAAACCAGACGATACACCTTTTCTATACGTTCCACCTGATTTTTTTTAATGGCTTTCCCTTTTTTGCCAAGAAAAGAAAATTGGAAATGTGACTTGTCCACGAGAATCATAGTGTCATCCACACTTACCACATGGGGTAAAAACCCATCAATTTTATTTATTTATTTTCAAAATATTTTGGCAGATTCCACACTTATTAAGAAAAAGGGTATCATTATTTTTATGTACTATCAAGTACATCCTCATTCATATTAACGCCCAGGACGCACACGTAATGCTTTGCCAACCTGACATCATTTGAAAAAATTAAACTGGGTTTGTGAATAAGATTTTTTTTAAAAAATATTTCTCGAATTCTTTTCACCTACAGAATTGACCAACAGTTTATAAAGACAATTGATGTCTTTTGATTTGACACACGATGACAAGAGACATGTTTTGATGAGTACGAGCTCCTAAATAATTTTCAATCAGCTTTTAAATATTGGGTGGGTCGGACACTGTTTTTTGAGGAAAAAAAAAATAAATACGGTTGTATGGCCACGTTGAATATAAACTAAATATAGATATATTGAAAAAAGTAATTTAGATGTAAGAAATAAAAAGAAATCAAATTAAAAGTGCATCTTATATTGAAATAAGAGAAAATATCCTAAATATCTCTAAGAGATATCTAAATATCATAATATTGCTAACATATCTCATAAGCTAACATCAAAACACAATTTTTCCTTAAGCTAAGGCGTTCGTGCAAAAAGTCAAATATCACTACATTATCGTTTTGATGAGTCATGATTATCACCACAACGCATAACCGTCGAAATTAATCAAGTTCAAAGTTTGCCGTTCTTACCATGTAAGTGGCCACAAAATGTCAACAAGCATATGATCAAATTTAATAATGTTAAGAGTTTCCCACTCTTGCCACATAAATGGTCCCCAAAGGTCATTATCATCATCAGACGCCCTTTGATGTAATTATTGCCGAACATTCTAGTTTTGATTGTAAACTCTCGACTTTTAGGTTGCTAAAGATAGTACTTGGGGACATAAATTAAAAGGGTCAATATCACAAAAAAACCACAATCTAAACCCACCATGACACACCCTTTGGGTTTTTTTTCGAGACAAAAAAATTTGCGGGCATTTATATCACAGGGTATTTTGTCACAATAGTTATAATTTGGGGTTTTTCTGTGATATTTAACCGATTTAAAAATCGCATACATATTTATTTATTATAAATTCTTTCACAAGGTCAAACAATGGAACATGGAGATGCATGTCATTTTGCGAGGAGGAGACGGGGGGTGAGGCGGGCACGTGAGCGTTAAAGCTTGGAACATCGCTAATTGCCCCTTTGCCATATCCTTGGTGATGATAATAATGTCTAAAGTTATTCTATCACCAAAAGTGCCTCATATTTGCAAAATGCCTAAAATTTACGTGATTGGAAAATTTAATGATTGAGAAAGTGTTTTGTATATTGATTGCATGGCTAATAAAAAAGCAAAAATTCGAATACATAGCATCTTTTAACGGCCTATTTAGTTAAGCTTTATTTTATTTTATTTTATTATAAAACATAATTATACTTTTTTTTTGGCAAAAATTATAATGCTATTCAAAATGCTGAAAATTCTGAAAAAAATTGCATGCTAATGTACTTATCAATATTTGTATCGTGCAAGAATTTCGGGTATCTCGATTAAGGGAAAGTATGAACGCAGTTATGGAAAATGATATGGAAAGGTTTTAATTTTTTTTATAACAATAAAGAGTGAGAAATTTTGGGGAAAAAAGAAGAAGAAAAGGGGCAAAATGGTGCAGAGAACTATCTATTGTCTACGTCTCCATCACTTCAATTGTGATTTTACCATCGTTCATCACAAATGTACTAATTTGCGGTCTTTTATATTTTTAATCCAATTTAACGGAAACTAAATGAGACTAAATTTATTATGAACGTACCAGTTTTTGGTGATTTAAAAAGTAGTTTATAGTAAATTTGTCACAGATATATCACTTTTGAGTTTTTTCGTGGTCAAAAAATTAGTTCGAAGTAAATTTGTCATAAATATAACGATTTAGGGTTTTTCGTGATATTAACTTTTTGTAACGTAAGCATTTTAACTTTTTCTCAACACATAAACTTTCACATAATTAGATATTAAAATGTGGATCAACATATAAATTTTTCATAATTTTTTAAATTTTGACAGAAATTGTCCTTCCCCCCGAAATGACATGCAGCCCAACACCCCACTTTTTGACCCCGCGAAAGAATTAATAGTAAATATAAAAATTTGTCCCCAAATAATATAGTTATCAAACTAACTAAGTCTCTCCACCAATTCGTTCCTTTTCTTCTCTTTGCCTCGAAATTTCTATACTCGTGTAATATAAAATATTAATACGGAAGTTCAAATATATTATTTTCGTAATTTTTTCAATTTTGAGTAATATTTTTAATTTTATGGAAAACTATTCTTGCTTTTATTTTTTAATTTTTCTTTTATAAAAAGATTAACCCAATAGGCCCTTACACATAGAATAAGGGATGCCATATATTTGAATTTATTTTTCATAGTAACCATGCAATCAATATATAAATCATTTTATCGATTACTAAATATTCAGGCCCTGGAAATTTCGGGGCATTTTGCTAGTGTCCGCACTTTTCACATGGTGGCAAGGGGCACTTACCATTGTTGGCTTCCGCATGCATCTTCATTCAAATTGATCTATTTGTCGAATTTTAATTCTGAGACATTCTCATAAAGATTTCTTATAGTAGTTAATAAGAACATTTAAAATGAAAGCAGCTTTGATTTTTTCAAGTCTTCGAACAAGTCGAAGAAATTTACTATTTCAAGTACGCATATGCAAGCCAATGGAAATATTAGATTAAAAACTTATCAAAATACAAACTTTTCTTAAAGATAAACCAATGCACTGTTCACAAGTTAGAAGAATCTTCATTCCCTTAAAATAACTAAGAGGCTCTCTCTTTCTCTCTCCCCCTCTCAAAGGCTCTCTCTTTCTCTCTGCCCCTCTCAATTTACTTTGTAACTCTCGACTATAACCTAATTTCTCCCCAAAATACTTTCTTCAATTAAAATAAATAAAACACGACTTTGTTGTCCTGATTTCTTGGACTGATTATGGACGGTGGTTGAACAACCTTAATCATATCGAACTTAAAATCAGAAATAGGAGCTTCACATGCTATGTGGACTTTACATGATAAGTGCTTTGTCCGAGTAAGACATTTAAATTAATTAAAAAATGTTTTGATTAACCGCATTAGATAATCAAAGCATCGTCCCACCATAGTCGGCTTTAATTACATGCTTCTGTTTCACCTAATTTACACCATTTTTGTGTTAAATATGCAGGTTACACGTCGCTGACAAGAACCCACAAAACTTTTGTATTAATTAGTACAATTTATTCGTTTCTGTATTTGCTTGCCGTATCATAGTTATCAGAAAAGGTACAAATTAATGCTTGGAGCAGTTTGGGGAGTCATTGCAGAATCAATTTTGACATGTTTGACAATAGCACATAGGGCCCGACATCTGTTGGTTCCACTACGATCAAACACTTGGCCACCATCTCCCAAAGTTCAATATGAGAAATGGATCCAACAAGCAAGAAAGCAGAGGACCCCGTAGTGAAGATCCTGCCTCTGTAGGTACTTCTTTTAATCAATTCTCCCGAATCCTTCGCGGGACCAGTCCAAGCAAGAAGATCGACCGTGCAACCGTAGTGGTCCACCTTAGGTTTTTTTTTTTTTTTGGTCGAAAGCAAACTTACATATTTATATAATCTGTAAATTACACCCTGAGGCAACAATATCTGCTACCAAAAGATCAAGCAAAGTAGAAGGGGGATTAAAAAGCCAGTTCTGGGCCGAGAAAGCATTTCGGTGGGCCTTCGTGGCCCAGTCGGCAACCCTATTCACATCATGCTTACAGTGAGTTAGCTTTAGGTTATGAAATCGTGAAAGCAGAAACACAGCCTCCGCTTGCAGCGAGCGAAGCTCCCATGGCGTCGATCCTTCATCCCGCAGAGATTCTATGAGAAGAAGACAGTCTGTTTCAAGCTCGATCTTGCGATCATTGATCCCTTGACTTTCTCTGCAGACACACGCCATTGATCCCTTGGTGCTTCTCGGATGATATGCCCCATCAATATTACATTTGAGAACTGCTGGATCGGGAGGGTTCCACTGATGAGTAGGGTTGAGGAACTGCCGTTCGGACCGCAAAGAGGGAACCATAGGAACAGAAGTTCTGGTCTGAGCAATCGCCAGTTCCACCACAAGATTGGGGTCAGGGTCTTGATCACGGAAGACGAAATTGTTGCGCATCCGCCATATTTGCCATAAAGTATTGGCAATCAATTCAATGGCAGGTAGAGTTTTTTATGTGGCTGTGCCTTCTGTGTTTGTTCTTTTGGATAACAGTGGTCTATCCGATGGGCAGATTGAGGGGAGAAGAACACGTTGATCTCCGGGTTTGTCCAAACAGCTCGAGTCCACGAGCAATGGAGGAAAATGTGCTCGGTGGTTTCGGGAACTTGCTGAGTGCAAAGCCGACAAGGGGGGGTCCTCAACAATGTGTCGGCGATAGAGATTGGCTCTAGTAGCAATGGCATTCGACAAACCGCCCCCGGTGAACATCGACTTTCGGTGTAGTTTTCAATTTCCATAGTCTTCGCCAAAGGGATTTTGGAGTTTGATAGGATGTAGAGGTGTTGTTACCTGTGGAGAGTGCTGTTGCATTGAGAATGTTGTGGTATCCACTCTTTATTGTATAGACTCCATTTGTTGTAGCTGTCCAGATCAATTTATCTGTGGAAACCAGAGGGCTTAGTGGAATTTTCAGAGCTTGTGCAGTAATGTCGTCTCCGAATAGTCTACGGAGCAAGGTTTGGTTCCAATCATGGTGTATCAGGTCAATAAGATTCGCCACCAATATTGGTTCCTCAAGAGTCTTGGGACCATAAAGAATTCCCATCGGTAGCCAGCGATCACCTCTTATGCGAATGTTTTGACCATTACCAACTGACCAACACAAGTAGGGAGAGATAACATCTCTACCCGACAGTAAACTCTTCCATCCCCAGGAGGGACGATGACCTGGATTCGCCGATAGAAAGTCAGTTGTAGGAAAATATAAGCCTTTAAATAGTTGACTCCATAGAGCGTCGGGGCTGTTGCAATAAGCGCCAAGCACACTTTCCAAGCATAGCTTTGTTAAAGGCAATAAGGTCACGGAAGCCCAAGCCGCCAGTATCTTTACTTCCTTTCAATACATCCCAACTACGCCAATGAATGCCTGCCTTATTCTGATCGTTTCTCCACTAGAATCTTGCAATACTCTTCTCTATGGATTTACATATGGACAGAGGGATCTGAAAGATAGACATAGCATAGTGTGGCAAAGCTTGTATAACAGATTTGATTAGAACTTCCTTACCACCCTTAGATATCAACTTACTTTTCCATCCTTCCGTCTTAGCATGAACTCGAGCATGTAACCAAGAAAACATCTCCCTCTTTGACCAGCCCCAGTCAGAAGGTATTCCCAAATACTTACCATATCTTTGCAACACAGGCAATCTAAGTTCCCCTGACATGTTTGCTTGTAAACTAGACGGACAATATTTGCTAAAGATAATACCAGATTTGTTTCAATTCACTATCTAACAGTGGCCAAACAGTATTGATTTAGAATTGCCGCAAGATTCTGACATTCTGTTATTGTGCCGTCAAGGAAAAAGAGTGCATCATCTGCAAAAAAATAGATGGGATAGATTGGGACACCATCTATTAAACTTGATGCCTTTAAGATGTCCCACACTGACTGCTCGATTGATTAAAGTTGAAAGGACATTTGCCAGTAAAATAAAAAGATATGGAGATAAAGGATCACCCTATCGGAGGCCGCGAGAAGGAGTAAAGTAAGGCAAGGGTTCGCCATTGAATTTCACACGAAAAGTTGTCGTCGTCACACATTGCATAATCCATTGAACCCAGATAGTATGAAAACCCAGTTTCAAAAGATAATCATGAAGGAAATCTCACTCAACTCTGTCATATGCCTTTTGCATGTCTATCTTTATGACGCATTGAATTTCGAGTTACGTGCCTGGTCTTGAATTGGTGAAGAACCTCTTGAACGATTAAAATATTGTCTTGAATCTGTCGTCCACTCATAAAGGCTGACTGTTCCTTGGATATTAAAGAATTCAAGCAAAGTTTAAGACGGTTGGCTAGCACCTTAGAGATAACTTTGTAGGCAAAATTGCATAGGCTTATAGGGCGATATTGCTCCAGTTGCTCTGGGTGAGGCGTTTTAGGGATCAAGGCAATAAAGGTTTGATTAAGCTTGGAAGGCATCTGGGCTAAGAGAAAGAAATGCTGCAGTAGGGTCACTAGATCATCCTTAATGATGTCCCAGTGTTTTTGGTAGAAAAGTCCGTTTAATCCATTCGGGCTAGGAGCATTGGTAGCCCCCAACTGAAACATTGCTTGTTTAACCTCCTCAATGGTTGCCATGGCGATCAACTGATCATTCATTTCAGAGGATACAAGTTGCTGACATTGATCAAGGATAGGGCCATAATTCCTAGACCCTCCAAATGTATATAATTCAGAAAAATAAGCAGTAGTCATACCTTGTAGCGCTTCAGGGTCCCGAATCCAATGCTGATGTGTGTCTTGCAGCATCGTAATGCGATTTCTATTTCTTCGCCGGATCGTGACCGCATGAAAGAAACGCGTATTCCTATCCCCCCCATTGCAACCATTGTATTCGTGATCTCAAAGCCCAATATTGTTCTTCCATCTGCCAAGTCTTTTTAATTTCCTCTCTAATAATCGATGCTTCCTCTTTAAAATTAGAGAAACTCGGTTGGTTGGTCAAATCTTGTAGCTGTTGTTTTAATGCAATCACCCTGGCATGTCCATTGGAGAATTTCTTATGGCTCCACTTAGATAGAGCGATAATAACTTTCTGTATCTTGGCAATGAAAACCGGATGAGCAGCGTAGTGTGAACTCCATACCTCTGAGATAATGTCACGACATTCAGCTTCGTCATTCCAGTAAGCTTCGAAATGAAAAGGCTTAGTGTGTCTTTTATAAGTGGCTGAAGTTTGTATGATCAAAGGGCTATGATCGGAACCTACAATAGGTAGTGCGAAAACCTTTGCTTCAGGAAACATAAGGCGCCAATCCATTGAACACAATGCTCGATCCAGTCTTTCCTTTTCAAGCTCTTCACCTTCTCTATTATTTGTCCAGGTGAATTTACACCCTTTGCTCTCCAGTTCCATAAGCTCACTATCATTAAGGACAGCACGAAAAGATAACATCCTAGATAAGTCTGCAGGTCGTTTGCCAAACTTCTCCCAAGGATAGAGAAAATCATTGAAATCTCCAGCAAACAGCAAAGGGAGATGATTCATACGGCTAAGCATCCTAAGTTCATCCCAAAAAACTTGTCTTTGTTGATAGTTATAAGGAGCATGAAGACATATCAGGCGAAAAAATCTGTCTTCCTAGACGATCCTGCAAGTCATATCAACCATATGTTGTGAAGAACGGTCCACTTCTATAGCTACCTAATCATTCCACATCACCAATAATCCTCCTGCCAAACCAACTGGGTTGAGAATATATGAATGCTGAAAATGTAGGGTAGTCTAAATTCGTTGAAGCTTAACCTCAGAGTTTTTAGTTTCCATCAAAAAGACTATATCGGGCTTTTCTTTGGCCGTCATGGCCTTTAGAGCCTGAACTGTCAGGACATTGCCCAAGCCTTGACAGTTCCAAGTGATTAGCTTCATTTGTGGGGTGATGGCTGTTGAGGGCCAGCCACCATAGCCCAAGCATCATCTTCCCCCGCTTCACACACAGGAGTATCCAGCAAGTTCCCTTCATCCAGGTCACGAATAACTACTCTCTTTATGTCATATGGCGAATATCGTTTCTGTTTTTTAGCCACACTTACCTTTGGTGGTAGTCTAGAACTCTTGGTTTTTTTTGTATTGTTTGAAATCCATAATGGATGACTGAATCCCCTTCATCTTATCTGTGGCAGGAATTAATGCTGTATGAAGACGAGTTCCTTCCATGTTCGGCTCTTGATTGACTTGACATACAGCTGCTTGAACTCCATGTTCGGAAAGAAGCCCTGGATTGGCCCCTGATTCTGTGGCAACAGCTATTGGTGGGGGCAAGAGTGGGATAAGCGGCAGTTGAGAAGGGGGCGTCTCAGGTATGCTATCTTCTGGTTGATCCGTGAGGTGTGGAGGGTTGTAAAATGTTTGCCAGTAGGGACTAACCTCTTTAATTTCCGCTTTAAGCCATGGGCCATAAGCCATAGTGTCCCTTCCTTCAAATTTGGACTCATCATAGGGGATTTCTGGGCAATATGTTGCGTAATGGCCCAACCTTCCGCAAGAGTAACAAAAGTGGGACAATCTCTCATAGCGATAGTCAATCCAGACCAATTTCCCCTCTATTTGAATCAGCTTGCCTGTTCTTAAAGGTTCCTGTAATTTCAGTTCAACCCTCGCCCTAGCAGTCCGTGAAGACAATCCCTCTTTGGTATCAACTCGCACTTCTAATACCCTACCAATATGTTGCACTGCCTTGACAATCATCTTTTCAGTTGTCCATTCCAAAGGCAGGCCAAAGATTTGTACCCGAAAGCACAGCTTGAAAAATCATAACAATGCAGCGGAGTATTTGACTGCCATGGCTTTACTAGGACTAGATGACCGGAAAAGAGCCAGGGACCTCCAGCAAGAACACGTTGTTTATCAGCCTCAGAATGGAATTTAGCTATATAAAAGCCATCTTCACGTTGTGAAATTTCAACCTGTTCAGTCCACCTTAGGTTGGATATCATAAACTCGAGACATTAGGTTGAAACGCCAATAGCCTTTTGAACCATCTCGGAATGTGTGTAGGCGGATGATATGCCGACAAAAGTAGCATCATTCGGCATTGGACCTTTCTTCTCCATCTACAAGAACATTTCCAGGGCTTTCTCACTTCGCCCATATATTCCATACCCCATGATTATGGCATTCCACGAGACATCACTTCTGTCGGGCATTGGATCAAGCCCTTTCCCGGCTAAATCTGTAGCGCCACATTTTGCATAAATTGTCAATAGGGGAGTCGAAAGCAGCACGTCAGCTTCAATGTCATAATATTTCATGTAAGAATGAACTAAGTGGCCCGTGTTGAGGTCCCCTGGATTAGCACATGCGGTTAAAACACTCACAAGAAGTCCTATTGGGTTTGATCTCTTCCTCTTGTAGCATATTATCAAACAAACTCAAACACTCCATGTGACCTTTACCACATACATAAAGAGCCAACATGGTACTATATGAGACCGCGTTATGGAAAGGGATTGAATCAAAATAGCCATGAGCCTCTGATGCGTGTCTAATCCTTGCCCTTCCATCAATTGCACAATTCCACAACACATTATCCCTAAATGGCATTCTATCATACAACCATCGCGCTTCGCCCGTGTCCTCTCTTGCAACCCTTAATCATTAGGCTCCGGCTGTAGATGTCCCTTTTGGTCATTTAATTAAAAAGTTCATGAGCAACATCCACTTCCCCATTCTTCACATGACCATCAGTCATGGAATTCTAGCTAACCAAAACACAGGTCCTGCATCAAACACAAAGCGCACACTCCTTGCTTTTTGAAAAGACAAATATATATATGAATTAATGCATTTCCAACGAATAAATCCGACTGAAATCCAAGTTTTAACACAACTTTCGTTATTCTATTTTTTGAAAAATAAATTAGAATTAAAAAAAAAAAAACACTATTAATGCCCACTTACCCGCATGCATTTGTTCCATAACCCATGATCATAGCGTTCCACGAGACAACACCTCCATCAAGCATCTGATCAAATACTTTCCTAGCTCAATCCATACTGTCACATTTTGCATACAATCAGCTTCAATCTCATTATCCCTCATGTACAAATAAACTAAGTGGCTTGTGTCGCGGTCCCCTGCACTGGCACATGCAGGTTGTTGGGTATTGCTTATACCCTAAAACTGGATTCGACACTAAATCGAATCCCTAAATCAAATGCGGAAGACGAGCCCGGGAAAAACACATGTATCATCGATCCTAAGGCACATCCCATAGACGAACGTACCTTGTATCCACAGACTAAACACCAACGCTGATATGAGGAAGAAAAACTGATCCCATTCTTGTCGATGATGTTCAATTGCCTTGGAGGGGAGAAAGATCCGTCTTATTTGGATACTGTTCTCTTAGGCTTTTTAGGAGGGAGAGAGAGGGAGAAAAAGGAACGTACGTTGAAAAGGTACGTTGCCCTTTTTTCTTTTCTCTCTTAAATACGTCTCCTCCAAGAGACGTAACTCTTCGAAGTAATACGTTCCCTCAAAAGTCATAACCCCTCATATCTAAACGATGCAATCTTTCACATCGCAACCGTTCCTCCATGGGCCCTCATCTTGCAGGCTAGGCTTTTAGGCCCATCATGGGCGGACGGGCCAACTTGAGCCCATCATATTAATTAAAAACATCATCTCCCACTCGCACATGGTGGGCCAAAACCCAACATGGGCGGATAGGCCCTACTTAGGCCCATCAATTGAAAATCCATCAACTCCCACTTGACATGGTGGACCGAATAGAATCCTCTTTTCCTCACTGCAACATTCATACTGGTGAATAGTCCATGCGACCAGCATACTTTGAGAACTCATTGCCATACATCTGTTAGGAATGTATAGCAGCTCATAATAGGCATCACATTCCGAGTAAATTTAGTATGCAGTACCCTAGATCGATCGATCACATTTATATCTCTCTTAATCTCATTTAAACAATGATATATATATTGTATTCACAATTATGATTATCCCAAAGACAGTCATAATTGGTCGACCAGTGAATACAAAACTACAATGTGATTCTCCAAATTCGATCTTCCTCTTTCCTTCAAACTCTCAATTTCAGTTCAGCTTGCTTTTTTAGAAATGTCCCATTAGATCGAATCAACTCATGACCATTGGCAACATCCTAAGATAGCAAACACTAAATAGAAATCTTGAGAATAAGTAAAAGTCATGAGGGCACTTAAATTGAGGAACTCTTTTCCTCAAGAGTGTCACACGGCATAAAAGTTGAGATCAAACTTTTGCCACTCTTATTGGTCGTATCATGCATACGTAGTATGAAATACGTATTACGGTATTTAACCAATTTCCCATGGAGCGTATGTCTACATCTTTAATACCGTACAGATGATAGTTCAGACATACCCAATGTCTAACTTGAGTTCACATATCTACTCATACACAGAATTCATCGAACTCACATCGGCATCTTAGACGAGATAAAGTAAAATATGTGGGGAATTTTACTTTCGGACATAGTACATATCATGTCCTTATCTTAACACTTAGTTAAGACGACATATATATTTTAAGCTTGAGCTCTCAATTATCACCTAGATAATAAGCTTAAAAACCATCTCATCTCTATTTATCACATAGTAAATAGGGGCGATTACCCGTGTGAGTAGGTTAATCTCTTATCTGTCCGACATACTTTCTCAACTTAATATAATGCACTGAGCATTAAGATGCATAAATGTCAAACAAAGATTCATAAGCATTAATGACGAAAACACAAATTCATTAAATGTGAACAACTCAGGGAAATTACAATATCCAGTACATCAGACTCTACGCAATCCTAGAGATTTTACATGACCACAAATCACATCTCTAGGTATTGGCTTTGTCATAGGATCTGCTACCATTCTATGCGTAGATATGTACTGTAAGTTCACATCCTTTCGTGCAACCATATCTTTGACAAAATTATACTTGGTATCTATATGTTGGGTCTTGCCATGATATTTTGGATTTTTGGTGTACGCTATAGCTGCTTGGTTATCATAGTTAACCAAAAAAAAAAAAAATTTTGCAGCATGCTCAATAACACCTAAATGATCCAAAAAATCTCTTAAGCCAAACTCCTTCTTGTACTACTGCTGATAATGCCACGAACTCAGCTTCTATCGTGGACAAGGCTATACACGTTTGTTTCTTACTACTCCAAACATATGGCACCATCATTCAATAAGAAAACAAACCCAGAGGTAGATTTCATTTCATCTAAATCTCCTCCCCAATCAGTATTAGAATAGCCTTCGAGTCGCAGATCCTTTCCTTGATAACTCAGCGTATAATCAACAGTTCCCTTTAGATACCTCAGTATTCTCTTAACGGCCTTCCAATATGCTTGACCTGGATTGGATTGGTATCTATTCACCATTCCAACTGCAAAAACATATGTCGGGTCTTGTACACATCATAGCGTACATCAAGCTCCCAACAGCACTTAACATAAGGAACATGTTTCATTTGTTCCTTCTCTTGTGGAGTCCTTGGACACAGTCTATGGCTCAATCATTCACCTTTTGCAATAGGAGTGTCTATGGGTTTACAATCTTACATACGAAATTGTTCAATAACCTTATTTATATATGTTTCTTGCAAAAGAGATAATAATCTCTTCGAACGATCTCTTGAAATCTTAACTCCAAGAATGTATGCAGCCTCACCCATATCTTTCATCTCAAACTTGGAAGATAACCAACTCTTCACAATATTAACAAACTCCATATTGCTTCCAGCAATTAGTATATCATCAACATATAATGATATGATCACAAATTGATCTTTGGATCTTTTGATATATACACAATGATCATCATCTATCATTATAAAATCATATGCAATTATGGCATTATGAAAACGTATATACCATTGTCTCGATGACTGCTTAAGACCATATATCGATCTCAAAAGTCGACATACTTTTTCTTCTTGGCCTTCTATAATGAAACTAGCAGGTTGTTCCATATATATTTTTTCCTCTAATTCTCCATTGAGGAAAGCAGTCTTTACATCCATTTGATGTAATTCAAGATCCATACTTGCCACTATTGCCAGAATAATGCGAATTGAGGTAAATCTCACAACAGGAGAAAATGTTTCCTCATAATCAATTCCTTCATGTTGATTATACCCATTCGCCACAAGGCAAGCTTTATATCTCTCTATCGAGCCATCAGCTTTACACTTTATTTTGAGAACCCACTTGTTCCCAATAGCTTTGCGTCCTTTTGGAAGATCAACCAGTTCTCAAACATGGTTTGACTTCATTGACTCCATTTCCTCTCTCATTGCATGCATCCATTTTTCCTTACTAGGGCAACTTAGAGCCTCATGTATATTTCTTGGCTCATCCTCATCTTGTGGGGCAATTATAAAAGTTTCCCCTTCAATGTCAAAACGTCGACGGGGTATACTTTTGCGACTTGTTCGTCGTATGGCAGATTGTGCACTTTGTACATCATTCCCCATCATGCTCCCACTCGGATTAGATAATGATGATATCGTCTCATCATGTGGTTGTAATTGAGAATGAGTTGAATTCAATTCATCACTTCTCATATTACTCCCACTTGGACGAACTCCACTAATATCATTATCTTGATCCAAGGTTTCAAATAGGGAGTAATCTTCACCTATTTCGCCCTTCTTAGGAAATTCATTCTCTAAGAATGTGACATCCCATGATTCAAATTCAGTTATACTCCCACTTTCCTGCTCACTTATGAACACATACCCTTTCGAGTGTTCGGAGTATCTTATGAAGATACTTTTCTTTCCTCTGGGACCCAATTTGCCAAACTTGTGAGAGGGCTAATGAGTATAGGCAGCACAATCCCATGGCTTAAGAAAACTTAAGTCCGGCTTTTTACCTATCCATAACTCATATGGAGTGGAAGTAACTGATTTGGAAGGCATCCGGTTAAGTATATAGGCAGCAGTTAACAACGCATCACTCCAAAAAGTGATAGGTAAGTTAGCATGCGCCATCATGGACCTAACCATTTCCAGTAGGGTTCTGTTTCTTCTCTCCGCAACACCATTTTGTTGAGGAGTATATGGAATAGACAACTGTCTTTCTATTCCTTTTTCATCACATAATTTTATGAACTCATCAGATAAATATTCTCGACCTCGATCGGATCTCAATGCTTTTATTTTCTTGTCTAATTGATTTTTTACCAAGTTCATAAACCTTTTGAAACAACTTAATGCTTCAGATTTATGAGAAATCAAATAGACATGTCCGAATAGAGTATAATCATCTATTAAAAGTGATGAAATAAACAGTCACATGCCTTCATGTCATATTCATTAGACCGCAAACGTCAAAATGGATTAAATGTAGAGGAAATTCAGCTCTTTTACCTTTTCCAAATGGTTTCCTTGTCGTTTTCCCTACCAGGCAATGCTCACATATGGGCAAATCGACTCTTTCAATATTGCCTAACAAGCCCTCTTTGGCTAGTCTATTCATACGTTGTCGGCCAATATGACCAAGTCTAGCATGCTACACATTCACATAATTATCATATGAATTAGGAGACGTGAAAAGGGAATAACAAACATTAGCATTACTATAGTCAACATTTAATACAATAAAACCATCTAGAAAATAACCACAACCATAGTAGTTTGTATCCAAATACAAATCTACACCTCTATTATGGAAGTTCACATTAAAACCAAACTTAACCAACACTAAAACAAACACTAAATTTCGACGAATCTCCGGAGCATACAACACATCATGTAGGAATAAAGTGTGTCCACCACGCATGTTCGGTTGGCAGGTGCCAATTCCTTTTACTTCAACTCCGGAGTTGTTTCCCACATAGATCCACTTAGTTCCAGTCGGAACTCGTCAAAATTCTACGAAGGATTCTCTATCCTTCGCTACATGGTCTGTCGCTCCTGAATCTACAGTCCACAAAGGATTAGATTCAGTCAAGAATACAGAACTTGACACATATGCAAAGTTCCCAATAGTACAAAGGGTGTGTACCTTCTTTGGCTCGCGACAATTGCGGGCATAGTGACCCCTCTGGTCACAGTTGTAACATTTCACCCTTGAGATATTCTTCACATGAGGACGTTTTCCTCTCTTTTGTTGGTTAATTCTTGGTTTCTTGCAAGAAGGACTTGATCCCTTGCTTTCCCACATATTGAACGAATCAATGCGTTTGCGCTTAGAGCTTGAAGCCCCTTCTGAGCTTAAAGCAACACAGCAAATAATTGTATCCTGCTCAAATGCCTTGAGGCGATTATCAGCTAGCTCAAGGTAGCGCACAGCATCCTCAAGATCTTCCATAACATGGTCAAGAGCTTTTAGTGCTTCTTGCTTTTCCAGCACATATTGAATTCTCATATTCGATATTTTACTATTCTCGCCATTCAATTTGTCTTCTTTGTTCAAATCAGCAATTATGTTCTTAGTTGCTTTGAATCCATCGATCTGAACATATCGGACATATATGCACGAAATATTAATGCCTATCATTTATGCATCTATCTTGCACAAACCCATCATATTAATTAATAATTTTAAGTAAGGTTTTAAAATCAAAAGGTCACTATGTTTCCAATCATCCTCCAAAAATCCTAACTTAAAAACTATCATTAATATAATTGTCCATGCAAAATAAATTCTATGAAACTCCAAAAACTTCTATGAACTACCCTCAGCAGTTAACAACAACAGAAAGCAAATAATATTTGACATCCAACAATGATATAATAATAATGCTTTCACATAATACAACTAACATATTAGTTGCTACATCAACAACAACCAAGTATAAAACATTAAATAAGATGTCCACAAAGCACATTAAATAAAGACCAGCAATAACATCTAAAACCAAGGCATCATACTACTAATAGGGAAAGCTGCTACTTGGTTCAATTTCTTTTCTTTTTCTCTCGTAAAATTTTCAGGCATTCTTGTCAGCCATGGAAAAAGCAGAGACGGATATCCCTTAGGATTTCTCCTACGCACATTCATTCCCCGCCTAATCAAAGTCATTCCTTGGGTCGCAGTCTTTGTGGCTCCAACCCGATGATATTCATCTACGAATTCCATTACTAGCTCCTTATATCTAGTAAAACCCTTGACCTCCCATAGGCGATTCAACACTCCTTGCCATTCTGGTGGAAGAGTGTTCATGAAGAATCGCACCATCTGAGTATCTGGCATGGGATAATCGTTCCAAATGACTTCTTGAATTTTGTTGTTGACCTCTACAACATGATCAATTATGTTGTCACTCTCCCATCGATAACCATTCAAATTGGCTATCAACCTTGAAAGCCTTTCCTTTTGTTCATTCGACATTGTGCGCACAAATGCGCGCGGCTTACGGGGAGGCATTGTTCCTGCAACAAATGCAGAACAAATAAAAGGGATTACATATAATCCACATAGACATAATTTGAAAGAATTTTTTTTTTCGGGTCAACGGTCAACGGTCGGTCAACGGTCAACGGGTCGGGTCAAGCCGGTCGGGTCGGGCCGGACCGGTCGGCCGGTCAGGCCGGTCGGACGAACCGACCGGCACGTGTGGCTCTCGTGCCGTGCACGTGCGTCGCACGTGCGCGCGTGGCCCCGCGCGCGCGTGCGACGCACGCGCCTGCGCCTGCGAATCAGAAATGGATGAACAGTGCTCGAGTGTCGGGATTTCTTCGCCCCGATCGGTGTCGGCCGATTAAATTCACGAAAAATCAATAAAAAACATCCATAAACATGAAAGGGGTCGGGATAAACATGAACAGGGCTCGATACCAATGTTGGGTATTGCTTATACCCTAAAACTGGATTCGACACTAAATCGAATCCCTAAATCAAATGCGGAAGACGAGCCCGGGAAAAACACATGTATCACCGATCCTAAGACACATCACATAGATGAACGTACCTTGTATCCACAGACTAAACACCGACGCTGATATGAGGAAGAAAAACTGATCCCGTTCTTGTCGATGATGTTCAATTGCCTTGGAGGGGAGAAAGATCCGTCTTATTTGGATACTGTTCTCTTAGGCTTTTTAGGAGGGAGAGAGAGGGAGAAAAAAGAACGTACGTTGCCATTTTTTCTTTTCTCTCTTAAATACGTCTCCTCCAAGAGACGTAACTCTTCGAAGTAATACGTTCCCCCAAAAGTCATAACCCCTCATATCTAAACGATGCAACCTTTCACATCGCAACCGTTCCTCCATGGGCCCTCATCTTGCGGGCCAGGCTTTTAGGCCCATCATGGGCGGACGGGCCAACTTAAGCCCATCATATTAATTAAAACCATCACAGGTAAACACTCAAAAGAGTAGCCCTATTGGGGTTGATCTTCTGGTCCGTGAGTACACAAAGTGTAAAGTGTGCCTAATAATCACGAACCTGCATGTGAGTACTGTAGGGTCTTAGTTCATGGTTTGCATTGTAAAGTTAGAAGACTTGCACACATATATATTGGCTCTCATACTCACATTTCCATGTGGGACAAGACACCTTATGTTTGTTTTACAAACAATCAATAAAGCATACCTAGTTAGAATATCCAAATTATGTTTTGAATTTCTTTGCCATCAAATTCGAAGAGGAGCATATATTAGGGGTGCCACTCTTTTAGGACTTTGCCTTCTAAGGCTAGATATCAAAAATTTTATTCTCTTATCCATTGTCAATCGTTCATTTGACCTATACATAATGAATAGGGTCATCACTTTTGATTATCTATTATAAAATACTAGGATGCAAAAGTCAATAACGGAATTTTTTGAGAAAAGGGAAATTCAAAATGCTTGGGGATGGAAACGAGGGAATGTCTACAATACCTGGGTTTAATCAGATACACTTTGAAGGATTTTGTAGATCGATCAATCTCAACCATTGGAAATTTTTTAGACCGTCAAAAAGTCAAATGCTCAATAATATGAACCCTCTTTTATTAGGAGCAAAATTCCTTTTTATTTTTTATTTTTTTAAAATTTCGCTTCCTCTCCTCTCACAAACGCACAAACTCACTTACATCAATGGTCCTCAATCTTGAAGACACACGCATTTGCCTTCATAAAAATAGAGATGCTCCCCGGGAGGACAAACTCCAACACAGAGTTCTCCTGGTCCTTTCCGAATGCCCTCCGTTGGAAGGCGGTCACTTTGGCCAATCTATAACGGCAGGACGAAACCCGTTAGGACAGTCTTTTATTGTTCGAGCACGTGAGACGACAAAACCTTTAAAGGAAGGAAAATGTGGAGGAACTCATTACTGCAGTTCTACGCTCAGAAATGATAATACAAATTGAGAGGTGAGAAGAAACCTACTAGATGCAATCACCAATAGAACGATAATTGCGCTGAGCTTGGCTTGACCCTTCTCCATTTCCAAGTACATTGACTCGATTGCTTGTGGTGTGATTGTAAAGGATGTGTTATGTTTCCCATTGAAGGTTTACATATAAATGTCTAAAGTTCGGTGTTTTCGGAGTGAGTAAATCCAAGATTCAAAAAAATGAATAGTAATTGACTTACTACATATTCATATTTAGCTCTTCATACACTTACCAAGATTTTTCTTTGTTACCATTATTTCGCAGGTCTCCATTGAAATGGACGTTTGCTTTACTAGGTAAGACAATAAGTACTCATGGATATAATCGTATAATTTGAGATTTTCCTACCATAATTTGAGCTTTTTTTTTTTTTTTTTTTTTTTGGAGTTAATGAGATAAGCTTACTTCTTTTTCTTTGGCAAGAAATGAGAGTGGTGCCTAAGAGTTATACCATTACTCTCCTAATAAAACTTAATCCTATATGATCTCCTATCAATAAAGGAAGTAAATCTCTTGACAGCCTATCTAATGCTAGAGTGTCATTTACATTGTTAGGCCTTGTTGATGGCGGGTGGAGGTTGCCGGCCTTAGATGAGGGTAGCCATTTGTCAGATTGGGTGGCACAAGGGCGGCCCTTAAGGGCGTCCCTCGCTTGAGGCTAGCAGAAAGAAAAAAAGGGCAAAAGAAAAAAATAAATGATATAAAGAGAAAATGAAAAAAATAAAAAAAATAAAGAAGGAAAAGATAAAAATAATATAAATTTTAAAAAAAATTAGAATACTATTAAAAGTTGTCTACATTAGTGCCAATTGTGTCACGTAGGACGACCACGATTGACAACTACATCAACAATTTCAGTCAAAACTGGCTAGATGGACCTTGCCATTGCCTAGAGCTGGCGAGTTGATCCTCACCTAGCCACCGCCAGGTCACCTCGCTTGGCTGGGTGAGGTCGACCTCGCTAGCCCTCGTCTTCGGTTGGTCATTGGCCATTGTCAAGGATTAGCAACTGGTTAGAGGAAGTAGAAACAAAGGAAAAAAGAAAGGGAAAAATCTCAAAAAAATTAGAAAAATCTCAGAAAGCTATTAAAAAACTAAAAAGGTTCTTGTCACAAAAAAAATTGAGTCATACTAAACAGTTCTTCTTCTAAAAAACTCGTCTAGGGAATAAAAATAGAAAAAAAAATTATTTCGAAATAAAAATTATTCCGGAGAATAGAAATGTTACTAAATGCACTTTAACAGTATCATACTGTTCCCGTGATGCTAACGCCCTTATGGATGGATTGCTAAGGAGGCTTGAATGATCCACAAGCCTCCTGTGGCCTTTTGAAATATCCTTTGGTCAGAAACTTTCGTGTTTTGTTGAGGTTTCAACCGTGAATGAATGCATGGTTTATTTTCAACCAAAAAATAAACATCAATTCGCTAGCTTCTTCGTTTTTGTGATTAAAACTCGCCTTTTGACATCGTGGGGCCAAACTTCCAATGTGGGCTTGGAGAGGTTTTTCCGGCATATGATGAATTTGTCGAGAGATAGGAATGAGAATCTGGTGTTTGGTGGGAGTTTTCAACTCGCCTAATTTCTTTGCATGCACGCAAAACGTGCCCATCCACGAGCATCGATTGAGTATAACAAGCCTTCCACTCATTGATCAAGTATGTCAATCATATCTGTGTGGGACACTCAAAAGTTTTCGCATCCGCTAGTGAACATGCTACCCCCACAACATAGCATTATATAAAAGCACTTTTTGGTGCCTATCTTTTTAGACTAGATAGATTATATTTGATTTATAATCAACTCTAGTGTAAGTGAAACATTATCTTATTGAAAACATTAATTACAGAAAAATAAAAATAGATAGCACCTCTAACAATTACAGATTTTGGGAATAATCTAGACTCATCGAGATGACAACAGAGTGAAATTTGAATATTGTAGTAACTCGATATGCTAAGGAAGAATGTGTTTTGACAAAAATTAAGGATACGATTGTTGTGTGCACATATTTTTATTTTTCTCCGAAAGTAGGCTCTGACTCATCCAACATTTAAGAGTTAATTAAAAATCATGTAAAAGATAATACCCATCATAATACACCTTTTATTTATTTATTTATTTATCATGCTTCGAATCAATATCAACTGTTTTATAAATGTTAGTCAATTCTGCCGGTGAGATTTGTTCAACAGCAACCGAACTATGAGATTTCTACCTTAACATTGATTTTTTACTTCGAGACAATGAATTGCAGTGAACAAGAGCGACGATGAACTGCACATAATCAACTCAAGAGTTACACATTTGAGAGAAAGTGCGGTTTGTCTCTGTTACGTTAACCTTAATGAATGAAGAATTGGTGATAGCTTCAAAGGAGTCGGTTACATCATCTTCTTTGACTAACCTAAGCCTCCAATCTACTAACTCTTGCTCGATGATGAGCAAATTTCTTGCCATAGAAGAATTCCGTCGCAATATGCGAATGTTTCAACCACCGCAACCGTTTTGCTTCATCAATTTCGAGATTCAGGTTTGCTAATCTTGTGGAAATTCAATCTTTCAAAGCTCCTCTTTCACCTTTGCAATGCCGGTGCTCCTTGTGATAATCCCTACTTTGGAGACGTGTATTTGGACTCTCCTCATTCTTGTCAGTGTTGATAGTTAATTTTGACGACCCATTTGATTACTCATTGCATAGAAAAATTAAGGATGGACCTTGTCCTCTAAATAAAAATATTATTAATTTTCATCATAGATATGAGGAGCATGTTCATAATAGATACGTCCACATAAATTGCACTCGAGCCGGTCGCGGATGGCATTCGAATTGGGCTCACTAGTTGAGTGAATTTGAACTCGGGTTCCGAATTTTATTCAAACTTCTGAGACCAATCCGTCACAAGCCCGGTCCTCTTTAATGAAGTTAACTGATAGAATTATGATAAAATGGAAAAGTGAATTTCTATATATTTCTATGTTTATAATACTGATGATACAAGAGCTTATTTGTAGATTATTCTAGACAACTATTTAAAGTAATAAAATATTACAATATCAAATAAAATCAATTAGAATCAATAAGGAAAGATAAATATCTCTAACATTAACCACCAATGGAGAAAGTGACGTTCTTGGCAAGCAGGAGAAATCAGAAGATAAGGCAAAAATAAAAGCCCTGTGATCTTCAAGAAAAGAGGAAAGAACATTAAGATATCCTCTTTGCTTGAACCGAAGTTTCGTGATTGGGAGGAGTTCCTTTCTTGGCTGGAAAAGACAAGAAGACTTTGAGGGAATGGAGATTCTATGGGAGAAAGTGTAAGAATTATTGTGGCCCACATGATATGAATTTATTATATGGTTTAATGATTATTGAAATGCTATAAAATAAATAATGTATTGGTTGTGAGGAGTTACGACTCTAATAAAACGAAGAGGTACGACTTTTATGAAAGTTGAAAAGGTGCTTTGATGGAAGGCACCTATTCAAAGAACGTATAAATTGAGTCTGGTCCTCTCTCCACCCATATGAACAACAATAACAGAAAAGTACTGAGTATTCTCTCATCCATCGATAGAATACATTAAAGAATAGTGGGTTAAGGGAGAGAAATCGAATTTCTTCATTTGGTTCGAGTTCTACGGTTTTCTACAACGATTATCATCAAGAGTAACGCTATGGATAAATGTATGTCTTCATCTATTTGTGAAAATCATGAAGATCAAAGATCACTGTTTATTATGAGTTTCCGCATTAAAGATTTAATATGTATTGTCTAACAGTTGGTATCGGAGCCAAGTTTATGATCTCATGACTTTTCCATTTATAGAAATATTATAATTTATATTTGATGATTCGTTGAATGATCCTGTTCGTACTATTTGTTGTTGTTGAAATGTTTTCGGATGGTTCTGTCGAAGAAAATCCGAATGATGGAAGTTCTCATGGAGAAAATGACGAAAATGGAGGAATTCGGGGGGGAAAAAAAAAAGTAATTAGCGCAAGGACGAAGGCGCGTGCGACCCGCGCGCGCGCTGCAATTGCAGGCATGTGGAACCCAGACGCCACGCGCCGTCATGCGCGCGCAACCGTTGGCGCATGGTCTCCACGCGCCCGCGCGCTCAACTGCTTGCGCCTGCAACGCACGCGCCCGCGCGGCAGTTGGCACGCGCGTGCGTTGCACACGCCTGCGCGGCGAACGCGTGCATGCGGGGCATGCACCCGCCAAGGACGAAGGCACATGCTTGACGTCGCCACACGGAATTTTTTACGTTTTTGCCCCTATGCCATTTTTAAAATTCCCATTTCGTCCTCCTCGCAATTTATTTACTGTTCTGCCCCTATTTAATTTATAATTACGATTCTGCCCTTATGCTTTAATTACGTTTCTGTCCTTGTGTGCAATTTGGTAAATATTTGTATTTTACAATATTAAAAATTCATATTATGAATGGTTTGTTAGTCATCAAAGTGGCCAAACTTTGAAGTCTTTTGAATTTTTGATATTGTAAATTATTTTTATTCAATTACCCATGATTAATTGATGCTATTTATGAAATTGATATGTTTCATATCATTATTGGTGTTATGGGTATATTAAATTTCATTTATTATAAGAACTTAGGGATTAACCCAAAGGTTAATTATTATCTTATAATTCATGAACATGATAGTTGGTAATTAATATGACTTGTTAAATTTGTTTGTATATCCAATGATAACAAATAAATTTTAATAAGATATATTTACAATTACCAAATAAAAGTTATTAACATTATTATTGTTTATATATATTTTATATCATAGGATTGCTCAAAGGAGAACTATGATGTACATGTGAAGTTTAATTTGAATCTGATTAGCTGATATTCTCAAGGCATTAATGTATGAATATTTTCTTGCATATTTGCAGTATCTGTACCTGTTTCACTCTATTCGCATGCTTCGTCTGTTCCCTTCTTCAATGGGATAAATTTTCTTGATTGGAGTGAACAAGTCCAGTTTCACTTAGGTGTCTTGGATCTTAATTTAGCACTTCAAGCTGAGAAACCAGCTGCTATTACTGATGAAAGTAGCGATGATGAAAAGTCTTACCATAAAACTTGAGAAAGATCGAACAGACTGAGCTTAATGTTCATGCAAATGACAGTTGCAAACAATTTAAAGACTTCTCTTCCCAAGACTAACAATGCTAAAGAATTTATGAAATTTGTGAAAGAACGTTCTCAAACTGCTGATAAGTCACTTGCTGGTACATTGATGAGCACACTAACCACCATGAAATATGATGGTTCACGTACCATGTATGAGCATATACTTGAGATGACGGATTTAGCAACAAAGTTAATAACTTTATAAATGAACGTGGATGAGTACTTTTTAGTACAATTTATACTTAATTCCTTGCCTCATGAGCAATATGGGCCATTTCAAATGAATTATAACACTATAAAGGATAAGTGGAATGTGAATGAATTGGCCAGTATGCTAGTTCAAGAGGAAACAAGAATAAAGAATCAAAAGGCTCATTTTTTTCATCTCTTAAGTCATCAAGAAGTTCAAAGGAATTTCAAGAGGAAAGGTGGAAGGAGCAAGAAGAAAGGATTACACGTCCTGAATGACTATTCGAAAGCTTCTTAAATCTACAAGAAGGAACACAATCTTATTAAGTGTCATTTTTGCAACAAAATTGGATACTTGAAGAATGATTGTCTGAAACGTAAAGCTTGGTTCGAAAAGAAAGGTAAGCCTTATGCTTTAGTATGTTTTAAATCAAACTTTACTTACCGAAGTTCCTCATAATACATGGTTGATTGATTCTCGTGCCACCATTCATGTGTCAAATACGATGCAGGGATTTCTTATGATCCAAACCATAAAGCCAAATGAAAGTTATGTGATTACGGAGAACGAAACAAAGCTCCAGTTGAAGGCATTGGCACTTATCGTTTGATATTAGATATTGGGCATTATTTGGATTTGTTTTGAACCCTTTATATACCTACATTTTCTCGCAATTTAGTTTCTTTGCCAATGTGGCGAGATTTTATTGTAAGTTTGGTTCTCAATCTTTTAGTTTATTTAAGAGTGATATTCTAATTGAACTGAACTTTATGTGATGGTCTCTACAAATTTAGACTTGATAATTCTTTTGTTGAGACATTAATGACCTTACATCATAATGTTGGCACTAAACGAAGTTTGGTGGATGAAAATTCTGCTTACTTGTGGCATAAACGTTTGGGTCATATATCCAAGGAAAGAATGCAAAGATTAGTGAAGAATGAAATTCTTCCAAATTTGGATTTTACTGACCTTAGAGTGTGTATTGATTGTATTAAAGGTAAACAAATAAAGCACACTAAGAATGTGCCACAAGAAGCATAGAGCTTCTTGAAATTATACATACTGACATATGTGGTCCATTCGATGTTCCATCTTTTGGTAAGGAAAACTACTTCACCACCTTTATTGATGATTTTTCACGTTATTGTTACATTTATCTATTGCATGATAAGTCTCAATCAATGAATACACTTGAAGTGTATATTAAAGAGGTTGAGAGGCAATTAGATAAAAATGTGAAAATAGTAAGATCAGATAGAGGCGGTGAATATTATGGAAAGTATAATGAATCGGGACAATGTCCAGTCCATTTGCTAAATTCCTTGAAAGACATGGCATTTATGCTTAATACACAATGCCGTGTACACCACAACAAAATGGTGTAGCAGAAAGGCGTAATCGTACTTTAATGGAAATGGTTAGGAGTATGATGAGTCATTCATCTTTACCCTTATATTTTTGGATGTATGCTTTAAAGACTTTTATGTATTATTAAACAGGGTTCTTAGTAAGGCGCCCAAAGACTTCCTTTGAATTGTGGACGGAAGGAAACCTAGTTTACGACACCTACATGTTTGGGGTTGTCCAAGAGAAGTAAGAATTTACAATTCACATGAAAGGAAATTGGATTCAAGAACGACCAAAGGTGGTTATTTCATTGGTTATGTAGAGAAATCCAAATGGTATAGATTTTATTGTCTTAATCATAATACAAGAATTGTTGAATCTGGAAATGCTAGGTTCATTGAGAATGGTAACATCAGTGGGAGTGAAAGAATGCGTGATACTTGCATTCAAAAAGTAAGGGTAGAAGTTCCTATACCCAAAGCTTCTAAAGTTGTTGTTCATGATATTATAGTACAATCTAACAATAATCAAGAACGATAAATTAATGAACAACCATTCCATAATGAAGATATCAATATTGAACCTCTAATAGCTGAGTCACAAGAAATAGCATTAAGAAGATCTCAAAGAGAAAGGAGGTCGGCTATTTCTGATGACTATATGGTTTATCTAAAAGAGTCAGAAATTGACTTAGGAATTGGAAATGATCCAAATTCATTTTTCCAAGCCATGAAATGTGAAAATTCAAATGAATGGTTTAATGCCATGGAAGAAGAGTTAAAATCCATGTATCAAAATCAAGTTTGGGATATAGTTGAGTTGCCTAAATGATGTAAAAAGGTCGGGTGTAAATGGGTCTTTAAGACCAAGCGTGACTCAAAAGGCAATATTGAACGACATAAAGCCAGACTTGTTGTAAAGGGTTTTACGCAAAAAGAAGGCATTGACTATAAAGAGACATTTTTACCAGTCCCTAAGAAGGACTCACTTAGAATCATTATGGCTTTGGTGGCTCATTATGACTTGGAGTTACACCAAATGGATGTAAAGACCGCATTTCTTAATGGGAATTTAGAATAAGAGGTTTATATGGACCAACCCGAAGGTTTTTCAGTTAAAGGAAAGGAACACATGATATGTAAATTAAAGAAATTAATATATGGATTTAAACAAGCTTCTCGGCAATGGTATCTTAAGTTTAATGATACCATAACTTCATTTGGTTTTAAGGAAAACACCATTGATCGGTGTATATATATGAAGATTAGTGGGAGCAAGTTTATTTTTCTAGTTCTGTATGTTGATGATATTTTCCTTGTTGCTAATGATTTTAATTTGTTACATGAAATCAAGAAGTTTCTCTCTAAGAATTTTGAAATGAAGGATATGAGAGAGGCAGCGTATGTGATAGGAATAGAAATATTCCGTGATAGATCATAAGGATTATTATGATTGTCTCAAAAAGCCTACATTGAGAAAATTTTAGAGAGATTTAATATGGGTAAATGTTTAGCAGGAATATTTCCAATTCAGAAATGTGACAAATTTAGCCTTATGCAATGTCCGAAAAGTGAATTGGAACGAGAACAAATGAAAAATATTCCTTATGCATCTGTTGTGGGGAGCTTAATGTATGCACAAACTTGCACGAGACCAGACATCAGTTTTGCTGTTGGAATGCTGGGCAGGTATCAAAGTAATCCTGGAATGGATCATTGGAAAGCTGCAAAGAAAGTTCTTAGATACTTGCAAGGAACGAAGAATCATATGCTCACTTATAAAAGATTTGATCATCTCGAGGTGATTGGATATTCGGATTCAGACTTAGGCTGATGTGCCGATACAAGAAAATCAACATTTGGTTACTCGTTTCTTTTGGCTGGAGGGGCAATTTCATGGAAAAGTGCGAAGCAGTTAGTTATTGCTGTATCCACTATGGAAGCTGAATTTGTGGCATGCTTTGAGACCACTATTCATGGATTATGGCTGCGAAATTTTATTTCAGAGCTTGTGATTGTCGACAGTATTGCTAAGCCGCTGAAAATTTATTGTGATAACTCTGTAGCAGTTTTATTTTCTAAGAACGACAAGTATTCTAAGGGTGCTATGCATATGGAGATCAAATACTTGTTTGTTAAAGAAGAAGTTCAGAAACGAATAGTGTCAATTGAGCACATTAGCACCAAACTTATGATAGCAGATTCCTTAACAAAAGGATCGCCGCCCAAAACATTTAATGAGCATGTTAAAAAGATGGGCATAATTGGACGTCATTAATGGTTGTATTATGATTGTTTTAAGTTTATGTATTTAACACTTTAAGCTCATTAACGAGTTTCTAATATTTTCTGTTTTCTATTTAGTATACATTATGGAAATAGATGAATGTTAAACAGGATAGTTTCTAAAGAGACATTATAGTTGGACTATTGCTGTACTTCTCATTTATGGATCATGTTAAGTAAAGTGCTATAGTTGTAGTGCATAGAAGGGACTACGTCGATTAATGACATACAACCGCTATGACTCGCATTAATTTTCTTTATTTAATTGTGATTATTATGTGATTGCCAATTTAATGAAATTTTTATAGTATAATATTATTGTGCACATTACAGTCTTTATTAAATCATGAAAGAAATATCATATGGGCCAAGTGGGAGAATGTAAGAATTATTGTAGCCCACATGATATGAATTTATTATATGGTTTAATGATTATTGAAATGCTATAAAATAAATAATGTATTGGTTATGAGGAGTTACGACTTAATAAAACGAAGAGGTATGACTTTTATGAAAGTTGAAAATGCACTTTGATGGAAGGCACCTATTCAAAGAACGTATAAATAGAGTCCGGTCCTCTCTCCACCCATATGAACAACAATAATAGAAAAGTACTGAGTATTCTCTCCTCCATCGATAGAATACATTAAAGAATAGTGGGTTAAGGGAGAGAAATCGGATTTCTTCATTTGGTTCGAGTTCTACGGTTTTCTACAACGATTATCATTAAGAGTAACGCTATAGATAAAGGTATGTCTTCATCTATTTGTGAAAATCATGAAGATCAAATATCACTGTTTATTATGAGTTTCCGCATTAAAGATTTAATATGTATTGTCTAACAGAAGGCTCGAAAAAAAGATTTGGTGGAATTTCTTTTGGGGAAACAGGGGCTGAAGGAAGAAAGGAAAAAAATCGGTGACATTTTGTGGAGAAGAGATCCATTTCCTTCGAAAAGTCTTGATGGGTCGGATTAAGGTCGGAGACATCCTTTTCCCAATAATCACCATCACAATGCAAAATTCGCAGTAAAAACATTATTTGAAACTAAATTGATAGGCTCTTATCTGAGACAACTGACTATTTTGGGACATTTTTTGAAAAAATGACCTCAATTAAGGTCTTTATTTAAAATTTTCCCTAACTTAATTGTTGAGTGATCCGAAAGGATGGTGAATAAAATCAGAAATGGAACTTTAATATCTTTGAATTTCCCTTTATATCTCAATTTCAATACTTCATTTTTCTTCTCAACCTAAAGCATACCCAGTTAGAGTATTTAAACTATGTTTTGAATTTCTTTGCCATCAAATTCAAAGACGCGAGGTGATATTGGTTGTGTCATTCTTTTAGGAATTCGTCTTTTAAGTTCAGATATCGAAATTTTTATTCTCTTATCCCTCCTCAATCGTTCGTCTATTCTGTACATAAGGAATATGACCATTGCCTTTGATTACTTTCGATTAATCATTGGAGATTTTCGAGACCACAGAAAAGTCAAATATTCAATAGCATGAACCCAATTTATTAAAAGAAAAATTCCCATTTTATTTTTGCTTCCTCTGCTCTCACAGAGGCACAAAACTCACATACATCAATGGTCCTAATCTCCAACACACACGCATTCGCCATTTATCAAGGCGGGATGCTGCCCAGGAGGACAAGATCCAACACAAGTTCCTCCCGGTCCTTTCCGAATAAAAGTGTGATCCCAGCCTCCTTCTGGTCCTACTCTTGTTTGAGCATGTGAGACGACAAGACCTTAAAGGAAGGAAAATGTGGAGGAACTCATTAGTGCAGTTGTACGTATAGAAATGATAATAGTAATGGAGAGATGAAAAGAAACTTACCGGAAGCGATCACCAATAGAAAGACCAGTGCACCGAGTTTGACTTGACCCTTCTCCATTTTTAAGTGTATTTGGCTTGATTGATTGACAGGGTAAGATTGTGAAAGATATGTCTTGTGTGTCCCATTGAAGTGGGTTTATATAGATGTCTAAAGTTCACTATTTTTGTAATTTGAGTAAATGCAAGATTAAAAAAAAAAAAAAAGTAATTGGCTTGCTACATATTTAGATTCAGTTGCTGATGCACTTACCGAGTATTTTTCTTTGTTACCTTTATTTCGCACATTGAAATGGGTTTCTATAGATGTCTAAAGTTCAGTATTTTTGTAATTTGAGTAAATGCAAGATTAAAAAAGGAAAAGGAACAGTAATTAGCTTGCTACGTATTCCTATTCAGCTGCTGATATAATTACTGAGTATTGGTCTTTGTTACCTTTAGTTCGCCGATCTCCATCAAAATGCATGTTTGCTTTACTAGGTAATAAGTTAACAAGGTATGCAATCAGATAGGTCGAGATTTTCTTATCATAATTTGAGCATTTCTCGTAGGTAATGGGATGATTTACTTTTCTTTCTTTATGGTAACAAACGATTACTGTCCTAAGGAAATTTAATACTATCTGATCTCCTACCAACAGATGAAGTAAATCTATTGGTGGCCTATATATTGCTAGAGTGTACCCAAAATATGGCTTGTCTAGCACAAGCAAGTGAACATCACGTGTGATGGGTATAAATAGTCATGTGCATACTGCGTGGGTATTAATACAAGTGTGCTAACTTATCGACAAGTATGGAGATAAATATATGTCGATTGACAATGGTATCAATTGATGCCATGTGTTCAATTGTCGAAATACAGCGACATACCACAAACATTTGCTAATATGAATATTAACAATATTTGTCAAAAGAATATTAATAAGCTGCTTTGAAGTTTAAGATCAATAAAACGAAAGGCGCATAGTTTTAGAGGAAATGGTTACAGTTCAAAGACCGAGTCGTCCGATAAATCAATTGAGACTAGAGGCATTGCTATGTAGGGAACAATTATCGTTTAAAGACCAAGTCATTTGATGGATCAATTGGAGTCAATGACACATTTTTTGAGAGGGATAATTACCGCTTAGAAGCAAGATCATGTAGTATGCACCGATTACAAGAAATCACGTCATGGAATAGCTTGTGCACCTAAAATTTAGGAACATGGAGATAACATGCAAGAGTTATTCAGGAGATTGTAACTGCTGGGAATTGTCAAAAAGTAATCACATTAACCATTATACATATTATCAGTCACCAACCAAAATGCCCCCACGTAAATCAAGCAAAATATTATTGTGCAATTATCTCTATCTTTCCTGCACTGCACTTTAAATTTCTTAGTTGTAGCTCTTAGATTTGCATTGTCGATTAAATTCCGACGTGTATCTATATCTTAGTGCTGTATCATCAATTGAAAAATTTGAAAATTAACAAATCACTTTATTTTAGCTTCAATTTGATTTGGGCCATAAAAATTTCTCAAAAATCAATTAAGGATCTATTTTTCCGAATTTTTCGGATTAAAGTTCAAAATAAAAAATGAAATTACTTCATTTTTAGTTGTATCTTGACTTAACTTCTTTTACAACATTTGATATAAAGGTCATTTTAAGATCGCTTGTGCGACCATTTTGGTAATTTGGGATATCAAGGCAAAAATTTCCATTTTAAACCATAATTAGGTGTTCCGATCAATTCTTCATGATTGATGAGACTGTACCTCTAATCAACTTGTTTTCTTAATATCAATTCAAATCCGGGGTTAATTTTGGCAAATTCATATGAGAGCTTCTCAATTTAGCAAATTTGACACATCCAAAGGTTGCGAAATAAGGTGAATGTGTTCGGTCTGAGCCAATCTAACTTGATCAATTCTAGACTAAGGTTTAATTTGATGAATTGAAATTTGATTTGAACAATTGAACTTCAATTTCGTTATGATGTCCAGTTCATATCTTCGTATCAATGCCAATTTGAGTGCATCAAGCCACATTGAGTGCAATTACTTGAATCGATAGACATTGTGAAATATTAATTGCATTCAATTTCAATAAATTTTGCAATTAAGCATGGGAAATGCACGTTAATTGTTTAGAAAATCCGAATTCAAGTACCCATTAAATCTACTCATAATTTTTGATATTTTTCAGATAATTAGGCAAATTTGATCCATTAAGATGTTGTTAAAAGGGTTTAATTAGTTTAATTTGGTTGAATTTGGACCATTTCCCTTCAAATTAGCCCATTTCCCTTCTAATTGGATAGAAATCCTTTATAGGACCTAATTGCACAAAACTTTAAACAAAACCGGCCCAAACTGATCAAGGCTAGCTGAACCAATTCAGACCGGCCTCCGGCAAGAAAATGGCCGTTGTCTTTCCGGTAGCCGATGATCACCCCCAGCTGGCCCAACTTGTGACTGACTTCTTGATGCCATTGGTTCACTAAAATTACAAAATTTCCCTTTCGGGGTAAAGATGACCAAAATATCCTTTGACCGTTTTTTGATTTAAAAGAGGATTTGATATCGACTGTTCATTTGAGGATACATCTAGGCCATTAGATGTGCCATGTCACTAATCCATGTGATTAAAATTTCAGTCAATCATAAATTTACTTAATCCCTAAGTATATTTGATCTTATCCCTTGAGATTGAATTCCAACCATTGTTTGTTACATAATTTTTAATCGATGAGTCGGTAAAGGTAAAAACTCAAGATTAGGGTTTCCAATCACGACACAGTTCATTTTTCGAAGAAAAAATGTTGTTTCTCATTCTTTTTCTTTGGCCAATCATTTGTAGGTAATTTCCTAGTCATCGTCACACAAAAAAAAAGTTAAACGATTGACTTTTGAGTTAACTTTTTGGTTAACCTTTTGACTAAAAGTTATCCCTCCATCAAAATTTGGCTTTTGGTATAAAAATATTCCTTTTAACCTTAATTTCACTTTGGCTGCACAAATTTTGGAAAAATTCAAAGTTTCAATCGCAAAATGAATCTTTTAGTGGAAAGTCAACTAAAAAGTTGACTTTTGGTCAAGTATTTGATCAAAAAAATTGAAAAAAATACAAAAACCCCTAAATCATCATGTTTTAGCTTCAATTTGATTTTGGTATCGAAAATTTTGCAAAAATTGATTAAGAACCTCGTTTCCTAAATTTTTTCGATTTATGATATAAAATCGGTCAAAAATAAAATTACTTTCATTCTGTTCACATTTTAGCTAAATTCCTTTGACGCCATTCAATCTAGAGTTTACATCATATACACTCATGCGGCTAATTTTGAGATTTAAGGTATCATGATGAAAATTGACTTTTTAGCCTCAATCAGGGCTCCAAATCAATTCTTCATAAGTTGCATGCTCGCACTTCCATTCGAATCACTTTGTTAAACCGAATCCAAATCCAGGGTTAATTTCGAGAAATTCATTTTCTTAGAGATTTGAGCCAATTTGACTTAGCCCATTCTAGACTAGCGTCCAATTGAAGATATCAAGCTTCAATTCAGCCAAATATGGTCCAATTTTAAATGTTAGTCTAGTCTATGGTCATGGTTTAATTGAAATTGATCCAATTTATGACCTTTCTTACATAATTAGTCACCACAGGTGATCTTATTTTGAACTAATTGATTCAATCGCATTCAATTAGCACACAATTGTTTTAAATTAACAAAAATCGGAGCAAAATACACGAAGAACCGAACCGGTTCATCCTGGTCCGACTAGGTCAACTTGGTTTGACCTATTGAACCTCCATCAGAAGTCCTTATTCCAGCGATTCCTCTCTCCGACGATCTTCTAGCATCCTCGACCTCCGCCGAACCTCCCTTGAGGTGTCTCAAGTTCTGGTGTGATTCGGTTGAAGCTCGATTGAGCTCATTTGTTCGAAAAATCCAAATGTAGACTCTCTATCACTTGTGCTTAATGAATCGAGATTACCTTAGGCAATGGGGGCAAAAGCTCGACCTAGGTTGCAATTCTATGTGATCTTAGAGAAGTATTAAGGGCCCGTTCGTTTCACGGAAAATGAGCCATTTTCGGAAAATATTTTCCCAAAAGTCATTTTCCAGGAAAATGACAATATTTTCTGGTGTTCGGCTAAAATCTAAAAATGTTTCGAAAAATATTTTCCGGTGTTCGGTAAGGAAAATATTTTCCGCTCACCAGATTGACGAGCGCGAGCATCAAGCTCGAGGCTTGCCAAATCGCTTGATGTTCACTTGATCTAATGACTAGCCAAGAAAGAAGAAGATGAAAAAAAAAAAAAAAAAAAGGAAAGAAAAATGAAATTAAAAATAATTCGAATTAAAAAAAAAAAAAAGAAAATTAAAAATAATTTGAATGAAAAAAAAAAAGAAGAAAAATAAAGGAGAGAAGGAAGTCAGGATTTATAGAGGTGTGAGATAAGAGAGATTAAGTGAGGAAAATGTTTTTCACTTTTCAAAAGTGAAAAACATTTTCCCCTACTTTAGAAGACTTTTTTCTTTTGATGAAAAACATTTTCCTTAGGGAATTCATTTTCCGTGAAACGAACGCCGGAAAATCTGGAAAACGTTTTTCCGAAAATTATTTTCCGCGAAACGAACGGACCGTAAGTCTTAGGATGATCATGAAGGGTAATAGGTAGGCTATGGTGATCTATGTTTGGATGATTGCTTGGATGTTGCTTGATCTGCAATTTGGATGCCTTGGATGATCTGATTGCATGAATGTCTTGGAATGAATTGTTAATATGCCTATTAGGTCTCGATGTCTTCGTATAGTGGACTCCACACGCTTTCTAATGACAGATAATATGTGTCGATCGGACCTCTTTTGTCCTATCAATTGCTTGTCGGAAGTTCTACAATAATTTGTTGAAGTTGCTATGGTTATTGATTGGCTGAATGACCTGTTCGATTTGTCATTTTTACATGATTTTTTGGGGAGTTGATTTCCATTACAATGTCTCCACGGAATTTAACCCTAATATTTAGTTCTATTCTCATTAAAAATCTTGTGAATTTTGCATGTCATATAAATAAGTAGGTTGCATGTGAATCAGCTGGGTTTTGCAAATTCGGATGCCAGACTGAACATCTTTGATAAATGTCTTTGATTGGGCTTGTTAATCTGTTCCGTTGCCTTAGATGCCTTCTAGACATTTGAAAAGGACTTTTCAAGCTTTCAAATGACATATTATATGTGTAGATTGGACTTCATTTGCGATGTCAAAACTTGTTCCAAATTCGAGTGATCTGTTCTAGGGTGCAACATTCTGCTATTGTGATTAAGGCCAACCGATCTATTCAATTTCATGAATTTTTGTGATTTTTTTTTTTTTTTTGTTGATTGCGGCCGGTGACCGATCACAAAGAATGAGGAAGAAGAAGAAGAAGAAAGGGAAAATAAAAAATAAAAATATAATAAAAGTATTTAAAAATTAAAAGAAAAGAAAAAATTTAAGAATCCTACCAAACACATTTCTATCCCGAAAATAGAAATTTTCTATATTTACCAAACGTGTTCTTTTTTCAAGAAATTATTCCCGGAAACAAAATAAAAAAAAAACCATTTCTGATTAAAAATTGTTCCCGGGAACATAATAGTTACCAAATGCACCATGACATGCCACCCACAAGAATGCATTGAGTAAATGAACTTTGGGGCTTATCTTTTGACACTAGATCAATTTTACAAAACATATGTTCGGATAATTGAAAACATTTATTAAGAATGTTAGAGATATAGTTATATTTAGGAAATTCATCTTGATCTATTCTAATTTAATGTAGTTGATATTTTGTTACTTTAAATGGTTAAGCTCTAAAGCCTATACATATATGCTCATGTATTCTTCATTAGCAATAGTTAAGCTTCTAAAGCCTAGAACATTGAATATTACATTTTTCCATCACTAAAATTCTCAACTTGGTATTAGAGTTGAAGTTCTTGAGTTTGAATCTTTCTATGCTTCATTTGTCTTTTCAATTAACTTTCATTCTTAGTACCAAGCAAAAGGCCAAATTAAACGTGAGGGGAAGTATTCGAATATGTAAATAATAAATCACAATTTCATTAAATAGCTCGAGTTTTTAGAATAGTTGACAGTGATCTCACAAAATCTCACACAGTATTTGGATATTTAAATAATAAATTACGCTTTCATATGATAGTTTAAGCTTTTAGAACAGTAGGTAATGGCCCCCCAAAATATCAACTTAGTATCAAAAACCAACCATGAACCGTCATCCTCCAGCGAGTTTGACCCAAAAACCCTGTCAAGAACGGAGATCGAACACCGTAGCACACGTCGCATGTGCCACCACCTCCAATGAACCACCGAGCCTGAGCCTTTTTGGGAGTTATTTCATCCATTTTCATTGCTCATATTTACCAACGACCACCACCATCAACCTCCTGGAACTCCGACGAGTTGACTCGACTCAATCACATTGCCTCCGGATACTCAACACACCCTCATGCGCCACCTTTGCTCTTTGCGCCTGAGATCCATGCGTTTGCTGTCGTGAATTTGGATAGGAAGAATCCAGAAGCAATTACGAACTGTCTAATGACATAATTCCCGACTATTTCATGTACACACATAATTGTCACTTGTCTCAAATAACTCGACGACCGTCCAATTCTTTTCATTCGAACTATGCTTCAAATAAACTATTGACCCATTTTAAATTTTTAGAGAAAAAAATCGAATTATCCAATGCCATAATTGTCATATCCCCCTCCCACCAATCCCCAAAAGAATTTATTTTTCATTAGGAAGAGATCATGACGTGAAAACTAACAATGGCATCGCTGATTAGGTCAACAATAATGGTAGTGATTATTATGCTTCTTGCCACGAAAACATCATGCTATATGGTCTGAAGCTCATCTCTTTCACCACGTAATTAGTCTCTCCTCTTCATCTAGTGCCCAGCAAACTTGAGATGATCAAGAGCACACCCAAAGACGACATGTGAGCTTCCTGGCGAGAAAGCCATTAAAAATGTCTTGATTCGTTGATTTAAACATAGACGGCGACACTTCTGAACATGGAATGACTGATGAATGAAATAATAATGCTTTGACTAGAGACTTGATCTGGGTAACATTTGAGGGAAATCGTGACAGCAAGAGTGTGTGAGAGAAATTACTAATATGTATTTTATGAAATCAGCATGATGATGTCTGTTAAGGTCGCGATGGCCTACAAAGACCTTATCGAGGTTGGTAGGTGGCGGTGATTAGGGGTGTCCAAAAACCCGACCCGAACACCACCCAAATACAAACCAAACATGAAACAAGTTGAGTACATGTTTCGGGTCTTAATATTATTCGGGTAATAATTATAAAACAAATAAATAAATATGTTTTGGGTCGGGTTAGGGTCCAAACATTGTTTGCCCCGAAACACATTATTGACCCTAAACAATGAAACAAATATGTTCTCTCATCTCATCCAAACACTCCTCACCCAAAGCCAAACACATCAGACCCTCATCAACTCCAGCTTCTCCTCCCGACGAGGCGACAACTATGCCTTCTCCTTGTCGTCGACTCCGCCGCCCCCCTCTTCTTTGCTCTTCACATTATAGGGTTTCACTTTGCGGTAGGATCTCCGACGGAGCTTTCGTCGCCTGCGCTCACGACTGCTGGTTCGACATCTACGGCCACCATTACATTCCCTCTCTCCTCTACCCGCACCGATCCTCTGCCCAGCGTCGACCCTCGTCTCCCTTGAAAGCTTTTCTTGCAGCTTTTCTTCTCTCAAAGTGTGAACTCTCTCTGTCTATCTGGTTTGGCTATGGGAACTTTGGGAGCAGTGCTCAGATTCAGAAGTTCGCTGTTCAAGGGAGCGGTTGAGGCTCTGACCAGTCAAACGTCTCTGTACAAGTTGTCTTTATTTTTGGTCTTGAGAAGAGACAGGTTTCAAGGTTTACATTGTTTCCTTTTGCGCTTCTACCTGATTTTCATGAGCTTCGCATTCTTGCGGGTGGAATGGGCTCGGGTTTCTTGTTTGTCCGAGGTCAAGTCTGATTGTTTTCATAGTTGCCGACTTCCTTCCAGACCAGATTTCTTCTCCCTTTTCTCCTTTTTTCTCGTCTGTGTTTCCAGATTGTTGAGTTCTCTATGCTTTTTAATGTTGTTTGGGTTGCAATGCAGATTAAGGTGGACTCGTAATTGGATGTCGCAATATTCGGGAGGTCGAGCAATTCCATTACGTGCTCATTGCGACTGACATTCTAGTTAGATGCTTACATTTTCTGGTGTTTTCTTGTACCGTGATGATTCCTGAATTGGCTTGCTTCATTTGGTGTTCTTTTTTCTTAAATGATATTGTTGGTGGTTCCATGTTGTTTCATTCGATGCATCTTGTGGGTTGTGGGTATCGAGGAAGTTGAGATTGAGCTTGTTGCGCGCCTCTCTGGCACTGACTGATTACTCAAAATGGGTTGTGAACCTTTAGTTTAATTTTATGGAATTGGATATGTCTATAGTGGAGAAAAGAGCATTCTATTGTCTGTGATTATCTTATGGCAGAGAATCAGTTCCTCCCATATTAAACAGGCAGAAAAGGAAAACTAAATGAGATGACTAAATTGAAATATATCAAAGTTCCAAACAAGTGCTAAATCTAGAAAATAAAGACCAGTTCAGTGATAAGTACTGCAGTTCACCTCCATGAACTGGGTCTCCTAGGAGATGATTAGTTTAGGATGTCTTGGTGTCCTTTGTAAAAGTTAGTCTAATGTATGTTTCGTTCAAGTGTGCTGTTTGTTTATCTAGTTAGTGAGTTTCTCATTTCTACTCCTTATTGTTCTTTAAAGTGCTAGATGCATCTCTTCACTTTTACAATGCCGTTGTCATGTTGGCTTTGTAGTATGTTGCTACTTTAACAGAACAGCTGGAGCAGCTGGCTGAGGTTGCTGAGGAGAGAACCTCATATGGGTTACCAAGGTCCTGCACATGTCCTTTGGAACTCTCTCTCATTTATTGTTGTTGTTGAATTAGATGAGCATTTCATCTTGGATTTTTCATTTTTGAACATCGGACTGCTTGTTGGACATTTTTCATATGAGTTTTCTGGTTATGGACCCTACGACATGGTCTTGTTGGCTAGATCACAGACTGCTTGTTGTTGCCTCTTATATTCGCTTAGTAGGACCAGCAGAGAGAAGACTTTCACCATCGACCGTTTAACCAATTAAATATTGCAAGCTATTTTGAATTTTTTTTGTTGATTCCCTGGTTTTGTAGATTATATAGGAAGGTTTTCTAATCTGTCCAAATCATAGGCTACTAGAATGACCGTTGCAGTCACACTTATTTATGGTTCTAGAGTTACTGGTTCTCAGCTTAGCAACTTTCATCTAAAGCTGCTAGCTAACACTCTAGTTCATATAAGGCATGGTTCAAAGAAATGGATTTAATCTGTCCCATGATGTTTGCTAGTGAAAAACTAAAACTCTTCCTTATTCACAGGAGTGTGTGGATCCGAAGCCAGATAGGTTTGCAAATCCAGTGTCGAATGAGAATTTTACTGATGCACTCGAACAAAAGTTTAACTATCGGATACGGCATGGGGATGCATCAACACTTTTGCTTTATTTTACTTTATTTTCCTCTCTTTTATTAATCTCTTTTTATTTTTTCTTCTCCTCCCATCATTCTCTAATAAAATTTTATTAAATAGTAGATTGTACTAATATAACCAAAATGCTAAAATATCTCAAATATATAATAAATATAAATTATATTTATATTTATATATTGAAATTATTTTGTAAACTATAATTAAATTCGAATATATATAAATAAAAAATAAAAATAAGATTATATGAAAATAACTAAATTCTTATTTTTTGTTATATTGAATTTCTTATATTGGAATTCGCATATTATTTATATAGAGATATAATCTTAATTTTGTTAATTTAAAAAGTCTGTCATTCAAAAAAAATAACTTTCCTATTATGGATACTAGGAATCATATCCACCATTATCCCACCTCCCTCACGGGATATTTTTATCCGATTTATATCTTCCTTATATCCCTCTTTATCCTGTCTTGAGCAGACACCAAACACAATGTAGGATAAATTTTATTCTATCTCAAATTTTATCCTGATTGTCAAAGGCAACCTAAGAGTATCTGATCAGGGAGCCGTGCAACTAGGGCAAGGTAAACGAATTCAAGGAGCAACCCACGACATTAATGCCTTCACCTATCATATGATCTTTTCCTCACTCTGCAAAGATGTACAAATGATGGGAGGTTCTCCCTTGGAAGGGTTGAATTAGACTTTGCTCGAGTGCATGAGCTGGTTCCAGAAGTTGCAAGCTCAAAAATGTCTAAAAGGCCATTCTTCCAATGGGGGCATACTCTATTAGATTCAAGCCAAGTCCATGAGCTCTTGACCTCATAGTTACACCGCTCTGTTGCAGAGTTACATGTAAATTCCCATGGTGATAGTACCTATTAGATGTTAGCAAGTTCACCTGAGGCTTTACTTCTACAATACCACTAAGTTTGCACAACTCTGTTTTATCCATATATCTTATCTAGTTTTGTATGGTAGTACCTCTCCATATAGCAATGATCTTTTTACCAAATTCGAATGGCATTCATTCGGGGGCAATAAAGAAGAGGTGAGGAAGGGAGGAAAAAAAGGGTAAACCCAAAAGCCGACTAGGACCCTACCCGACCCAATCCGAATGTTCACTTCAAGTATTAAGCTCTTTGGGTCAATTCGGATCGAGTCAGAACACACTGCCTTATGATTTGGGTTGGGTCGGGTAATGTCAAAACCCGACCCAACCCGACGCATTGACAGACCTAGTGGTGACTATGTTGCCGCAGACGAGTGGTGCTGGGAGGACTCACCGGCGGGTAATGGCAATGGCGAGGAATTATTGTAGTTGTTCTTTCATCAGGGTTTTTTGGATAGAATTATTTGTTTGGGTATGAAGACAGAGTATGGTTAATTTTATCAACTAGAGGTTGCAGAGTTGGATTTTCAAATATAGAGGACGCAAAGTGATAGAGCAAGAAAAACTCAAGAATGGGTTTCTATATACCCCTTCTTTTTTTCACCTACCAACAAGAACTAGCGGAGTAAGTAATTAACTGAACAACAATCCCAACCGATGATTCATGGCTCCGACCAAGCTCTTTTGGGTTTGCTCGAGCCTTTTCTGGACTAGGTCATTCTTCACACCATGACAACAGGAAATTTCCTGAATTTAATCTCGGTAGGACTCTTCGATTCTTAAGTTAGTATTGAAGGATAATGAAGGGAAAGGAACCTGGCTCAAGAGCTTTCTCTAAAAGAGAGCCAAAAAGCCAAAGAAAATGTGGGACTCATCCTTAATCATTTATATATCTTGACATAGTTATTCGTTACCATAAATGTCTTACTCCCATTCGTGGAATTATCAAAATTTGATCCATAACTATTCAATTTATCCACAGGGATGCGAGCCATCACCGTAACCCCACCAGCATGTTGGAAGCTACAAACTCTCTTCACAAGAAGTAGCAAATATCCGAAGCACATATTAACCAGACTGTTCGCTTATGATATGATTCAAACTCGTTATCTCATGAAAAGACATCCAGACTCCTTTATCATTGAGCTATTACGCTCGACGATGGATACCAAACTTGTCTTCCAAGTAAATATTCGAGAATCTTGACTAGCCATGCCCCCACGTGGGCCTTACATGATGATCGGATAAATCCTTTAAAGTATTCAAGATATGGGCCGGCCAACTTTGGATATCTTATCAGTTGGCTCGACTGTGGTTGGGCTTCTCCAAGGGGTCTGGTCGAGTTTTTTTTTTTTCTGATGGATTGAGGCCCAATCAAATGGGCCTGATAACTTCACCCCACGTCACCTATGACGAGCGCACCCCCTTCCCTGATTCATCATGCCATCTTCATGCCTTCTCTCTTTTTCTCCTCTTCTTCACGTAACGAATTTCGGAAACATGATCAAAATAAAAGATACTTGGACGATTCTCTGAAGATGACGGAAAATCGACCAATTGGCATAGACTATTTTTAATCGATAAGAAGCCTTGGAAATGGTTGAGTGATCAAAGACTGGGCCCTTTCGACGTGACTACTTATCCTAAAGGTTGAATGTGATGTGTGCATTTCATTTCTTTGACCTCATTAGACAAATTTGATTGACTGAAACCAATGGATCAGATTAATCCTAAGTGATCCTGAGATTTTATATTGTCAAAAGAATTCATTGATTCGATCACGCTATAATACCCATTTACGAATTTCTTCCGTGTTGTATCACAATTCTACAAAAATGCATTTGGGATGAATTGATCAAAAGTTAGATAGAAACTTTTGCAACTCTAGAAAATAATATTATATATTAAGATAGGCTTTACTATACGACATTTAAATGGAAAAGAATTTGTAACTTTCAAAGTGTGAAAAGACTACCTTTTCTTTGCCAGAAATTAAAACATCTTGTTTGGCATCAACTTCAATGTATTTAAATGCACATCATACTACCGAAAAAAAAATTGCACATCACAAGAATCACATTTAAATCTCCAAATAAACATACCTTAAGTGAAAGTCAAGATTCACAATTTCACACACAAGGTAGCACTTAGAATTAAAGGAAACAAATGTTGACATTAACATACGATGAAACTAGAAAGGATTTGGACTGAAGATAAATTGCGGGAAAACGTGTTTTGTAATACAAAACGATAACACTTGGAGAACTTTACAAAAAGAAGGATGATTAGGTCATTTTAGCAGGACTGTGAAATGTAAATTGTAGCTTTGAAGATAGAAATATTTTTCTATCGTGGGGAAAAAAATTAAGGCATGTTTTTGGTATTTTTCCTGCTTTGGTTTTTTTTTTTTTTTTTTGGCCGGTTGCCTCCGAAATTAAAAGCTGGGTTATTTGGATTAAGATCTAAACCTTTGCCCTTTGATTTTTTGAAAGATAAATAATACTGATTTGGCTTAAGAGTGCTGCTGAGTTAGCCTATTGAAAAAGAGAAGGGCTACCAAATTTGTTAAATTAGCTTCTATATATCGGAGTTTAATCGTTTGAAAAAATAGATCTTAGCAGGCATATTTTTCCATGCTTGGAATGGGTCTTGTGTTGTATGATTTTAAGATATTTAAATTTAGTAAAGTTCCTTCTCAAATTTTGCCCATTTGGCTTGTGTGAGAACTACAGTTTTTTGTGTAGAAGTGATGATAATAATAAAATGTGATATATGAAGTAAAAACAATAAAATAATACATATGAAAGCAAAATATAATGATAAATACGTAGATTGAGTTGCCTTACGTATAAATTGCTCTAACAGAAATATTGTATACGTCTTTTTTTTCTACATGCACTAATATTAAATTGAATTTAACATCGACTAATTTTTATTTATAATCTGATATAGTTTCTTTTCTCACTATCCTTTTGGACAGCACAAATAACAGATGTTGTATTCCATTACATATTGTATTTTACAAGAAAAAAATAAATTCACTATCACTAGTATGAAGTAGACTCATGTTTATATAATTAGAGACATATCTCCATTAAAAAAAGTATATCATGAGGTCATACTGACTTGCAATTGTAAGTAAATGCGATGTACTATTTTATGGAAATTTAGCCTATTTCCGCTAAACCACCTAGTCTTATAGATACATATCTTTACTTACAGTATTTTCTCTTTGCCACATAACACGAAGTGAGTCAAATTGATTGAAATATATAATTAGGAGTATTTTCTCATTAGAAAAAAAGTATCATGTACGTGGGCCCCATGATTTTTTTTTTTTAAATACTAGAACCAAGTATATTAGAGAATTTATGAATATCCATCATGGACGTATTTTAAACAAATTCGACAGAAAGATTTTTTAAACAACATCATGGATGTATCTTAAGAACAAATCCTTTTTGATTTTGCTAATGATATAACACTATATTCAAAGAACGAAAAAACGAACAAAAAGAAACCGAAACGACATCCATCATCAGCAAAAAGAAATTAAAATAATTCGACTGCAAAGAAAGTTTGCATAATTAATGTTATTTAGAGCTTCAAGAACTGATCCATTCACGTTGTTTCCACTTAAATTTCTGCAAATATAGCCATGATAAGAAATTTGTCCACTTTAAATCCTTTGCTACTTCAGCTAGAGACATTAACTTATAGAAATCGAAGATTTGGTAACTCAGCCAAAGTTTCCGATATCGCTCCTATAAGCTAATTGCTGAACAAGTCTCTGGGAAAGAGCAAGTTTAGAACACCTAATATCAAGTTAACTAGCTTCATAGTCAAAAGCAGGATCTTTCCACATATTAGTGCAGTATTTCCACGGCCAATGTCTCCTAAAACACAACCTTAATTATTCAATCATGAGTTGACTTGTAGTGGGTGCTTAATCATGAGTAACACAACTTACAAGTATACCATTGTTGATAATTGTGAAAACAATGAGAATATGTTGCCCATCAAATTGCTAGAACTCAAATTCCTGCCATCATAGATCAAAATATAGGATCATGTCATTGCCATCTTCATGAAGGGAGTATTTTTTGGTACAATGAAGAAAAGTTTATGCAATCAATTCTTCAGAATGAAAATATTTTAAATCCTCCTGGTGTAAATGTTTTAGGTACTAGAAGACTAACCATTAAGAATTGCCAATCTCATTCCTTGCATGGGACTCACTATCTCCTTTTGTAATTTATGGTTAGTTTTGGACCTAGAGTACCTAATAACTATTTTCAGAGGGCCTAATACTTTCTCGCACACATTGCAATTTTGAATACTTATGACAAAATTGAAAACCCGGGCTATTGGTAAAAGAAAATGCAGAAGGAACATAACAATACACCGGAGAAGAAGGGGGCATTTGTTGGCAATTGATGAGTATATAACTTATCATGACCCACTCCATCCATATGGAGCAACCTCCCAAAAGAAATACTCAAGATGGTAACTTTTGGAGTGGGTAGTCAACTTAGAGATCAGTTTATGAGCTCTCTCCAATACCATGTGAAGCTCAGGGTGGCAAACACTCCCTCTATTAAAACATTGAAGTTCCAATCATGCCTCCAAAGAACTTGACAAAAGCATGACAAAGTTCTCGGTCAATATGAGAATCCACATTGGAAGGTTGCGTTCATCCTAAAATGTTCTTTCTCATGCATACATAAAACATTCCATTTTCATGACAAACGAGAATTCTTCTTAAGTTCATCAAGAAAACCAATATTATCTAAGAAACATTGCCGGGGGACTTACAGGTTTGTAATCCTTGGAAGATTTCCATAGCTACAGATTAGACCGTCCCATGTGTAGTTGGTTGGTACACATGGATCACCTTGCCAGCTTTCTCTCTTAATGTGATACATTGCTTTGATGTCATTGATAGCTCTCACTGCAGTTTAAATCACAAAAAAGATCAATTATTTGAAGAGAAGGATGGAGATGCAAAAAGTGGTTGCGATCCCATACATGTTATGTAGATTCAATTTTTCAAAAGACTTGTAACATTCAAGGGTGTCATGGTAGATACGGAAACTATAACGAAATTGAAATTGAGAAGAATAAAGAACACTAGATTTTACATGGAAATGGAAACCCTTGCGGAAAAAACCATAGGTAGAGGAGAAGCAAAATTCACTATAGAAATCAAGGATTACAAAAGGTGGCTCTGAAAAGTTTAGATTCTTTCTATCTCAACTTCTTATATATAGGCAAGAATCAAATCCTAGGTAAGAAGTCTCTTTTTAGGAAACCTTCTCCAACTAGAAAAACCATTCAATTAGGAAACCCATTCAAAATTTAAAAAAAAAAAAATCTACTTGAATTAGGAAACTTTTCTTTTCAAGCTTAAACTTGAGACATATCTAACAGAGGGCTTCAATTTGAAGAGACTCTTCAGTAATTACCAAGCAAAAGTAGCCAAAGTAGGGAATTAAACAGATAGCAAAGTAATACTTAAGCCACAGCCGTTGATCCCAACCAAGCAACTATAAATCAGAGAGTTCACAAATAACTTGAGACCCACATTGGAGACTACTATATTTAGCAATGGCTTACCTAAATCTTGATTATTGGCAATGGAATGTCTGCATACTTATTTATTGATGTCAATCGTAGCACAACTACGAAATTCGTAAATAAACAATAAAAACATGTAGAAGAATAAAAAAAACATACCATCATCTTGTGCTGTGGGTAAATTTGGAAGATCATGTACTCTATAGATCTCCACAGCATTGAGGATCGGTGGATTTCCAGACTTATTCGTCAAAGTAATCGAGAGATTGATGAACATCCCACTAACTGGAGTAGAAACTACAAGCACTGGCTTTAAGTATTCAAGGCTCACCATCTCCATGAATTCATTCATGGAAATTGTGAACTCCCTTTGCAGGCCGCTCAGTCTCTCAAGCTCCATGAAATGTAAGTACACAATCCATTTCTTTTTCTATACCACCTCTAATGATCCCGCATGATTGGTTGGCGCTACACCTATTGACCACTCTAAATACAAGGGAGAATTTGAACTCATTGTGCTTTGAGCGGTCTGAAGAACTTTCGCGGGAACCTTATACGCATCATTATTGTTAGATAAATCAATCGCAGATGTGGTGTTCAGTATGGACCAGTTATCGAAGTTCCTAGGACTCCACTTCCGATCATAAACATCCTCAGGATACTTGTGTGAGGCATTTTGACAAACAGTTTAAGAGTAAACAGTTAAGCAAGTGACTTAGTGACTAACAAATGCCAATTAGTATGTATATGCAATAGAAATATTGAAGCTACTATATTCAACACATATGCTAGCGAAAAACCAATGCGTTTGTTGGGTTACCAAAACTCAAACATCTTGCTAGTGGTTAAATGCAAAACCTTTCGACCAAAAAGGAAAATGTAAAACTTGAAAATTGCAATGTGATGGGCAGAAAATTGTGTTTGTCAAAGAGAAATTAATTGCCATGGACTTTTAACACGTAGAGTGATAACTTGAAAAATTGCAATATAATGTCTAGATGGAATGTTTTTGTTTTTTCGAGTGAAAAAAAGTTTGATACAAATGCAAAAAACTAAGTTTGATTGGGATTATAAGTGCAAGTTTCCAAATGATTATATCATAGTTTTGGATTGGACCGAACGGCTTTCCGTTTCTCTTTTTTTACCGTGTCATCATTTAGTGATTTTTGTTGTAATCTTTGACATCTAGGATCATTTTCTTCAACTATCTTTGTTGATTATTTTAACAGTTTTTTGTAGTGTAATTTGTTGATCTTTTCATGGCCTTTTTCTTCTTTGCCGACTTGTGCCTTCAATATTTTGCGGAATGGCAAAATTCGATGAGGAAAAACTGAATCTTTCTCTTTACTAATGATTACCATACATTTGTATTTCGAGAATGAATTGATCACCTGTCTATCTTTGAGCTTTGTCCCAGATCGAACCGCCAACTACGTATGAGCCCAAATCCCCCAGATCTCGCTTGATAGATGTCATTGTCCAAAGCTCTTAGTTCCAATGCCGAAATATAGGGCACTCCAGTGCCAATGTTCACAAGACACACTTGGATATCATCTTCATTTGACCCATACATGATCTCTTCGGAACCATAAGCAACATTGTAGTCCACCGTGGTAATATAATTAACATCAATGTACAGGTGGAATGAAGGAGGCTGATTCTTCCCATCATAGTTCCCATACCAAAATGCTGCCCTAATATAGTCGGTTCTGTTCTTGCCTAGGTTTGGTCTCAAAGTGTAACAGTTCCTCATTCCATCGGGAAAAAACCTTACATTGTTCAAATACTTTATAGTTGTTGGATCCATCAACTCCTGGGCTATCTCCATGCTTTTCCCAGAGCTTATGAACCCATCATCCATTTTGAATGTTATATCAAAGATCTCGTCAGTGTATTCACTAGGTGCTCCACAATCAATGCTGATAAAACCTTGTAAATTTAGAGAAAAGAAAATTTCAATGAAATAGAACTGCGATTTTTTCTGTTGGACTTCGATGAATCTCGACCATTCACACAACTCCATACTACGGTATCTAGCATACCGTCGGTTTGACGCTAGAGCAAGTGAGAATGAATATAAAGAAGAGACCATTTTGTTTACTTAAAGGATCGAAACTCGTTGATCGCTATAGGCAATGATGTTGTACGAAGCGTGGAGGAGAGAGAGAGAGAGAGAGAGAGACCTGGACGTTGGGCCTGAACCACAATGACTAGCGTTGAAGCTAAAGAAGCAAGCAACGCAATCAAGAAAGCTGTAATTGATCTTTCCATTGCCATCGAGCAGTGGAGATTTTCAAACAGAGAAGCGTGAGGAAGATACATGCGTGCAGCCGTTATATATCTTGGTTTCGCGGAAAATAATTTCCAAGAAAATGTTTTCCATCAAAAGAAAAAAGTCTTCAAAAGTAGGGGAAAATGTTTTCACTTTTCAAAAGTGGAAAACATTTTCCTTACTTGATCTCTCTTATCTCACACCTCTACAAATCCTCACTTCCTCCTCTCCTTTCTTCTTCTTCTTTTCTTTTTTATTCGAATTATTTTTTAATTTTAATTTTCTTTTTAATTTGAATTATTTTTAATTTCCTTTTTCTTTTCTTTCTTTTTCTTTTTTTCTTTCCCATCTTCTTCTTTCTTGGCTAGTCGTCGGGACTAGGTGAACCTCAAGCTTGTCGATCTCAAACTCGCACTCGTCAATCTGGCGAGTTTCGATTGACGCTCGCGTTCGCCAATCTAGCGAGCGGAAACTATTTTCCTTACCGAACACTAGAAAATGTTTTCCGAAACATTTTTAGGTTTTAGCCGAACACTAGAAAATATTGTCATTTTTCTAGAAAATGACTTCTAAGAAAATATTTTCCAGAAATGACCCATTTTCCGTGAAACGAACGGACCCTTGTGTACGCGTCAAATGTGTTTGATTTGATCCCGCAAGCAAACCCAATCGCCATTGAGGAAGATAATTATTGAATTTTTTCTTTTCTTCCATTGAAAATATCAAGAGGATAGAAAGTAACACGCGCCCGCACGCGGTGTTTGTAATTGACCGAGACATGGCTTTTAATTCACGGCCAAGAAGACCAAGACTGGCTTTTAATTCACGGCCCCACACGGTGCTCGTAATTGACTGAGACATGGCTATAGCGCAAGAAGACCGAGACATGGCTTTTAATTCACGGCCAAGAAGACCGGGTCCCGTTTGTTTCACGGAAAATGGGTCATTTCCGGAAAATATTTTCCCAGTCATTTTCCAAGAAAATGACAATATTTTCTCAGTATTCGGTAAAATCTGAAAATGTTTCGGAAAACATTTTCTGGTGTTTGGTAAGGAAAATAGTTTCCGCTCGCCAAATTGGGGAGCGCGAGCATCAATCGAAGCTCGCCAGATCAACGAGTGCGAGTTTGAGATCGACAAGCTTGAGGTTCACCTAGTCTGATGACTAGCCAAGAAAGAAGTAGATGGGAAAGAAAAAAAGAAAAAGAAAAGAAAAGAAAAAGGAAATTAAAAATAATTCAAATTAAAAAGAAAAAGAAAATTAAAAAATAATTCGAATAAAAAAAAAAAGAAAAGAAGAAGAAGAAATGAGAGGAGGAAGTGAGGATTTGTAGAGTGTGAGATAAGAGAGATAAGTAAGGAAAATATTTTCCACTTTTGAAAAGTGGAAAAATTTTCCCCAATGAATTCATTTTCTGCGAAACGAACGCCGGAAAACTTGAAAAACATTTTCCCGGAAATTATTTTTCGCAAAAATGAACGGAGCCAAGAAGACCAAGGCGGCTTTTAATTCACGACCCCATGCGGTGCTCGTAATTGACTGAGACATGGCTATAGCGCAAGAAGACCAAGACTTGCAGCTAGGTCTTCCTCTGCAATTGTATCAAAGTTTACGTACCGAAATATATGTTAAGAGACGGCTTTTCTTATACGTATGGGTATTATAATACACTGAAATTTAACTCTATTTTTGTTCTCGTTAGAGGCATCCGCTATGAATATTATATGGTAAATTATGAGATGAATTGTCTGCTAATAATAAAATGCTGGCTTTGTAATTTCTTGTCGTGATATTTTCACTTTTATATATTTTTACTTGTCGCCTAACCTGGAGTTCTATTTGGATATATAATAAACTGAATTTTATATAGAAAACAAATTGGATTTGACCAGTATTTTTTTTTTTTTTTTTTTTTTTTTTGGGGGTTTGGGAGAATGGGGAAAAAGTGTCGGGAAAGATTAGGAATTCCCAACTTTGTTCAATTGGAAGTAAAAGGAAGAGAAATGTCATGTTTTTCCTTCATAGTGAAAATGAGGAAAAATGTCGAATAAGAGTCGTCCCGATCCACGTTTGGCGAGAAAAAATAATCATTTTGGCCCCTTTTTAAAGGGATTCAACTTTCTTTTTTTGCCATACGCTGTGCACATTTGCTAGTATTGATGAATACAACGTAAAAATTATTAAAAAATCATCATTAAATGCCATTCCCACAGCATTATTTCCTACCGACCAAACACAAGAATCCTTATTCCATTTCCACATTTTACCAAACAAAAATACTGGAATAGTCATCATGCCATGCCATTCCTTGATTCCCTTCCACGCCACCATATCAAATACAGTATTACATATGATGGTACATTAGTAAAGCACTTTCAATGCCGATGAATTTTCCAAAGGGCGACTATTGAAATGTTGCCATTGAATTTTTCATGGAATATCTTGATCATTGGAAGAAAAGAAATGTCAAGATTAAATTTGTGGAACAAAAGTCACCATTTCCATTGAGATTGTTATTTATTAATAAGTATAAACTATTCAAGAGTTTCGACGTGGACCTTGATGGCATTTATTGGAAGATATTTTGTCCCAAAAGGCAAATATACACATAAAAGTTCTCCAAATTGTTTCGTCCATCAAGGAGATTGCTGCGAATGTTGATCCCCACACTTCTCGAGCACAATCATGGCCGTTTCCACTCCGTTTCCCCCAAAAGCTCTCACTTTGGACGCAACTTATTTTGGCCAAAAAGCCTAAAGGCATCGTGCCAAAGTTGAATGTGTTAGAATAGTTAGCATTAAATTAATAAACTTTCTATGTGCAAAGTCCCACGTCATCATAATCGAAATTAAATTGTCTTTTGGTATATAGTCATCTACCCAATATTTCATTAACTTAAGTCTTTAGCAAAATCAAGCCTAATTAATTAGGTAAATGAGTACTTACTTTGAAATTAAGGAACCACGTGCTTTGGAAGTGCACATATAATTATTTCTAAATGGTCCCTGAAAAAATATATTCCTTGTATCAAGTACGTGCAATTTATATCGAATTGGATGTTAACAAATGTCAAAAGAAGAGAGAATTTAAATTCTATCTTGTATAAATACGCAATTATACACTTTTCCTGTTCATGAGCACTATCAATAATGGTCAAATTTTCCTATGTATGGAGTTCAACCGGTGGAAACAAATATCTCTAGATAATAACGTTGATTAGAAATGCACACGCATTCCTGTTCTCCATAATTGGAAGTAAAAGGAAGAGGTATGGTTTTCTTCCTTGTCAAAATGGGGAAAAAGTGAAGAACATGTACGGTAACACTCCAAGAATTTTTATGCCTAGTTACTGTTTTCCTTTCTCAATTTTCTCGTCTTCAACTTTTGCCGTATTCTGAAGAAATTTAAGTCCTTTTTTTATTTTTTCCTTTGGATGCAGAATGCTTCATTCCAATTGAAGACGAGAAAATTATGAAAGAAAAACGTAAGTAGGTATAAAAATTCTGAGATTGTTACCGTACAATATTTTATTTTACGCTATTTTTGCACTTCATGGAGACTTTATATATATATATATATATATATATATATAAAACTAATTTTACCACGTTTTATGATATTTTTTTAATAACTTATGATGAAACTCCATAATATTGTTCGGCATGGCAAATGTACCATAGAAGTTATTGTTTATGATGGTCAATTACTACAGCAGAAAGTAAAATACACCTGTAATTTGCCGACAAATATACCCAGATCAATTAAGTTGGGTAATTACATTATTTATTTCAGTATATTAGACAAGATGGATGACGCTAAATGAATTCTTCCTTTTTTATAAAACCTTTTAGATGGTGTAAATATTAAATTTTTTCATAGGCTGAAGCTAAAAGGGGTATACGAAACAAATTCGGAAAATTAACTTGCCACGTCATCATCAAAGTAAGTCCACGTCATCGCGCCCTTTTGCTGCCGTCGTTCTGACACACTCCACTCGGGGAAAAGCGAAGTCAAAGTCACCGTAGACCACGCGGGCCCCCGCGCCGTGCACGAGCAGGGAAGCGCCTCGTTCCGATTTTCCCTTACTACCCTCCTCTCAAACCACGATTTACAAGCGAACCACGCCAGGAAGCCACGTGATTGCGACAGCAGTTGAGGGCATAATCGACATTTCATCGCGAAGGGGAGATCCCAGCAAAATCTCTCATCAGCCCTTTTTAAAACGCCCTGCGTCACCCTCTTAAGTCCTCCGACGAACGAAACAAAAGAACCAAAAACAATGGCGGACGCGTCCACCGATCGCCGCCGCAATCGCCCTCCGACCGCCGCCCTCCTCCTCGCCGCCGTCCTCGCGCTCGGCCTAATCCCCAGTGTCTCCGCCGAGCCCGCCCCGGCCCCGCCGGCGCCGGCGTGCGGGGCCGAGTCCCGCGGCGGGTGCCACGACAGGGCCGAGGCCCTGAAGCTCAAGGTGGTGGCGATCGCGGCCATCTTGGCCACGAGCATGATCGGGGTCGGCGCCCCGCTGTTCTCCCGGGAGGTCCCCGCGCTGAAGCCCGACCGGAAGCTGTTCGTCATCATCAAGGCCTTCGCCTCCGGGGTCATACTGGCCACGGGGTACATGCACGTGATGCCCGACTCCTTCGACGACCTGCGGTCCGAGTGCCTGCCGGAGGTCCCGTGGAGGAAGTTCCCGTTCACCACGTTCGTCGCGATGCTCTCGGCCGTGATCACTCTGATGGTGGACTCGTACGCCATGGCCTACTACAAGAAGATCGATGCCAAGATAAGCGGCGGCGGTGGGGGCGGGGATGCGAATGGTCAAGCGAAGGACGCGGTGGTGGGGTTAGAGCATGGAGGGGCCGATGCGCACCTGCACGGCGGCGCCAGCGCCGGCGCGATCGAGGGAGAGAAGGCGCAGCTGCTGAGGTATAGAGTCGTCGCCCAGGTGCTGGAGCTGGGCATCGTGGTGCACTCGGTGGTGATAGGCCTCTCGTTGGGGGCCTCCGACAATCCGTGCACGATCCGGCCGCTCATCGCCGCGCTCTGCTTCCACCAGATGTTCGAGGGGATGGGCCTCGGCGGGTGCATACTACAGGTACGTCAATCAATTCCCGACACGACACGACACGAGAACCCGCGTGTTCTGTCGGCTACTTTCGGCTATGGTAGGATGCTAACGCGAACGAGTGACGTGGTTGACAGGCGGAGTTCGGGCTCAAGGTGAAGTTGATCATGGCGTTCTTCTTCTCGGCCACCACGCCGTTCGGGATTGCGCTCGGGATCGGCCTGTCGAACGTGTACAGCGACAGCTCCCCGGCGGCGCTGATCGTGGAGGGGCTGCTGAACGCGTCGTCGGCAGGGCTGCTGAACTACATGGCCCTCGTGGACCTCCTCGCTGCCGATTTCCTGGGCCCGAGGTTGCAGGCCGACATGAAGCTCCAATCGTGGGCCTACGTTGCGGTCTTGTTCGGAGCCGGATTCATGGCCCTGATGGCTAAATGGGCCTAGCTTTAATTTTTTTTTTTTTTCAAGTGAATTAGGTTTTTATTCCTTTTTGTCTATTTCAAAATTCGTATGTTTAGAATCGTGTTGTTTTTCAGGGAGGGAATGGAATTATTGGCGGTGAAGATTTTCATTTATGGCGTGGATATTTCTTGAATCCAGAGAACTTTCGGTAAATGTTCAATTGAAGTTCCATTTAAATCAAGTTTGAGGCTCGAATTCTTTTAGCCCGATAAGAAAATCCGGACCAACTCAAGTAGAATTAAGGTCTATATCAAATTGATATAGTTAGGGCTGAGCCCATTATAAAATAAGTTTTGGTTTTTTTTTTAAGATCCAAAGCACAAATGTTTATGACATGCACGTATGGTTTTTAAGTAAACTACGATGTAGCGCCAAAGGAGTCGTTGAATTTCACTCAACCAACGGAATAAGAATAGCAGGGACCCAAGTTAATAAGCAATCATCGGCTACTGTGCATGACAAACATCACACATCGTTGTACCAAAGAAGGCTACTTATGTAATAGACCATTAATAATAAGAAGAAAAAAGGAATTGACTACTTTGATACATATGCACCAGTTACTTGAATTACATCCATTAGAGTTTTATTAGCTCCGGCATCAATTTATCAATTACATGTGCATCTAATGGATGTTAAAAATAGCTTTTCTAAATGATAAATCAAAAGATGAGGTGTATAAGGAATGACCTGAAGGTTTTGTTCTACTTGGAAATGAGAATAAGGTTTGTAAGTTAAATAAATCTTTATATGGTTTGAAGCAAACACCGAAACAATGGCATGAGGAATTTGATTCGGTAGTTTTATCATATGGATTTAAGCATAACAATGCCGATAAATGTATTTACTCAATTTACTAAAGAGTATGGAGTTATAATTTACTTGTATGTAAATGATATGATGATTATTGGTACAAATATGCATAGTATAGATTAAATCAAAAAGTATCTATCTTCTCAGTTTAAATTGAAAGATTTGAGAGAATGGATACAATTTCAGGTATCAAAATGATCAAACATAGTTGGGTTTTGCTTTGAGCAATGCCACTATGTTGAGAAAATTATTCAAAAATACCAGTATTTGGGAATTAAAGAGTCAAACGTATCATAAGATGTATCAATTAAATTGATGGAAAATATTGGGCAACCTTTAGCACAATTAGAATATGCTAGTGCAATTGAAAATCTAATGTACACTATGCATTGCACTAGACCGGATATAGCTTTTATTATGTGTAAATTGTCCAGATTTACTAGTAATCCTAGTACTGTGCATTGGAAGGCTATAAGTAGAATTGTTGGTTATTTAAAGAAAATAATGCATTATGGTCTATTTTATGAAAGACAACCAACAATACTAGAAGGATATTCAGATGCTAGATGGATAACTAGCACAATTGATAACATGTCAACATTTAGACAGGTTTTCAAACTTGCAAATAGTGCGGTCTCTTGGGCATCAAAGAAGCAAAAATGTATAACCCATTTAACAATGGAATCTAAATTTATATCACTATCGGCGGCTGGTAAAAAGTTGAATGAATGCGGACTTTGCTATTGGACATAGAGTTGTGCCCACAATCAATGTCAGCTATATCTTTACATTGTGATAGTGAGACAACTATGTCTAGGGCATACAATAAAATATACAATGAAAAATCTAAACATAATAGTTTGCAACATGAGCATGTTTGATAATTAATTACTAATGGAGTTATTTCAGTAATTTATGTTCAAACAAATGATAATTTTGTTGATCCATTCACCAAGGGACTCTCGAGAGGTTTAATAAGCAATACTGCCAAGAGAATTGGTCTTAGGCAAACTGATAATAGTCAAACATAGTATAAACCCAACTTTATAATTTCTAATGAAATTATTAAAGTTGAATGGGTAAAAACCAGTTATTGTAATTTGATAGTGATTGAGTATTGGGGTACAAGGTGAGTACTCGTGGAACTTAGGAGGATGAGTGTAATAAAATACTTTTAATGAAGTTCAAGATTTTAGCAAGGTAATGCTAAGGTAGCAAATTTAGGAACTTCATCTATATGAATAAAAGAAGTGGTGCCGCTTCTAATAAAAGTTGATGAACTTTTGTAAATGTTCATGAATGCAAGAGGAGCACAACGTCATAAAAGTGCTTAGACATAAGAAATTTCTTATTGAATGTGTATAAATTCATATGTGTGATAATTTGATTAACAAGTGGAATCATGGTTCAAAGTTTTTTTTACCACTGATTTCGTTAATGGAATTATTTACACTAATTGAAGATTCAAATCTTAATAGATAGTTTCTTGTATGTATAAATTTATGTAAATAAGTGTATATAACAAACTAAGTGGGGGATTGTTAAAATAGTTTGTTATCACAAAAGAGGTGTCTCTTGATTAAAAGAATACATGACTCTTGGTTAAACCAAGACGTGACTCTTTATCAAAGAAAATGTGACTCTCAGTTATGAAAAGAGGCGACTCTTTGTCCTAAAAAGAAAGTTATCGATAGTTATAAAAGAAAGTGACTTTTGATATGAAAAGTGGTGATTGTTTGGGATAAGATGCTTATTCCTAAGAGATGTGTTGATTGTTTGTCTATAAATAGACACCACTTCACACATTATTTATAATAACTACAACTATTGAAAAATACTTTTTCTTAAGAACTCTCTCTTTTCCTCTTTTCATAAACACAAAGTTAACACATTCAAGGAGAAATTTCAAAAGAGATTTGAATAATTGCTAAACTCACTTCTTTGCGGTCTTGGTGTACATCTTGAAGGTATATTTATTCTAAACCCAACAGCAACAATAGTGATGATCGTCATCATGCATTAAAGTATCAAGGATCTACTACTTCTCCATCTTCTTCAATAATCAAATTTCCCAACAACCAGTTCATGATTCTTTCACATTCGTGAATATGCACTTCATAATGTGTCAATTCTCCTAGCATTAACCTAAAGATGCACTATATGGAGAGGAGGAATGGGCATAGTGGATCTGTGAATAGCTCTAAAATTGACAAGGATAGAGATATAATAACAAATAAGATGGAACGAAAGAAGCTTTCATTAAAAAGACCGAGCAGAATCCAAACCAGAAAAAATTCGTCTCATGTGGCATATTGTCCAGCATGGTCTGCTAAAGACCTTCTCAAGAGCTGAAACATGTAAGCACCTATTTTACCACCCTAAAAGTTGAATTTTTCACCAATTATTTCAACAAAAGAGATAGAGAACAATCAAGGGGTTCAAGAATTTTCATCCACTACAATGTCATTTGAACAACAAGTAAACTCAGCACCCAAAAGCCAAAAGATATCTAGTCATGGTAGACTAGCTACAAAAAATCAAAACTGTTATGTGCTTCACCATAAATTGGAATTCCAACTTCCATAACAAAAAACATACTGATAAAGAAGAAAAATCTTGAGCAAACAAAGTTAGAAAGAAAGATTTGAATAAACTCATAGGACATTTGCTATAGCTAAGTTGCATAACAAGGGATGATTTCATTCATGGAGCAGGAACATGATGTGCTTTCCTTTTAACCACTTCCAATTAAAGCCATTGAAAACCCTAATTTGGCAAGTTGGGTGATAAAAAAATCATAATCTCCAATTCAATGTGGTGTCTTTTGTCTCTTCATTTTGTTTAGTTTCCCTCAAAAGGACGTCGGTTTGGGGAACTATTTTCCAAGTGCACCGCCATGACGAATCCATTGGTCACCACATTGAATTCTTCATTCAAGCGCTGTTCACAGCTATTGCTTCGTATGCATTTTAATGAGAAAGCTAAGGGAAGAAAGATGGAAGTACCAATTTGAAATTTTACATAAGAATAAGTCGAGTTTTGAATAAAATGCACCTTTTTCAAGTATCAATTTTGCATATACCAACCTCATTATTCAGAAGGATAAAAATTTTTAAAAAAAAAAAATTGAAGGAGGGGAAAAGAGGGAAGAAAAAGAAATACAAAAAGATGGGCAAAAGAAAAGGAAATTACAAAAAAAAAAAGGTGAAATTTAGGCCACGAACATGAGGACGACAGAGATAGATAGAGAGAGAGAGAGAGAGGTACAAGCTTTCAATTCCTCAGTTTCTCCGCCCAAAAACCATCTCTTGCAGCTCTCTCTTTGCTGTGGTGGGGTTGAACTACCAACGCCTCCCTCTCTCAATTTCTCCGCCCGATTCAGTCTCCCTCTCCCGTATAAAGATCGCCCTTCTCTCTTTCTTTCCATCTCGCGCTCTTCTCTCTCTTTCACATCGTTTCTTGCGGGTTATTACTGCAATATCTCCAATGGCCGGCGCGGTTTTCCAAGGATTCGGAGCCTCCACGGCTCTGTCGCTCTCCAAATCCTTCGACTCCAAAAGGGTCAAGCTCCCTTTCGGCAGATCTCTCTCGGGTTCGCTTCTTGTCCTTGGGTTTTCTTTTGCTCTGGTTTCTTGGCACTGTTCCGTGAGAATTTCAAGAATTAGTCCTCGCTTGATCGTGGGCCGTAGCGTAGCTGGCATTTAATCTGATTATGCCTTTTGGGTCGATCTCTGTAATTCGAGAAATGAAAGAAGTATGATTTCCTTTCTGGGTTTGATTTCTTCTTCTTCTCATTCTTTTTTTGTGTTCCTTTGTGGTTTTGATGCAGAGAGAAGAGCTAGTTTTGTTGTAGTTGGATCTGACGGGAGAATGGTTTTGGATTCAAGCCGTGCCCGAAAGCTTGTCACCAATGCAGTCGCGGTTAATTTCTTCATATCTCTCTCCCTCGTTTCTTGGTTCTTTTAGTTTATCGAATTTGGTATCCAAGCTTGAGATTTGGTTCTTGTTTTTTCTTGTGGACGTGTAGACGAAAGCAGATAGTGCGGGAGCGACCTCGGCATCCAAACCCGGGTACCTCTCATTCTTTTCCAATCACCATAAATTGTTGTTGTGTTAGTCTCTGGTTTTACATTTATTTGCATTTTGTGTTCGAGTTCATTCTTTCATTTTGTGGGAAACTTGCTCTGCCGTCCTCTTCCCTCTAGGTAAGTTTACATCATCAAGTGGCCCTTCTTTTGCCGAGCATGTTCAACAAGCCAGACACTGGTCTCTAATCAAGCTTTTTAATCTCATGGTTTTAGCATTTCTATTAGTAAATTGGTGTGTCAATCGTCTTAGTTCTGGAGGATGGTCTGATGTTATTTCTTCATTCTGTGAAAGAGTTGGGACCATTATTCATCTATGAATTGCATTTGTTTAGGCCAATAGGCGAAAGGATGAAGCCTGATTGGAAGTTTGTTTGCTTATGGAAAGCTTTGATTTTTTGTGTCGATCGTTATGTAGCACTCTCTCTGACGAAGACATAATCCTACGTAACTGATGTGATAGTCAGACATCTGTGTCAGGGGTATGTGAAGCATAGTTGTGGAGACATGCTAAAAATAAGTGTTTTGAAGGTTCTGTTTCCCCTAGATGTAGGACTGACAGTACTCTTAGCTTATGTTTGGAACAATACAGCTCGATTGTGTGAATGAACTTCAAATGATGGAGATATTGTTGTAAGTCAAACTAGGATAGCTGTGGGCATACAAGAGCTTTTTCCCCTTGCGTCATCATTCTATAAAACAGCCACACTTGACTTCCACAAAGTTCATATTATGTTTTTTAAGGTTACAGCTTGTAAAGTATGCTTCACTTTGAAGATGCCTAAAAAGGAATCAAATTAGAAATACTCTGCAAAACTAAGTCCTCATCTTGTGTGCTGACTTTGATAGAATGTAGCGTTCTGAAGAAGAATCAGATTGTAGCTTCCAGTCATTCACATCCCTTTAAGAACTTCTGCTCCCAAGGAGCAGAATTCCCATTTTGATTTGAGTAGTAAGATGACAAAAGTTAAGTTGAATATATTTGGCTAAACAACAGAGAGCAGTATCACTGCACCACAAGTCAGTCCAGAATTGATCATCTGTCCTCTCTGGACCCCGAATTAATGAACTATGCGAAGTTACTTTAACCTGCTTATGTGCTTTCACTAGCTTATACCATTAGAGAATCAAACTGTCGCATTATTCCAGGCCCTTTTGGAGGTCCATGCTTCAAAATATGCCCTGCTTTCAGAGGCTTCCTTGTTCTGTGGAGAGCCTCCAAAGCAATACCCAAAATGTCTTGATTAACTCTCTCTCTATATACCATTGATTGCTGAATTATCTTCCACTTAAATGAGATGAGTTTCCTGTCATTATCTCTGTTTCCCTAGAAGAAAATCTCTTTGAATCCGAGAAGGTGAGTACACCGTTAGACCAAATACCTGTCACAGGATGGAATATTCAAATTAGAGATCAATGTTAGCGTCTCTTTTCCTGATTATATGTACCAGATGTGAAAAGTACCACTTGCTTGTTTCCTGGGATGATAGGCATATTGATCATGTTTATGCGATGCGCAATTTGCTTTCCATTTGCATATTCACATGGTATATATTGATGCAGAGGATGAATTTTATTTTTCTTGGTGAGGGAAAAACTGTGTATAGTATTTGCTTTAGTGAAAAAAACTCAATCTGTGGTTCTGTGCCATGGTAGTGTAATGTCAATGAACTTTTGTCTGCTGTGGACATGCTTTTTCCTAATTGAATACAAGTACTAGATTCAGATTCATCTCTGCATTGGTGTTTAAACCATTGAGACTATCCTTCATTTGATAAGCCATAGTCTTTCCTATTCTGGGATGTTGGAACTTGTTGTATGATGTACGTGCCATTTTCTTGAACATCTGATATTCAAGCTTCATTTTACCGAATGCTTCATCCCTTTTGGTCTCAAATTTTTAAAAAACTTACTAGGCCTGGCCCGTAAAAGCTTTTGCCAGCCTTTACATATTTATGGTATAATATTACCAACAAAAGCATTGTCCCTGCATCTACACGGATCTGCATTTCCATGTTATAAGTGTTATTCTGATAATACTATCTGATTGAGAATCCAACTGAGTCTTTGTTTTTGATTACCAGGCATGAGCTTTTGCTTTTTGAAGCTCTTCAAGAAGGTCTGGAGGAAGAAATGGAAAGAGACCCCCTTGTATGCGTGATGGGCGAAGATGTGGGTCATTATGGAGGATCCTACAAGGTCACTAAGGGACTAGCTACGAAATACGGCGACCTTAGGGTTCTTGACACGCCCATTGCTGAGAACTCCTTCACGGGAATGGGAATCGGAGCTGCCATGACTGGCTTGAGGCCAATCGTGGAAGGTATGAACATGGGGTTTCTCCTTCTCGCATACAACCAAATTTCCAACAACTGTGGCATGCTTCATTACACTTCTGGGGGCCAATTCAAAATACCAATAGTTATTCGCGGCCCTGGTGGAGTCGGGAGACAACTTGGAGCTGAGCACTCACAGCGTCTGGAGTCGTACTTCCAGTCCATCCCTGGGATTCAAATGGTCGCGTGCTCGACCCCATACAATGCCAAGGGCCTGATGAAAGCCGCGATTCGGAGCGACAATCCTGTTATTCTGTTTGAGCATGTCTTGCTCTACAATCTCAAGGAGAGGATTCCTGATGAAGAGTACGTGTTGTCCCTCGAAGAAGCCGAGATGGTCAGGCCCGGGGAGCACGTGACGATCCTAACTTACTCGAGGATGAGATATCACGTGATGCAAGCTGCAAAAACCCTGGTGAACAAGGGCTATGACCCCGAAGTGATCGACATCAGGTCGCTGAAGCCGTTCGATCTTCACACGATCGGGAATTCCGTGAAGAAGACTCACCGCGTGTTGATCGTGGAGGAGTGCATGAGGACGGGCGGGATCGGCGCTAGCTTGACAGCGGCCATCAACGAGAACTTCCATGACTATTTGGATGCCCCGATAGTGTGCTTGTCTTCTCAAGACGTCCCACCCCATACGCCGGGACGTTGGAGGAGTGGACGGTCGTTCAGCCTGCGCAGATTGTGACGGCGGTCGAGCAGCTCTGTCAGTAACTGCACGGCCGGTGGAGGCACCATGGGCTGCGCCGACGAGCTACCTGAGTCGTCCTTTTTCATATTTATAGCAGCATGATTCTTTCTGAACCATCTTTTAGCTCTTGGTCCGTGTGATAATTGAAGTATTTTCTGTGGAAACTTGCAAGTTCTTGACCGTCATATGAGGCAAACGGTTTGGTGTTTTTCCTCATTCTAGAAGCACGTATGACCTTGACTTATCTTGTTTGTGATTTGCCTTTCGATAGCATTTTGTACTCGAGAGTGTGATTGTTTTGAAATAATGAATGTTTTCAAAGTAAAAAAAAAAAAAAAATCATTGTTTTTTTTTATTTTTTTTTATTTTGATATTCAGAATCATATTAGTTATAAAAATGAATAAATAAAGAATATTTAGATATAAATTATTGTCTATGATGAAGATATTTTCATAAAAAAATTAATTAATTTAAATAATTTAAAAAAATAATAAATAAAAAATATTTATAAAAAATCATTCATTAAAAAATATATTTTTGTTGATTAATTTTTTTTTTTTTTTAAAAAATATTTTCATTAAAATCTTTCAAGGTCCGGATAAAGCAATTATCCCAACATTTATTGTAAGCCCGATGGCTAGAGAAAGGAAAAAGAAAAGAGTTACCATTGCTTATTTAAAAAATTAGACATTTCAAATTGTCGACACTTAAATAAGAGTGATTAAACATAATATATATATATACTATTCATGTCATTTTGCACGTAAGTTAATTAATTTTATTAGGACGAATTAAGCTTACTCGTATTTGCTTGATGTGGTGCAGATGAATAACTCCGCGACCACACCAATAGAATAGTATGATAAATGAATTTAGAATATGCGATTTTGGAAAAAGTAAAATTCGTATAAGTAAAACACAAGTGTAGCGCATTGATCATACATCTCACGATGAATATTTACTTGAAGATAAATCAAGTTACGTGGGTCCACTTCTGTTGCATGGACATAGTAAACTCGACTCTTAACAATAATAGTATGTTATTAAATAATTTGGAAAAATATATAGAACAATATTGGCAGGAAAAAAAACTTGATAATCACAGATAATATCTAATTATTTATAGTTTATAATATTTTTTGGGACTTGATTATAACTAAAATGTATTTCCTAAAACTAAAAAGAGTATAATACCATGATATACTCTTCGAGTAATTTGGATGTAGAAATTTAGGAGAGGCAGACTATAAATTTGGGGAGACGTATAATTGTCAAGATTCCAAATGCATCCAACAATTTAAAAATAAATAAATATTTAATGTACTCTATAATCATTATTCATATCTATTATTTTAGGTTGTTAATTTATTTCTAGAAGCTTAGTGAACTTAGTATGGGAAAATTACTAAAAAAGTTCTAAACTTATTATATGTATGCTAATTTAGTTTTGAATCTTTCAATCTAACTAATTTTTTTTTGTTTTGTTGAATTTAATCTTATATATTTTGACTATTTGCCGATTTAATTCTTTAAGTCAATTTTGGTAGAAAATTACTAACATGTACTTTGATCATCCTACATGGTATGGCCAAAGTCGACGTAAATAATTTTTTGTAATTTTTTAATAAAAGAAATTTATTTATTCTCTTTTTCTTGATGCTTTTTTTTTTTTTCATTTGTGCTGACAAGGATCGCTGATGACCCTTGTCTACAATTGCAATGGCCCTAGACGAAAGCCATCACGGCCCTTGCCTAGATTTGGTGAGGTGGCCTCATCAAAGACTTAGGCCCCATTTGTTAAAAATTGTTTCTGTTCCCCGGAAAAAAAAATTATATTCTCTAGAACAGAAATTTACGTTCTTTTGTTCCAGAAATAAAAAAAAGAAACGAAATGTGTTTAAGAAAACTTTTGTTCCTAAAAATAAAAATTTTTTTTTTCCTGGAACAAATTTGAAACAAAATAAGAAGTAGAAAAAGTAGTTTTTGTTTTAGGAACATTCAGAAACAATTTTTCTCTCTTCTTTTTTCTTCTTCTCTTTTCTTTCATTCTTCTTCCTTTTGATCGGTTGCTGGCCTCAACCATGGCCGGCAATTGGCCTACAAGGGCTGGCGACGCAGAGCCTCACTGTAGTCGGGTGGGGGACCTCGCGCCACTTGGGCGAGGTCAAGCCTTGCTTGGCCACTGAGGCCATCGGCGAGGCTCGGCTTGGCCCAAATTTGGCGAGGTCGAGCCTCGCTGTGGCCTGGCAAGGCTCCAGGTGAGCTTGTCGGATCTCACCCAGGCGACCGGCCACAAAGGAGGAAGAAGGAAAAGAAAGAAAAATATAAAAAAAAAAAAAACAAAAATATAATAAAAATATTGAAAAATTAAAAGAAACAACAAAATTATACGAGTTTATAGGAGGCATTTATTCATAGAATATAAATTTTTTACAATTACTAAGTGCATTCTTATACTAAGAAATTGTTACCGGGAATAGAAATAGAAAAAAATATATTTCTGTTAAAAAATTGTTCCTCAGAACAAAATGGTTACAAAACGCGCCCTTAGTTGCCACCCATAAAGGAAAAAAAAATAAAGAAAAGAAAATTTTCAAAACCCTTCTAAAAAATTATAAAAAGTATTTGCGTCAACATTGATCATGCTACTTAGAACGATTGGATTGGCCAATTGGTAATTTTTCAAAAATTTAGGACTAAATTGGTAAAATCGAATTTTTTATGATTAAATTGATTAAAGTGAAATAGATTTAGGACTTTTTTTATAGCTAATATCTAAGTCTATGGAGATATTATTAGGGTTAAGACATGGTCTCGTAATTACACAATTATTCATAAAAAAAGAAAGAAAGGGATAGTGTGAAATACTCATATTTGATAATACAAGGATAGGAGATCTAGGAGATAGAAAATGAGCTCTTATTTATGAATGATATATAAAATTGTATTTTCGCATAGATTTATGGGTGAGTAATTACGAAAAACCCAAAATTGGTACATTTATAATTTCATAAATTAGTCTCAAATTGGTGCATCCGTTATAATTTTATCCCCCATTAGTTTTCATTAAATTCCACTATTAAATTATAGAGTTTTTTTTTTTTTTTGGTCGGTCCTACGCCGATCCTATTCTAACACTCACTCGGACTTTTACCCCGCCTTTGCGGGCGTGGGAATCAAAACCCACTCACCGAAATAAAATCTTCCCACCCCAATCCCCCGAGAGGTGGGGATTTGAACCCCAACCTCCCCCTTTCAGATGGAAGGGTGGCACACCTGGCAACCCCCGGTGGTTAATTATAGAGTTAGGTGACGTGTGATAGTTGACAAGTATACTAGTTTGAAAATTTACCATTCATTTATTATAAGTGTACTAATTTGTGATTTTTCACAAAATTAATTCAATTTAACTAAAATTTACGTATGTAAACTTATCATAAATGTATTAATTTATGATTTTTAATAGTAAAAAAATTTAATTTGAGATAAATTTGTCATGTGCATATTCGTTTGGGATTTTTATGGTATTAATAAGGAAATAATAAAAATTAGTTTAATATATCTCAAATGTGAATAAGAATCAGGAAAGTCAAAATATCTCCCCATATCTTCTCTCTATCATCTAACCTCGCCCTTCCTTTTCTCTTCCCTTCTCTTCCCTTTGTTCCACGCGCACTCTCCTTTCCTCTTTCGCTCGCGCGGCGCAGCCGCCCTCCCTTCCCCCTCCTCCCCTCGCCGCCGCCGCCAACCCTCGCCGCCATCGCCGGCCCCTCCCCCGGCCTCCCGCTCCCGCCGGCGCCCCCGTACCGCGACCCGGCCCGACCCGACCCGGTTCCGTCCCTCTCGTCATCGGGCCCCCCCTCTCTCTCTCTACATACATATCGGCAGCAACCCTAGCTCCGGCCCTCTCCTTCCTTTCGGCGGCCCGCCGGCTCCGATTCGCCGCCCGCCTCTGCCGCCGACGCGCCTGGGCCCGCCGATTCGCCGTCGGAAACGAAGGTGAGTCCCGTTCCCGTTCCCGCTCCTCTGCGCGCGGGTTTGTCAGATCGTTGAGATGCGGGTGCTCCGGCGAGGGCCGATTGGCCTCCCCCCCGCCGTGTGCGGGTTAGGAACGCCGTCGCCCTGCCGCCCCGCGCGGGTTGTGCGGTGGCCGCGGGGCCGATTTCCTGGGGAAGGGGAACGCGAACGCGAACGCGAACGCGATCCCCGTGGCCGTCCCTAGGGTTTTCGCGAGTGTGCCTTTTGTATTCTTATCTCCTAAAGCTTGGATTTTGCTCTGGCTTGTAATGTGTAATTCTTGAGAGAGGGTTTCTATTATCCTGTAGAAGTCAGCTCGCGGCAACTGACGAAGGATTATGCCCTAATTTTCTTTCGGCTGGATATTGTACCCTATCCTACAGAGAGTACTTTTCTTTTTTTAAAGTTGACTATCTGTTAGTTTGTGATCGCTGTAGAGCTAGATTCAACCTCATCCAGGTCTAAGATTCTTTGAGAGCACCATTTCACAGTTTGTTCCTTTAGGAGTTTCTGTTGGCCTAGGAGATGTTTGACAGACACTTAACAATGCCTTACCCCCGTTGAATTTTGAGTTAGTGTGTGTACTTGGTCTTATTAACACTTTGGAATACTGTATTTTCTTTATTATCTTGTGTTTTAGTCCAACTGGAAAAGGTAATACTTGACTTTGATCAATTTCTGACGATGAGAACGAACTTGGGTCACTCATTATTATGGTCCCTAGTTGAATTAGATAATCTATCAATCAGTAGATTTGAAACATGACTGAAGTACACAGAATTCGAAACACAGGAAAAAAGTAACACTAAATCGGAATAAATCATACCTAACTACCGAATTGTATAGATAGAAAAAGTCAGCATGCCGAACTAATGTATTATGAGCCTGAAGCACCAACTTAAGAGATAATAAAGATCACATCTTCTAAGTAAGACAGAGATACTTGTTAGCTACCTCCTTATTGTTAGTTTCTGTCATTGTGTGGGTAGCACTTTAAAGCTGGGTCTTTTTTGTACTTTTATATCCTTTCTATCGTCTGGCTTGTAAATGGGAGGTATGCCGTTGGTGCTCCTAAAATACTTATAGAACAAACGAGAATGTAGTTTTATTTTAGAAATTTGTGGATCCGCTATAGCTTGCTTGTCAAAAGTCTAGGAGCTGAAGAAGCATATCCATGCCATTATATAAACGGTCAAATGAGCACACATTATGTAATTGATAGACATTTCATAATGAATAAGAACTATATTTTATGTGTGGTGTCCACCATGGAATTGGCTTAGTGGTTGAAAAAGGACTTGTTTGTAACAGATTTCGTTCACCACATCTTAAACACATTTGGTTGTTGAGCCATCCTCTCCAGTTTTGTTTGCTTCTTGCTTGGTCTATAAGGTTGCTGGGTATTTATTGGGATCGAGAATTACTTATCTATTGAAGGCGTTCTGTCATGAGGATTATTGGGTATGGGTGTGTGCGTGTGCACATGCGTGCGTGCGTGTAGAGAGGAGAGAGAGATGATAATAAGCATGAGCAGTCTGTGTATAATTACAACAACAAAGTAAGTCTTATCTGACAGGATTGTTTATATGAATTAGGTTATGCTCTTAAGTCGCTTATGTAACTATAATCATGTGAGATCCTAGTATTCTGTATCCTAGTCGTTTTTTTCATTTTTGCCATAATACCTCTGTCCTTTTAAGTTATACCCTCCCTATCCCCATAAACACATCTCGCCAAACTGCCTCAAGCTTGCTTTCTTATTTCGATTTGGGTGCACTCCTTTTTCCACTGATATTTTTTTCATTAATAATATTGTCTTTTCTCAAATGCTCAGAAATCCAGTGATGCAGTCTCATCTATGCTATAGTCATTGTCCGTGTGTTCGGCTTCATGATGCTAGTTACAGTAAGATTAATGTACAAAATTGGTACATTAAATAATGTGATGAATATCAAGGGGACTTTTCTATCAGAGTGTATCTTATAACTTAGTATATTAATTTTGTAAATATGTCTTAAGATACCCGACATTGTTCCCAGCCTTATTGTCCTTAGAGTTGGCACAGTTGGTTGGGGTTGTCAGGGCATTTCCAACAAAAGAGTTGGAGGTAACCTGTTCAAATCCCACTAACTATTTGCGAGCCACTTTAGGTTAGGGCTACTTACATAGATTAAAGGTCTGTACTTAAGCTGATCATGGGGTTTTCAGGGTATTTATAGCTGTTCAGATAAGTGGGCCTTTCTTCTTGCCCCTAGATTACAAAAAGAATTGGGATTTGATATTTGGTTTTAAGTGGGATATTATATTCTCTTTCAGAGAGTTTCCTATTCAACTATGTGTCTTGTTTAGAGGTTCTATTCCAACTGGTGAATAGTTTTTTTCAGAAGAGTCTTCACGTGTGATTGTAATTGTTTCTTTTTAATTGTATTTGAATTGTGTGCTGAAATTCTTCTCTTAAGTGGGATGCTTAGATATCATGGGTGTGATGCTTAGAAAGCTTTAAGTGTGATGCCTGGAGGAATATATTTGTTTTGAGTTATCAAGTGATTACTCTTCATGTTTTATATCATTTTGGGCTCACTATTTTGCATCTCATCATGCTACGTGTCAATCGAGTTGAGCTCAGGTCTAGAATTGAATTGGTTAGACTAAGTTTTGTAACGCCCATAATGGTGGCTCTAACCCTTAATGCTGCAATACCATTTTCTTTGTTGCTATATTGAGCCTTTTATCTATCATTTGTTTTCTTCTATTACATATATAGATATCATATTTTGGTCTGAAACGTTGAAGGCTGATAGATGACTATAAATTATTGTTTAGATAAACTAAATGGCGGCCTACATTGGAGGAGAATCTTCTTCGCAAGGACTTCAGCAGCAACAGCAAGAAGAAGGTATGGGAGGTCGATGGTACATGTTGCGAAAAGAGATTGAAGAGAATTCACCTTCAAGGCTAGATGGAATTGACCTCAAGAAGGAGACTTATCTACGGAAGTGCTATTGCACCTTTTTGCAGGATCTTGGCATGAGGCTCAAAGTGTAAGCTTAATTGTCTTATCCTTACTCTCAAAGTCAATACTTCGCTGTGTTAGGTTTACAATTATACTTCGAGTTATTGAGAACAGTAATTTGGTATCTTCGTGAAAATTTTGGGCCAAAAGATATGAAATTTCTTAGGATAATGATATTATTGTTTGTGCCAAATTGCCAATTTGTTCTTCAATCATCATGATTTTAAGTGCAGGATTTCCTTTTGTCTTAATCCCAGATGTTTATGGGTTTGGTATCAATGCTTTACTTTTACCATTTCTTAATTATTTGGAAGTTTAGGTCTGGGATTAGGAGGGAGAAAGGTGTCACATTGTTGTCTTGTTGTTGTGGGTGCTGTTGTTAGTAGACGTAATAACATTGTCACTATTTAAGCTAAACTAGTGGTGTGGACATTCTCTCCAATGTAGGAGCATATATGTAGGTTTCACAGGGATTTCAACTGGATAGCTGTAGGCAAGGGAAAAAGGGCGGACATGATAGACTGAGAATTTTGGAGCCTCACTGGAAACCCTTTCTTTAGGTTATTGAAGTGATTTCTGGGCGGTGGTGTTGAATGTTATTTAATGGCTTTTTTATAATTCTTTTATGAAGTGGGAGAAAAACAGAATAATTTTTTTGGGGCTGGGTTTGTTTATTTATTTGGGAGGGGGTTTGTTTCAAGAGATTTTTAAGTAAGCAGTTGTGTTTGTACAGGGTGGCCTGATAAACTAGAAATTTGAAGCTTGGTTGGGAGCCCTTTTCTTAGGTTATTTATGTGAACTTTTTGGCTGTAATTAAATGCCCTTTACTATAGAGAAGAACTGTTTATTCGATGATCAGTTTATATTCCTAACAACGGAGAGCCATCTTTAGTATTTAGGTTGAGGCTGATCATTTAGCTTGTTGGTATCTTCTGCAAATTGTTTCTACAATATTTAGTCACTGTTAGGGCCTGTGGGTTGTTGAAATATAATTATCCGTTACCATGTCAGTAGACTAACTTGTTCAGGTAAGGTTTGTGAGTTGTTGCCCTCTGAAATCCTAGATATGTGTCTCCATTCTTAAATTAGACACCTAATTTATTTGTTCATTACCATGTCAGTACACCAAGTTGTGGAAACTGTGTTTTTGTCATTAGTAATGGTCAAGGCTTGTGGGTTGTTGTAATATGAATTTTTATTGCCATGTCTAGCTGTTGGAATGATTTGGATGAATGATGAACTGGAGCTTTATAATCATTGGATGGAGCTCACCCTGAATCCTATTTATGCTTCTGTCTTGACTGTTACTTTAGGTTACATCTAATATGCGATAAAAGCTTCTGCATATGATCATATTACATCAGTTGGCCTCTATAGATTAGGCATCCAACCTTTTCATTCTGGCAAAGTCTAGTGGCCTCCTCATTCCATGCTGCTCAATCATATCGTACATACATGGATGTGACTGGAACTATTATGGTTTATTGTGTAGGCCTCAAGTAACAATAGCTACGGCAATTATATTTTGTCATCGGTTCTTCCTCCGGCAATCACATGCAAAGAATGACAGAAGGGTCAGTGATTTTATAGTATTTCTGTTGTCTATTTGGCTATTTAAATATATGCATTGTGCACTGGCATTTGCATTTAGTAGGCTTAAGATTGATTATTGGATGGCTGTCTTCTTTAAGCAAGCAGAAGACTGACTTTGGCAGGTGGATTAATTTGCGGAGAGAAAAATATGACATCATATATTCACATTATGAAGAAAAATTATTAGTTTGGAGTTATAATTTAACCTACCGTGGTCTTGAGATTTACTAGAAACAATCCTGAAGGCATAACTACGTAGATATATGTAAATCCCCTCCCCTCAAGCCCCAACCAAAAAAAAAAGGAATGCCCTACATGCGCATTATATATGGACAGAAAGACATGACAATTGTGTGCGCAGATTTGTTTTGGCAGATGATATGGTCATTTTTAGAATTTTAGCTATTTTTCCTAGCTTTATCATTATCATTTGTGTGAACCTTAAAAGATCTATCGAAGTAGAGGCCTTGCTGTATGTTTTATGTGCTTATGTTGATTTTTGTTAACAAGTGCTCCTAGGGTACTAGTTAATTAAGTTAAATAAAAGTGGAAAAAACATTTCCAAGACACTTTGAAGATGGAGGAATTACATATTGCAGTAAAGTCACTTTCTTCAAATAGTAAATTTGAAAATTCCAAAGCATATTTAATAAGGTTTAACAAGTGCCTGAGGAGCTCTCTTAACATTTTCCATTTATGTCAAACTAGAAAATAAACCTGAGCGTTGCCGTGAAATTTTATATGCCTAAGAAATTTACTAATGTCATTATATAGTCTTCTGTAATAGTCAGTCATGGCTTTAAGAGACATAATTTTTGGGAAACTCTGAGAAAATTGAAAGAAATGATTTACTTATGGACTGAAATTTGAAATTTTGATGATTTTAAGCAAGAATAGACAACATAATTACCGTTTTCATGATTATTTGAAGTGCTAAATATAGAAAAAGAAATAAGTACTTATTCCTTGATAAGCTTGAAACGTTTCTCCATAGCATTATACTGTGGATTATTTTGGGTAACAGGTAAATTGGAACATGGCACCTAGATGAAGTGAGAACATGTCACCACTGGGCAGCTTATTTTATGATTGGTTAGGTATGGGAACTATGTACATAAAAATGAGGTTAGAGAGGACCAAACCGAGGACATCAGGCGGCTGGGCATTTGTCTGATGAACCAGTAGTGGTCCCAGACCTGTCATCTTGTGAGAAGCCCACCCAGCTTAAAACTTCCTTTATTGCATTGTAATATTAAGAAAAAGGAAGGGTGGGAAAGAGGGAAAAGGATAAGAGGGGTGGGGAAGGGAAGTACAATGGCTATCATAATTTGAATGACTGAAAATAATATTATACTGAATATATTGGCTCTTTGATGCATCAGACGTTATGGTCTGGATGAACTCACTTGAAGAGCTAGGTGTGAAGAACTTTGAAAATAATATGATACTGAACTTATTGGTTCGTTGATACATCAGACTTTATGTTCTGGATGAACTCACTTAAAGCGCTAGGTGTGATGACCTCTCCTTTTATGATAATCCACAACCATTGTAAGACAATATAAAATGTTCTGATGTTTCTGTTGAATATTTGACATTTGGGAATTCGAATAACCTGGTTTTGTAAGGCTGGTTCTTTGTATATTGCTACAATGTCGATTACCAAATTTCTATTTGCTTGGATGAGATGAGATACATTAGGGTAGTTGGAATTATTTTCATTTTCCTTTTCCAACTGGACCACTATTGCCTGTCATCTTTTGGTTTTGAGTTATGCTGATCCCTGGGTTCCCTTGCTGTAGATTTTGAACATATGCTTCCTTATTGACTTGGCATTCTGGCTGCTGATAACTCAGAGCATTTCTATTTTTGGATGGTATCATGCATGTTGATGGCTTTCATTCCATTAATCGTGTTTTTATGTCTGAGTTTATTTCTATTGATGGTATTAATTGTTTCAGGCCTGTATTATTCTTGGATTGGGTTACCTGACTTAATTGGAAAAAAATTAGTGTAATTTTGCTCTATTTGATTAGTGTCCTTTTCAATGCTTGACAGACAATTGCAACTGTGTGCATGTTCCTTGCTGGGAAAGTTGAGGAGACTCCGCGCCCACTAAAAGATGTCATACTTGTTTCTTATGAGATAATCCATAAAAAGGATCCGGCTGCTGCTCAGAGGATCAAACAGAAGGTTTTCCTTAACTTGCCATTTTGATTTTGAAGAGATTAATTCTTGCCTGTTGGGTTGTCGTGCGTTCTTTTGCCACTTCTTACTGTCACGAACTTGCTTATGCTGCCTAAATAGATTCTGTTCATATTGTTGCATCTTACTGAAGTTTACTTTCACTGCTTGTATCATTGCACATTTAAAAGATAGGGACTATTATATCATGTCTTCATCTGCATGAAAAGGAAGGGTCATTCTTGAATTTGTATGGACAATGCATAGTATTCCTATGTTTGAGCGAACTTGGCTGACGAACATGACCCATAATGCTATTTTTTAGAGAAATGTTTGGCAATTTTAAGTTGGGAGAGAAAGGCAGAAGGCAATACCTACATCTTTGTTTAGATGTATAATGAAGGAAATTGATGTGGAGGAGAAAGAAGATAGGACGCGAAATCTCTTTGTATTATATTCGTATGAAAATAGACTGGTAATACTGCAGTTTATGCCTTGGGAATTGATTTACTTCCATTCCCTTCCAAAGTCGGGAGGAAATTGAATTTGTCTCACTTGGAAATATTCCACCCATTTCTGTTCATTTCTCCTCTTCTTTCTCAGCAGTAGAGGAAATGTTTCCTTTTGAATTAGTTCCTCCCATTTACTTCCACTTCCCTCAGTTTAAACATAGCATTAATGAGATTATCCTTGTGTCATTCCCATTCTGCAGAATCAGTGGTGCTATTGAACAAAAAATCTCGTACTGTTAATGTCTTCTTTTGTCAGCATCACATGATGTCTTAATTTCCCTTGCCCTTTTCAATCTGAATCTTGGATGTTCAGGGGGTCATATACTTGTTTGGATCTAAGTTTTGAGTTTTCTCCATAGAATCCTCTTGTAAAGCTATTGGCAAATTCAACTTCAATAACTGTGGTCAGTATCCTGCCAAGGTTATCTGGCTTCGTTATGCTTTGCCCATGATATCTTTCTTTTGTTGGGCTGCTCATTGACGCCTCACTTCTGAGAACCTCTGGAAGTGGAATTTTATTCTAATTGATCGTGTTGCCTGTGGAGAGTATATGGGAAACGCACATATTGCTTGCCTAAAGATTGTGATTTGCCTAACATCTTTGGCATTTCCTTTTTTTTTTCGGATTATGCAAAAGTCAGTTCTGCGGTCGTCTTCCTCATGCTCTCCTTTTCAAATTGGTTCAGAGTGCTGCTCCTCTTTGCCTAATGCGGTGAATTTGGAAGGAACATGATGAGAGACTAATTAAAGGATTTGAATCTTATCTTATTCTCTTTTTGCTGATTTTAAAAATTTATACTTAATGTTTTAATCTATTTATGGATTAGCATGTGCATTAAGTTTCCTTTTCCTGTTTTTGTATATTCCTCATGAACTTCCATTGAAGAACTTAATCCTCCTAAAAAATATTGTGATTTCCTTTAGTTTTGGATGCTCTGACACACATGGTTCTGTATCGTGTGCAGGAAGTATATGAGCAGCAGAAGGAGCTAATTTTACTAGGAGAGAGGGTTGTACTTGCCACCTTGGGATTTGACCTAAATGTTCACCATCCTTACAAACCTCTTGTTGAAGCAATAAAGAAGTTCAAGGTTGCGCAGAATGCACTTGCTCAAGTGGCATGGAATTTTGTGAATGATGGGTATGATTGAGATTCGTCTCTTTCGTTTCAGGTCTCTGATAATTCCAATTCAGTAGTCTCTTGCCTTTATGTTGTTTCACACACTGTAAGGTGGCTTGCAGACTGAGGACATCGCTCTGCCTGCAATTTAAGCCCCATCATATTGCAGCAGGTGCTATATTCCTTGCTGCCAAGTTCCTCAAAGTGAAGCTCCCATCAGATGGAGAGAGGGTCTGGTGGCAAGAGTTTGATGTCACCCCACGTCAATTAGAGGGTTGGTGTCCTCTTTTAAATTTTTCTGTAAAGATATTGTGGACATTTTGGGGCCTCTGTTGAACAGGCTCTTGGTCCCATATTGCATCTACACATTGATATCTCATCGCATTGAAAATAAGCCCATTGGGTTACTTATTCTAGGAGTAATATCACATTGGTTTGCCACGGGTGTCTTTATCCTTACACTCTTTATGATGTATGGTTGTGCGTATCTTATGTTTTGACTCATACATCACAGTGTGTTCATATCTGCCTTTTTCTGACTATGCAGAGGTTAGCAATCAGATGCTGGAACTGTACGAGCAAAACAGGGTTCCTCCATCTCAAGGGAGTGAAGTTGATGGAAGTGGAGGTGGTGGGTCAGCTCATAGGCCCTCTTCAAAAGTTCCAGGGTCGAATGAGGAGCAGGCCTCAAAGCAAGTGTCCTCACGTGCTGTGCTTGACCATTCGGTCTCTGACTATCATGGGTTACATCAGAGACCTGCTCAAAATCATGGTGCTGATCATGCCGATGTGGCCAGTGTTATTACTGATCAAAGGGTTGACCCTGAAGCTAAAGAGAACGCAAGAGAGCATCTTGACTACTTACCTGGTAAAGACAACACGAGAGAGCATCCCAACAAATACAAGGCAGAGTTCGAACATGTTTCTGGAGAAGATCAAGAAAGAAGTAGCAAAAGAAATGATTTTACGGAAGAAGGCGAGTGGACAGATGCTGCATCACGCAAATCAGTGGTCAGTCGAAATCCAGAACTCCGGGAAGGATCAGTTGGTCAGTCGCCAAAGGAAGCCATCAAGATTGATAAGGATAAGGTTAAGGCCGCACTTGAGAAAAGGAGGAAGGAACGTGCAGAAATGACAAAGAAAAAGGATGTTATGGATGAGGATGACCTGATTGAGAGGGAGCTAGAGGATGGTGTCGAGTTGGCAGTGGAAGATGAGAAAATCAGGAGGGAAAGAAGACCGAGCTGGTCTAGAGGTGACGAGCTTGATAATGAAAAGGACCATGAGGATATGGGAGATGGGAAAACCTTGATAACAAAGGGCCAGTCATCAAGAAGAGCAGAAGGAGAAAATGCGGAGGAAGGGGAAATGCTGGATGATGCTTCACCCATGCCAAACTCGCGCAAAAGAAAAGGAAGCCCAATTGATACACAAATAGAAGGAAAGAAGCGGCATGAGCACATATCAAATATGAACCGAGAAACTGGACATGATGGACACAGGATGGGTCGAGTTGGTTATGGAGATAAGGATCATAGAAGGCATGGCCCGGAAAATGGTTATACCGCAGAGAGGGAGCACAGAAGACATGTGTTAGAGACTCATCGGTCATGATGGACACAGGATGTTCCTTGTTGAGCCATGTCAGATTGGATTGTTTTAGTGGGCAGTACTAGTATGTCGCGTATTGCAACTGACTGTATTGGGCGCAATATTATGCCGGAGGATTTGTCCATGGATTGAGGGGACGTGCTGCATGCGGTAATTACGGGACATCTCTGAAGAAGGCAAGCGTTTTATTTACTGATTTGTTTCTTTGTGTCGGAGTAAGGGACATATGCCATATTCAAACTTATTCCTGCATTTGGGATTCCGCATCACATCGAAATGTTGTGCTTGTCGCTGCACCTACTGATGATCTGTGCCTGACTTCATGGGTTTGAGCTAATGCTTATCACTATACTTGATAGTGTTGCGGAGCTTTCTTAAATGTTGATAACTATACGTATGCAAGCTGTAAGATCATGTATTAAATGACAATTTTCGCCAGTCTTAAGGGGAACTGTACGAGGAGCAACTATATCTCCTTCTTTTTCCTGAAATTTTTATGCTGTAAATGGGAGGGCACCCCCTTTGGTGCTATTGAATGGGTTCCTGCTTGTAAGAGACAAAGAGCAAGAGAGATGGGGAGCAACTATTCATCAGCCTGAGCTGTGTCAATATTTAGCCCAAAGCAATGGCATGTCTTCATTATAGGCCGGATGTTCATCTTTTCTCTTGAGTGTTCATTATAGGACTAAACCCGAAAGGGGAATTTTTCAGTCTAGATTAATGTCTTTGCCCACCAGAGTCGGTCGACAGACGAATACAATTTCCTTTCAAAATGATAGTATCTTCCTGTCTGAATGAATGAGAGCATCATACTTCAAATGACCTCTAAGAGGACATGGAAACCCAGAAAGTGTCAAACGGAAGCGTGGCCAAGCGAACTCGTTTAGGTCACATGTTGATTTTGATGCCATTCGATCAAAGATGGAGCTTTAATTACTTAACCTATAAGACACTTAACAGCAAGAGCACGTGTAAACGTTTCGTGCGAGTCCTACGATGCGCTTATGCTCTTTTTTCCTCTGTGGAACCAAAATGTCTGGGGCAAAACGTTCGTTCTCGTCACTGGACGAAACCCTATTGCCATAGCCTCACCGAGGTGCTAGAGATCTAGAATAACATTCACCAAATGTAAATACAGGCATTACTATTTGAACCTGGCGCTGATCTCGTCTTTGGATGTATTAGCCTTCACCACTAAAGCTCTAGTACCCATTTACTGAATGAACACGAGAGAATGATAAAGAAATAGGGAAAAATTCTCTAGGCTTATCAAAAGGAAAATGACTCAAATAGAATGAACTTTGCCTTCATGTGCAATATTATTTACAAACTTTAACCCAAGTGATTTTCAAACTTTTGAGACTAGAGATATAATAATTTAGGGACTATATTGAATCTAGAGATATAATAATTTGAGAACTAGATTGGACATTTATAAAAAATTCAGAGATCATATTGCACATTATATTAAAATTCAGGGACTACATTAAATAAATTAAAAGTTCATTGACCAAATTATAGATTGTGGCAAAGTTCATAAATCATTTGTATAATTATCCTCTAATCAAAATTTGACTCTGCATATATAAAAAGCAGACCACTCTAATCATATGTACGGGTTTTACTATTGCCGACTCCTGCAATTTTGAAAGGATGTGCATTATATTATATTATAAACACATCTTCTGGAATTAAAAAGGAAAAAATCAATGTGCTGGAGACTGACATTTCCAATGTTCCCGACCCTTTAAGATGGAAATCAAGATGTCATCGTCCAGTTTTTCTTTTAGCCCCATTGGCAATTTTCTAATTAATTTACGTATTTTAAAGATAATTATTGTGGAAGTGCGAGCCGATTAAAACAATCGAATCACAAAAAGACCAGCAAATTATAATGCAAAAGGCCAGCAAATTGGGGATATAAATATATTATTCTAGAATAAATTAAAGGTGCAAAATGTCCTAGAGATCCGGAATTTCTTCTTATCCGTGAACTTAGAGGTACCACAAAGTTGGGTTATGATTATTGTACGAAGTAAATTAGAAGAAACGTTAACAATAATATTAAAAAAAAATGGTTTTGGGACTTTAAATTTGTGGAAAAATCGAGGATTTGAGACGAATAAATAAAGATGAAAAGGGGAAAAAGAAGATGGACAGACAAGTTTCTTTTATATATTTTTTTTTTTTTTTCCTTCTTCCTCCATTAGTCGCCAATCTTCAACAAAGCATGAGAAAAAAAAATTATGAACAAATCAGAAAAATTAAAATAAAATGAAAAAAAAATTGTTAACGTCGACGTTAATCATGTCACCTCGAACAATAAGCATACATGTTAGTGATTATCAATCAAAATTAGCTATAAGGACTAGACTGACAAATCATTAAAAGATTTAGGACTAAATTAGCCAAATTAAAATGTTAGAACTGAATTGATATTTGTATAATAAGTTTATAAATTTTTTTATTGTGGCAATTTCCCCCTTTGATGCTCATTCTAAAGTACAAACCTAATTAGAGTGACACATGGAATCTTAACGAATGGGGGCTGGACATGCAAAATAAACTGAGGTAGAACTTGATTAGAGTATTTTTAAACTAACAAGTAGAGGAGAACCACACACACACGTGCATATATATACACAAAATATAAAAAAGACAAAGACAAAGTCATAGCCGAAATCTTAGAATCGTAATCTCAATTACCAACACAAGACCAGCTCCAAGTTTGGTTAGACATTATGAAAGCTCAACAATCACCATCACCATTACCATCATCATAATCACTCTAGCAGTTATAAATATGGTTAGATATAATCAAAGTCCAACAAACACCATTACCACAATCAATATCCTCTGATCTTATGCCATATTTGTCTCAACTCTCTCACAAGCAAAATAAAAAACTGCCTCATCACAATCACACAAATGCCAAATAAAATCACAAACTCAAAAATCACTATCACTATCTACTCCTATTAAAATTTTGGTAGATATTGCGCAAGAAAATCTATCAAAGCAAATTGAGATCACTTTAAATCCATCACCATTGGCCTCTCACAATCCAAAAAAAATTACAATTACTTAAAAGAATATCTAGTGAAATAGTCATGAAACCACCTTCTTCCTTTGTAGTAGCAAAACCTATTAGCTTCACTGCATCTATGGTAACATCACAGTTCTCAGTCAAATCACAATTCATCACTAAAAGCCAACATCAAGACCTCACAATAGTTGAAAGAGAATTTTATCATTAAAATCCAAAAGTCTATGCAAAACATAATTTCCTAGAAAATTTATACTACCCACCAACGGATTTATCAAAACTCTAAGCTTATTATGAACAAATCCCTATTGAAACCAAGTTTGTGACATTCAAACATTTTACATCATCCGGAAACCCAAATAATATCACTCATTCAACAGTCACAATCCTTCAAGTCATACCACTAGAAACGTGGAGACTGAATTGTTATACCTAATTGTGATTTGAAGTCATGTTAACCTCTAAATTACCATATCTTCCGACCTTCACTTATTGGGATTACTAAGAAGCTTGGTGAAATGCCTTTTTTCACCAAAATGAAGATGACCATCACACTGGCTTTTTATATTTCAAAACTGACATTGAACAATTACCTTTCTAATTCCAAAAAAGGTGGAGTAATTTTGGCCTTATTATTGAAATCTTACCTCCACAGTTTAAAAAGATCTTAAAAATTTTTCATATCCATTTCAAGCCACCCCATCATGAATCAAAGTTTTCTAATCTTATGTATTTTTCATTAATTTTCGAGTCTCCTAGGTATGCTTGGGAATTCAACTATCATTAGGCTTCCTACTCTTCACATGTCCAGCACCTAGAAGTTGAGTTTGGTTCTAATGTTTGGAAACAAATTGAACAATTTGTTTTTTTTATTTATAATTTTTTACTTGTTTAAGAATTCCTCCATTACCTATTTCTGAAGCATCTACTTCTACAATCTTGAAGGCAAATGGATTAGATAGATAGAGGCAAGGTATCTCTTTTACATGGGTTTTAATTTGTTTGACAATATTAATATTATTTGAGGTCCATGGTGGGGGGTTTTTATGTAGTCTTTGGTGTAAAGGTTTACATAGTATGTTGATATTTGGAAAGAAATCTATAATGTAATCGAGGCTTCTTAAAATCTTTGCAATTGGGTTTTATTTTTAATTTCATTAGGAAATTTTTCTACGAATAAAATTGATCTTTCAATAGGAATAATAGTTCCTCGAGAAATGTAGTCTCCTAAAAGTCTAATTCTTATTTGGAAAAGTGATATTTTAGTAGGGGAGACTACCAAACCATTTTTCTTAATAATGCTTATGAAAATATATATTTGTTTAAAATGTTGATCTATATTAGTCGAAAATATCAAGACATCATCTATGTAAACTAGAATATATTCAGAATAAGGGTTAAAAATGCCATTCATAATTCCTTGAAATTCAAAAGGAGCATTTTTCAAGCCAAATGGCATTATGTTCCATTCATATTGTCCAAATGGTACAATGAATGTTGTTTTATATTTATCTTCTTCACCTATTTGAATTTGCCAAAATCTTGATTTCATATCAAATTTTGAATTTATTTTTGAATTGTGAATTCTATTTAATAGATCCTTTTTATTCGGAATCGGATACCTAATCCATTTTAGGGCTTTGTTCGGAGGTTTGTAATTGATGACTAATCTAGGTACTCCCCTTTCTAGTTTAGCATTTTTATTTACATAAAAAGAGAACAACTCCAAGGTGATTGACATTTTTTTTTCATTAATTTTTTTATCTAATAAATCTTGTATTTCCTTTTGGCAAAATTGTAAAACTTCTTGATTCATTTGATTGGTCGAGCTCTCGTAGGGATTTGTTTTTCTAGAAAATCTGGTTCATATGGTAGGCTTACAATATGTTTCTTCCTTTCCCAAAATGCATTAGGCAATGTAGAACATATATTTGGTTCAATATGATTTTGAAGAGAAGCAATTTTGTCTTTTATTTTTGGTTCAAGTAATTTTTGTTAAATCCTTTTAAATTTTAAATCATCTTTTAAATATTGTAATTGTTCCTCTTTATTTTTATAAGACAATTAATTTCAACAATTGAATTTTCTTGTAAAATATTTAGATTTATTATATGTGGTTTAGTGATGAATTCGAAAGTAATCTTTTTATTCAAGGCTTGTGTTTTGATTCCTTCACTGGTGACAGTAAAGGGTTGGATTGACTAAATAAAAGGTGTTCCTAATATCACATTTTGTCTCATATCTTTAAGTAGAAGAAAAGATATTTTATAAGACATTTGATTTTTATTACCAAAGCTTCAGGCAACTTGTAAGCTAATTCTAAATTTGTTTCCTAAGGTTAACTTTAATGATTCTATAGTCTTGTGAAAATATTTTGTTGGTATTAACCCTTCTCTTATGCTATTAAGATTGGCTTTTGTATCAAAAAGTGCCATGGTATCAATAGTAAATTCATCATTGATTTTTATTGTTATATTTATTATCCATTTCCTCGATGTTATCTTTGATAAAGTCATTAAAAGATTAGGATCGGAGTTATTAGTTGGATTTTCTCCTTCTTTTTTTCCCCTTTTCCTATTTTAGATTTTATTACCAAAATTTCTCTTTGTATTTGGGCTCGGGTATCTTTAAGAGCTTTTATTTCTAATTTTTGCTGATTAATTTCATTATTAAGGTCAATATTAATTGGTCTAGATTGAATTTTCTTATTTGGGTTAAGAATATCTTTGAGATTATAAGTTGTATTAGAATTAGTTGGGATTTTCATAGAAGAATGAAGTCTATTTAAATATTGTTTTTTGGCTTCTAGACCTAATATTGTATCAGCTGTTTCTAATAAGAATTCTTCTTCTTTCGTGAAAACATTGATTTCAATTCTCTATAGATTTATTGAAATCTTCTATATTTATTTCTTCTTTATATATATGACCTTGATTTGAAGACATATGTGTTGCAGAATTAGAGGAAGATGTTGATCTTCTTAATAAATCAATCTTAATAGGTTTGTTTTCACGCTTTCTAAGCTACCAATTAGAGCTGACTAATAGACTTACTATTCTATTGGGTTTTGCTGCCTGGACCACTACTAGTTCGACACACCTCACCTAAGGAAGGGTCGAGCCAAACTCAACAAACCTATTAAAAAATATTAAGTTAATCAATATTTCCCCTTTGCTTTTAATATTAGATAGCCCTCAGGATCTGGGGTTCTATATAAAGAAAAGAAATAATGGAGTGGTGATTAAAAGAAAATATTAAGTTAACCAATTTCAGTTAACCAAAAGGAGACAAAAACTGAAGAAGACAAAAAAGATTTTCAAGAATCTCATCGTATTTCTTTTTGAAGACAATACCTGACGATGCTGCTACTGCTAACCAAGTTCGTCCAAGCTTGGCCAAATAAAAAAATAAAAAAAGTGATGTGGGTGCGATGCAGAACAGGCTTAATATGGAAGAATTCCAAAAAAAAATAAGAATTTGTGATTAATGACATACCTTCATGGTATGTTGTATTAATTAATTACTCTGTGTTTTACGTTTTTTGTTTTCTGGGATTTTAACTTCTTTCTTTCTTGTTGCCTGGCACGTAGCAAAAGAGCGTGCGCGTTGAGAAGACTTTACCACCATTTTTATTTTATTTTACATTTGGCCTCATTTGAGAATATATCTTAAAGCACGAAACCATCACAGTCTCATAGGTTACATCAACGAATTATAATATAGCATTTTTTAAATTAAAAGTCAAATTAGTATAAGGCTAGATAATACATGTTGAAATTCCCTAAACTACTCATTAGTCAGCCTCAAGTAGATGTTGAGTCATTATCTCACGTGTCATGAAAAAAGTAGAGTTTCCATTTCAATCTATTTCTGTACTTGCAAATACTGAAAAAAGTAGGTGTTGAGTCATTATCTCGTGTGTCATGAAAAAAGTAGAGTTTCCATTTCAACTATTTTAGTACTTGCAAGTACCATAAGAGTTAATATCATAAAAAATTCTAAGTTGGTACATTCGTGACAAATTTATTCAAAACTAATTTTTTTATCATTGAAAATCTCAAATTAGTATACCAATGACAAATTTATCCTAAACTACTTTTTTGTTCATTAAAATCCAAACCTGTTATATTTGTTATAAATTTACTTTATGTTGTTAAATTGGATTAATAATATAAAAACCACAAACTAGTATACTTGTGATGAATAGAGGGTAAAATCTCAAATTAATACACTTATCAACTACCATACATCATTTAACTTAGTAATTTAACAGTAAAATTTAACGGAAACTATTAAATGATAAATTTGTTAGAGGGGTACCAATTTTGGATTTTGGTGGTCATAAACATTAGTTTGGTGTATATCTATTGTAGGTGTATTAGTTTGAAATTTTTCATGTTATTAACCAATATTATATGCAAACCAATCGATGAGTTGGCAATTACTTCTCGGACTCAGGTTCAAGTTATTTCCAACCCGTTTCCTATGTTCTCATGTCGAGTCGAGTTCCAAGTCTAGGGACAATTTGAGGGGCTTAGAGAACATTGATTTTTAACTCCTTTCTTTCATAGCCCTAGTTGGTACGTTTTTATTCTTTAATTATATGGGAAAACTTCCCAATTAGTAATAAACTTATTTAAGGATGATAATTCAGTTCTAAACTTTTCAATTTTATCAGATTTTTACGAGAAATTATAATTTAATCATTTTGATCAATTTTCACTAAAAATCTTGACATGGCAATCTAGTTAAAACCAACCGTCCTAAATGGTATACTACCACGTTAGTGATGTCTGGCAAAAATTGATTGGAGTGACTACATTGAAATTTCGTGTGATTAATAAAATTGTAAAGTTCATGACTGAATTGTTATATGTATAATAAGTTTAAGACTGATTGATAATTTCTCCTTGATTGTAATATAAATTGTCCACTCTATATAGCGCAAGTACTGATTAGGTGTCAATGTATCAATGTTGTACTAACGAGCCTTTTTTTTATAAACCTAAGAGATTGCTCAAGGGTAAGCATGTTATCTTCTTCGCTCAAAGTCTAGGTTTGAATTACCATACTTGTACTTTTTTTTTTTGTGGCCAGCTCCAAGAGTATAGGTTAGTGTGTGAGACTGGGATTGACTCACCCAATATGAATTAGTCGAATGCTTAAAAAGTCCTGCCCACCCCATTAACATCAATAAAAAAATTTCCCTCTTTTATGCTTCAACAAGTAAAATTATGTTATATTGGCACTCCCAGAAAACTAAACTCTAACATACATAAAATTGCCAAAGTACAATTGACTAATGTTTGGATTTGAAATCAATAGCCTGAACAACTTGATGTTGATCATAATTCACTAGAACATTATGAATTTATTGACAAGAGGGGGACGGTTAAGAATTCATTTATCGGGGTGTGAGATATTACATTGTTGGGAAAAAAAAAACCTAAAACACATTTGTCAGTGAGGTAGACTTTCTACAAGCACCATCGATTGCGTAACGTATATGTCCCTAGATTAGTGTAGAGAAATGATGGCTGTTACTGCTTCTGTTGTATTTTCATTTTTTTTGGTCGAACTCGTCTGTTGTATTTAGTTTGCTTATTATTGCAACATTATTAAAGGTGACAATAGTAGGAGCATATACACATTAGTCAAGCACAACACATTACAACATGCACAAGATTCATATCATGCAATATAAAAAGTTTTTTTTTTTTAAAGAGTTATTGTATCATCCATACATCGCAATGATTAGTACAGATGGCGATGTCGCTCAAAATCATTGAGAGTTCACATTTTAACATTTCGAAATAGACTCAAGGTTTAGAATCTCAAGGCTTGTTCTATTGGCCAATTACTGAGAAAAGACAGTACGGTCTTAAGAAAAGCAAATGACATAAAATTAGATGTCTGCTTAATTACACGATCCTTGTGATAAGTAAATTCCACCATGTTAACCCTACAACGTTACTGAAAAATGATGTGTCTCATTTTTTTTTTTCCTGCCCGTTGAATCTTATTATATTTTTCTAAAGACCCAAATGGTATGCGGTTTTGCCATAATTCAAGCCGGCCCGACCGAGTAAGCTCCAGAACACACGCCCTCCACGGGCATCACACGGTCCCTCTGCCAGAACGGCTCGAGGCATGCCGCTTTGCTGCATCTGGGCACGAGCCCGAATATTCTAGGTGCCATGTGGCGTTCGATAGTGACGGCTAATTTTTTAGTTTAATTTTTTGGAATTTGTTGGAAAGTCAAAAGCAGGGATGTGATTAGTTGATAATTAGGCCTATGAAACGTGACGTCATTTAATACGTACTTATCTCATTAACCAAATAAAAAAGCCGTGATTAAGCCGCGTCACAAAAAAGGTACTCTGACTTTATTAAATACCGCGACATTTTATTGAAAAATCGCAATGTGTACATAAATAAACCGTCCCAAGATCAATTTCTCTCTCGATTCTACCTCCCTTTTTGTCTACCCGTCGCACCGTCGTAAATCACAGACTTAATCATTCACTCTCACTACGACATTAAGGTATGTAGTCATGGAGGCCGTGGCATCCGACGCATGCTCGTTCGCACATACCCCCGTGTGCATAGAGAATGAGAACTCTCTCTCATTTGAGAGGGTTCGTGATGAAAGAAGGCCGCGTCGTGGCCGTGGTAGGCTGTAGCATGCACGTCGGCTGCCTTAAGGGAAGAGAAAGAAGAAGAAAAGGAGTTTTGAAAAACAAAGGAAAGGAAAAAGGAAAAAAAAATTGGTAGCAAGTGATTAAGTTCTATAAAGTAGAATGTAAATCTATGGATCTGACAAATATTCGTGTATTTTTTTTTTCTTTATGCACATTAAAGATTTGGTATGTTTATTACAGCCGATTTTCTTTGAAATGGTATGAACTCATTGTGGTTTTGGGCTGATTTATATCCAAACATCAATGAAGTAGCATTACATGATAAACCAAAATGTCAGTTTTACACGATATATTATACATTTATCCCATAAATATATAAGTTTCCAATCCACAAAGAAAGATTATGTTGGGATACTAACGGGAGATTATCTCTAGCTCATTTAGATCAACCCCAAATAATTGAAAATGCATTTATTGAATTTCACATAAAATAAATTTATCATTATGTCCATTGTCATAGTCTTAAGTAAAAATCATGCGAAAGATCCTAAAATAAATGCCCTAGATTCCTATACTTTGACTGGCTTTCTTGGTTGATATTTATCTTTATCCATATGGACACCAATGTGAGTGTGACGCATCCAAATATAAAAAAGGATTAACATAATTTGACAGCAATTAGTGCATGGTGCACGATGTGCACTGACCCATAGAATTCTTGCAGCATGACATATCCACGTCATCATATGGCTCCATAAATTTCTATATAAAGGATTAATCCTCCATGATCAACTTGCCAACCCCACAAGATCACAAGAAGGAGGAGAGGAGAAGGGACATTGTTTAGTCACCAAAAACAATGTCCACTTCAATCCTCAAGCCCACCCCCATCCTCCTCCTCTTCACTTTCTCTCTCCTTGCCTCACCGGTGCTCTCCGTCGTGCCCGAGGAGTGCAGCGCCGAGGCCGGTGACTGCATCGACAAGGCGAAGGCCCTCCCTCTCAAGATCATTGCCATCGTCTCCATCCTCATCACGAGCCTGATCGGTGTTTGCTCACCGCTATTCACCCGCGCAGTCCCGGCCCTCCACCCTGACCGTGACCTCTTCGTCATTGTCAAATGCTTTGCAGCAGGCATCATCCTCGCCACCGGGTTCATGCACGTGCTGCCCGACTCATTCGACATGCTGTCCTCGCAATGCTTGCCGGACAACCCTTGGCACAAGTTTCCGTTCACCGGATTCGTCGCCATGCTGAGCGCCATCATGACGCTGATGGTGGACTCGATGGCGACGAGCGTGTATAGCCAGAAGAACAACAACATCGGAGTCATTCCCGAGGGTGAGAGCGGTGAGGGTGGCCACGATGACCAGGAGATGGGTGTGGTTACTGCGGCGCATTTGCATAGCCACGGCCACCACCACGGCCACCACCACCACGGGGCGGCGACAAAGGTGGAGGCCGTGAGTTCTCAGCTGCTTCGGTACCGTGTAGTTGCAATGGTAAGTTCATACTTTCGATATTGTCAATAGTATGTTTTCACTTAGATTATTTACTGTATGGTACTACCAAAGTTCGCATAGATATGAAGCCCGCAAGGGTCAGCAAGATAAATCCCTTCCAACCCCCGAATCACAATAATCGTCATTCATTTACATGCGCTCTGGAATTCAACTTAGCGGAGCGCACGAAGACTTTTTGTGGGGTCCATTTCGTTTTTGGCTTGATCTTAAAGGGAACAGATGTCGACATAGATGCAACACCCGCTCCATATATTTCAGATTTCGCATTATATATGTTTCTACGTCGTGCGCCGTTCTAAAGTTTATAAATTGCATGTGGGATTTTTTTGGGAAAAGTACCAAAAAAGTCCTAAACCTATTGCATTTGTACCAATTCAGTCCTAAACTTTTCAATTTGACCAATTTAGTCCTAAACCTTTTAATATTGGTATCGGTATTCACCCACCATCCACCAATTTTGGCCGGCCGATCTGACGTGGACGTCGGCCGGTGACCGGACACCGTTATGGCAATTTTTATGATTTTTATGATTTTTTATTAATTTTTTTTTTTATTTTTTTTTCTTTTTTTTTTTTTTGGCGGTGGCCGGCGAGCCTCCAGTGAGGCTCGCCAGCCACCACCAGGAAGAAGGCCGAAAAAAAAAGGAAAAAGAAAAAAAAAAAAAATAAATTAATAAAAAATTCGAAAAATTATAAAAAAAATTATAAAAATTGCCACGTTAGATCGTCCGGCCAAAAAATTGGCGGATGGACTGAATTGGTACCAATATTAAAAGGTTTAGGACTGAATTGGTCTAATTAAAAAGTTTAGGACTGAATTGGTACCAATGCAATAGGTTTATGACTTTTTTGGTACTTTTCCTTTTTTTTTTCCCTTGTCAATCTAGTTTTTCTGCAGCACTTGCATTCGTTCTTGAAAAGAAGTCGAAACCAGAGTATTATGCGTGAAACAGATCGGTTTATTGCTTCGATGTATTTAGGCAGATACGGTTAATCCAAATCCGTCTTATAAAACATAGAACCTGACAGATAAAGGCAGAAATTTCGATCAAATACAGACACTTCAAAACCAATTTGAGAAATGCAGAATAATCTGGTCAAGGAACATGAACATCGTTCTTGTTATAGCCACTGCTTTTTTTTTTTTTTTTTTTTTGGTCGAATTATAGCTACTGCTTAATCAGCTGATTGACTTAACGCTGAGTGGTTGGAAGAGGATTGTTAAGAAGTTGACTTAGCTCGTCTTTTGTGTAATAAATATGGGATATCAGTGGCAAAAAAAAAAAAAGGAAATAAAAGTGATATTATTGTTAATCATTATTGAAATCATTGTTGAAAGATTGAAGAGGATTTTTTTAAGAAATTCTACGCAAGATAGATCTATTAGAAAGGTTAAAGGTTCAATTTACCGGACTTCTTCGGGTCTTTTTTCTACACCCAAAAAAAGCATCTTCATACTTTGCTTAAAAGATCTTGGCAATATTAAAAAAGCGTCGCAAATTATAAAAATCACGAAATATTATGCAGTATTTTACATGTTGGCAGCATGGGAATTCTGATGTTTCGAGTAAAAAAGAGTCAAATTGCAAGTCGCGGAATTTGAAGATGGTAAAATTAAAAGTTAAAATTTGAGAATGTGCATCCTTTCCTGCGTAAAAATTTGATTTTCTCGAATAGGTGGTGGATTTTGTGTGATATATCTCCAATGAATTATTTGGACACGTACTATCTCTTAATTTAGACCAAGTATATCTCTACGTCAACGGAAGTATGATCTCATAATGTTAAAGATTAATATAGTGGCCTTAAATTATCCTTTTTTTCTTCCATAAATATATTTTCTTGACATGAAAAATGAAATCAATTTGTACTCAGGTGCTGGAGCTAGGAATAGTGGTACACTCAGTGGTGATAGGGCTTGGATTGGGAGCCTCAAGCAATGTTTGCTCCATCAAAGGCCTTGTGGCTGCTCTTTGCTTCCATCAAATGTTTGAAGGCATGGGTCTTGGTGGCTGCATTCTTCAGGTAACATTTCATATCCACAAACCTCACAATTTGTACAATTTATAACAAAGAAAAACAAATTAATCCTCATAAATCTTTGTTACTTCATGTTCACATGCTGGCCCAAATCGGTTAATTGGGACTTATGTTTAACACTATAAACAGGCAGAGTACAAGTGGCTGAAGAAGCTGGTGATGGTGTTCTTCTTCGCGGTGACGACCCCTTTCGGGATCGCTCTGGGGATCGCACTGTCGAGTATGTACCGGGAGAACAGCCCGAGATCGCTCATCACGGTCGGCCTGCTCAATGCATCGTCTGCAGGACTCCTGATCTATATGGCCCTGGTCGACCTCCTCGCCGCCGACTTCATGGGCCCGAAGCTGCAGCGCAGCATCAAGCTCCAGATCAAGTCCTATGCTGCCGTGCTCCTGGGTGCTGGTGGCATGTCTCTCATGGCCAAATGGGCTTGAGGTCATACTAGTTATCCTCAATGACGAAATGTGTTGACTGGGTGGATTTTCTGTTTCTTTTTGCCTTTTGGTTTATGCTCATGCTACATGTGTGTTTGGCTTTTGGCTTCTCAACAACTAAAGATTATGATCATCGTGCACATGATATGCTCTTGCCATATAGAATGCTTAATCATGAACACGTGAAAAGACGAATTAGTCACTTTTTAAATGCCGTTTTATTTTACCGGACAACACTGACACTTGCATCTCAACAAGGATGCCAATTACCTAATAAGGAAGAAGACACCAGCCCTCCACTTTTTACTAGCAGGAATCTATGGACTGTATTTCTTTCTTTTAACAAATATAAAATAAGATATAAATATCATTTTAAAATAAACTGCGAGATGGATGAATTAATGTTTTATTATAGATGTGAAAGTTTGGATAATATTTCTTTTCAACATAAAAAATAATTTCATTTAAAGTACGAAGGCCTTCATAATAGAGTAGATATTAAAACATGTACCGATGGCCTTCGTCAGTGCAGTGAAAATTTGGTTTCTCCATCTTTCCCCGCACCTCTGGGGTCTTTTCCTAACTTGATCTGAGGCATAGTTGTAATTAGGGTTGTCAAACAGGTGGGTCGGATTGGGTTGAAAATGGTACGACCCATATTGTCATTTTAACCCATTTTGACCTATTTTCATGCAGTGTAAATTTAATGACCTATACCCAATCCAACTTATACTCGACTTGACCTATATTATTAAAACACATTAATATATAGGAAAACTATTTTCTAGGAAAAATAACCATATTTTTTTATATACAGTTAAAACTTGATAATAATGTGGAAGATATTTTCTGCTGGTTGGTAAGGAAAATCTTTACTCATGTACCCATTTCAATAATTTTTTATTATATTTTTAAATAAAAAATTATTTTTTTTAAATTATTTATTCTTTTTCTTCCTTATTGGTCGGTAGTTGCCAACCATGACAGCGCTTAGTGATCGGCCATGACGAGCTTGAGTCTTGCCCGATTTGACGACCTGGATGAGACTTGAGCCTCACCCGAGGTCACTAAACATCGCTGAGGCTTTAGCCTCATCTAGATTGATGGATTGGGCAAGGCCTAAGCTCGCTGATGGTGGGTGAGCATTGGGGTTTTGAGCCTGCCCTTTTTGAACTCAAAATTAGCTTGGAAGGATCTTGATGGGCTTGGCCCAAGCCGCTAGATCTAGGTCTACTACCAAGGGCCCGAGAAAAGAGCATTGGAGTTCGCATACCCAAGCGTAGAGTTTTTGGTCCAAGTTCCAAATATTGAGTCATATTTTGAAAAATAAATTTTTATGTTTTAATGAGAAAATCATTTTCCTGAATTTAAATTATATTTTTCACTAATTAGGAAAATATTGTTGTGGACTTATTTTCCTGAATGATTCATGCACCGAAAAATGAAAAAAAATACATTTCGCCAAATGAGTGGAGTTTTTTTTTTTTTTTTTGAACAAAAGTGGAGTTTGAATTAACTTTCTCTTTCGAAGGTTTACATGCACGTAACGTGCCTATTCCACTAGGAGCTTACAAAGCTCAACTACATGGATATAACCATGTTCAATGGCGTCGCAACATTGATCGGAGAAGAGCTAAACGCAGAGAAGGAGGAGAAGAATGGAGTGATACACGTGTTCGACTAGGGTTTGGTTGAGCCTAGCATCTACTTCTCGAAAACGCCAACATCGACCTTAGAGCAAAAAATAAGTCCCAAGCCACCAATTATAATAGAAAAAATGACAAAAATGATTTTTAATTTCTAATTTAACATGCAATATTATCCTTTAAAATACTTCATGAACTATATTAAATAGGTGTCAAAAATATGCACTCCGGCGATGGGCGGCAGCGAAGGAAGCCGGCCATTTTTTTTTTTTAAAATTGTTTTGTTTTTTAAATAAATTTTAGCTTTTCTTTTCTAATTTTAAATCTAATTTAAATAAAAAACAATTTAAAAAAAAGCCACATGGAAATAAAAAAGCATTTTAAACGTCACGTTCGCGCCACGTCAACATTTTCCGTTAAAAAGGCTGACCGTATTAACTTTAGGACTTGTTTGAAACAATTTGACAAGTTTTAGGATTTGATTGCACTTTTTACAAGTTTTAGGACTCAATTGCATTTTCGTAACAAGTTTTAAGACTTCTATTGCACTTATTCCTAGAAAAAAAATGACAAAAATGGTTTCTAATTTTTAATTTAATGTGCAATATTATCCTTTGAAATAGTTCATGAACTATATTAAATATGTATTAAAGGTTCACGAACCATAGTGAATAAATTAAAAGTTTATAAATTAAATTGCACATTGGAATAGATTTAAATTTCAAGAATTGTATTGTACATTGAATCAAAATTAAATGACTATTTATGTCGTAAACAACTTTTTTAACTTCCTCCATCAAAATAGGCGCCATCAAATCCATATTCATCTCATCTCTCACTATACAAGGGCACCGATCTATAATTGGAGCAAAGTTTCCGAATCCCACTGACTTGTAAAGAGATTGGTAAAAAACAATGAGATCCTTCAAGGAATTAGATTCTCGGCACCTGGAGTTTTCGTCTATTTTCAGCACAGAGATTTTGTTTCTGTGCCTCCTTGAATGCCGATAGCATGGAAATACTTTGTGTTCTTCTCCCCCCATTTTTAACTAGCTAATTCGCGATCTTAAACCCCAATACATCACCTCCTCCCTCCAAGGTTTTTTTTATCTACTCCAATATATCCTAGGACTTCATTTTGTTATGAACATTTGCTGTGCTATTAGATCTATCAGCGAGTCTCTTCTTCAATGCTTCAATTTGCCTATGGGCATTGTAAAATTTTCTCTTACTCCAAACTTCAAGTTTTGCCAAAACCAAGTAAAGCTTATCTTTGAAATAAGCATTACCTACTGGCATGTCGTGCCAAATTCTTCTGATGATTTCACCGCACTTCTTATCCTCTAGCCATAATGCTTTGAATTTAAACTTTTTCTTCCTTTTCACTATCTTCGGGTAAAAGAGAGAATTAATGGGCTATGATCAAAACCAATAGCAGGTAGTGCTTTAGTATTAGGAAACATAACCCCTCATTCGATATTGCAAAGAACCCTATCTAATCTCTTTTTCACCAAGGCTTCTCCTTGTCGATTGTTCATCTAAGTAAAGGCACAACCATTACTTTCTATATCCATTAAAGAACAATCAATGAGAAGTTCACGAAAGGCTACTAACCTATAATTGTCCACTTCCCTCTTGTTCGCTTTCTCCTGATAATAGATATTTCGTTGAAATCATTCATACAAACCCACAAGAGTCGATTTCTAGCATGAATTTCCCAAGCTGCCTCCACAAAAGAAGTCTCTCCCAATTGTTCATTGAAGCATGTAGGAATGTGATCCCAATGGTCCTTCCACTAGTTGGGTCTTGACTAGTCACATCAATAAACTCTTTTAAGCTGGATAAAACATTCACCAAAATGTCCCCATTCCACATCATCACTAATCCCACAACAATACTTTTTGGATTCACTAACAAGAAATTCATAAACTGAAGCGTTTGTATAATGCACTTCACTACTTGTTCCTTGCTTTTTTGTTTCTATCAAGAAAATCAAATTGGGCATTTCTAAAGCCATTAGGGCTCTAAAGGACTGAAATATCGGGGAGTGCCTAGTCCCCAACAATTCCAGCTCAAAATCCTCATATATTCTCCGGTGGCTTATTAGGACTAGTCACCAAAACCCATTCAAGAGCATTGTTTACTGTGTGGATTGATGTTTTGAGCAGTTGTGTTTCATCCAAGGGAAAAGAACTACTCCCTACATATTCATAAGGCTTAAACCGTTTCTATTTCTTATTTGTAGGTGTCTTGAATCCACTTTTACCCTTCTTTAGCAAATCAGAATTGTGCTCCGAAGATGGGGTATTCATGATAATTTTTTTTTTTTTAATTCATAATACTTTGCAAACAAATCGTCGACATTCCGCTTCTTCGTCCTCGTTCGTCCCCTCTATCTCTCTCTTCTGTTTCAATCGGTTGCCAACAAATGTCCAAGACCCCGTCGGCCTATTGTCCCATCCACCTGCTCCCCAAGTCTAGTGCGGCCGCCAACAACGCAAGCCCTTTGAGAGTAAATATTTTCTCCAAGGGCTTTTGCTCAGTTTCATTTAAAAAAATCAAACTAGTTGTGAACGATTATCGATAAAGGAGGAGTAGGCGTGACTTATGTTGTTGAAAAATTAATTTTGAATCGCTACAAAATATGAAAAAAAAAAAAGGTGTCACCAAAAAGTTATAACTATACCCACAATAAGATATTTATTCTAAATTTATTTGCAAAATAAAAAAAATCTAAATTATGCTCATTGTGATATTTTTATCTTAATTTTTTTCTTAATCAATAGAGGAAGAGCACGGGTGACTTATGTTATTGAAAAGTTAATTTTAAATTGCTACAAAATATAAAAAAAAAAAAAAGGCCATCAAAAAATTGCAACTATACCCACAATAAGATATTTATTCTAATTTTGTTTGTAACATAAATAACAAAATCTAAATTATGCTCACTATTGCATATATATTCTTTAAACCACGTGAACGCCATATCAATACCATTTGCTTTACATCGTCTATGTGAGTAGATTTTTAATAATTTTCATTAATGGAAACTAAGGTAAATGTGTTATGCTGATAAATGTTTGAGATTTTTAGTGTCACAAAAAAAAAAAAAAAGAGAGATAAATGTGTTACATTGGGTATAATTTGAGGGTTTTGGTGAATTTTTTAAAAAAAATATAAGAAATTTAGAATAATAGTCTCGGTGACAGAATAGGAAACCCAAGGAGAAATTCAATTTTCAACGGAATCCCGGGGGGCTCTTCTCCCTCCTTCGACCTTCGTTGCCTATTTCTGAACGTTTCCTCCTTCGACCTTCGTTGCCTATTTCGGAACGTTTCCTCCTTCGACCTTCGTTTCCTATTTCGGAATGTTTCCTGTTTCCTCCCTCTTCTCGCATTATATCCTCTACTTCGGCGAGCCATCTGTACTCTTCTCTCTCTCTCTCTCTCTCTCTCTCTTTCGCTCACTGATCTCCAGCTTCGAACTCCCACCATCAAAGCTTCCCCAGTTCCTCTGTTTCCTGTTTTTCCTTTCTGGGTCTCGCTCTCTCTGTTTCTTGCTTTTCCTTATCGATTCTCCACTGACCACACTGAGCCATGCAGTTCCTGCGCGAGTCTTTCATGTCCTGCGGCTCCTACAAGCGGACGTCAGGCGAAGGAACGGCCGCCGTCGACCCCCCTGACTTCGAGCTCGGCCTCAATGGTCCCGGCTTACCGGGCGATTCCGAGAGCGACAGGAACGACGGTTCGAGAATGCTGAGGGAACTCAGCATTGGGTTCTCGAAGGGGAGCGAGGAGGAAGCTCCTGCCGAGGGTTCCGGCTGCTCGCCGCACCGGCTGGCGCCCTATGACCCGCCGTCGTGGCTGATCGCGCGGTTCCTACGCCAGCAGCGGGCCTCCGGCGACGTGTCACTGGAGATGGACATGGAGGTGGAGGAGCTGCGCGGCGGCGATGGCCGGAGGGACTTGCCTCCGGCGCCACGGCCGCCGAGGCAGAGCCGGGACGGCTCGAGAGTGTCCTTCCAGCCGCCCATCTCGGCAGGGGATGAGGTGGAGGACGACCTCTTCTTGGAAGAAGACCTGCCGGAGGAGTTCAAGAAGGCAAAGTTGGGTGCCATGACTCTGTTACAGTGGGTGAGTTTGGTCTTGATCATTGGTGCTTTAGCTTGTACTCTTGCAATTCCCGCATTGAAGCGTAGAGATCTGTGGAAGCTCGAACTGTGGAAGTGGGAGGTCCTTGTCTTGGTCTTGATTTGTGGGAGGTTGGTCTCTGGGTGGATGATTCGATTAGTTGTGTTCTTCATCGAGAGGAACTTTCTGTTGCGAAAATGGGTTCTGTATTTCGTCTACGGCCTTCGAAAGGCAGTGCAGAACTGCCTGTGGTTGGGGTTGGTCTTGATCGCTTGGCATGCTTTGTTCGACAAGAAGGTCGAGAGGGAGACGAACGGCGAGAGGTTGAGATATGTCAACAAGGTACTGGTGTGCTTCTTGGTGGGGACTCTACTGTGGTTGGTCAAGATGCTGATCATCAAGGTGCTGGCATCGTCGTTCCACGTGAGCACCTACTTTGACCGGATTCAGAAGTCTCTGTTCGATCAGTATGTGATCGAGACGTTGTCGGGTCTGCCTGTGATTGAGATTTGGAGGACAGAGGAAGAGGAGGAGAACGTTGTGGACGAGCTTCAGACTTTACAGAAAGCAGGTGCAATTGTGCCGCCAGATCTGAGGGCGGCTTTTTCGACTAAAAGTGGGATGGTAGTTCGGAGCGGAGGGCTTCAGACAAGTCCCCGAGTGAAGAACACCAAGCTCTCTCGAGGGCTGTCGGGAAAGAGTGAGGGAGGGATCACAATAGAGCACTTGCACAAACTGAATCTCAAGAATGTGTCTGCCTGGAATATGAAAAGATTGATTAATATCGTGCGGCACGGATTTTACTTGATATTGGATGAGCAGATACAGGATTCTACTCAAGAGGATGAGTTGGCAACAATGATCAGGAGTGAAAACGAAGCCAAAGCTGCAGCTAGAAAGATCTTTCAAAATGTGGCTAAGCCTAATTCAGAGTAAGATCTTAGTTCTTCACCTCAATGTTTTGAGTTTTTGACATAATCCTAGGCAATTGCTTCCCTGATTGGATCTCTTTTCGATTAATTGCCGCACTATTTTGGGTTGACATTATCTGGTTTTATGATGGAAAGTGTCCAAGTCGGTTATCATTTTTTTTTTGTTGCTAGGTTTATCTACTTGGAAGATCTGATGCGGTTCATGAAGAAAGATGAAGCCTTGAATACGATGAGTCTCTTCGAAGGAGCCAATGAATGCAAGAGAATCAGCAAGTCATGCTTTGAGAACTGGCTGGTGAGTGGAATTCTGTTAAATTAGGTCCTTAGATATGCTTGTTCATACTTTTTCGTCTTCAATGCTAATAGAATTTACAAAATTACTTTAGGTCAATGCTTTTAGAGGGAGAAGAGCGCTTGCCTTGACCTTAAACGACACAAAGATTGCAGTCAACAAGCTGCATCGAGTGGTCAAAGTCATAGTCGGTATCATCATATTGATCATCTGGCTTCTCATCCTGGGGATAGCGACAAGCAAGTTCCTGCTCTTCCTCAGTTCGCAGCTCGTTCTTGTTGCATTTATTTTCGGGAACACTTGCAAGACCATATTCGAGGCGATCATCTTCTTGTTCGTGATGCATCCTTATGATGTGGGCGATAGGTGCGAGATCGATGGAGTCCAGGTAGATACTGATCTCACGTGTCGACCATGTATTCACTGCTCTTTCTGCTTTGGCTTGTACCTACTTCTTCATGGTCTCTTCTGTTATTCATCGCTCATTCGTATGCTGTATCCTTTTTAGATGGTTGTGGAAGAGATAAACATCCTGACGACTGTGTTTCTGAGGCACGACGATCAAAAGATTATATATCCAAACAGCACTCTTGCAACGAAGGCCATCGGCAACTATTATCGGAGCCCTCACATATCTACTCCTGCAGAGAAGATTGCTGCCACCTGCAGAGAAGATTGCTGCCATGAAGTACAGGATGACCAGGCAAGCGAAAACATCTAGTGTTTCTCAAATTTTGTTCAGTTTTCTGAGTCTGTTGAAGTACCTTTTCTGAGGAATGATTGCTGCCGTAGAAAATTATCAGAAAAAGTAGAGAACCAAAATGTCTCTCAAGTCAATCTGTGATAAGAAACAGGATTAATCGCAGGTGTTTGGGTTTTAAAACTAGGTAGATAGCCATGTTAAAATTGCGGGCTCCCTCCCTTGAATATTGCCAGTCTGTTTCTGTTCTCTCTGCATCAACGTATAGATAAAATAAGAAATAATCTGGAATGCTTCTTTGCTTTTCCATTCATTGCAGTTATGTCGACAGCAAGAAAGAGCACTGGTATTCCTCGCCTATGATCATAATGAAGGATATAGAAGAGCTGAACATGGTGAGGATCGCTGTGGGGCTGTGCCACAGGATGAATCACCAGGACACGGAGAGAAGTTTGCAAGGCGATCCCTCTTGATCGAGAAGATGGTCAAGATGTTCAGAGAGCTTGACATCCAATACCGCTTGCTGCCGCTTGACAACAATGTCCATGCAATGCCTGCTTTGAGCTCCACGCGGATTCCTCCAGCATGGGCAAACGCTGTCTGAGTTGCTTAGCTGGTCCGACAAAGTGCTGCTTTCACCCACGGTAGATTGGCATCTAGCATTCCACGGCAGCAGTGCGATGTGGACGGTGTAGCAGACTCCGGCAAACTGCTACTTCATGGCAGTGCAGTGAAAATTTGGTTTCTCCATCTTTCCCGGCACCTTTAGGCTCTTTTCCTAACTTGATCTGAGGCATACTTGTAATTAGAGAATGGCTTATATAAACGATGCTTTGAAATGAAGGGATATGACACGTTGCTCAAGAGAGAGTTGTCAGAATGTAGATGTTCACGTATCTAGTGACGGTCGTCTCGTTACTTTTCAGCTATTCTAGTTTATCCGACATGTATTCTAAACTTCCTTCCAAGGAAACCTTCAAACAAATGGCAACATAAAGCTTTCAACTGCATATAAAAAAAACGCCATCTTGACCTTTAAAAACATACAATTTGCATCCCGAGTTTTGCTACTTCGTTTCGCATTGCATCCTGCCATCCTTGCTTATTTATCAACTTGCCCAGTTTTCTTTCCAAACTTCCCCGTCTTAAGAACCACCCAGAAATCATAACCCGGCCTTCTCTCTCCTACTCCCTGCCACCGCCAACCTCGATAGAGGTTGGACTGGTCGTAGCTATGGGAGACCTACATGGCTGCCACGAGCCCTATGAGGTCGAGCTTGTGGCTCCCGTGAGGTCAAGGTCGCTCTCATGGCGAGTTGCATGCTAAAATGAGAGGATAAGATGTCCTCAATGCACTGAACCCATTGCTTGCGGAAATTTCAGGAAACAGAGCAGCTCAGAATTGCTTTGGAGAAGGAAGCTTTGAAGCGTGAGGTACTTCGCCTCTAATATTCCACTGACCTAAGTAAATGATTATCAAATCTATAAATGTCCCAAAAACTTGAAGCACATTGCTCAATTCCTTTTGGGGTTTTCACTCATTGATAATGGCTAGCAAAATCTGAATTAGTCAAAAGAAAAGTCAACTGAGTAGGCCGTGTTTTAACTTCTTGAAAATAAGACTTTTAATGTCCATAAGTGACCTCTATTTGACTTCTGCCCTTCCCACCTCACAATTTATAGACCACTGGTTTGAAATAAGAATGTGTCCTAGGTTGGAAAGTACTTGAATCTGACGTAGTTATCCTTTCCCTTTTTCTAACACGCAATGGTCAAGTGTATCAGACGGAAAGTAGGACTCAAATTATGACCATTGTTTTTGCAATATCGCACATTATAGATCCATCTAGGCACCGGGCAATAACTATGGCTTGGTGTAGTATGAAAAATCTTCATTTTGTTAAGATCTCTCTTCTCCATCCACTGAACGATCTCTAGGATCTGTGCCCTGATAAAAAACTGTCTTTACGCTTCCTATGTTGCTTAAAGTAGCTATGGATGTCGCAAAAGAAATGCATTACTTGCATCAGAATAACATTATTCACAGAGATTTGAAGGCTGCCAACCTATTGATGGATGAGAATGAATTAAGTTTCTTTTTTCCCTGAAATTTCTGACGAGAACCTTCATCTATATTTGTTTTGCTGACTGGAATATCTACTACAGCATGGTCTATATGTAGATGACATGAAACATCATGATAGACTTTCTCCATTTATTCTGTAAATTTCACGTGGATAATCTAAAAATTGTCATAATTAGTTTTCTAATTGTCATCTCAATTTCTTGTTTGGTTTGCATGTTTAGTTGCATTATTCTATGTTCCAATGTGCTACATCCTAAGATAAGCACGATGGCTTGCATTAGCAGTTTGAGAGACACTTCGTTTGTGAGATGGTACACCAAATTTTGACCACCTTTAGTGGATTGCTATGGTTAGCTCTCCCAAGTCCATACCAGCTTGCGATTTAAATTCAAATATCTAGCATGCAAAAGAGAGTCGCCACTAATCAATTTGTGGTAGGTCGATTAGACATCTAAGTAAAATGATGGGAGGATTATTTTACTCCTACGAACTAGAGATTTTGGGTACGGGGACTTGGTTACGTTAGATTTCTCTAACGCCATTTCGGTACCTTTTCTTTTATTTTTTGAAAAAATGTTTGGCAAGCAACTTAAATTAATTTCACTTTCCTAACATGTGAGGTGATTATACGAGTGCGCAAACCACCAATTTAACACTCAAGAAAGCAAATAAAATAATGCAGAACTTACCTCAAAGCAACGAAAGCATCTGCGTTGTTAAATCAGAATTCACATCAGCAATCTTAAATATGATTTCTAATTAACAAACAATCACTCAATTTTTGTTTTCACTTTTTAACGAGAATATAGTCCATATGTAATGCAATGCTTCTAATATAAAATGAAATAATATGGCATGGCAAAATGTCTTAAACTATATGAATGAGTAAAAATTTTTGTGATTTTTTCTAATGAACATGCAATAATTAAATATACAATCTAAATTAACCAAAATGACCTAATTCTAATGACGGGCAAATGATTTTTAAATTAAATGACTCTAGTAATCACTAAATGACGTGCATTCTACATGACCCTAATTCTACATGACGTGCACATGATGATTTTTTATTTAAATGAAAATTCATAATTAAAATCACTAAAGAAAATAAAAGTATAGCTAAAGTGAAAACTAAAGTAAAATGCTATCTATTCTAAATGCCTTCCAAACATGCATTTAAAAAAAAAAAAACTATCATGCAATTCATCTAAATATCTATCTAGACCTAAAATTAAACATGCAATTTTATCTAATATGCAATGACGTGCAAAGAATGCCCTAATTCCAATTTTTTCCTTGTTTTTTTATGAAATTCGAAATTAAAATTGCCAAATAATTAAACATGCAATTTAAAAAAACTAACATCCTAAATGAATGCATTTTTTTTGAATTTTTATTTTAAAAAAAATTCGAAATAAGATTGCAATTCTAAATATGCAAGATAACCCTAAGACTAGAGATATTCCAAAACGAACCTAATCCTAATTCAAAATTTTTTTGATTTCTTTTTCCTTTTACGAAAATGAGATCGACCCAAACCACACGATAGCAAATTAGGCAAGATAAGATCGATATCCATAAAAAAAAAAATTGACGAACCATATCTCGCGCATGGGATCGGGTTGGCCAAATTTAAACAAAATCACGAATTGAATCTCGCGTGTGAGATCGGATTGGCGATTTTTCCGTGATTGCGAGTCAAATTTTGGGCGCGAAAATCGGACTGTCAATCATATGCACATTATGAAATTGGGAAAATTTCCCAACTTATAAGGCAACTCGAGACTACGGATACCTCAACATATCGAGAATTTCATCATGTGCATCAACAAACATATCAAATAAGGAAACAAAATTTTTGAAAATCAAAATAGACAAAATTTTTACCTATTTCGAATTTCGGCTTCTGAATTTACAACTTGCGATTGGTGAGTGATGGATGGGCGGTTCATGGCCAACGGGTCAGCGAATTCGGCACAGTAAAGGGGCTGACCAATGACCTACAAAACAAAAAGAAAACTCATTCGACCGGCTCGATCTGGGGACGAGCTCAATAGTGGTGCAGGAATTAGCAAGTGCTTGACGGGGCTTGTTGCCGATGGTGAGAGGTAAGGTGTGGTAGCTGCTCAATCACGGGCTCCACGGCAAGGATTCTCAATAAAGCATGGGTTCACGGTGGTGCAAGGCTCTACATTGGCCATCGAAGTCTGTAAGTTTTCTCAGTGAAGGAGTAGAATCCGAGAGAGAGAGTCTTCGTGATTGTCCTTCGTTGACCTCCAGAGAAATTGCCTTCCTCTCTATTAGACTCCACACCTCCCACGACCTCTCTTCCTTGTATGATGGTGTGGTGATGAAGTCTTCCAAGTAAGCGTGCTCTCCTTCACTTCTTTTCCTTAATGTGCAGAACTTGTCCTTTCTCTCTCTTTTCCTGTCGTCGGAGCAGCAAGTCAAGTGCAACTCGGTGTTGGTTGTCTCGCCAGTTGACTAGAGATCATGGCTGAAAGGAGTAGGTGACACGCGATGGATCAACAGCAACATGGCAGCGACAAAGGCACGTCCTCTTGGCTATTGTCTCTCAATGTGTTGTGATCGTATATATCCTGAAGAGCCGCCTCGTTGTGGCCGTGTGTATCAATTGTATGGCCCCAAAAAAAAACCCTATGTGTTTTTTATATAGGCCATCGATTAGGGTTTTTAATTTTTCAAAATCAATATCCACGAAGATTTTTTTCAAACGCAATATTCACTTTTCCAAACGCGATATTTGTTTCATATCTGCCCTATCCGAAAAATTCATCATATCCCGAAAAAATTTCGAATTCCTATTTTTCACGAGATAATTTCCGATCATTAAAAATCGAGCTTGGGCCAATTTGTTCACTTCGCGGCTTAGTCCGGCCTTTCAATTTGCAGCTCAAAATCACCAATTTGAACCTATCCACGGCCAGTCCAATAAATAAATGCGAGACATGCAAACTAAAAATAAATGCACCTAAATTTATATGCTATGCAATTAATATTTTTTTTAGGGATAAAATTAATCCCTAATTTTCTATGCAATAAATAAATAAACTAAATCGCCAAAATTTAGGTGTCAACAGTACCCTTGTACGAAATGAATTCCAGTGAGCACTTACTTCACTTTAAATAATGTGTGAGGATAGCACCATGGAAAGTGTCTTTCAAAGAAAATTAGGAAATAAACTTCTGCCTTCTGACTAAAATGGAGGACATGAAATATTGCTCTGCTTTCGTTGAAGCCTTGTAGGTTGCCAGAATGCTTGGTTAAGAGATTAAGAGGCTTGATGGCACTTATTTATGCTCTGTTGCGTATTATTTACTTGCTATTTGGTAAAATCATCTTCGATCTATAGGCATATATCTCTACCATCATGAAACTTATATTGCCTTTATCTTCCAGATTTTTAAGGTTGCGGATTTTGGTGTTGCCAGAGTGAAAGCTCAATTGGGAGTTATTGACTGCTGAAACCGAACATATAGATGGATGGCCCCAGAGGTACCTTCGTTCTGATAACTAAAGTTCTCTGCATCATTGATCTTTTTACATGAATGAAAGAAATAACTAAGAATTCTACCAAGGCGGATAGCTGCCACTGCTTGGCTTCTTCCATATGTTAGAATCACTCCCTGGCCATTTTTGGTCTAATAAACAACCTTGTGATTAATAATCTTGAGAAGCAGTACCGCATCACCATGATATGAACGTTTTTCTGCCAGGTAATCCCCATGGACCTGCCATGAGATCTCTTGATTCCATTTCAGGGAAATAAAATTATGAACAAGAAGGAATATAAGATTCTAGGATTTACTTATTGGTTACACCCAAAAGTAGTTCTCGTCTTTTACTTGCTGGATTGTTGTATTCCGAAGAACAGTTGATATAGCGCTGCTTGTTCAAATGTGCAGTGATTTGATCTTCCTTTCAAGTTCCTAATATTTGTGCCATGAACCGTGTCTCTATCAAATCTGGATAGAGTTAAAAGGCATACAGGAAAATCTGCCATGTTCCACTGCCTCTTTAATGTCATCTATCTGAGTCAATGATGCTGTCTTTTTTTTTTTTTTTCCCATCATCGATTCTACTTAGAATTTGAGTTAATGCCGATGCCTTTTAATGTCTTGCTTCTCAGCTCCCATATGAGTACTTGACTTCGTTACAAGAACGCTGTTGGAGTGGTTCAGAAGGTATGTACAAAATTTCTACTCTTGATAGTCTTACAGGATATGCTTCTATTCAGCTGAATATCCAACAACTGGGATGAAAAAGATACTTTGATCCTTATTATCTTGAATTGTTGAGTTTAACCTATTATCCGAATGTAATCCACTAGTGGGCATCATACATATTTATCTCAAACCTTGCAATTATTGACTAAATATGGGGGCCAAAATTAGGTGTCTACACACTTTACCATATTTTGGAACTTAAAATTTTTTTATTACAATTCTAACGACAGAATGAGGACTGAAGTCAAGTGTGGAGTCTACTCTTAATTTAATATTATTTTTCACCTTTGCTTTTCCTTCTTTTTGTTTCGTTTCTTCTTTTTTGGTTTTTTACCATTTAGCATGAAAGTGGCATCCCTCTTTTCCAAACATAAAAGAAGAAACCAAACAAAAATGAAGAAAAAAATAAGAAATAATATTAAATTAAGAACGGGCCTTATATTTGACTTTAGTGTTTGTTGTGTGAGTAGAATTGCAATCGAGAATTTTTTTAATTTCAAAAACATGAGAAAATGGGATCGGTGAGAGATATTGTAGTAAATTTAAAGTAATAAGGGAGGACTGTCTGAGATCGAAAGAGGGGTGACAAGAGATAGAATACCCTCTAAACAATTTATTGTATGATTAAATTAATCCAGACTGACATGTTTCTTTCTTCTACACAAAAAGAACCCAGCTTTACTTTTCTTTTCACTCCAAGTGTTCATTTTTTCTGGACAGGTAGTTTTTTTGCACTCATTTTGACAATAATCCTTTTGATTTTTTGTAATCTCGACTTTGGCCTCTTTTGTCGAGTCTAAAATTGAAGAGAAACATATGAAAAGAAAATCCCATAGAAAATAATCTTAGATGATAGAGCTTATTTTTTAAAGTTGCTTATGATAATAAAATTAAGAAATTCTATATAATGAATGATTCAATCAAAATGTAAGGTAAAATATTATAAGAGATCTGATATATGAGTAGATTGCTCGTTTGAATTATATAGATTACTCCCTTTTGTCCCTAATATAGTTTACTTTGTGGCAACGATTTATTATTGATAATTAGATGATAATTAGGCCAATGAAACGCGACATTGGTTTACTTTGCGGCGATGATTTATTATTATTGAGGGAAAATGACACAAATAGTCCATGAACTTTAACCTGATGTGTAATATGATCTTTAAACTTTTAATTTTTTCAATGTAATCCATGAACTTTAGCCTAACAATTTAATGTGATCCCTAAACTTTAATTTGTTCAATGTTGACCTTGAACCTTCGGACATGTTCAATTTAGTCCCTAGACTGTACATTAATCTTGAATTAATGGAAGGACTACATCAAACATTTACATATAATTTAAGGACTACATTAAATATGTACTAAGAGTTCAGGGATTATATTGAACAAATTAAAAACTCAATGTGGTTCCTGAATTTTTAATTTGAACTTTAGGCCTAAGTTAAAAATCACATTGAACAATTTGAAAATTTGAAAATCACATTACACATTTGGCTAAAATTCAGAGATTATTTGTGTCATTGTCCCTATTATTGATTTTTGTGTTATGTAATGTGTACTCATTCCATTAACCTAGGAAAAAAAGAGAAATATTAAAAAAAAAAAACCGACTAATTAAAAAAATAATAAAGAGAAAAAGGAAAATGGGCTCACCATAATGTATGGTCAGGTGCATAGGACTCGGATGCAATCCCATTGTCGTTTTAAATTTACTTGTTTTAGGAAGTCATAATTAAATCGCACCACCAGAAATGCTCAGGTTGTCAAATATCGTGACATTTATTAAAAATCACATGTACGCAAATAAATCGCCTTAAAATCGTATTCTCTCTCCACGCAAGCGGGGTGTGTATGTACAGGAGACTTACAGCGGTGCAATTTTTTTATTTTTTTTTTGGGTGGGGGGCGCTTGGTGTTGGTGATGACAGGAGACGACGGTAGAATGAGCATATGCCGCTAAAGGAAGAAGAAGAAAAATGGGAAAAAGAAGAAACGAAAAAGGGAAAAAAAAATTAAGCTCTCTGAAATAGAATGTAAACGAGTTGAATTCAGCTATGGATTTGAAAAAATATCTTGTACGTAACAATTTAATCTTCAAGCTCACTTTTAAACTTATCAAAATACACACTTTATTTGTCCTATATTTGTTCCTTTGTGGACGTAAAAAAAAATTAAGTTTGTTTATTATAGACTATTTACTTTCAAATGGTACAAGCTCATTTTGTTTTCTGGCTGATTTATTTGTAAACACGAACGAAATTGAATTAAATGTTCAAAAGAAGCCACCTTTACACCACGTACTATAGATTTATTCCATAAATGAATAAGATTTCAATCCACAAAAAATGATTTGTATAAGAATCAAAATGATTTTTTTAAATAAAGATAGTTTGATAAGATAACACATTCACATAAGTATTAGTTATACGATAAATTTTTACTCATTCATTGGACAAAATATTTTTTACACTGATGGAGGATTACTTGTAGCTCATTTAGATCGACCCCAAATAACTAAAAAAAAAATTTATAGAATTTACATGGCAATTTTTTTTTTTTTCAATTATCCATTTTGTGTATTTTTCTTCCTTTCATACGAGGATCAAAATATCGAAGTAGTTACCTTATTGTCAATACGGGTTATGAACTTGACATGCGAGTCTTACTTGACTGAATTTTTTATTTTGCAACACACACTTGAGTGTGAGGCATATTAACATAATAAACCCTCCCATAAATTAAATATTTGGATAATTAATTCCACTATAATTAATATGAGTAAGCTCCGACTTGGAAGTCCTTTTTCCTTTCCGGACCACACGCCACCCACGTTGTGGCTCAAAACCGCATGCGCTTCAATAAGTGTACCACCGCGACTCCTACTAAAAATGCTCGCCGCATGCCGTTTTGATGCATCCGGGCACAAGCCCGCATACTTTTACCTGCCACATGGCATTTGATTACCACGCGACATCCTAAATTTGGAATCTCTCGCTGTACAATAAGTTTAAAATTTTTGAATTAATTTTCTCAATAGGATTTGACATAATAAATCCTCCCTCAAATTAACTATTTTGACCATTAATTCCACTCCAATTGATGCGTGGAGCATGATGCGCACATATTAAACAAGAAAAAGGGGGGAGTAATACTGAATAACGAGAAACTATTAGCTGGCAGAGTAAATCATGGATAAAAAAATCCATACTTGCCTTATTTAGAATAACAAAGAAATTATTAATTAGATGGACTAAATTATCAGATTTTGACCAAAAAAGAAAAAATTATCAGATGGGGCCACCAGTTTTTCTATAAAGTATTCATCCTCCATGATCAACTTGAAAACCCCCAAAAACTCAAGAGAAGAAAAGGAGGAGATAGTGTTAGTCATCAATTAGTCAGAGCCCCAAAAGACAATGTCCGCTTCACTCCTCAAGCCCACCCCCATCCTCCTCCTCCTCCTCACCTTCTCTCTCGTCGTCCCGCCGGCGCTCTCCGTCGCGCCCGAGGAGTGCACCGAAGAATCCGGCGACTGCGTCAACAAGGCCAAGGCCCTCCCCCTCAAGATCATCGCCATCTTCTCCATCCTCATCACAAGTGTGATCGGTGTCTGCTCCCCGCTGTTCACCCACTCGATCCCGGCCCTCCATCCCGACCGTGACCTCTTCGCCGTCGTCAAGTGCTTCGCGGCGGGCATCATCTTCGCCACCGGGTTCATGCACGTGCTGCCCGACTCCTTCGAGATGCTGTCGTCGGATTGCTTGGAGGAGAACCCTTGGCACAAGTTCCCGTTCTCGGGTTTCGTCGCCATGCTGAGCGCACTCGTAACTCTGATGGTGGACTCGATGTCGACGAGTGTGTATAGCCGGCAGAACAACGTAGGCGTCATTCCCGATAGCGAGAGCGGCAAGGTCCGTGACGGTGACCGGGAGATGGTCGTGGTGACCGTGGCACATTCGCATAGCCACGGCCACAACCACGGGGAGGCGGCGAGTTCTCAGCTGGTTCGGTACCGGGTAGTTGCAATGGTAAGGTCATGCTTTGGATATCGTTAATTACATGCTTTCACCTAGATTTAATTACTGTCTGGAACTACTAAAATCCACATAGATGTAAAGCTCGCACGGATCAGCAAGATAAATCCCCTCCACCCCGCGACCATTATTTCCCAGGTAGCACCATCCATTTACATTGACTAGGAAAAATTCAATTTAGCAGTGCACATGAAGAACTTTTTAAGGGTTCATTTTCTTTTTTTTTTGGCTTGAATTTAAAGGAAAGAAATGTCGACATAGATGCAAGGCTCACTTCGTATAATTTGGATTTCGTGCTATACATGTGCATTTTCTGCCTTATGGACCGTTCAAAAGTTTATCATTGGTATGTAGGATTTCGAATATAACAGAAGTCAAATCACGAAATCGCATATAGAAAACAGTAAATAATAGAATTTATACTTTAATTATGTGCATTCCTCCTATTGGAGACCTTTGTAAACTTTGATTTCTCAATTGGGAAAATGGAATTTGTAAGAAATATCGATCTTACTTGAACTCCTATTATCTCTTAGTTAAGACCAAGTATATTTCTACCTCGACAGAAATAAGTTCTCATAGTGTTGGAAATTAATATATTAGCCCAAAATTTTGTCCTCATATAAATTTCTTTTCTTGACATTGAAATTTGGATCAATTGTACTCAGGTGCTGGAGCTAGGAATAGTGGTACACTCAGTGGTGATAGGGCTTGGATTGGGAGCCTCAAGCAATGTGTGCACCATCAAAGGCCTTGTGGCTGCTCTTTGCTTCCATCAAATGTTTGAAGGCATGGGTCTTGGTGGTTGCATTCTTCAGGTGACATTTCATATCCACAAACCTCAGAATTTTTAAAATTTATGACAAAGAAAAACAAATTAATCTTTGTAGATTGTTGTTATCTCAATTTCACATGCCGGCCCAGATCGGTTAATTGGAACTTGTGCTTAACACGATGAACAGGCAGACTACAAGTGGCCAAAGAAGCTGGTGTTGGTGTTCTTCTTCGCAGTGACGACCCCTTTCGGGATTGCCCTAGGGATCGCACTGTCAAGTACTTACCGGGAGAGCAGCCCGCGTGCGCTCATCACAGTTGGCCTGCTCAACGCGTCATCCGCGGGACTCCTGATCTACATGGCCCTGGTCGACCTCCTTGCCGCCGACTTCATGGGTCCAAAGATGCAGCGCAGCATCAAGCTCCAGGTCAAGGCCTATGCCGCCGTGCTTCTGGGTGCTGGTGGCATGTCTCTCCTGGCCAAATGGGCTTGAGTTTATACTAATTATCCTCAACGACAGAACGCGTAACCGGATGGGTTTTTCCGCCTTCTTTTTGCTTTTTGGTTAATGCTCGAGCTACATTTGTGTTTTACTTTGGCTTATCAACAACTAGAGATTATTTGATAAATTGTGTTCGGCTTATGAACACGGAAAATGCGTTCTACAGATCTGCTACAATATTGTCTTGAGAGGACGAATTGGTCACTCTTTAAATGTCATTTAACTTTTACTGGACAATGCCAGAGCTTGCATCTCAACCAAGATGCCAATGTCCAAATAAGGAAGGAAAACAGTGTCTTCCCAAATCACTTTTTATTACCGTGGATTGTATTTCTTCGTTTTTAACTGATATAAAGTAAGATACAAATATCAATTTTTAAATACAATGTAGGATGATTTTATTTGGTCAAAGCAATATGATTGAATTGATGTTTTTGATAAATTTAAAAGTTTGGATAATATTTCTTTTCAACGTAAAAACTAATTTAGTTCAATGTCTGAAATTAGCATCGCATATGTATATCTTGCCACTAAGGGGCTGTTTGTTAACGTTTCTTTTTCTTTTTTTTTTTGTTTATAAACAGATTTTGTGTTTTTTTATTCCGGAACAAAAAGAACGTAAAACGCATTTGTTTGCGTTTTTGTTCCAAATCTATTTTTTTTGTTCCCTTAAACACTTTTGGAACAAACTTGTTTCTTGTTTTACGGAACAAAAATTAGAAACACATTTTCTCTCTCTCTTTTTTCTTCTCTTTTTTTCTTTCTCTTTTTCTTTGGTCGGTCCCCCTCGGCCATGGCCGGCGACCGGCCAAAGAGGGCCGGCGACCTCGCCGGGCGTCGCCGCCCCGGTGAGGCCGAGCGTCGCCGCCACCCGGCGAGGCTCGGCCTGCTTTTGCCGGGCGAGCTCAGGCTCGCCTAGATCCAGCGAGCCCGAGCTCGCCCGGCCCACCGGCGAGGCTCGGCCCGCCGGCCACCACCAGCCGGCGGGCTCGCCCGGGCTGCGAGCCCGAGCCTCGCCAGGGCCGGCGACGCCGGCCTCGCCGAGCCACCTCCGGCCGGCGTCGCCCGGTGGTGGCCCGGCGAGGCCGAGCCTCGCCGGTGGCTAGGCGAGCTCGAGCTCGCCCGGCTCGCCCACCAAGGCGAGGCCCGCCTCGCCCAACCACGGCGAGGCTCGGCCTCGCCGAGGGCCGGCGAGCCTCGCCGTGGCCGGGCGAGGCCGCCGGCCCTCGTCGGCCGGTCACCGACCATGGCCGGGGCCGGCGACCGGCCAAAAGAAGAAAAAAAAAAAAAAGAAAAAGAAAGAAAAAAAGAAAAAGAAAATAAAAATATTAAAAAATTAAAAGAAATAAAAAAGAATACAAATTTACCAAACGTGTTTCTGTTCATTTTTTATTCCCGGAACAAGTTTACCAAATGCGTTTTTTGTTCAAAAATTATTTCCTAACAAAACACTTTTTTCTATTTCTGTTCCCTAGAACAATTTTTAAACAGAAACGTTACCAAACGCACCCTAAATAATTGAGTAGATATTAAAACATACACCGTGGAAATCTGCAAAAAATTATATACAACCTACAATTAGGTGCGTTATGCAAACATATAGGCAATAGCTGTTAGGGCTAGATGGATCACTTACAAAGTGGTGAATAGGTGATAATACAAAATAAAATAAATTTAAAATATTATTGCAACATAACAATGGCTGACGACAACCTGAGTAATTGTTGGATTTTACTAGTGTGCAATTAACTCTATCATAAGTAAACAACCCGAGTAATTGTCAAATCTTACTTGTGTGCAGTTAACTCTATCACAAATAAAATAAAGATAGTAAGTGATAGAAAATTGCACAAAAACGATTATAGTAGTTCGGTTTTTGTAAACCTACGTCTACTCTCTCACACTAACAGCTGATATCAGAGGTTACAAGATCTAAGTAACGAATACTCAACCTCAGATGAATAATTCCTCACGTACTCCGAACCTCTTAGGTTACGTTTGGTCATCTGAATTTCTAACCAAGATAAGACAATATGATAAGATATGAAATCCAGGAGATTTTTCTATATCCTATCAATTATTTAGTAATTGCAATAATAGAGTCAAATATATTCACACAATATATATATATATATATATATATATATATATATATATATATATATATATATATATATATTATTTGGTATAAACACCTATATGAATCACAAGTTGTAAAATGGAGATGGTAAAAATATTTTGCGACATTCTTGCCTACTTTATTTTTATTTTATTTTTTATTTATTTTCCTTTCTTTTTTAATTAATTTATTTTTTATTTCTTTCTTCCCCTTCCATCATTCTCTAATAAAATTTTATTAAATAGAAAATTATACTAATATACCTAAAATATTTAAATACTAAAAACCTAATAAATAGATATGTATATATCAAATTTATATTATAAGATAGAATTAAATTCAAATATAAATAAAAATAAGATTAAATTTAAAACTAATTTTTTTTATATTGAATTTCTTATATTAGAATTCAAATATTATTTATATTGAAATATAATTTTAATTTGTTAATTTATGAAATTTGTTATTTAAGAAAAAACTTTCTTACTATGAATATTAGAAATCCTATCCGCCTCCATCCCACCCCTCCCATAGAATAATTTTATCTTAAGTAGGTATCAAACACAAGATATGATAAATTAATTTTATCCTAACTGCTAAACGCAACCTAAGAGATTACAAAGTATAACTCATAGAAACAAATGTATATGATTGAAAATCACTCAAGACTTAGGAATGATAAACTTCAAAATTTTAGCTTCATGTGTCATTTCAGCATCTCGACCTTCTTTTATAATCCTCATTGTCCAAGCTGGCTATTGCACATTATCCAATCTACCCATTGGACTTGATCGTTGTTAGAAGAATCACTTCAAGGTTGCGGAGATTGAAGTCTTTCAATGATTCTAGCTGCCCATACAGCAGATAGAGTTTCCATAAGAAAAGCGTTTCACTTGGAAAGAATATTTCGCCTCTTGTAGATTGATTTATTCAAGTCTTGCTATATTCCACCTAGAAAGATTTGATTTGATATATTTTCCTTCTTGGATAGATCTTATAATTTTAGCAAAGAATCCACCAAATTCCTGGCCGTTTCACGAAAATTACTCTCTAGATCAATATTTCCGAGCATCAAATATCAAGGATATGAACTTCTTCAAGATTCAAAGTCTGATTCTCTTAGTCCAATGAGTAATGTCTATAGTGCTCATAAGAGTTTCCACCTGGAAAATCTTATCATCATAATCAAAGAACGATTAAATTTATGGAATATATACTTGTATTTAGGGAAAATTCCTAATAATGGCATGAAGTGCCATCATTTTCTCAAATAAGGACTTGAAGTTGATATTTTTTCAAATAAAAGCCCAAAGTGCCCTCATTTTCTTAAATAAGTGCTTGAAATATATATTGTATATATAATATATATATATTGTTTCAAATAAAGGCATGAAGTCCGCATATTAGTCTCAAAAAAGGGCTTGAACTCACCGGCTATGAAGGGAAATTTCGTCTTTTGAAATTTTTAATTTTTTTTCCTTTTTTCTTTTTTTTTTTTTCATAAAAACACAAAAAAAATAAATAAATAAAAAAGGAAAACACAGGCAAGAGGGAGCACCTCCCTCCTGTGGTCGTCGCCCCATTGCTAGTGGGTCAGTGGCAAAGGCCGACAAGGTCACCAATGCATGCGCGAGGGCCAACGACACCTGCCAACTAGAGGCGAGGGCCTGAAGTGAGAGAGAGTGGCGACCCTTTCCCACACCGACCATGGGGCTGCATGTGTTTTCCTTTTTTTAGTTTTATTTTTTAAAAATTTTTAATATAATTTAGTTAAAATTAACTTGTGTTTGCACGAAAATATCCCTAATTAGCCGGAATATTTTGTTATTGACTAGGCCCTTATTTGAAATGATTATAACCACTTTAAGCCCTTCTTTGGGATTGATATGAATAATGTCCACATCATACCTTTCTTTGAGAAAAGGAGAGTACTTTGGACTTTGATTTAGAATTTTCCCCATTTTTATATGGAAATGGTTTTAAAATTTATATTTGTATTTTTAACTAATTAAATTTCTACTTTAATATTTTCATAAGTCCTATTTAAGATGGAATTTAAAATAAAAGAATGACACTTTATATAGTCAAATTTGTTGAATTCGTCATAATTTATGTAATATGTGTGAAGTCTTCATTTGGCCAATTTCAATTTTTAATTCATTAATAAATACTTTATTGAGGGTTTTATTTCAACGAATATAGTCTTATGATAGATTTTATAAGCAATATTTGTGGTTCTCATTTTTCTAGTTAAAATGTTTAATCAAGTAATGAATATTACATTAATTATTTTATAAGGATTGCTTTCTTACCACTCTTTTTTTTTTTTACTACAAACAACCGTTATCACTTTGAATTGACCATAATATTCCTTGCGAGGCTTACTTTATCAGTCTTTTTAGAATTTAAAAACTTTTGGCACAATTTACCCACATAACAAAGACTAAAGTCAAATATTGGGCCTATTCTAAATTCTAAATTATTTCTAGACAGACCGTTTTTTGGCACTCGTCTCAACAATAAGCCGTTAGCTTCTTTGTCATCTCAAAATTTTTACCTCTTATTGAGTCCAAATTGAAAAGAAACATATGAAAAGAAAACACCATAAAAAATATTATATCATGTTTTGAAAGTGATTTAAGATAGTATAATTAAAAAATTCTATGTAATTTACGATTCAATTAAAACGTAAAGTAAAAACATCGTAAGAGATCTAATATATGAGTAGATTATTTGTTGTTTAAAGTATGGTTTACTTCTCCCTTTTTTTTCCCTAATATAATTTACTCCGCGACAAGAATACGTTCTACATATTAAAAAATGCAAGCATTCCATAGGCATCACCTATGGTACTAGGTCCGTCAACCAAAGGACACTAGATTGACCACTCGGTTGACGGACCTATGCGAAGCCCAAGCCAACCTAACAGGAATTCAGGTTCCACTTTCTCACCCCAAATGTGGAAGATTATTATATTATCTTACCCGATGGTAGCCATTTTTGAGGAGATGGCATGGCGTCGATCTTAACCATCAAAGGCTCCTTCCATTCTTGGATCGATCTTTTCTTCCCAATCCAGGAGAGAACACGGGGAGGTAACATTGGGAAGTCCCATCTCTCGGGGCTTCTTCCCCAATTTCTTCTCCTTTGCACTTTTTAAAGACCAGCTCAAATCTATAGAGACCTAATATATGAGTAGTTTATTTGTTGTTTAAATTATGGCTTGCTTCTCTCTTTTGTCCCTAATATACTTTACTCCACGACATAAATACGTTCCACATAATAAAAAAACGCAAGCACTTCACGGGCATCACGTGGTCCCTCTCCCGAAATGGCTTGAAGACACCGTTCTGGTGCATTTGGGCACGAGCCCTGATATTTCTAGCCGCCACGTAGCATTCGATTGTGACCGTAACATCCTTAATTTTTTGCAAAGTCCAAAGGGGTCATATACATTAGTTGATGGTTAGGCCAATGCAACGTCACATCATTTTGGCTTGCCGCAACAATTTATAGTATGGATTGTCGTGTAAAGTAAAACGTTCTCATTCATTAACCTAATAAAGTGAAAACAAACACAAAATGGAAAAAAAGAAAAGAGAGGTTTAGAAAGGAAAATGTATTAGGGCTAGAGCCACTCACAGCATGAAGAAAGAATTAGATCAGCAACGGAGAAAAAGGGAAATTAATCGGATCTCATAAATTTAATCGCTTTAAGAAGTATCACGTACCAACCAAATAAAAATTCGAGAGTAAGCCGCATCATGAAAATATTCTGACTTCATGACATTGCGAGACATATCATTGAAAATTGCACATATACACAAACGGAGCACCCTAAAATCGTTTGTTATGACAGAAGGCAACATTGCAACCTCGGTAGCATGTCGGGCATAAGGGAAGAAGAAGGATGATGGAAAAAAGAGAAGGGAAAATGGAAAACGGAAAAAGACAAATGAAGTTCTATCAACTATAATGTAAAAATAATAATATTTACCTATGAATTTAATAAAATAATCTGTGTAATTAACACTTTTAATCTTCAATTCACTTTTAAACTTATCGAATAAACACTCTTATCCCAGGCTCGACCTAACCGACCCAGAGCCGTGGCCGTGCAGTTTTGCAGTAAATTTTTATAGCACATGCAAGCCTAAAAATCCGTTCATGGTTTTGTACAGATGTAAATTCAACCAAGAACATCATGCATGACAATATCCCAGACCTACGAACTGAAGAATTATGGGTGATGATACATTTCAGTGCCAGAGCGAAGTCTGCAATCTCTGCGCAGTCCATAGCTCGGAAAGAAAAGCTGGACCGTCCTTGTCTGGTTCACAGTTAGTGTGAATGGGACATTGATTTTAGGGTTCAATGGTCTTGCAACCAATCTTGGATAGCAGATCGCAGAGTCATATTCGGGACGAGATCAAGATTCGCAAGCCGGAGATTCGTCATAGGTGAAGTATTGTGGCCACTAGAAAACCAACACCTTATCGCATCTGCCTCGTAGGTGAAACCATCTGCTGCTACATGGGGATTTTGCATAATTTCCTAAAATAAAATGCCTATGAGGTGTATAACCATTTCAGAGTAGATGAACATAATCATGCCGGCGTATGAATAGCCAAAGATTAAACAGTGATAAAAATTGTAAGACAGAAACAATAAGCAAACTTACCTGGTTGATTGGACAAATGAAATATGGAGGAGGTTCACTAAGCTCTTTAGGACCTGACAAATTGGACGATGAACCTTCACTAAGAATTCGCATATGCTCGAGCACTGGCCACACTTCGAACTTGAGATCGGGCCGGTTGCTGGGATTTATGTCACAGCACCTCAATGCCATGTGAGCCAGCTCTCTGGCTTGCTCAAATGGCCAGTGCCCTGCTGTAAAATCCATTATGCCCTTCAAGTTCTCTAGACTAAATGAGTCATGCACCGTCTCTTTTAGTTTCAAGGCCGATTTCCCAATCAATAACTGCAATATTATAAGACCAAATGAATAAACATCCGAGCCAAAAGATCGTTCCCGCGCCGTTGGCTCGTGGGAGAGTCCAGATTTTATTAGTTTCGGCATGAAGTTGGCGTTGAGAAGAATATTTCCAGCTTTCAGGTCACCATGTGCTATGCCACAGTGGTAATGTAGAAAAATTAATGCAGCACATGTTTCTGTACAAATGCACACACGAGTTTGCCATGATAGAGGCTCATTGTTGCCTGTGCAGCAGAGTCGGTCTTCAAGGCTACCACCAGGGAGATACTCATAGATAAGCATCCAATCGTCGGTGCAGACTCCAATGAGGTTAACCAAATTCAGATGTCTTAGCTTACTTGCTGTTTGGACCTGAGACAAAACCCACAAATTTGTCAGAGTTTCCACTTAGAACCTACAAAAATTTCAAGAGTCCATTGTCTCTCTAACTTCTTGAATGGAAAAGTTGAAAAGTATTTTATTTGCCTAAAATAAAATGAAATTTAAAAAGCCTCCCAATCTTATCTTTTGGATTACCTATTTGATTGATGGACTGTGATATAAGCCTGCATACTTCTAATCATTTGTCAAAATAACTTCAACTATTCTTCCAGGAAAATATGCTGAGACTGCAATCACCTAACCTCTTGATGGTACTGTGAAGATCCTTCAAAAAACATCTTTATGGTCACTGGGATGTGACAAAGAAAGCCTTTATAAGTGCTCCCATACTCTCCCTGCATCAATCTTCAAGGATGGATTGAAACTGTCGGTAGCTTCCATTATCTCTGAGGAAGAAAATTCAGAAAGTAAGTCCTGCTGATTTACGCTTGAGGATTCACTTGCCTGGTTTGTAAGAAGCTCCAGTGCATTCTCCAACAGCCTCTGTGACTCGTCAAGTTGGTTCTTGATGTGGACATCGAGCCATATCGAGGAGGAGGTGCTAAGGACCCATTGTCTATTCCTACTGGTTCGATCACTCGAGCGCGGGCCAAGCAATTTAGGCAAGCTGTTGGTGTCATGGTTCGTGATCTTCAGCGTGGAGATAACCTTGGATCAAATCTTGAAGAATCTTGGAAATCTTGGCGCAATTTGATTATATGGACACCAAATATTTGACCAAGTCAAATATATATAGATATATATTTATAGAGAGAGAGATATATATATCTTCTTGTTTAGGAATATTCTAGAATATGACGCATTATATTTCTAGGGTTGGTTTTTAGGGTTTGTGTGATGGCTAGAAAGCCTATATATAAGACTGACTGAATTTCTTTGGGGATAGATATATTTTACTTTGAGAAATAATTGAGAGATTCTCTTTTTTTAATGTTCTTTTGAGGACTTGACCTAATCAAGATTCCCTTGTGACGGTTGATTTGACTTATCGAGCGAGATAGCGAATTCTTTCGTTCGTGGCGTCTATAACGTTGGTTGGTTGACACGTGTTCGTCAACAGTCACGTTCATACCGAGGTTGCCAATCACAGGTTTGATTGGAGGTCGAGGTTTGCAATTCGCACCATCTAGGCCTTCGTAGAACGATCCTTCCGCAGCAATTCACATCAGTTTGGTATCAGAGCTTGCTTCTACAAGGTCTATTTATCTTTAATTTTCTATTTATATTCAGCAATTTGATATTTATTGAGTTAGGGTTTCGATTCTAGCCAATTTAGGGATCTGATTGGTTTTGTGCTTCCATACGTAGTTGTTTGCTGTTAGTTTTAATTTTTTTTCCTAGCATATTAAATTGTATCTGAGTTCGTCAAAAAAAAAAAAAAAGAGAAAGTTCTTCAAAGAAAAAAAAAAAGAAAAGAAAGAAAACGCACAAAAAAAAAGTGCGCAAAAAAAAAAAAAAAACAAATTCGGCAAAAAAAAAAATATAGCCGAACAAAAAAAAAAAAATCAAGAAGGCGACTCGTTTGTTAGTGGACCGAATTGAAACAAAATCAGTAGTGATTTGCGTTCCAATTGGAATTTTGAAAGTTGTACTTGTTGGTTTGAAATTGTTACTTGCTGAAACAAAATCAGCGGTGATCTAATCTTGTCCGATTAGTTTGATTGATTTTCGTGAGGGGTTGAGAGATAGGTTTTGAGTCCAATAAAGAGCTTGTGAAAAGAGAATACGAGAGGAAAAAGGCAAGAGTGTGTGAGTTTAATTGAGGGTAAAAAAAAAAAAAAAAAAAAGCCTAGATTTGAGTTAAACACGAGGGGAGTGACAAACACCTTGAGAGAAACACGTGAGGGAGTGATTGGTGAGGATTTTTGTGACTAACGTTTATTTGCAGGTCTAAAATATGTCGCGCGAAGAAAGCGTGAATCAAAGGGAGGTTGACTCCATACGAAGGGATGAAGCGCTCATGGAAAGCATCCAACAATTGAGGGTCGTAGTGGAGGAGCTTAGTGGCCGAATGATGGGGAATGGCATGAGGGTTGATGGTGACCGAGAGATACCTCGAGGAAGGCCGCAGCATCAACGAGATGCCTCTAGAACACAACCTAGAAGGCAGCGGCATTATGATGATGATGAGGCTGACATGGAGGATGATCGAGATGCTCGATTTGGAAGGTGGAATGGAGCCCGAGGGTTTAGACATCGAGAAGATAATGAACTTGGCAATATCAAGATGAAGATTCCTTCTTTCCAAGGAAAGAATGATCCCGATGCGTATCTAGAGTGGGAGAAACGCATGGAGATGGTATTTGATTGCCAACGATACTCCGAGCTCAAAAAGGTAAAAATTGCAGCTGTTGAATTTACTGATTATGCTATAATTTGGTGGGATCAACTTGTGACTAGTAGGAGGCGCAATGGTGAAAGACCGATAGAGACGTGGGATGAGATGAAAGCAGTGATGAGGAGGCGTTTTGTACCAAGTCATTACCATCGAGATTTGTTCCAAAAGTTACAAAATCTCACACAAGGCAATAAGAGCGTGGAAGAGTATCACAAGGAGATGGAGATTGCCATGATCCGTGCTAATGTGGTGGAGGATCGTGAGGCCACAATGTCAAGATTTTTGAGTGGTTTGAGTCGAGACATAGCAAGGGTAGTGGAGCTGCAACACTATGTTGAATTGGAGGAATTGGTGGACAAAGCCATCAAAGTTGAGCGGCAATTGAAGATGGACCGAAATCACAAAAGTGGAGGAGGTTCAAATCAAAATTGGAGATCCAATAGGAAGAGAGATGAAAAGCCAAATTGGAGAGGAAACAACACCAAAACCGAAACCTCAAAGGAGAAGGAGAGGGACGGTAAAGTTGGAACGAATCCGGCTTCGTAAAACCGAAACCCTAACACTAGAACTGGTGAGATTAAATGTTTTAAGTGTTTGGGCAGGGGTCATATGGCGAATCAATGCCCTAATAGGAGGGTGATGATCATGACTGGACATGGTGATGTTGAGTCCGAAAGTGAGAGGGAAGAAGAGGATGATGAGATGCCACCGTTGGAGGATTGTAGTGATGGAGAAGTGGCTATAAAAGGAGACTTATTGGTGGTTAGGCGTTCTCGAGTGTGCAAGTAAAAGAGGAGGAGCATCATCAACAAAGAGATAACTTGTTTCATACAAGATGTGTGGTGAATGGTAAAATCTGTAGTATGATAATTGATGGAGGTAGTTGTGCGAATGTGGCAAGTTGTACTATGGTGGATAAGTTGGGTTTGAAAACGACAAAGCACCCTAGGCCTTATAGACTTCAATGGTTAAATGATAGTGGTGAGGTGAAGGTGTCGAAACAAGTTCGAATTCCATTTGAGATAGGGAAATACAAGGATGAGGTAGAGTGTGATGTTGTACCTATGCAAGCGGGTTATGTCTTACTTGGAAGACCATGGCAATATGATCGAAAGGTACATCATGATGGACATACTAATCGTTATTCATTGGTGATGAATCAAAAGACTTATACCTTGGTACCAATGACACCTAGTGAGGTGTATCAAGATCAGTTAAAGTTACAACGAGAAGCCGAGAGAGAGAAAAGGTGAGAAATCTGAGGGCTTGCGTGGTGTGTCCGAGACGCAAGGAAAAGGAGAGGCCGAGAGAAATATTGTGGTAAAAACCGAGGGAAAAAAAAAGAGAGGAAAGAAAAGAGGCAAAATAATTTTTATGCAAAATCAAGTGAAGTGAGGAGAGCCTTAGTTCTAGATCGACCAATGCTTGTACTTGTGTACAATGAGGTTTTGTTTTCTACTAACGATCTTGACCCAAGTTTGCCTAGTCCTATTGTGTCTTTATTGCAGGAATTTGAAGACGTCTTTCCTGATGAACTTCCTGGAGGGATACCACCGATTCGAGGCATAGAACATCAAATTGACTTGATTCCTGGTGCGCCATTACCTAACCGACCCGCATATCGAAGCATTCCCGAGGAGACAAAGGAACTTCAGCGGCAAGTTAGTGAACTATTGGAGCGAGGGCATGTGAGAGAGAGTCTTAGCCCGTGCGCCGTCCCTGTTTTGTTGGTGCCAAAGAAGGATGGAACTTGGCGAATGTGTGTCGATTGCCGAGCAATCAATAATATTACGGTAAAGTATCGACATCCTATTCCTAGGTTAGATGACATGTTGGATGAGTTGCATGGTTCTTGCATTTTCACTAAAATTGATTTGAAAAGTGGCTATCATCAAATTAGGATGAAAGAAGGTGATGAATGGAAAACTGCATTTAAGACCAAGTATGGGTTATATGAGTGGTTAGTCATGCCATTTGGATTAACTAATGCACCGAGCACGTTTATGCGACTTATGAATCATGTTTTGCGTGCTTTTATTGGTCGATTTGTGGTTGTCTATTTTGATGATATCTTGATATATAGTCAAAGCCTTGATGACCATATTAAGCATGTGCGAGCTGTCTTGCAGGTTTTAAGGACCGAACAATTATACGCTAATCTAAAGAAGTGCTCTTTTTGTTACCAACAAATTAGTATTTCTAGGATTTGTTGTTAGTGCTGATGGTATACAGGTTGATGAAGAAAATGTCAAAGCAATTCGTGAATGGCCAACGCCTAAGACAGTAGGAGAGGTGCGTAGCTTTCATGGATTGGCGAGTTTTTATCGGCGATTTGTGAGAAATTTTAGCACCATTGCCGCACCTTTAACTGAGGTTATCAAGAAGCACGTGGGTTTCACGTGGGGAGAAGAGCAAGAGAAAGCATTTAATTTGCTAAAAGATAAGTTAACTAATGCTCCTTTATTATCTTTGCCAAATTTCAGTGCTACTTTGAGATAGAGTGCGATGCTTCTGGTACAGGAATTGGAGCCGTGTTGATGCAAGGAGGGCGTCCCATAGCTTATTTCAGCGAAAAATTGAGTGGAGCAACATTGAATTATCCTACCTATGATAAGGAGATGTATGCTTTAGTGCGAGCTTTGGAGACTTGGCAACATTATTTATGGCCAAAGGAGTTTGTGATCCACACCGACCACGAGACCTTGAAGTACTTGAAAGGGCAGCAAAAGTTGAATAAAAGACATGCCAAATGGATGGAGTTCGTTGAGACTTTTCCATATGTGATCAAGTACAAGAAAGGTAAGGAGAATGTGGTAGCCGATGCACTTTCTCGAAGGTACGCGATTCTAACTATTTTAGAAGCAAAGTGTCTAGGTTTTGAGCATATCAAGGGCTTATATACTGATGATGATGACTTTGGGAGAGTATATGAAGCATGTGAACACGCTGCATTTGATAAATTCTATAGGCATGAAGGTTATCTTTTCCGTGAAAACAAACTATGTTTGCCTAAGTGTTCTTTGCGTGAATTGTTGATGCGAGAAGCGCATAGTGGTGGTTTAATGGGACATTTTGGCATTAGTAAGACTTATGAAGTACTACATGAACATTTTTATTGGCCACATATGAAGAGAGATGTTACACGTGTCTGTGAGAGATGCATTGCTTGTAAGCAATCAAAGTCTACAACTAAACCGCATGGCTTGTATACACCATTACCTATTCCAACGCATCCTTGGACTGATATTTCTGTGGATTTTGTGTTAGGATTGCCTAGGTCTAAGAATGGTAGAGATTCTATTTATGTGGTTGTTGATCGGTTTTCAAAGATGGCTCATTTTATACCTTGTCATAAAACTGATAATGCATCTCATGTTGCTGATTTGTTCTTTAGGGAAGTTGTACGTTTGCATGGCATGCCTAGATCGATTGTTTCAGATCGAGATTCTAAATTTCTTAGCTACTTTTGGAAAACATTGTGGAAAAAATTAGGAACACGGTTGTTATTTTCTACTACTTGTCATCCACAGACCGATGGTCAAACCGAGGTAGTTAATAGAACTTTAGGGGTATTGTTGCGAGCTATTATTAAAAAGAACATAAAATCTTGGGAAGATTGTCTACCACATGTTGAATTTGCATATAATAGGAGCATGCATTCTGCTACTAAATTTACACCATTTGAGGTTGTCTATGGTTTTAATCCGTTAACTCCGTTAGATTTAACCCATTTACCTATTGATGAGCGTGTGGATTTAGATGGAGCAAAGAAAGCTGAATTTGTCAAGGTGTTGCATGAGAAGACGCGCGCAAATATTGAGCGCAAGACTGAGCAATATGCAAGGCAAGCCAACAAAGGGCGTAAGGAAGTGGTGTTTGAACCCGGCGATTGGGTTTGGGTTCATATGCGCAAAGAGAGATTTCCGAGCAGCGACATTCTAAGTTATTACCGCGAGGGGATGGACCATTCATGGTTTTGGAAAGAGTTAACAATAATGCCTACAAGCTTGATCTTCCAGGTAAGTATGATGTTAGTGCCACATTTAATGTTTCGACTTGACTCTTTTCGATGCCGTGATGATTTGAGGGCAAACCTTTGCACGGGGAGGGAATGATGTGGACATCGAGCCATATCGAGGAGGAGGTGCTAGGACCCATTGTCTATTCCTACCGGGTTCGATCACTCGAGCGCGGGCCAAGCAATTTAGGCAAGCTGTTGGTGTCATGGTTCGTGATCTTCAGCCGGAGATAACCTTGGATCAAATCTTGAAGAATCTTGAAATCTTGGCGCAATTTGATTATATGGACACCAAATATTTGACCAAGTCAAATATATATAGATATATATTTATAGAGAGAGAGATATATATATCTTCTTGTTTAGGAATATTCTAGAATATGACGCATTATATTTCTAAGGTTGGTTTTAGGGTTTGTGTGATGGCTAGAAAGCCTATATATAAGACTGACTGAATTTCTTTGGGGATAGATATATTTTACTTTGAGAAATAATTGAGAGATTCTCTTTTACTGTTCTTTTGAGGACTTGACCTAATCAAGATTCCCTTGTGACGGTTGATTTGACTTATCGAGCGAGATAGCGAATTCTTTCGTTCGTGGCGCCTATAACGTTGGTTGGTTGACACGTGTTCGTCAACAGGTCACGTTCATACCGAGGTTGCCAATCACGGGTTTGATTGGAGGTCGAGGTTTGCAATTCGCACCATCTAGGCCTTCGTAGAACGATCCTTCCGCAGCAATTCACATCAGTTCTTCGTCATTTCAAGTGCTTCATTTTCTTTAGCTAGTGATTCCTCAAGACCCTTTCTCCGCCTTAGATCCTCCTCAAGTGCTTTAACCTGTAAATAGGCAACGATATTTTAATATTTTATTAAATTTATAAGATACTCAAGAATCTGTCCCTACCAATGTCAACTTATAAGACTCTGCCGTGCCAAGCACTTGCATAAAAAATGGACAGAGCAACTTCCACCTAATAGAGTCTGCTTAGACTTTAAAAATACTAAACTTCTAAAACCTTTCAATTCCAGATGAAGAAACTTCTTTAGATTGGTCTACAAGATTTCTGCATCTTCTAACGCACAATTGACAGTATTTTGTCCAGACATTGATGGGAGGTGACAAAACTAAAAAAAAGTAGATTCTATAACTAAATTGGTCTCTCATCCACGTGCTGTCACTGCTTCTATCTCCAACACTCCAGAATCCGTCACTATTATGTATGCAAAACATGGTAAGAAAATAATGACGGGCATTACTCTGCAAGTAGCATCAGTTGCAATTTCTTCAGCTTTTTGACGATTGATCTGCTCTTCATATGCCTCTCGTTTTGCATTTGCAGCCTCTGCCGTTACTCTGTCAAGTTGTTCATACAGTTCATTGTTACTTCCTTCCTGTCAGGAAATTTGGGGCCTTAGGAATGATACGTAATCCTGGTGTTAAGTTGTATATAAAACTTTCTATTTTACTGAAGTGATAGATACACTTGAAAGTAGAGAAATTTGTTCCACTGTAGCACAATATTGCATTGGAGGCTCACAACAAAGTTCATAGGAAGCTTTTTGATGATGGATCCACTCTTCATATGCCTCTCATTTTGCATTTGTAGCCTCTGCCATCGCTCTGTCAAGTTGTTCAAAGAGTTCATCGTTACTTCCTTCCTGTCAGGAAATTTGGGGCCCTAAGAATGACTCGAAATCCCAGCGTTCAGTTGTATATGACAGTATCAAGTTTATTAAAGTGATAGATACACTTGAAAGTACAGAAAGTTGTTCTACTGTAGCACAATATCGCATTTGGGGTTCGCAAGAAAGATCATAGGAAGGTTTATAAGAATGTACAGAGCTTGATTCTGATTTATGATGGATCCTCTGCCCTCTCTCAATCCGAACCATGGGCATATCATCTTCAACTTCATTAGAGCTGATGAACCTATAGAAGGAATTCTTAAGTATTGTAATCCGGAATCCACAGCAGAATTCACTGATACTGATGATGGGGGAACATCCGTATTGAACTTGTTTACATCTCCCTCCCTACAATTTTTCAACAATCCACATCAGCTAACATCACAGTTGTGTCTGACGCATAACAAGTTGAAGAAGAAACTTAAGCAGCAATCTCCTTTATGTGTCTACGTGGAGATGGCCTTCACTAAAAGAAGGTAATGATTTTGGACAGAGTGAGCTTAAGAGATTTCATTGAAAAGGATTCAGATGTAGGTTCCAGAGAAGATACGCATAAAATCTCATCAGAATATAAAAATATGCTCTGGAAACTCAAGATACCATACTGAAACTTACCCTAAAAGTTTGGGAATAGGTATGACAATTGATGTAAGGAAAACCCCAACAAGGTACTTGATACCAAGAGCAAATAGGAACAATTTGTAACGAAACAAACAATGTAAAAGATTGTCTTCTGGATTTCAAGGCCAAGGAAAAGAAAGAAAGTCTTTCTTTAAAAAAAAAAAAAGTTTACTCAATCTAGAAAAATGACAAATCTGAAACTCTTCAAGACCAACAAATTGGCATAAAATCCTTTTTATTCATAGGACATCTACCTAAGAGAGTAAACTTTATAGTGCTAGGACTCTATAGAAATTCCTAAAAGGACTCCAAAGACCAAAATTAGTAATCTGCTATAGTTACCATGAGCAGTAACTCAAGAAAATGGAAAATATTCTCCTATGCTCCTGCATCAATGAGTTAGAAGTTTCAAAGGGGTCACCATTTGGTTTCATTTAAGTACTTCTCTTCTATTCTACTTGTTGCATGTTTTATGTTTCAATGACTTATTCTGTAATTCTCTACATGCTATTCCCAATTTGGTGGATGTTATTCAAGCCAAGAAGTCAAGTTCTATACATCTATGTTTGAAGATATTAGTCCTAGTTACTACTTGCACTGGCTAAATTCATTACCTCTGTCCCTGCTCACGACAAGTACCAAGAATGAGTACACAAAATGAAAATTTGTTTTGCGATAATTGTCATGTTTGTGCTTGTCATCGACTTCATGGAGAAACATAAAGTAAAATTCGATCATGTTGTGTTACCTGACATAAATCAGCTGTCGCTTGCAGATAAACCAAATATAACAAGATGGATCCGCCTGCTGGTTGACAAATTTTACAATTGTGGATTTAAGTTGTGCCATCCCACTGCAATGCCAAAGGCAGATCAGTGAACAAAGATTTTTGGTAAAAAAATGAGAATGTTGTATCTGACTTTGTTAAAAACTGCAGTTGTCAATAGATGCTGACCTATGAAGCAAAATAACACTCAAATGAATTAGTCGTCATTCGAAATTACTGAATTTTACCATAACCTCTCTCCAGTTGCCACGCAAAAGATATGAGGAAACATATTCATGACACTAGCTTGCCTCTTCATAACAAATATAATAATATATGTGACTCAAGAAAATACTTTTGCAAAGCATTTATGATGCAATCTCTGAGCATAGTCAATGTCATTAATCTAAGACTAGGACTCAAAGTAGCTCATCAACTCCAGAGGTCACATTTTCTTTTGCCTTCGGGTCTATGCTAAATAAACGAAGATTAAGTCACGAGTAAACCATACACAAAATAGCACCTGTGTGCTCCTGCTCCTGTAATTAGTGTCTCAGTGGCATGCTCCCCAACAAGTTGTGCTATCCCCTTCCCTTTATCTTGCGTCATGATATATCTTTTTTCCGCAGAAACCTGCAGTAAGGAAACATTAATGCGTGCACCCATAAGTCAGATACTGAACTCCAGCATGCCTGTCAAAAAAAACAACTTTGAAAAGTTTTCCAATGATTGGTTGATGTTAGGTTACATAAGCATATAGATTTCTGGGTACACTTATCAAATTAAAACCTCAAAACGCAGCTTGACATAAACCTAATTGTACACAAGAGTCTAACTTCCACCACCCTTTTGTACTCAGTTGATTCAGAACAACTGAGAGTATTGAATTCTGGGAACAAAGTCAAGACAATCTTATCCAGACGAATTAACATGAAATATCAATCTGAAATGTCGAATAATCCTAAACTTCACTATTTATCTTAGTATTCTCTACTTCACTGAAATGGGAAAATCAAATACAAATCATTGCGTATTCAACAGTAATGTCAAGAAACAATGAACTGATCATATGGCAAATGTGGCAGAAGGTATATCATTCGGGGAAAAATGAGACTCTGCGTGCTTACAAATATGAATGTACTCATCCAGCATCTCATCCTGTACGTATCCTGCCTTGCAAATTCTTGAGAATTCCTGATGTCAAAACCATCTGACTGATTCACTGGACATTTTGCCAAGCCGAAGAAATTGCTGTTACTATATTGCCACAGCAGAAGAATTTAAGCTAATGCCAACTTTCACCTAATGAAATCATGTTCTCGCCACAGTTAATCTGTCCTCAGAATAAGAAAAGCGTCGCAGCATGCAAACGTTTCACAAATGCATTGCATTTGGACTATACCACAATTTCCAAAAATGCGAGCACACACCGACCCACAGACCAGCAGTTATTTTCACAAACTACATGACCGCTGACGGTATAATGAAGTCCAATTACTTATGCATACAAGTAAGAAATGTTTCTTCAGACGGGGCAATAGGGAAGTACTTTTCTCAAACTGTTAATTCGGGATCACCTCACCGGAACTGCCAACAGTCGCATTCGACCACAAATTACCAAAAATCCTTAGTTCGACCTCACATGGAGTCACTGCCTCGCGGAATTAAACAAAGAATTGTCTACAATATCCAACCATCTATAGCGGATGAATTCGGCTTATCAGCTAACAACGCCAGAGATAACCCAAACCCATTTCTCACAAGAAGCATCATCGCTGACACAGCAGACACTCATGCCCTTTTAGAATCATCGTACATGTCAGCATCCTACTGAGCTAAAGTAGCGAACTTTCACGTTGCGTGGTCCCGCCGCACCATGTCCACGACACACAAGACCGATGCAAAGTGTACGGCTCTGTACGTATACCTGCGACGGAACGAACAAAGTCGTCGGCGGTGGTCCTGAACCGAAACTTACATGATGGGTCGCGATCGCCGTCGTCCTCGGGAGGCTGCTGCGCATGGGGGATGCGAAGGCCGCCGCCGAAATTCCGCAACGCCCGCGACAGGGTCGACTTGCTTCGCTGCACGTCGCCGCCGACGGCCACGTGGAGTCGATCGGCGGCCAGCCGCGGCGGCGATCGGCCGCCGGCGGCCTCCATGAGAGCGGCAGTTAAAAAGAGTCACTTTTTCAGTTTTTAGCTAAAGTAGATAGCGAGAGAAAAGACAAGACAACCTCCTTTAAAAAGAAATTCAAATAAAGTAATAATATTTATCAAAAATCCTAATCTAAATAAAAGTAATCTTGAAAATGTTTTTAAAATGAAACTTGTAGATCTAGATTCTAAAAAGGAAAAAGCCCACCAAAAACCCCATACTTTCGCCGGTGACATTTACTCCAAACTTTATTTTGTGACGTGAAAAACCCCGAACTTTCTTGAATCGCGATGACATTTACCCCAAACTTTTATTTATATACAACACCAAAAACCCCGAACTTTCATTTGTGTGACACATTTACCCTAAATCATATGGGCATTTTGGTATTTTTACTTTTAAAAACTTTTTTCTTTTTTTTTTTCTTTTTTTTTCTTCTTCTTCCCTCCGCCATGGCCGGCGGAGGGAAGCCTCGCCGGCGTCCGGCGGCCCTCGCCGACGCCGGCGAGGGCACCTCGCCGCCCTCCCCGACGCAGGGCGAGGGCGGCCCTCGCTCGGCGTCGGACGAGGGCCTCCCTCGCGACCCGGCGAGGGCACCCTCGCCCGACGCCGGCGAGGGCACCCCGCCGACGCAGCGAGGGCACCCCTCGGGACGCCGGGCTTCCCTCCGCCGGCCGGCGAGGGAAGAGAGAAGAAGAAAAAAATAAAAAAAAGAAAAAAATAAAGAATAAGACGAAAATACCCTTAATGGGGTAAATGTGTCACAATTTGCAAAGTTCGGGGTTTTTCACGTCACAAAACAAAGTTTGGGGTAAATCTGTCACTCGAGGCAAAGTTAGGGGTTTTTGGTGGTTTTTTCCCTTCTAAAAATGAGCGAAACTTGAAATCTTGGTACCAACTCTCTCTCTAAGTCTTATAAACGGATAGTGGTCAGTTTTGGGTTTGACGATGGTGAAAATTGCTCTATTGATATAGTGACAGCGTAAAAAAAAAATCTTCAAAATGTGGTGGTTGTCGCCAAGGATCTCTTTCTAAATGGCAATAGGATTGGGCCACCTTCGTGATTGGTCGCAATTATTCTAACAAGCAATCGCCGATGTTGTCAATATCAGCCACGACCGATAATCTCTTATTAATGCATGTCTAATATCGGAATATGTTAATCGAAACTCCACATTAAATAAGTTCTAGCTCACATGCAGGCCATGCCATCTTCATTGATCACATGTGAAGTGAACTTATGAACAGTTGGTAAGAGAGGAAATACAAATTCTCTTTTATGTTTTATTCTATTGCGATTCTAACCTTATATCTTTTCTTATCATCTTTCATACATGTTGTAACAAGTGACACGTAAAAAATATAAATTTTAGTTTTACTTAAATTACACTTTTCTAAATCACTATAATTTTTCCAAGTGGTCACCATTCCCACATGAAAATAAGAGTTGAGAGTTCGAATCCCCACCTTCTTACAAAGAATTGAGATGAAGGCATTTTAGCTTTATGTATGGGTTTCGACTTTCATACTCTATAAAAAAGTAGGAGAAAAGATTAAAAGTGAGAGTGAGAAAAAAAAAATTACATTTTTCTAGCATAGATTGGACGAATGGTAACTCAATACTATGTATTGGATGCCAATTCTTGAGATGACACAAAAAAGATGTGAACTCATAAGATGAAATCCAAACTTAAGAAGGGTAAGAGTGAATCAAGAAGAATGAACATGCTTTCAACCATAGCTAACAAAGGCACTCAATAATCACATTGCAGTATCTTTGCAATGATTCGAAGTACAATTAATAAAGAAAATTTATGCGGTGATTATCCATTTCATAAACTTAATTTACCATCCAACGATAACTATAATCTAGATGTGTGTAGCTGTACAATTGCTATTAGCTTTTGGATTTTCTGTTAATAAATTTGCCAAGATATACATTGTTTATGTGTTCAATAGTAAGTTCTATTATGGTATTTAAACGTAGGTAGAAATTACTTATATTAAGGGAAGCTTGATCCTGTTGGGAAACAAAGAAGCAAGCTATGAACAAAACTACAAATAATCTACTTCATACATTGGATCTCTTATTATATTTTGCTTTGCATTTTAATTTAGTCATAAATTATACAGAATTCCCTAATTTTATCATCTTAGTTATTTTTAAAATAAGCTATATCACCAAAGAATTTTTTTGATGATATTTTCTTTTATACGTTTCTTTTCAATATAAATATACTCAAGAAGATGTAAAATTTTAGATATGACAAATAAGCTTAACATTTTTTCTTTTGTTGAAACAAGTGCGAAAAAAAAATCATGAAAGAAAGCAACGCTCTGTTAAGAAAAACAAGCACTTAGAATGAAAAGGAAAGTGAAGCTAGGTGTTTTGCTGTAGAAGAAAGGGAAATATAAGTTTGGATTCATTTTATTACTCGATAAATTCTTTTAGAGGGTACTGTAATTTTTGAAAATCCTCATTGAGATTGTGGATAAATTCTTGAGGGCAAATTAGTCCAATAAAAAATAAAAAAGACTACAGAAGTTGCGGAAGAAAAGGCTTTGGCTGTGGAAATTTTCCCTCGACTTTTTTTAAATTTTGTTAAATTCGTAATTTGATTTTTATTTGGGCAAAACACTTAAAAAGCAATTAAAACATGGAGATTTAACATATAGAATTGTACAAAATAGTGTTTCATTCGAAAGTTAAACTAAAATTTTCCCTCATTTTCAAATTTCAGGAGGAAAACTCACTGGTACAAGGTAGAAACAGACAAGAACAGTCCCCACCAATCAAGATGGTCTAAATTCTGTCCATCCTCCATCTTCAGACTGGCCAAAATTTGAACTTGCTAAAACCCTAAAAATTGATTTTTGGTCAACTAACGAGTGGAAAATCGCGTTCCCTTTTGCCCGCAATTGGAATTGCTGAAAACCTTAAACGAGAAGGGGTTTATGCCAATGTTGACCGTTGAGGGATCATCCCTCCCTCCCTCCTCTCTCTCTCTCCCGTTGCCAGTCTGCACAGTACAGTCCCTGAAGTTCATTCTTTCAATTGTGCCTTCTCGCCATTTTTGCACTGGAAGGCGAGACCTTTCCTTCAAAAGATCCATATTTGCAATGACCCATTATGCTAAAGAGATGTGTCATGCTCGCCATCGATTATTTAGCTCAAGGAGAGCGTTCTCGATTGTCTTGCCATTTTTGCACTGAAAGATGGGACCTTTCCTTCAAAAGATCCATATTTGCAATGACCCATTATGCTAAAGAGATGCGCCATGCTCGCCATCGATTGTCTCGCCATTTTTGCACTGAAAGGTGAGACCTTTCCTTCAAAAGATCCATATTTGCAATAAAGTGCTCGCCATCGATTCTTTAGCTTGAGCAGAGCGTTCTCGACTGTCTTGCCATTTTTGCACTGAAAGGTGAGACCTTTCCTTCAAAAGATCCATATTTGCAATGACCCATTATGCTAAAGAGATGCGCCATGCTCGCCATCGATTGTCTCGCCATTTTTGCACTGAAAGGTGAGACCTTTCCTTCAAAAGATCCATATTTGCAATAAAGTGCTCGCCATCGATTCTTTAGCTTGAGCAGAGCGTTCTCAACTGTCTTGCCATTTTTGCACTGAAAGGTGAGACCTTTCCTTCAAAAGATCCATATTTGCAATAACCCACTATGCTAGAGAGATGCGTCGGTGCTTGCCATCGATTGTTTAGCTCAAGGAGAGCGATCACGACGTGTGCCCACCCAGTTGGATTGATAATTCTCCCCAACCCTTTCGCTTAATCCTATGCTTAGATGTTGAATCTACTTGTTATCCGTTTTTTTTTGGCAAGTAATGAAAGCTACTTATTTCAACCAAAAAAAAAAAAGAGTAATTAGATCAGAACTCGCACAACCACATCTCAAAATCTCAACCGCTATCCATGAAGTTACAAAACGTGATATAAACTCACAACACAATTTATTAAGGAGATCCGATACAGCGGATCACTTGTAGACATCACACAATCAACTGCAGAGAATCAAGGACATCAATCTAACATCTGACCTTGTCGAAAGCTCCAATACTATACTGCTAAAGGCTTGCATGTCTTAGAAAAAGCTCAAGAAAAGAGAGATGCCATCATCATTTACAACCACGACTTTTGTCCTTCTTCTCTAAGTCCTAATCCTCTGAGTCCTCACTCTCTAGCTTGTACATATCACCTAGGAGGTGCAATCGAAAAAGGCGTACCAAGAAAAAATTCATAACTACCGCCAACGGCCTCTGTATCAGTAGAAGAACAGCTGATACAAGCAGCGTCAGGGGCCCCGCAGGCGAGTTTGAAGTTAATAATAGCAGGGATGTCGTGAAGGTAGAGTAAGTTACAACCATTGCGATGAGGGATAGCATAAGCGGTAGCCTGACGGGGAGATCTTTGGTGAGGCAAATGATCATCTGGACTGACAGAAAGAACCCGAATGTGTTGCCGCACAGGAAGAGGCCGTACACCACGAGCTCGACATTACTTGGAGAAGGGCCATAACTTCGATTAATTCTATTCACGTTATAGTTATAGTTGTTGTGCTTAACTTTCTTGGCAATTTTGTCATTGACAACTTCTACGATTTTTGGAGGCTGAAGCACGGATTGGTACGTCGCGCTCACAATCAGCGCAGAGACGACCAGCAGGGCGTTGCGTATTTCGCCCAAGGACTCTCCCCCTTTGTTTAATTTTCTAGATGTTGAACTTGATGATGATTGAGGAGCATTTGTGACTGGTTCCCCATCTGATTGGTGACCGTTACCTCCCTCCATATCGTCATCGTCCGCTGAGACTGGTGTTGAAGCGGGTGAGTTTGATCGTCCTCCTCTGCGCACAGCTCCGGCTCGTGTGAGAATTTCTCTGATCTCTATCTCGTGCTCCCCTTGGCGAGGGAGTTGAGACATCTAGAGGTGTCAAGCCGCTCTCGTTCAAGGCGTTCACCTCCACGACCTCAGACTCCAAAGCATGTCCACGAAGCATGAAGTCGACCACCTGCAACTCTTTCCCATCTTTGTTTTACTCTCATTGATTTTCAGGCATTTAGATACTGCAGAAATGTTTTTGACATAGACGAGACATCCTATATTTCCATGATGATCAAATAAGTTCCTTTGCTTAGAAGATTTTTGCATATGATAGGGACCCAAAATAACACCCTCACTGAAATAATGCACAAAGAAAAGTGCGATAAAATAAGGGAACCGCGAGTCTTGCCTCGAAATTTTTGCTGGTGGCAGCGAGATGCAAGGCAGTGTCGCCTTTGTGGTCCTTCCAATTGATCAATTGCTCCTTCTTGTGCCGCTTCAGATGCTCCACCAACCGAACCAGCACTTTAAACCGGTTGTTCTGCACGGCGAGGTGAAGCGCGGTCTCCTCTCGGGCGGTTGTCTCTTCAAGAGACTCAGGTGAAGTGGATAGCAGTATCTCCATGACATCGACCTCCCCGTTGATGACGGCATAATGCAAAGGGATTCTTCTCTCCCATCCCTTCACGGAGCACAGGTGTGTACCCACTTTCAAGAGTTCCTCCGCGATCTCAACATCACCACGAGCTGCCGCGATGTGCAGCGGGCTGAAACCACGCGGGTCCACTTTTTCCGCAAGCTTCGGCATATGCTTCAGGAGCTCTCGGACGAAATCCAAATGGCCGCCCACACAAGCGACGTGCAGCGGCGTGTGGCCGGCTCCTTCGAGAGCCATCTCCTCGAGGATTTGCTCATTGCTGCGGATCAAGTCATTCAGCTCATGGATATTGCCCTTCCGAGCTGCTTCTAGCACCATTCGCTCCATTTGATCGGAACTAATAATGATGGCCTCTCTCTCTCTTCTTAAGACACCTTTGGGCTTGGACATCAATTAAATTATTGACCATTATAAAGAGTTTTACGAGCATCAAGAAGCTCATTGGTGAATGATGAAGCAAAAGCTGCAAAAGCAAAGTTCCATTCACGGCACTCGTACAACTCAACTTTTGATCCAACCAGTAGCACGTGTTAAGGGAAAACCAGAATTGGAATCGTGGGACATTCGTTTGTGGCCAAAGCTCAGTATTTTTTGTCATAAAATGGCTTTTTAATCACATCCAGAATTTAAAAAAAAAAAAAAAAAAAAAAAAAATCACATCCAGAATTTCAGACAAAAAAAAATCACATCCAAAATTAAAAAGGGGGAAAGTCTGGAAAACCCACCTCGAGAGCACCTCCGAGATCAGTGTCCACCTCGAAGTAGGCTAGATCTGTGAACACTTACACCGATTTTTGCTTTGCTTTCGGAATGCTAGTTGTGATTCCATGTTTCCTTCGTTCGTGGTTGCTTAGTCGGCATTTCCTTGTCGCCTGTTTCGACCGATGGTGGGGTCGAGTTTGTCAAGTCTCCGAATCTGGATTGGGTCAGTGGGGTCGCCGGAGTTTGGGACTGCTGGAGGCGACCGCACCGCTCGTTCGCAGCCACGTAGGTCGGCGTCGGCAGTTGGTGTTGAGGCGAAAGAACTTTCCAGTGAGAGTTTGTCAGGAGGATGGTTGTTTCGGTGAAAGTGGGGGAACGAACCTGTAAAAAAAGAAAAAAGACAAGATGGAGAAGAAGAAGACCAGAAGAAAGAAAGAAAAAACAAAAGAAAAAGCAAGAAAAAAAAAAAAAAGGGAAAAAGAGAGCAAAAGTTGTCTTCGGGAATGAGGAGTGCAGAAGATGGAGCTGCAGAAAAAGACAAAACAGGGATAAGACAAAAAGAGAAAAAAAGAAAGGAAAATAAAATAATATATATATATATATATTTAAAAACTAAGCTAAAAAAATCTTTTTATCCGATGTGGGTCGGACTTTGGCTCGGATCGGATCAGCGGGCCGGATTGGGTTTACCCGGTCCGAATCCGTTTTCCTGAATATAATAATATTAAATATTAAAAATAATAAAAATTCAAAAAATTTTCCGAAAATTTAAAAACTCAGAAAAATTAAAAAATTCGACCTTTTTTAAAAAATTAAGAAATTAAAAAATCTCAAAAAATCCAGTTTTTTGGGAAAATTTGAAAATTCATTTTAAAAAAATAGAAAAATCCAAAAAAAAAAAATTCTAATTTTTTTAAAATTTTATTGAAAAAGTTAAAATTAATATTTGGAGTAATTTTCTCCTAAAAATATGAAGCTTTTCAATTTGGAATTATGTCCAAGTTTGATTAGGCCTTTAGGGTTTTACCATAGGGTTTCGATTGTCCTTAGGGACAAATGCCATTGATTGTGCAGTATTGGTATATTGATTTTGGCTTCCCTTTAGTCTAATTAAGGTTAATATTTACATTTTCCTTAGTGTTAAATTTTTGCTATTCCATGATGTGCATTTAATGATTTTCTTGATTGTCGATTATTATGTTGATGATGTGCACCTACATGATCACCTCACGTGTTAGCGAATATGCCTAAAATCAATCCAGATTGCCTTGCAAGAAAAATATTTAAAAAAAAAAAAATAAGATTAGGTATCGAAATGGTACTAATTGGTTAATTAGTGTAATCAAGTTTCCGATCCTAAATTCTCCTGTTGCGTAAAAAGTGAGGTATACTTCCATGCCTCACTTGGTTTCCAACTGACTCCAATAGGCTAATGGCAACTCATTCTTTAGAAAAATTTTATACCTTCAATTTGAACACCCAATGTCGCGCGAGATATAAGCTTGGGAGGATCCGTGCTTAAACATGGGTCATAGCCGCGATGTTCAGGCAATACCCCTAAATCTATTCCCTTCCTCGCGGGGTAGGTTGCAACAAGGATGAACTTAGTGGCAGCTAGCATAGCTTTAGCAACGTACTTCACCCCAAACTCTACTGAACCAGGAGTTTGGAGTTCTAGAGGTGTTGTTAAAGACCTTGCATTTAAATTCTTGGATTGCTTGTGTTGATTTCAGAGCAACCACAAAGAGGACAATGAAGAGAAAAGCCGAGTAGGCCTAATTTTTGTAAAGGCTGCCCTCACTTAGGGCTAGCGACCTCCTCCAACCCCTCCAACAATAAGCAGTGGTGGCAACAATGCACCGCCGGCAAGCTTGCCATTCTCTTTCTATATTTTTAGTTTTGTCTTTTTAAATAAATTTTAGCTTTTTTTTTTTAGTTTTTTAATCTAATTTAAGTAAGATTTGAAAAAAAAATTAATTAGAAATTCCATATAGAAGAGAGAAGAAATTAATTTAAAAATATCACGTCAATATTTTTCGTTAATCAAATTGATAGTGTTAATAAAACGACTTGATTACACCAATTTGATAAGTTCTAGAGTTATATTATATTTTTAAAAATTTTATAACTCAATTGCACATTGTGATAAGTTTTAGAACTTCTAGTTCACTTCTCTCTTAAAAATAAATTGTGAGGTGATTGAATTAATGGTTGAAAGTTTGGATAATATTTCTTTTCAATATAGAAACTAATTTAATTCAAAGAAGGAAATTAGCATCGCCGTACCGTGGATTTCTGTGTATCATCAAGGACAACCCACAGTTATGTGTATTATGCAAATATTTAGGGAAAAGAATCCTCAGAATTTTCCGACCTGTTTAATTGATTTTTAACTTTTTTTTCCCTTTAAGGAGAATTAACTTATTGGTTTCATAGATAAGTTTACTTAACAATACTTTAAACTCGTAGTTGATGTAACTTAACCATTTAAATTCATTCGTTAATGAAAAAATCTTTAAAAAGCGACTGCTTATATAAAATAGGACTTGCGGCTGTGTGAGTAAAGTGAATTTTGATGAAGATTTTCTAATATTAATATTTTGGGAACTACTTTCCAATTTCATTTTTATTGGACTTTATAAGTTCCAACTTTGCTAGATCTAACTACTATTATTTCATAAATTTCTTTTGTATTTTCTGAAATTAATCCATTGTGATCTGGCACTACCCTGGATATCAACTTTTGGATTAGTATTTTGCTGTAATTTTATTTTAGCTTCCATGTATATTGTAGATTCAAATGCAATATTTAGTTGAATAAATCGTGAAATGGTTGTGGAATTTATATTTATATATTAATTGATAGAAAAAACTTTTTATAATTATTTTCATTTTCAATCTAAGTTTAATATAATTGAAATGTTTAAGAAATGGAGCTAAATTTCTACTTTAAATGTAATTGGTTTATAAATCCTTCATTTAGATTCATTTTTAAATTAAAAATTTTCACTTTACATCTATAATATTAATTGGTCTTTATTTATGAGGAAAAATTACCAACAAAATCTCAAATCTACTATAATTGTGCCAATTTAGTTTTAAACATTTCAATTTGGTTAATTTAATCATAAATATTTAAACAATTTGCTAATGCTGACACATGAACGTCGGTTGTTTTACGTGGCACAATAAGTGCGACATGAATAATTTTTTAATTTTAAAAAATTATTATTATTTATTCTTTCATTTTGACTAGTAAGGGCCTATAGGCGACCTCGCCCACAACTAGCGTTGCTATGAAAGTCCTTTCCCAGATTTGACAAGGGCCTTCATGCCCACAGTTGTAACCAGTGAGGTCGCAAGCGAGGCAATCTTCACCCAAATCTAGCAAGGGCCTTGGCACACTCGCCCAGGGCCATTGTGGCCCCTTTGGCCAAGCAAGGTGGCTCTTACCAACCACAATGAAAAAGAAAAAGAAAAAGAAAAAGAAAACTAAGATATAGATAAAAATATAAAAATTTACAAAATATTGTTCATATTAGGGTATGACCAAATTGGACGGTTTACAACTGAATTGGCACCAGTGTAATAGTAGATTTCCCTATTTGTGTAGTATGTGTGAAGTCTTCATTTGGCCAATTTTAATTTTGATCGATTAATCATTGCCTTATTGAGTATTTTGTTTCATTGAAAATAATTCTTATCTTAGACATTTACAAGCAATATTTGCAGTTCTCATTTTGCTAGTTTAAATGTTTAATGAAATAGTGGAGATTTCACTATTATTTATAATTCCAAAATCTTCAACTTCTACTTTTCGATTTGAATAGTCAAAACTTTTCCTTAGTTTGTCTTTATACATGAGATTAGATTACTAAATAGTAATTGACAAAAAAAATGATTAAACAAAATGTCGCTTGCCTCAATTATTAGGAAGTTGATTATAGGTGGCAAATTTTCCCGAACTTCTCTCAATTTGCCAAATTATTGTGTTTATATAGACTAAGTAATATGGCATGGTATTTTTATGCCTTGTTTATGCAGGTGAATAATCATCACTACTTACTTTACCCTCTAAACATATGAAAAAAATAAATAACTTGTATTAAAACATCTTCCGCGGCTTTTTCAAACTCTATATTTTGGTTGGACATTCTTGAAAAATAGGACAAAAATATCATCTACCAAATTAGACAACAACCACAGAAGTCCAATTTACTTTTTTTTTTTTTTTTTTTTTTTTTTTTTTTGGTTTAGACTATTTCTTAATTTTTAATGTGTTGATTATTAATTTCTTTTTATTATTGTGTTTGAGAAACATGATTTAAATTCTAATTTTAATAAGAAAAACGTTTTATTTTTATACTTTTATTTTAGATTTGACATAAATTATCAACAATAAAGTATAAACTAACAACTATAATAGAGGTTACAATATTTTTTACTAAAATTATTTTTATCAAAATTTAGAGAATGTATGTATTCATGCAAATTTATTCACTTTATTAGTTAATAAATGAATAATTTCGTGTAATATATATGGTTTTAAATTTCTTCAATTTAATTTATCTTAGTTTTTCCATTAAGAATGTCATTGTTGAAGTGCAACTTATCCATGTAATCAAATAAGTTGTAATTCAAACTAAAATAATTTACTCTACAATAAATTATCTTTTTATCCTTTTGATTTTCTGTTAATTAATTTGCTAAGATATATATTGTTTGTTTGTTCAATAATTTTTTTATTATAGTTTTTAAATGTAGGCAAAGTTTACTTATATTAAGTGAAACTTAATCCTGTCATGAAATGAGGTAATTTAGGGGGAAAAAGAAGTAAGGTGTAATTCAAATTACAAATAGTCTACCCGCAAATTAGATCGGTTATTATATTTTCTTCTACATTTTAAATTAGTCATACATATCATTAATTTTTTTAAAATAAGCCATATTATCTAAGATTGTTTTTGACGATAGTCTATTAATATGTCTTTTCAATTTTAGTTTCAAGAAGAGGCAGAGTCGAGAGATGACAAATAAATTAAAGGTTCATTGTAGAAATGAGTGCCCAAAAACGAAAGAACGCAACACTCTGTCAAGGAAAAAGAAACACTTCGAATGAAAAGAAAGTGAAGCCAGGATTTTTTTGCCATAGAAGAACGAAAAATGTGAGTTTAAATTTAATAATTATCGGATTACTATCATGAAAAATCCAAACTAGTACACGTATGATAAATTTACCTCAAACTAATTTTTTGATTATAAAAAACCTCAAACTATTACACCCACGACAAATTTATTATAAACTAATTTTTGACCATTAAAAAAGCCTACACTTGTGATAAATATTCCCTCCATTGGCTTTCATTAAATTTAATCATTAAATTTACCGATCAAAATGACACATGATGACGTGATATGGTGAGAAATCCATAGAGTAAATATCACGAAAAACCATAAATCGGTACACTAGTAACTAATTTAACGTACCCCTGTGATAAATTTAATAATACATTTATGACAAATTTAGGATTTTTGGTGGCATTGATCCTGTGGATTTCATGCACATCATCATATTTCATGGTAAGATTTGACAAAAATTAATAGAAGGTAAATTTGTCTCATGTGTACCAGTTTGAAGTTTTTGATGGTAAAAAAATTAATTTAAAGTAAATTTGTTATAGGTGTATCAGTTTAGGGTTTTTTTATGGTATTAACTCTTAATTATTTGATAAGTTTTTTTAGAGGGTATCATAATTTTTGAAAATCCTCTTAGAGAATGTGGATGAATTGTTAAGGGAAAAAAATACAAAATTAAAAGAAAAGTTGTGGAAGAAAAGTTTTTGATAGTGGAACATTTCCCACGGACATTTTGTAAATTTTGCTAAATTCACAATTTGACTTTCTTTTGTGCGCATCACTTCAAGTCATTTAAAATATAAAAACAAGGATACATAGAATCGTACAATAGAGTTTCATATTTTTCTTGAAATTTAAATTTTTCCCCCTTTTAAAATTCAAGAGAAAACAAATTCATTGATACAAGGGAAAATTCTAAATTAGGGCTTGAAGTGCTCTCGTTTCTCAAATAATGACTCAAAATAGATTTTGTTTCAAACAATGGCTTGAAGTGGCCATGGTTATTTCAAATAAGAGCTTAAAGTGGCCATGGTTATTTCAAATAAAGGCATAGTTTGCTAAATATTCCGACCGATCAAACGCATTTTCGTCCAATTACAATTTTAATTTTAAATTATTTTTTATTTTTTTCTTTTCTTTTTTTCACTTTTTTTTTCTTCACCGCTGGCAAAAGTTGGGTAACCCTTACCGATTGCCGATAAGGGTCGGCAAGGGTAATACCTCCTTCACCAGCCACTGATAAAGGCCAATGAGGGCTCAACAACCCTCGCCTAGGGCTGGCAAGGGTGGCCTCACCCAAGGCAAGCCCTCGCCTTGCCTGCCCGATCTAGGAAGGGCCGACCTTGCCAATGGCCACAAGGGTGGCTTGCCCCATGACAAGGGTCGCCTTGCCTAGGCAAGGCCATCGCTTGCCGACCGTTGGTCCTCACCCAAATCTGGTGAGAACTGACCTTGTCAATGGTCGTGAGAGTGACTTGCCCCACCCCTCGCCAATCACTAGCGAGGCAACCCTCCCCCAAATCTAGCAAGGGTCGACCTCACCAATGTCTACGAGGGCAACCTCCCCAAGGTGGGGGTCACCCCGTAGGCACCAACGAGGGCAACCCTCACTCAGCCCTTTCCAGCATCACCAATGGCTAATTGACCATCGATGAAGAAAAAAGAACAATCGGATAAAGGAAAAAAGAAAGAAAAAGGATAAATATTTTTTTAAAAAAGATAAATGACTAAAATAGCATTGACTAGTCAGAAAGTTAGGCCTTTATTTAAAACAAACATAGTCATTTCAAGCCAAGAAAAAAGGTAAAATATTAAAAAAAAAATGATAAATGACTAAAATGCCATTGACTAGTCAGAAAGTTAGGCATTTATCTAAAACAAATAAAGTCATTTATCTAAAACAAATATAGTCATTTCAGGCCCTTCTTTGAAATAAGATCCACTTTAGACTCTTATTTAAAAAAATGATGACACTTCAAACACTTATTTTAAATGAGGTCTTCTTTTAACCTTTATTTGAGAAAATGAAGGTTTTTCTTTTCTTATTTGAAATTCTCCCTCGATACAAGGTAAAAACACACAACAACATCTCCACCAATCAGGATGGTTTGAAATTCTATCCATACTCCATTTGAAACTTGCCAAAATTAAATGTGAAAATAACACAAATGATCTTTAAACTTTGTCCTAATATGTAATATCATTTATGAATTTTTAATTAGTTCAATATTGTTCTCGAACTATTAATAAATGTTCAATGTAGTCATTCTATATGCTCAAATGACAACTTAAACGTAATGATGTGGATTTATAAAAATGATAAGTCAACATTTTCATCATTTTACTTATCCACTTTAGAAAAGAAGCAAAAAAATTAAGGCATTAACATGTCAATCGCTACTTGATGATATGAATTATTATATCCTAATTTCAAAGGATCCAAGTGGAACCACCTTTTTCTTATGTTCATCATTCAAACTTAATGAATTCGGAGCCCATCAGTAGATTCCATGAACTTAAATTAGCAAAAGGGTAACATTTAACAATTTCGCATATTCTAAAAACTAGATTAACATGAACTATCATATCCTCATTTGAAAGGATTTGCACGTAACTTTCTCTTGTTGTCCATCATTCAAACTTAAGGAATTGGAAGCCCATCAGCAAATTCTGTTAACTTAAATTAACAATAGGGTAACATTTAACAATTTTATGTATTATAAAAACTAGATTGAACACTTACCGGTAATTAAGAGCCGATATTAAATATATTAAAATTTTAGGAAGACATTACACTTTGGATCAATGATCGGAAACCATTTGTCATTTTCTCAAATTAAATGAATTGCGAAAACCTAAGGAGAAGGGTTTATGTCTATGTTGACTATTTAAGGGATCCTCCCCCTCTCCCCTCTCTCAATCTAAGGTAAGACTACACAATCAGTCTCTGAATTCGTTTTCTTAGGGATTGTTTCGTAATATTTTCGTTCCTTAATTTTTCTATTTTTATACCTTAAACCCCCCACACCCCCTCTTACCCCCCCCAACCAAAAAAAAAAAAGAAATTCTTTCAATAAAATTCTCCAATGATAGTGGCGAGAGAATAAATTTGAAATAAAAACAAGAAGTGAAAAAAAGAAAATTACTTCTTTACTCCCCACAACAATTTCTAAAATAGGTTTTCTTTGTTTTCTTGTATTCTTCTTCCTCAACCGACCTCACCGTGGCTGGACGAGGTCCATCGTTGAGGCTCGACGACCAGCTAGAAGGGGAAGGAGGAAGGGAAAAAAGAAAAATTCAAAATAAAAATCTTGAAAAATTATTAAAAAACTAAAAGAAAATTTTATTCTAAGAATAGAATTTTGTACCATTACTAAACACATTCAATTGCTCAAAAACTTGTTCAGGAAATAAAAATGGAAAAAATTGATTCTGAACAAATATCATACTAAGGAATTGAAATGTTGCTAAACGCACCTTAATCGTGCCTTAATTCTCAATTCTCCCCATTTTTACACTGAAAGGTAAGATATTTCCTTCAGAAAATCCCGCTTATGCCAAAGAAACGCCTCGGTGCTCACCATCGACTCTATAGCTCAAACTCTTATCCCAGGCTCGACCTAACCGACCCAGAGCCGTGGCCGTGCAGTTTTGCAGTAAATTTTTATAGCACATGCAAGCCTAAAAATCCGTTCATGGTTTGTACAGATGTAAATTAAACCAAGAACATCGTGCATAACAATATCCCAGACCTACGAAGTGAAGATGATACATTTTAGTGCCAGAGCGAAGTCTGCAATCTCTGCGCAGTCCATAGCTCGGAAAGAAAAGCTGGACCGTCCTTGTCAGGTTCACAGTTAGTGTGAATGGGACAATGATTTTAGGGTTCAATGGTCTTGCAACCAATCTTGAATAGAAGATCACAGAGTCATATTCGGGACGAGATCAAGGTTCGCAAGCCGGAGATTTGTCATAGGTGAAGTATTGTGGCCACTAGAAAACCAACACCTTATCGCATCTGCCTCGTAGGTGAAACCATCTGCTGCTACATGGGGATTTTGCATAATTTCCTAAATAAAACGCCTATGAGTTGTATAACCATTTCAAAGTAGATGAACATAATCATGCCGACGTATGAATAGCCACAGATTAAACAGTGATAAAAATTGTAAGACAGAAACAACAAGCAAACTTACCTGGTTGAGTGGACAAATGAAATATGGAGGAGGTTCACTAGGCTCTTTAGGACCTGACAATTTGGACGATGAACCTTCACTAAGAATTCGCATATGCTCGAGCACTGGCCACACTTCGAACTTGAGATCGGGCCGGTTGCTGGGATTTATGTCACAGCACCTCAATGCCATGTGAGCCAGCTCTCTGGCTTGCTCAAATGGCCAGTGCCCTGCTGTAAAATCCATTATGCCCTTCAAGTTCTCTCAAATAAATGAGTCATGCACCGTCTCTTTTAGTTTCAAGGCCGATTTCCCAATCAATAACTGCAATATTATAAGACCAAATGAATAAACATCCGAGCCAAAAGATCGTTCCCCCGCTGTTGGCTTGTGGTACAGTCCAGATTTTATTAGTTTCGGCATGAAGTTGGCGTTGAGAAGAATATTTCGTGCTTTCAGGTCACCATGTGCTATGCCACTGTGGTAATGTAGAAAAATTAATGCAGCACATGTTTCTGTACAAATGCACACACGAGTTTGCCATGATAGAGGCTCAGTGTTGCCTGTGCAGCAGAGTTGGTCTTCAAGGCTACCACCATGGAGATACTCATAGATAAGCATCCAATCATCAGTGCAGACTCCAATGAGGTTAACCAAATTCGGATGTCTTAACTTACTTGCTGTTTGGACCTGAGAGAAAACCCACAAATTTGTCAAGAGTTTCCACTTAGAACCTTCAAAATTTTCAAGAGTCTATTGTTTCTCTTCTTGAATGGAAAAGTTGAAAAAGTATTTTATTTGCCTAAAATGAAATGAAATTTAAAAAGCCTCCCAATCTTATACTTTGGATTTACCTATTTGATTGATGTACTGTGATATAAGCCTGCATACTGCATAATTTCCTAAATAAAACGCCTATGAGTTGTATAACCATTTCAAAGTAGATGAACATAATCATGCCGACGTATGAATAGCCAAAGATTAAACAGTGATAAAAATTGTAAGACAGAAACAATAAGCAAACTTATGTGGTTGATTGGACAAATGAAATATGGAGGAGGTTCACTAGGCTCTTTAGGACCTGACAATTTGAACGATGAACCTTCACTAAGAATTCGCATATGCTCGAGCACTGGCCACACTTCGAACTTGAGATCGGGCCGGTTGCTGGGATTTATGTCACAGCACCTCAATGCCATGTGAGCCAGCTCTCTGGCTTGCTCAAATGGCCAGTGCCCTGCTGTAAAATCCATTATGCCCTTCAAGTTCTCTCAAATAAATGAGTCATGCACTGTCTCTTTTAGTTTCAAGGCTGATTTCCCAATCAATAACTGCAATATTATAAGACCAAATGAATGAATATCCAAGCCAAAAGATCGTTCCCCCGCTGTTGGCTCGTGGGACAGTCCAGATTTTATTAGTTTCGGCATGAAGTTGGCGTTGAGAAGAATATTTCCTGCTTTCAGGTCACCATGTGCTATGCCACTGGTAATGTAGAAAAATTAATGCAGCACATGTTTCTGTACAAATGCACACACGAGTTTGCCATGATAGAGGCTCAGTGTTGCCTGTGCAGCAGAGTCGGTCTTCAAGGCTACCACCAGGGAGATACTCATAGATAAGCATCCAATCATCAGTGCAGACTCTAATGAGGTTAACCAAATTCGGATGTCTTAGCTTACTTGCTGTTTGGACCTGAGAGAAAACCCACAAATTTGTCAAGAGTTTCCACTTAGAACCTTCAAAAATTTCAAGAGTCTATTGTCTCTCTAACTTCTTGAATGGAAAAGTTGAAAAAGTATTTTATTTGCCTAAAATGAAATGAAATTTAAAAAGCCTCCCAATCTTATACTTTGGATTTACCTATTTGATTGATGTACTGTGATATAAGCCTGCATACTTCTAATCATTTGTCAAAATAACAGCCTATTTTGGATTTACCTATTTTATTTGATATAAGCCTCCCCCAAATTTCCATTATCTCTGAGGAAGAAAATTCAGAAAGGAAGTCCTGCTGATTTATGCTCGAGGATTCACTTGCTTGGTTTGTAAGAAGCTCCAGTGCATTCTCCAACAGCCTCTGTGACTCGTCGAGTTGGTTCTTCATCATTTCAAGTGCTTCCTTTTCTTTAGCTAGTGATTCCTCAAGACCCTTTCTCCGCCTTAGATCCTCCTCAAGTGCTTTAACCTGTAAATAGGCAACGATATTTTAATATTTTATTAAATTTATAAGATACTCAAGATTCTGTCCCTACCAATGTCAACTTATAAGACTCTGCCGTGCCAAGCACTTGCATAAAAAATGGACAGAGCAACTTCCACCTAATAGAGTCTGCTTAGACTTTTGGAAATACTAAACTTCTAAAACCTTTCAATTCCAGATGAAGAAACTTCTTTAGATTGGTCTACAAGAATTCTGCATCTTCTAATGCACAATCGACAGTATTTTGTCCAGACATTGATGGGAGGTGACAAAACTAAAAAAAAAGTAGATTCTATAAATAAATTGGTCTCACATCCACGTGCTGTCACTGCTTCTATCTCCAACACTCCAGAATCCGTTACTATCATGCATGCAAAACATGGTAAGAAAATAATGACAAGGGCATTACTCTGCAAGTAGCATCAGCTGCAACTTTTTCAGCTTTTTGACGATTGATCCGCTCTTCATATGCCTCTCGTTCTGCATTTGCAGTGTCTGCCATTACTCTGTCAAGTTGTTCATACAGTTCATCATTACTTCCTTCCTGTCAGGAAATTTGGGGCCTTAGGAATGACACATAATCCTGGTGTTAAGTTGTATATAAAACTTTCTATTTTACCAAAGTGATAGATACACTTGAAAGTAAAGAAATTTGTTCCATTTTAGCACAATATTGCATTGGAGGCTCACAACAAAGTTCAAAGGAATCTTTTTGATGATGGATCCAATCTTCATATGCCTCTCATTTTGCATTTGTAGCCTCTGACATCGCTCTGTCAAGTTGTTCAAAGAGTTCATCGTTACTTCCTTCCTGTCAGGAAATTTGGGGCCCTAAGAATGACTCGAAATCCCGGCATTCAGTTGTATATGACACTATCAAGTTTATTGAAGTGATAGATCCACTTGAAAGTACAGAAAGTTGTTCTACTGTAGCACAATATCGCGTTGGGGGTTCACAAGAAAGTTCATAGGAAGGTTTATAAGAACGTACAGAGCTTGATTCTGATTTATGATGGATCCTCTGCCCTCTCTCAATCCAAATCATGGGCATATCATCTTCAGCTTCATTAGAGCTGATGAACCTATAGAAGGACTTCTTAAGTATTGTAATTCAGAATCCACATCCGTATTGAACTTGTTTACATCTCCTTCCCTACAATTTTTCAACAATCCACATCAGCTAACATCAAAGTTGCATCTGACGCATAACAAGTTGAAGAAGAAACTTAAGCAGAAATCTCCTTTATGTGTCTACATGGAGATGGCCTTCACTAAAAGAAGGTGATGATTTTGGACAGAGTGAGCTTAAGAGATTACATTGAAAAGGATTCAGATGTAGGTTCCAGAAAAGATATGCATAAACTCTCATAAGCATATGAAAATATGCTCTGGAAACTCAAGATACCATACTGAAACTCACCCTAAAAGTTTGGGAATAGGTATGACAATTGATGTAAGGAAAACCCCAACAAAATACTTGATACCAAGAGCAAAAAGGAACAATTCGTAATGAAACAAACAATGTAAAAGACTGTCTTCTGGATTTCAAGGCCAAGGAAAAGAAAGAATGTCTTTCTTTGAAAAAAAAAAAAAAAAAGTTTACTCAATCTAGAAAAATGACAAATCTGAAACTCTTCAAGACCAACAAATTGGCATAAAATCCTTTTTATTCGTAGGACATCTACCTAAGAGAGTAAACCTTATAGTGCTAGAACTCTTTAGAAATTCCTAAAAGGATTCCAAAGACCAAAATTAGTAATCCGCTATAGTTACCATGAGCAGTAACTCAAGAAAATAGAAAATATTCTCCTATGCTCCTGCATCAATGAGTTAGAAGTTTCAAAGGGGTCGCCATTTGGTTTTATTTAAGTACTTTTCTTATATTCTACTCGTTGCATCTTTTAGGTTTCGATGACTTATTCTGTAATTCTCTACATGCTATTCCAAATTTGGTGGATGTTATTCAAGCCAAGAAGTCAAGTTCTATACATCTATGTTTGAAGTTACTTGTCCTAGTTACTACTTGCACTGGCTAAATTCGTTACCTCTGTCCCTGCTCAGGACAAGTACCGAGAATGAGTACACAAAAACAAAAATTTGTTTTGGGATAATTGTCATGTTTGTGCTTGTCATCGACTACATGGAGAAACATAAAGTAAAATTCGATCATGTTGTGTTACCTGACATAAATCAGCTGTCGCTTGTAGATGAACCAAATATAACAAGATGGATCTGCCTGCTGGTTGACAAATTTTGCGCTTGTGTATTTAAGTTGTGCCATCCCACTGCAATGCCAAAGGCACATCAGCGAACAAAGATTTTTGGTAAAAAAATGAGAATGTTGTATCTGACTTTGTTAAAAACTGCAGTTGTCAATAGATGCTGACCTATGAAGCAAAATAACAGCTCAAATGAATTAGTCGTCATTCAAAATTATTGAATTTTACCATAAACTCTCTCCAGTTGCCACGCAAAAGATATGAGGAAACATATTCATGACAAACTATGAGTTTGCCTCTTCATAACAAATATAATAATATATGTGACTCAAGAAAAGACTTTTGCAATGCATTTATGATGCAATCTCTGAGCAAAGTCAATGTCATTAATCTAAGACTAGGACTCAAAGTAGCTCATTAACTCCAGAGGTCACATTTTCTTTTGCCTTCAGGTCTATGCTAAATAAACAAAGATTAAGTCATGAGTAAACCATACACAAAATAGCACCTGTGTGCTCCTGCTCCCATAATTAGTGTCTCAGTGGCATGCTCCCCAACAAGTTGTGCTATCCCCTTCCCTTTATCTTGCATCTTGATAAATCTTTTTTCCGCAGAAACCTGCAGCAAGGAAACATTAATGTGTGTACATATAAGTCAGATACTGAACTCCAGCGTGCCTGTCAAAGATTAACTTCGAAAAGTTTTCAAATGATTGGCTGATGTTAGGTTACATAAGCATATAGATTTCTGGGTACACTTATCAAATTAAAACCTCAAAACGCAGCTCGACATAAACCTAATCGTACACAAGAGTAATATCTGTAGCTTCCACCACCCTTTTGTACTCAGTTGATTCAGAACAACTGAGAATATTGAATTCTGGGAACAAAGTCAAGACGATCTGATATAATAGACAAATTAACATGAAATATCTGTCAACTGATTTCCAGCCCAACCAGCCAAAACAGCCCCTTGATTTTCACTGTAAACTTTACAGCAACCTTGCACGAAAAGAATGAACCTTCTTGGTTCTTACAACGTGCTACACAAATGTCTAAGTAACAAGCATGGCCTTTCATGGGAAGCCCTACCCTTCTCAGTGAAGCTAAAAGGCAATGATGAAAAGTCAGAGTTTTGATTGCACAGCACAAGATACCCTTTTGATGTCTTTCAAGCATTAAATTCATCAAAATACTATAGGAAAAATGTTATCCAAAGGAATGAAACATATGCATCGTAGCATCAGCAAAATTTTCCAGTGCACAGTGACCAATTTTTAAAAACATGAACAGGAAGCATGGCTGATGTTATTATACCAGGTTGTTGCCAAAATTTCTCATTGGTCACCTCACGTATCAGGTGCTCAACTGATGTATCTTGATAAGTAGAATTAATTATCGTTTGCTTCTTGGGGGCAAGATGCTTCTTATTCACCGACTTTGAATCCAAGGAGATCTGACTGATTAAACATGGCTTCTTGTTAGGAAGTGGAGAACTTTTTGGCTGTCTTGGATCCAAGGGTTGCTTCCAGGAACTCTGCCTTGAAGGTTGTGACAATTCAGCAGGTGGGTCATTATTGTTAATCAGTTTCTTAGGCTTAGCAAGTACTCCAGCATCTACATCACCATTGCACTCGGGCTTAGAATCACTCTGCTCAGCAGTATTGCCTCCTTCAGTAGCAGATACATCCACTTTTTTCAGGTCCTTAGATATGGATTGACCCAGTCTTTCGACAACGCGTTCGGAAGGAGGAGGAATAGTTCGAGTTTCTTTTGCAGAACGAGTGCTTGTAGTTGATGAAAAGTTTGGTTGCCTTGGAGTTGAAGTCTTCATTTGTCCAGCTTGCTTTACATCTTCCAGATTAAGAAACATGGTCTGTCTGTTGCCCTTGTTACCTAGCATAGCTTCTTTATGTTGGTCCATCTTCCTCTTTCCAGGATTATTTGCACATTTCAGAGCATAGCTCGCCTCAATGCCTTTGACTTCTTTTTGTTTCGTACCTACACTAGCTTCCTCCAGAATACCATTAGAAGAATCTATTTTAGCATTGCCCTCGACATTGTGGCTGTCGTTGCTTTCATTATCATTTGGGTGCAAGTTTAGACCAGCAGGTGCAGAAGCTGAATTCTCACCCTTAACACTTTCAGAAATTATGCCATTGCAAGAAACAATCTCATTAACCACCCCTGAAGCATTAGAATCCTCCAATTCAATCATTCCTTTTCCTCGTGAAGTTTTGCCTGGTTCATGCAAACTGCTAGATCTATGTGTATCAGCAGCGCCATCATCATCCAACCATTCACCTTCTTCTCTCTCAAGATTACGACCTGCCACAGAGTCAGAAACCAACAGACTTGCTGGATTCTTCTCCTCAATATCACTCAATTTTGATGATGAGGCAACAACGGAATTCCTATCCCCCGCATTCTTCTGCTCAGCACAACCCAGCTCAGGGATATGAGCAGCTTTGGGACGAACAAAAGGTTGAAAACCTGACACAGATGATGCATGTGAGAAAGCATTATTGTTGACAATTCTTTGAGGAACTACTGATGACACAAGCATGGCGGAACTGTGAGGATTTGAAGATGGAAGAGCCTTCTGCGGCAGCATGCTGACAACACTATCATTCTCTTCATCATCCCCCGGAGGAGGTTCATTCAGATCAAACATGGGCCTTCCCCGAGATGTCATCTCGTAGGTAAACACATACAAACTGTATTGTCAGTGCATATAACTTAAACCGGCAACTGTCATGCCGCCCCCTCAACATACAATTCACACTTCCAACAGAATGTATATGTCCAAACAAAATACCTACAGGGAGAAACCAAATAATCCTGATGACCGAACAGGACCTGTAAAAATCACAAGACAATAATTATACGCCTATCCAATGTAGGAACAAGGCACACAACAAAAGACCAGCAACTTCAACAAAAAAATGTTTGAATCGAATACGAAATGGAAGGGGAAAAAAACAGTAATTGCTCAATCAAGGATAGCCGAGGCCACCTAATTGCTACTTCGACACGTGAGGTGTCAACAAAGATAAAGATTCCACAGCAGTGTCACCAGGGTCGATCTCTGTGATCCAGGACACCACGGATCAGACCAAACCAATTCGTCTTCTGCGAAAACCCTGAACTCCCGTTTAGGAAACCAACCCAACCCAACCCATCCCGGACCAAAATCGCAAACATCTCCCCAATTAGCCCCCATCCTCGACGAAAACCCTAAACCGACCAAATCGGCAATCCCCTTTTCCCACCGCACCACATACACGATCTCGCCCCAATAAAAAAATTAAAAAATTAAAAAACCTAATTCCCCGCTAGTCAAACCAAATGCGGATTCCACAATCGAGCCCCCACCCCCATCGACCCGCTGACCCGATCGGGAGCCCAGGTCGGAGGTCGGAGGTCGGAGCCGGAGACCGCAACAAGCCGAGAGAGGATTCACCGAACTCACCCGCGGGCGCGCACGGAGCCAGATCAAACCGCGAGGCGCCGGCGACGCCGGAGACGGATTGTCGCGGCTTCCTCGGAAGGGCCCCCCGGAGACGGCGGGCGGCGGCGGTGCCGGAGACGGTCGTCGTCGGCGGCGGCGATCGGCGGAATCGAAGAGGGAGAGGGAGGGAGAGGGGAGCTCGATTCGATCGAGCGAGAAAGCGGAGTCGATGGTGATGATGCAGGCGAGGCGGAGGAGGAGAGAGAGAGAAAGACAAGACAACCTTCTTCAAATAAAAAAATTTAAATAAAGTAACAATATTTATCAAAAATCCTGTGCTAACTCTAGACTAAGGATATCTCATCAATTTATCTCATACGGTACAATTCCAAATCGAGTCAACTGACAACAAGATTTTTGCAGACTTGATTACATAACATAATGCATACAAACTATGCTAGGACTTAATGGACAACTCGGCTTGAAAAACATAAAAGCCCAGTACATAAAGCCGATCTTCCTGGTCCCAGAACATGCCAATCTCGTCCCCAACCTCAAGGGACCGCGTCGCTCGTCCCACGATTAACCTTGCGATGGACCGTGAAGTGGAACTTCCGATCGTCCTGGTCCCAGAACATGCCAATTTCGTCCCCAACCTCCCAGCCTTTTCCCTTGAAGAACTTGTTCCAACCACCGTTCAGCACATACCTCGAGGATTCCCAGCAGCGGAACACGAGCTTGTGCTCCTCACGTGTGTCCGCGTTCCTCACAACTGCCTTCATTCCATGCGTGGTCTTGACCTTCGCCGCCATCTCCTTGCCCATCAACTCCAACTGGTTCTCCACGCACCGCCGTGGAAGAATGAGCCGTGACGAGTGACCACTGAGGTCACTTTTCGTTAGCCTCTTCTTGATTATGCACTTGTCCTCATACAGCATCAACTCAGTAGATGGAAGGGTTGGGGCTGAGCTTGATCTTTCCATTGCGATATTGCGTCTGAGCCTATCAGGGAGCGAAAGTCTGCGTTTTTACAATGACGCAAGCATGCTTTTCCTACATGGCAAGGAATCTTTATCTTTTCTAGCCGCAAAAAGTCCTTGTTTGACCTCATACTATAATCCCTAAAGTACTTCATTTCAGAGCTACTAAATCCGCACGGGAACCGTGCCGACCGAAAGAATCTGCAGTTCCAATTTCCAACACGTGTACTTTCTCCTGTCCGAATTTTGTCGTGTGATGGGTTCGGTGGCTGTTGGTGTTGGTGGGCCCACCATTTGCGATTGCAGCCGCGCAGAAAGTCTGATTCTAGATTATTCTCAAATCCGATGCGGAAGTTTCCATGCTGATAAAATGCCACCAATAATAAAACGCAATTGACTAGTTTGATGCGGAGCATCTTTTTTCCCATGGGAGATAAGGTAATGGGGGTAAATGGGGTCCCTACGAAACGCAACTGTCTATGCAAGCTTACTTCATCATACCTGCAATCTGCTGGTTGAAGATGTATACCCTTTTGATGTTCCTTTTCAACAATTCTCTTTCTGTTCAGTCAATTGTCCTCTTCCGACAGGTTTGGGTTGAATGTTAGTTAGGATGGGAGGCTTGACAATTATTGCACGCGATCGTGTCCGACGTGAGCCGGATGTTGCGATGAAGACGAACGGTGGATGACTTTCGCCGGCGCAAATTCTCTTGATATTCAGATCAAGGTAATCGAGGAAGTTGCAATCTCTAATCAACTAAAATTCTGTAGCAACGTAATCGGATACATCTTCAATAATCCCGTTGATATCGAGGCTACCATCAAATTCATGAATCGAGTCTTTAGTGGGGCTTAGGGGCACCATCATCTGCTTTTGGACCCCAGAACATTATCATCGCTCATTGGCGGGTCACCAGTTGTCATTACTGACTTTAATGGCAATCATATGATCGAAAATGCTTTGCATCTGATATTTTTAATGGCAATTCCTAGGAACCGACACGAAAGTCTTCATTTTGGAATTAAATATGTCACAATACGTCCTTGGGATCTTGCCTTTTGACCGATGTCGATCCACGTCGCATGCATAGATCTTGATATTGATTTTCCAAAACAAGAAAACTCATCGACATGCCTATCCTGACAAAAATACTAAATCTTAATAAACTCATTTGTCTCCATGACCACATAATGCAACAAGTTTGCACACGTTACACGTAACCATTAATATGGTGTAAATTTCTCTACCTAACGTCATGGGTGTTATTTGGGAAAATCATATTTTTTTCTCTACGGAATGAACGAAATAAGAGTCTTTAAAAAGGCTCATATAGATTACTACTTTCCTTCGTGGAAACTACCCTAGGGCTCAAACGTCTCAAACGTCTCAACTTAGCCCGTTCATAAAATTTATTTGGTGCGTCGTATAATTTTTCAAGATAATCAAGTATCGACGCTTGTGCCACTAAATCATCAAACAAAAAAGGAAAGTGTCATTGACCGTCTATGAATGGAAAGTGTCATTGACCGTCCATTCTTCTTATGTACCACAGGAAAAAAAAAGTAAGGTTCATCCTCTTCATTATGTTTGGTTATTCACCGACTACAAGTGAATTGGGGAAAAGTGTCAAAAAGTCTTAAATTTTTTGCAATTGTGCCAATTTAGTCATAAACATTTTATTGATGTCTAATTTAATTCTAAACATTTTCATTTAGTGCCAATTTAGTTCTAAATCTTTTCATTTGGTGCCAATCCAGTCATTTCCGGCTAATTTTGGTCGAATTTTTCTAACCGGGCACAATCGACTAACATGGCACGATTGGCGCTAACGCAAACAACTTTTAATAATATTTTGATAGTTTCCCTTTTTATTTTTATTTTTATTTTACTTTTTTCTTTTTTCCTTTCTCCCTCCTTCCTCCAACCGGCCACCAAGGTCCAACGACTGACCGGAGGAAGGATGAGGAGAAGGAAAAAAATAAATAATAAATAAATAAAATTCAAAATTCAAAAAATATTAGAATATTATTAAAAGTCAACGTCAACACCAGCAAGCATCAGTCGTGTCACATTAGCCGACCGGTATCTAGTTAGCAAAATTCAGTCAAAATTAGTCGGAATGACTGAATTGACACAAAATCAAAAGTTTTAAGACTAAATTGGCACCAATAAAATGTTTATGATTAAATTATCAGAATTACAAAAGATTTAGGATTTTTTTAATACATTTTTCCCGAGTGAATGCATGTGGCTTTATGGAATACATCATCATTGGGCTAGAAGAAGCTTTGAGCCAATAAGCCCAAAGGTCAAATGATCATCAAATCACCTCACATGCTCAATGAACGTCGCTATTAGAAACGATGTGGAAGCTTTCATGTGATGCAATGCAACCAATAGGAAAGCGAAATTTTTTCTTTGTAAAAAGTTTTACTCGAACAGTCACTACAAGAAATGTCGAATAGGTTTTAAAGTGGTGTCAACTCTATAGGGATTCGTGGGGACGAAAATTTTGTGAGGTGGAGGATTATTTTAGGCTTTGTTTATTTCACAAAAAATAAGAAATTTGAAAAATATTTTCTTAAAATATTATTTTTTATATTGCTTGAAATAATGATTTAATGAAAATATTTTGTGGAATGATGAAAAGATTTTTTTGTTAGTTTTACTTTTATGAGCAATACGGATAATCATGTTTAAAAAAATGTTTTGAGAAATTGGATTTGGAGTACTCCGCCAATGTCTGTTTTGAATATTATGTCTCAATCTAGAAAATTTACAGGTGGGCCGCCAGTTGTGATTGCTGACGCACATAAGAGCCTCTAGAACGACCCGCTGAGAACATGTTAATGCTTTTGGATCTAATATAATTATGGCAATCCGAGGAAACAGGCCACAAAAGTCCAAAAGCCCGTATCGTTTGAGCCAACATGTGGTCGATGTCGTCCAGGTTTCCACGTGATGCCATGCCGCAAATAGTGAAACGAATTGTTTTTCCCAGGAACGAGTTTAACTTAACTCATAAAGAGAAGGCAACTAGGTCACATGAAATTTAACGTGTCTGTGTTAATCTATCTATATCTCTGTATAAATAGGGGTTGCATTCTCAATTCTCTCAATTCAAAGGATACATTTTTGATTTAATAACATATGAATATCTCTCAAGTGAGCGATTTTTTTTATTTTTTATATAGTTGGTTAAATGTGAACCTTGACGACCTTAAGTTATTTATCCGATTTGTTGATGGGGGATATGCATTTATACTTTGGTTATGAACTCTTCTATCCCAAAGTTACTTTTCCAAAAACACATCAAATACTTTCTTTCGATTCCACCTCTCTCACCATCGATTCAGTAATTTTTTGTTTGTCACTGGAATCCATAAGAGCCGAGATGAGATGTGTTTTTCTATGGGTGGTTTATAGGGTTGCATAGTGACCAAATAGTAGAATTCATTTAATTATTGAGTGGGAAAACCGATCAAAAAAAAAAAATTGAGTGGGAACAGAATTCTGATGCCTCTTCCGAATCTCACCTGCCAAATTTTTCTTCCACCCCCTCTTGATCAGGAGGCGCGGTGCGCTCTCTCTCACGTGGATATTTCTTTCGAAAGGAAACACGGTTTGGAAGATTCTGTCATGGTACAATTTGGAAATCTTAACGATTGTTTGTCTCAATCTAGCAGGTTCTAGGTGAGCTCAGAAGCTTTTGGTGGACCACAGGCAGCCATTGCTGTCCACGAAGCCGGATAATTTTTCTTCTATGAGCGGTTGAAACGTCCAAGTGGGGAGTCTAAAAGGACTGAAGGGCAGTGAAAATGCACTGGATGTGATATTATAATAGCAATCCCAGGAAGGTGCCACCAAAATATAATCCTATCATCATTCCGGTCAAAATTAGTCTGATATAATAATAGCAATCCCAAGAAGGTGCCACCGAAGTCTAGTCCTATCATCATTCCAGTCAATAGTCCATCTGACTAATTTTGACAAGAAATTGCTAATGTAGATGACAATCGATCTATGTAATACAATCAGCGATGACATGAGTGACAACCAAACGTTGGCGGCCCTCTGGCTGGTGAGGGTCGATTGGTGATCTTGTTAGATAAACTGAATCAACACAATTACAAAACGTTTATTACTGAATTACCCAAAAAAAATGTCATAATAGGTTTAAGACTTTTTTTGTAACTTTCCGAATTAATAAAAGAAGGAAGATTGTATATATAGAAAGACGTATAACCTCACTGACAAGCGATGCTTGATATTTTAACACCTAGTCTCATATGCAAGTCATACTAAAAACGGTCTTTGAAATTAGCATGCTAAATTGCATGTGACATTCCTATCGATGATCATTAATGTTATCGTAACCATTTGCGATCTATCCAATCTTAATATTTGATACCTAGCATTATTAAAAAGGAAAAAAACGGGGGAGAGGGAGAGAGAGATGCGTGCCATTTTTTTGGCAAATGAAATGATGAGAACGCGTAACTTGCCATTTCCTGAGGGGAGGATTTTATTGCCAAGGCAATGCATGCCCGCGATTGCTAAAAGTTCAATTGGAAAGAAACGTAAAGGACTTCTGGCTAGTGGTTATCGTTTTCTTCGCTACAGGAGGTTTTGGATTAGGTTGGCTGATAGAAACATGCCACCGGATGTCATCGTAAGCTAGCAACGATGTTAGATTGGTCGATCATATCATATAAGTTGAATCAGGGAACAGATCTAATAAAATCTCGTGACGGTTCTTATGTACTGTGAATTTATCTGGCTATTGTTTTTGTATGATTGAAATGCAAGAACTTGATGCAGTGATGTGATTGGAGAAGATCGTTCATTGTCAAATTGGGGGATTGTGCAAGGTCTTTTTTTTATATACCACAAACAAAATAAATACTCCATTTGTTTTGCGAAAAATAAATGATTAAAAAACATCATCTTAAAAATAATTGCTTGTTTCATTTGAAAAAATCAATCAATAATTTTCATTATTAAGAGCAATTTATGTCTCAATAGTTTCGTGGACGGTGAAAATATTTATTTTATTATTTTTTATAAGCATCATGAGTGATCATTTTTAAGAAAATATTTTTCAAATCACATATGTACTCAAAATAAGGTTTCATTCTCTTCATTATATTGGTCATTTGTGCTGGGGGTGAGCATGCCAGACCACCTAAACCAGAAATTGCCTAGATCGAATCAGACAGGCCAAATTGGTCTGGTTCCATAAAAATGGAATCGGTGATTGTTAATCCGGTTCCCGGTTTCGGGAGGGGGAACCTGACTAGATCGGACCATATCGACCCTTTTTTTTATATATATTTTAATTTCTTAAAAATAGCAATAAAACTTAAAAATAATAACAATTCTTGTATTTTTCTTAATTTTTTAATTTTTTTTGCTAAGTAATTGATTCCATGGGACCGGACCGGTCAGTCCAATCTGGTTCTCGATCCTAAGTCAGTCCGGTCGGTCCAATCTAGTTCCCGTTCCCAAAAATTGGAAACCGATTCTCCCAGTCCAAAGTTCCCAATTCCTAGGTGGAACCAATCACCCCTAATTTGTGCGACTTTGTATGCTTCATATGGAAGACATTATTATCATGGGTCTAGAAGAAGCTTTGAGCCCAACAAGCTAAGAGGTCCAATGATCATCAAGTCACCATGACATGCTCATAAACAAGCCATTGATGTTTGTTTTAGGGGATTGGCCAAACTCAAGACTCTTCGCAATTTAACAGGATGAAGATCTTCCATCCCCGTACCGTGCCTCAATCCACGTCGCATGCATAGATCTCGACGATTTCCCAGCTTGATTTTGATTTTCGAAAGGAAGAATATCATCGACATCCTTATCCCGATAAAAATACCGAATCATAGCAAACTCATTTGCCTTCACAATCACATAATGCAACAAATTTGCGCATGTTACATTTAACCATTAATATGGTGTAAATTTCCCTACCTAACATCATGGGTGTTGTTTGGGTATATCTTATGCAAAATCCTATATCTTTCTACAAGATGAACGACACGAGAATCCTTGAAAAGACTTGTAAAGTTTACTGATTTCCTTCATGCAAACTACTCTAAGGGCTCAAAAGGTCTGAACTTAGCCGGTTTACAGGATTTATTTGGTGCATCGTAATTTTTCAAGATAATCTGGTGTCTACACTTGTGCCACTGAATCATCGATTATAAAAGGAAAAATTACCATTTTTCTTGATCCTACAATGGTATCAGGCCGAACACTGACCATTTTGAAAATTTCAAGGCCCAAACAGAACCACCGGCCCATGGTCTAACTGGGCCACCACATGGGCTAGCGGGGCGGCAGATGATGAGCTGGACAAGTGGCTCTTTTCATAAGGCAGTAGCAGCAACGGTAGCAACTCGCCATGAGAGGGCGAACATTTCCAGAAGGATCTTTTGCTTGAAGAGCAAGAATTAAGATGTCTTTATTTGAGGCCGTCCTTGCTCCACGTCGGCAGCTACTCCCCGGTGTTAATTCACTGGTGTGGCGTCTTCCTGAATCCCTTCTTCGCGCTTGTAAGATCGCGGCCGACGGTGGCACCGTCTAAGGCCGTTTGGTTCGGCGTTAAAGATTCTTCGCCAACCCGAAAGTTAGGAAAAATTTTAGGCGTTTGGTTTAGCGTTTAGAGGTGTCGCTTGGCCAAATCTTGATTTGGAATCTTGGCCCAAAGTAGGTCGACCTGCTTTGGGCTTTTAGTATTTTCGGAATGCTAAAAAGGGGTTTAATGATTTTTTTTCTTCCAATATTGCCCACACTGATAATTGCGTTTTCCTGTTTTACCCTAAAAAATTATTGTTCATCATCTTTCTCGTTGGACTTGTTTCTTCAAGAGTGAAGCTCAGCTAGAGGAGCTCAGCCGGCCAAATCTGGTTGCCCACGCACTGCCTTCGCGTGGGTCGTGCGACCTGCCGCCTCCCCACCACCACTGCCACCAGCCGCCTCCCCCACCACAGCCACCAGCTCTGGCTTCCTCCCGATCGTTCCCCTCTACTTCAGCATCTCCTCCTCCTTTTTCCTTTTCTTTTTTCCCTTTTTCTTTTCACCTCAAAGCTACTTTACAAAATACACCAAAATAAGAGTACCCAAACACTTTTACCTTCACCAAATGCCCATTCTTCTAAAGATACTTAGGGAAATGGCTCCCCAAAGTTGAACCAAACAGGCCTTAAGAGGGGATGGAGGCAGGGTGGCTTGGTCAAACAAAATGACAAATGCAGCCCCGATTTGACTCTGCAAGAAAAGGAAATAAATGTAAAATTTATTGAAAAAAGCTGAATAAAGGGAAAAGGCAAAAGAAAGCTTTGGAAAAGTAGTTTGGTGTGTCATTATTTTTCCTTGAGGGCGTCGCTCGACCTGACCCGATACGAGAATATCGTACAACCCAATAGAATGGGTCAGGTTAAGTCGATGTCTATTAACTAGCCTTAGATTCTCATTGTCAGAGGTGATTGGGTCCAGGGTGGATAGGGTCTAGACTTGGACCCTATACCCGACCTTGTTATAATCGGTTTCATCTTTTTTGGATCATGTACCCGATCCTGTTTATATTTGACCATGTACTCGACTCCACCTTGTTTTTCCAATCCGGTTCCAAGGTCAATCATGTTTCTACTGGAACTCGTTTTGCAATCTCTCAATATCCTATACAATTTCAAATTTTATATTAATACGCGAGAAAATAACATAATTCTCCTAATCCGTATCGAAACATTAAGTACTTGTAATAAATAAATACATAAACTTTTTGACTAAATGAAAAATTAAAAATCCACAGGGCTAATTATAATAAACAAAACTATAAAGCAAAGAATTATCAATAAACATGGGTTTAATATTAGTCTTATTCCCACAACTAATACATGAAGCTATTCATTTATGCAAGCATAACTCCTCATACAAAAGAGAAATTAGATGAGTCGATCTACGTGATACACAAGAATTTGGTGGTGACGAACACCGTCCGTCCATCGGATGGTGCGAGAGGGAGCCGATGAGGGAGGGAAGCAAGTGAGGAAGAGGAACAACGAAGGAGGAATGCTATACATGTTTGAGAAAGTCAAGAGAAAAAATACCGTATGATTGCGGGAGTAAGAATAGAAATAAGGGGAAAAAAAAAAGGATTTTGAATCTACCGTGTCCTGAGAGGCTCAAGAAGCATAGTCGGTTCTTTTACTAATTTCAGCTCCAGAACCTTCGTCCAGGGAGGAACCCTGCAGCGGTCCACCGAAAGCCGATTCGCCCTCTGGAGATCGCATATTCCTCCATTTTCTTCTACATCTAGGCTTAGAATTACATCCCTTACTTGCTTCAGAGGGAGTGGTCTGAACGCAATCGTCGCCAGAATCATCCAATGCCTTCGTTGTCTCAGAAGCAGCGACATCCTTCTCGGGCGAGTCAGGAGGTATCTGATTGTTTTCCTCGTTGTTTGCTCCATCGCGTTCGGCCCGAAAATTCGCCTTTTTGAGCTTCATCCTCCGACATCTCATCATCATCATCCTTGTACAAATCCATCCCATCCCACTGTCCTTATCAGAGCCATATTGAATCGGGTTTCTCAAATCTTTTCTCTCTGCGATTCGGACTGAACTCCCTTGACTTTGGCTTTGGACTGAGATAGAAAATGCGTTGGCTGTGGAGATCTTTGATGAAGACATGAGAAGAGTCCTTGTCGGCGTCCACGAGCGCCTCGGCGTTGGGGACAAGGCTTCGCCTTAGTAGCGAGCGAGGATGCGACCTGCGAGTGTCGAGAGTGAGCGAGTTGCCAAAGTCAGAGAGAGGGCGAGGCCACGACTGTGACGCCGCCATAGAGGGCCAAAGGTGAGAGCTCGGCCGAAGGGCGACTGAGGGCGAGGTGAGGCAATAGAATTTAGGAATTAAGGTCTTGATTGAAAACTTAATAAATTAACATTATATATATAACAGTACAGCTTGTGTGGACAGTTCCACCCCTGGAATCGGTATCCATCTAGATATAGCCAATTTAGTCAAGTTTAGTCCGGTTTGGACGGTTCTCAATTCTTTTACACACTGTTAATAGGCGATTTCCATCCATAAATTAGCCGGATAAACTAAATTGGTACCAATATAAAAATATTTAGACATTGTCCAACATTGTTCCCATTGACCTTTTCCTTAACCGTGGTCTAACATTTAGCCGAAGTACTAAATTTAATGAACAAAAATTGTGTATTGAGTTTAGGGATAAATGCTATTGATACATAAATTTTGATTGCTTATTTAGTAATAAATTGCATAGAAAAATTAGGGACTAAACTTTTGCCCCTAAATAAAAATAATATATTAAATTGCATGTCATATAGTTTTTAGGAGCATTCATTGCATAATGCGTTGTGTCGGTGGTGGTGAATGGAACCAAATTAATCATACGGACTAGGCCTATATCCAAGCAAACTTCGGCCAAGCATGAGGAGATAATGCCCTGAAATCAAAATATGTGAGTTTTAATTAAGTTGGGTTTTGCCCATAATGATTAATGGCTTTGAGCTTAATTAGAATGAGCCTTAAAGGGACTAAGCCTGTCATCAATCAAACCCACGGGAGGAAATTTCGGCCACACCATAGGGGACGGGCTGGCCGAAAATCATGAGGTGGTTCGGGCCAGAGTGAGCTCAACTCGATCTAATTTCAATTTATTAGACTTAGGCCTTAATAAGTTAAGTCAGAAATTTCTCGTCTCGAAAAAACTTATTTTTATAGAAGTAAGATCTAAAAATAAAAAGAAAACATGACGCATTTAATACAAAAGAAATTATGGCTACTAAATCTTAAATAGAAATGAAAAAAATAATAATAAGGAAGGAAAGTAATTAAATTTATGGCCACCATTTTGAATTTTGCACTTGAACGATTGCAGGCAATTTTGTGTTTCTGATGAAAATAGGGTGGCTTTAGTCATATTATGTATGAAAATAGTGCCACCCTCAATTTTGGAGTACATCGTGGCAAAAATTGGAAACTCAACTTCAGTTTAAATCTGCTAGTCATCCTCAGACTGAAGGGAGCCTCGCAGGAAAGCATGTCAAAACGATGAGATCTCTGTTATCGGCTCAAACAGAGCTTGCCTATATGAGGTTGTATATGGAAAGCATTCTTCAAGTCCTTTGGATCTTACTGCATCATCCACTAAGGGCGCGCATGATAAAATTTCCACTTCTCTATTTCTTTGTTTCTCTATTCCTCAAAACAGGTTTGGAATAGAAATCCGTTTGGTAACGCAATTTGATTTTTCTATTTCTGGAACAGATTTCTATTCCAGAAATAGATTTGAAGAAAAAATTAGAAATTAAAATTTTTAACTTCTCAATTTCTGAAATTGGCCAGAAATCAATTTTTATTCCAAAAATTTTGTCATGCGTACCCTAAGCGACGGTTTTAGTAGAGATGCCGAAGAAATGGCTAAGGAAAATAGGCGGTTGACATCAAGAAGTGAGAAAGAGAATTTCAAAGCAGACAGAGAAGTATCCGCGTTATGCAAATAAGCATAGAAAGCATGCTGCTATTTTTAAGGAAGGTGATCTTGTGTTGGATTCATTCGAGGGAAACAACAGTACCCGCCTGGCCTTCATGTTAAGTTATCTCCTCGAGGGGATGGTCCTTTTTGAGTTCTGGAGCGCATCCAAGATAATGTCTACAGAATCAAACTTCCTGGAGAGTACGGTGTTTCCTATTACTTTCAATATTGCTGAGCTATCACCATATCATGAAGACCAAAAACTCGATGAAGTCGGCCTTGAGGATGAGTCTTCTCCGACAAAGGGGGAATGATATCGAGAATATTTCTAAATCCTTACTTGGAAATTTCAAGATTGTCTTGTCATTCGTACATATGGATGGTACATATTTCATGAATTTGCAAGTTCACTATGAATATTGTTATGATTGCTTTTGTTGAGTTTACGTGAGTTATCAAGCGATTTCTGTATTCTTGGAGTGGCCTAAGGGAGATATGGGTTTATCTTATGTCTTCCATCCTATCCTCCATCGTTAGGTTTTCGACCTCGCCATCAAGACATCCCCGCGCCACTACGTGGTGGCATCACGATTCATGAGGTCCAGAGCAAGAGAACCATCTTTTCATCAAACTCTCATCACAGGCTTTTCCATCTAACCAATCCAGAGAAGTAGCCACGCAGTTTTGTAGTAATAGTGAAAGCTTATGCACGCCTAGATATAGATTTCAGTGCTGGAGCTAAGTCTGCAATCTCTGTGCAGTTCTTTGTTGGAAAGGAAAGTTGCACCGCTCTCACGGGGTTCACAGTTACTGTGAACAGGACATTGAATATAAGGTTCAATGGTCTTGCAGTCAATCTTGAATTGCAGATCGCAGAGTCTGATTTGGGACGAGACCAAGGTTTGGCAGCTGGAGATTCGTCATAGGTGAAGTATCATGGTCACTAGTAAACCAACCCCTTATCGCCTCTGCCTCATAGGTAAAACCATCTGCCGCCACATGGGGATCTTGCATAATTTCCTAAAATAAAATGCCGATGAGGTGTATAACAGTTTCAAGGTAGAATCGAGATTATCATGCCGACATACAGCCAAAGATCATAAGACAAAAATAATAAGCAAACTTACCTGGGAGATTGGACAAATGAAATATGGAGGAGGCTGGCTAGGCTCTTCAGGATCTGACCAATTGGATGATGAACCTTCACCAAGAATTTGCATCTGCTCAAGCAACGGCCACACTTCGGACTTGAGATCAGGCCGGTTGCTGGGATTTATGTCACAGCACCTCAATGCCATGTGAGCCAGCACTCTGGCCTGCTCAAATGGCCATTGCCCTGCCGTAGGATCCAATATGCCCTTTAAGTTCTCTAGAACGAATGACTCTGTTACCATCTCTATTAAATTCAAAGTCGACTTCCCAGTCAATAACTGCAATATTATAAGACCAAATGAATAAACATCTGAGGCAAAAGATCGTTCCCTTGCTGTTGGCTCACAGGACAGTCCAGATTTTATTAGTTTTGGCCGAAAGTTGGTGTCAAGAAGAATATTTCCTGCTTTCAGGTCACCATGAGCTATGCCACCATGGTAATGTAGAAAAATTACTGCAGCACATATTTCCATACAAATGTGTAGACGAGTTTGCCATGAGAGAGGTGCAGCGTTGCCTGTGCAGCAGAGTCGATCTTCAAGGCTGCCAGTGGGGAGATATTCATAAATAAGAGTCCAAGCTTCAGTGCAGACTCCAATAAGGTTAACCAAATTCGGATGTCTTAGCTTACTTGCTGTTTGGACCTGAGGAAAAAAAACCACAAATTTGTCAGGCTTTCCTACTTAGGACCTTCAAAAATTTCATGTATCTATCGTCTCTCGAACTTCTTGAACAGAAAAGTTAAAAAAGATATTTATTTGCCTGGAATCAAATGAAAGTTGAATGACCTTTCAATCTTATGCTTTGGATTACATATTAGAATGACTGGACTTTGATATAAGCCCGCATACTTTTGATCGTTTGTCAAGACAATCTCAACCATTCTTGAAAATATAAGACTGCAATTGCCTCACCTCTTGATGGTACTGTGAGGATCCCTGTGAAAGCAACTTGATGGTCACTGGAATGTTACAAAGAAAACCTTTGTAAGTGCTCCCATACTCTCCTTCCTCGATCTTTAGGGATGGATCGAAACTGTTGATAGCTTCCATAATTTCTGAGAAAGAAAATTCAGAAAGGAAGTCCCGCTGATTTGCAGTCAAGGGTTCACTTTCTTGGTTCATAAGGAGCTCCTCGTTTACTTTCAGTGCATTATCTAGCAGCATCTTCAACTCATCAAGTTGGTTCTTTGTCATTTCAAATGCTTCCTTTTCTTTAGCTAGCGATTCCTCAAGACCCTTCCTCCGTTTTAGCTCCTCCTGAAGTGCTATAACCTGTAAATAAGCAACGACGTTCGGATATGATATATATTACCAAGATACTCAAAATTCTGTCCCTACCAATGTCAGCTTATGAGACTGAGGCTGTGCCAAGCACTTGCGTCAAAGATGGACTGAGCAACTTCCTCCTAATGGAGTCTGCTCAAACTTTAAAAATACTAACGTCCTAAGTTCTTTCAATTCCAGATGAAGGAACTTCATTTAGATTGGTCTACAAGAATTCTGCATCCTCAAGAGCACCATCTAGAGTACTTTGTCCCGACATTGACGTGAGGTAACAAAACTAGCAAAAAGAAAGAAGATTCTGAACATTGATAACTAAATTTTTTTCTCTCATGCATGTGTTGCCACTGCTTTCTATCTCAAATACTCCAGAATCCATGAATACATCTGTGCACAGAACGTAGTAAGATAATCATGACAAGAACGTTACTCTGCGAGTAGCATCAATTGCATTTTTTTCAGCTTCTTGACGACGGTTCCACTCTTCAAATGCCTCTCGTTTTGCCTTTGCAGCCTCTGCCATTGCTCTGTCAAGTTGTTTATAGAGTTCATCGTTATTTCCTTCCTGTCAGGAAATTTGGGGTCGTAAGAATGACTCATAATCCCCGTGTTCAGTTGTATATGAAACTGTCTAGTTTACTGAAGTGATGAAAAGACTTTATAGTAAAGAAATTTTGTTCTACCGTAGCACAAAATGGCATTGGAGGTTCACAAGAAGGTTCATCGGAAGGTTTAAAAGAAGGTCCAGAGCTTGATTCTGATTCATGATTGATCCTCCAGCCTCCCTCAATCCAAACCAAGGGCTGAACATCTTCGACTTCACTAGAGCTGGATCGTGAAAGAGCTGATGACCCTCTAGAATTTCCTGAGTTTTGTGATCCAGATTCCGCAGCAGAATTGGCTGATAATGATGACAGGAAAAAATCCAAATCGGAATTGCTCAAATCTCCTACCCTATAAATTTTTTAATAATCCACATCAGCTAACATCATAGTTGCATCCAGCGCATGAAAAGCCGAAGAAGAAACTTGAGTAACAATCTCTTTCATGTGCATAAGATGGAGAGGACCTTCACTAATTGATAATGATACCGAGTGAACTTAAGAGAATACATCAAAAAGCGTTCAGAAATATGTTCCAGAAAAGATACGCAGAAACTCTCATCAGCATATGAAGATGCACTCTGGAAACTCAAGATGCCATAGCTATAGAGTTCGGGAGATAGAAATGACAAGTGATTTAGGGTACACCCTAACAAGGTACTCGGACAAGAGCAGAATGGGAGGAGCAATTAAGAACAAAAAGAAAACAAACAATGTAAAAGATTGTCTTCCGTTTCTTGAGAAAAAACTGCACTGAATCTAGAAAATTCACTGATCAGAAAGCAACCCTTCAAGACCGATAACTAGGCATAAAAGACCTTTATTCATAGGACTCCCACCTAAGAAAGTAAACTTAATATTACTAGGATTCTAAAAACATAAGTAAATACACAAAAGAACTCCAAAGACCAGGGTCCGTTCATTTTTACGGAAAATATTACATTTCCGGAAAACATTTTCCCTGGAGTCATTTTCCGGAAAATGACTCTATTTTCCTAGGTGTTACTAAAACCTAAAATTTGAGTGGAAAATATTTTCCACCGTTCGTTAAATCATTTAATTGTTTGAGAAAAATTATCAAAATTTGAATTTTAATATTTTTAATTGACCAAAAAAATAATTTTATTTTTTTATATTTTTTTAAAAATGAATTTTTAATTATTTATATTTTTATAAAATTGAAATTTTTATTTTTTCTTTTTTTTTTTTCTTTTTTTCTTCTCCTTCCTCCTTCCTCCTCCTCCTTCCTCCGCCGCCGCCTCCTTCCTCCTCCTTCCGCCGCCGCTACCTCCTTCCTGCCTGACGATGGCCGGCACCTGGTGGCCAGATCCGGCGAGCTCGAGGCTCGGCCGATCTCGCCCGAGCTCGCCGCGAGCTCGCCGGATCTGGCGGCAGAGCTCGGGCTCGCCTGGATCGGGAGCCCGAGCTCCGCCGCCAGATCCGGCGAGCTCGGGCGAGGCCCGAGCCCCGCCCAGCTCGCCGGATCTGGCGAGCCGCGAGCTCCGCCCAGGCCGGCGAGAGCTCCACCTCGCCCGATCTGGCGAGGCCCGATCTCGGCTTCGCCAGATCGGGCTAGGCGGAGCCTCGCCGGCTTGGGGCGAGGCCGGCGAGGTCGTCGGCCGGTCGTCGGCCGCTGGCTTGCGGCCGGTCGCCGGACGCTACCATGGCCGGTCGGGCCAAAGAAGAAGAAGATGAATAGGAAAGAAATAAAAGAAAAAAGAAAAGAAAACAAATTAAAAACTCGATTTAAAAAAAAAAAAAAAAAAAAAAAAAAGCATAAAAATAAATGAAAATGTATTAATAAAAAAAAAGTAAGAGGGAAGAAGTTATGGAAAATGTTTTCCACTTTTCAAAAGTGGAAAACATTTTCTCACTTTAAAGGTTGTTTTTTCCAATGATGGAAAAACATTTTCCTCGACTAATTTATTTTCCGTGAAACGAACACCGGAAAATCCGAAAACATTTTCCCGGAAGTCATTTTCCGCGAAACGAACGGACCCCAAAATTAAAATCTGCTACAGTAACCCCGTAATAGGGGTGAGCAACCAATCTGGTTTGATCCAGGAACCTAACCAAACCAAACTGACCTTACCTGTCTGGTTCCCACAGGGACCAGGTAGGTTTTTGGGAAAAAAATTGGGGAACCGGCCTGGTTCCCAATGTCTAAAACGGTTTCCGAAGTCTAGGAAATCCATCAATGTCTAAACCACAATGCTAAAATTGTCACATGGTATGTTTTCCCAAACTAATAGTTGTATTACTTAAAAATTAGACCCGATCCCTATGTACAAGATAGGTTTTAGGTTATCGGTTTGGAAGCTACCCATCTTGAAACCAGTCACCCTTTAACGTGAATAGTAACTCGAGAAAATAGATAATATTCTGCCCCGCATCAACAAGTAAGAGATTCCAAAGGGGTCGGCCATTCGGTTGTAGGTAAGTGCTTTTCTTACTCTGCTTGTTGCATCTTTCATGTTTCAATGACTTGTTTTGTAATTCTCTACATGTTATTCCAAACCCCGTGGATGTTATTCTAGCCAAGATGTCGAGTTCTACACAACTATGTTTAGAGATATTGGTGGCAGTAACTACTCTCCATACACTGGCTTAACTCCTTACCTCTGTCCCTGCTCAGGAAAAGTACCGAGAATGAGTACATAAAACGAAAACTTAATTTGTGGTAGTCATCATATTTGTCCTGTCATCGACTACATGGAGAAATAAAGTAAAGTATGGTCGTGTTGTTACCGGTGATGAATTAGCTGTCCCTTGCAGATGAACCAAATATAACAAGATTGATCCGCCTCCTGGTTGACATATATTGCCTTCGTGGATTTAAGTTGCGTCATTCCTCTGCAATGTCCAAGGCACATCAGCAACCAAAGATTTCTAAAAAAGGAATGAGAAAGTTGCATCCGACTTTGTTAAAAACTGCAGTTGTCAATAGGTGCAGACATATGAAGCAACATGACAGCTCAACTAAATTAGTCCTCATCCAAAATGACCTGAGTCTTACCTTAAACTCTCACTCCAGTTGCCGCACAAAAGATATGAGGGACCATATTCATGCAAAACTACTACCTCACGTCTTCATTGGAGATATAATGGTATATGAGACTCAAGAAAGTACTTTTGCAATGCACTTAAGATGCACTCATTGAGCAAAGTCAATGTCATTAATCTAAAATAGGACCCAAAGTAGCTTGTTGACTACAGAAATCACATTTCTTTTGCCTTCATGCCTATGCTAAATAAATGAAGATCAAGTCATGAGTAAATCATACTCAAAATAGCATCTGTCTGCTGCAGCTCCCATAATCAGTTTCTCAATGGCATGCTCCTCAATAAGTTGCACTATCCCCTTCCCTATATCTCGCATCTCAATGAATTTTTTCTCCGCAGGAACCTACAGACAGGAAAACATTGCATGCGTGTCAATGATTAACTTCGAAAAGTTTCGAATGATGAGCTGATGTCAGGTTACGTAAGCATATAGATTTCTGGGTACACTTACCAAATTAAAACATTAAGACAGAACTCGACACAAACCTAATCCCATACAACGATAATGTCTCTAACTTCCACCACCCTTTTGTACTCAGTTAATTCAGAAGAGTGAGTACTGAATTATGGGAACAAAAGTCAAGCAAATCTGATTTGGATGAATTAAGCTCTAGTTTTTCCTGTAACATAAAATATCCATACGAAATGTCGAAAGATACCAAACTTCACAGTCTATCTTGTCTTCTCTAATTCACTAAAACGGGAAAATGAGAAAAAAGGATTCTTACAAAATTAACAATCATGCTAAGAAACAACGAACTGATCATATGGCAAATGTGGAGGAAGACATATGATCCGGGTGAAAACGAACCCCTGCTTGGTTACAAATGCGAATGTACTCGTCTGGGATCTTATCCATGTTCTGCCTGGCAAGTTCTTGAGGAGTCCTGGCACCATAACCATACGACCGATCCACTGGGAAATTTCACAAGTCAAGGAAACTGCTGTTACCAAACTGCCTAAGTGGAAGAATTTAAGCTAATGCCGAATTGCACAGAAAAGAACTACTAGGACTAAAATGAAGTTCCCTCCGTAGTTCATCAGTCCTCAGAATAAAGAAAAGCCTCGCAGCACACAAACATTTTGTAAATGCATCATCACAATCGGACTATACTTCCAAAAAGGGAGTGCACGCTAACCCATAGACCGAGAGTAATTTTCACATGGAAAACTACATGATCACCAACATTTACAATGAAGTCCAACGACTCGTATACACCAACCAGAAATGTTTCTTCAAATGGGGCGCTAGGTAAGTGCATTTCACAAGAACGGCCGACAATTACATTCGACCATGAATTACCAAAAATACTTAGTTCAACAACACTACATCGCACCGCCCTCATATGCAGCTGCGGTCTCCATGGAATTAAACAAAGCAATCTCTACAATCTCTAACGATGTATAGCAGATGAATTCAGCTCACCAGCGATACAGGGCCAGAGATAAACAAAACAGTTCTCACAAGAAGCATCATCATCATCATCGATACAGTAGACACTCATGCCCTATAAGAGTCATCCTATAAGGTGCCACTTCAGTTGGCATTCTCCTAAGCTAAATCATCAAACTTTACCGGTGCGCCCCGGCATCCTAGGCGGTCGCAAATTCAGTCCATTTCCGTGCAGTCCAATACAAAGCGTCTTAAAAAAGTCATCTCGTGACCAAAAAGACAAGTTTCTGTTTACGGCATTCTACGTGGATCGTCGGTGGCGGTCCAGAACCCAAAACTTACGAGACGGGCTGAAGTGTTCGCTATCGTGATCATCCTCGGGAGGCTGGTGAACGTGGAGGATGCGGAAGTGGCCGCCGAAGTTCTGCAGCGCCCAGAAGAGGGTCGACTTGCTCTCCTGCACGTCGCTGCCCACGGCCACGTAGACCCGGTTGTTGGCCAGCCGCGACGGCGACTGACCGTCGCTGGCCGCCATGAGAACGGAAGAATAAGAGGAAGAACGGAGCACCCTTTGAGCTGTAGTAGGCACTGTAGCAGAGTGAGAGAGGGAAAGGTGACGACTGATCGGCTCAGGTGACGACGATGACGAGTCCTTGTCGCTTAAGGAAGCCGGGAGGGCCAATCAGTGCGGGCTCACTGTGTCAACAAGAATGTCCCCTTTCTCTCGCTTGTGGGAATGGAAACGGACGCCGCCGTGTGGGGCCGGTCAAAGTCTTCGTGAAGTCAACACCCAATCAGAGAATGCTAAAAGTCAGGGAAAAAAAAAAAAAAAGACGAAGACAAGGAAAAGGAAAAGGAAAGGGTGGACGCGAAAAACAAATATTTTTAACTTGACTGATCAAATTATTCTCGGTAACAAGATTTGGCTTCATATTTAATAACAAGACTGATCAAATTATTCTCGGTAACAAGATTTGGCTTCATATTTAATAACATTACTCCCTCTCTCTCTCTCTCTCTCTCTCTCTCTCTCTCTCTCTCTCTCTCTCTCTGTGACTTCATACATTTCATGTTCTATCTCCTTTGCATACCACAATTTAACTAAGTTGTAAGAAATTTAAAGGAAAATTTTGGAATATGAGCTTGAAATAGGATTGTTTTCTTAAAAGATAGCTAAGGGTGGATTTCGTCTCAAATTGACTCCTTTAATCCTTGAAGTGAAGTGGCCAATTTAGTATCGGATAAGGCCTTGAACGTGTTTTTCAAGCCATGGCGGGGGCATACTCGTCTAGGGTGAATCTTTTCCCTATTTGCTTCTTCTTTCTCTTTTCCTTTTTCTTTTACCCTTTCTTTTTGTTTGTCTTCTTTTTTTCTTTTCTTTTCCCCACTTTCAGTGCCCAATCTTGCTCAACATGAGAAAAGTATAAAAAAACTCCCAAACTTATTATACTTATACAAATTCAATCATAAACTTTTCAATCAAACTAATCTGGTACTAAACCTTTTTATATTTATATCAAATTACCAATTCAATCTATCATGCTAATTTAGGTTGGACATTGCTGACATTGACACTGACTATCCTCCATGGCACAGCTGAACATTTTAAAATAATTTTTTTCTTTTTTTTCCCTTTTTTTTGCCCTTTTTTTCTATCTCTTTAAACTGTAGCTAGCAACCAACCATAGAGGAAGGTCGGCGAGGGGCCATAGCCACAAGTGAGGGCATGACCCTCGTGGCCTGAACGAGGGTGGTCTATGGACTCAACCCTTATGGCCTAAGCGAGCGTAGCCCTCACAAGATCTAGCAAGGGCACGACCCTATGGCCTAGGCAAGGCCCTGGGCGAGGGTCAAGTCCTCTCTAGTGACTGAGGGCAATCACCCAGGTGGCAAGGGTCAAGCCCTCATTTAGGCCTTAAGATTGTGCCACGACACCCTCGTTGGCCCTCGCCAGCAAGCATGATCGGTAATGGCCACTGTTCAAAGAAAAAGAAAAGGAAAAATAAAAAATAAAAATGTTTAAAAAATTATATTAAAATGTCCACATCAACGCTGGTGTTCACATCAACAATTTTTTACCTAAATTGACTGGATTGACTGAATCAGTATCAAAATGAAAATGTTTAGGACTAAATTAGTCAAATTAAAATGTTTATGATTAAATTGGTACTAATATAAAACATTTGGGACTTTTTATGTACTTTTCCCACTCAACGTCATAAAGTATGTGCCACGGGGACATCACGCATTACACATTCATTACCAATTATATTTTTCCTTTAATTAATAGCATGTGGAAGTACCACAAAATACATAACAACACTCCATACAATAATACATGAGTTAATAATTAAACATACGTTTCATTATGCCAACTTTATATTTACAAACATAGAATATTATTCCATACATCACACAAAACACAAAAAAAAAAAAAAAAAAAAAAAAAAAAAAAAAAAAAAAAACTTGGGAGGGGTTAGAGTCGCCTATCTCCATCACTACTCTCGCTTAAAAACCTATATGCACAAAAGACTAACCACCCACCATGGGTCAACAACCTCACCCAACAATTCGTCGCCTTCGTCGTCAAAGCCTCTTAATGATCCAATCAAATCGCCCTTGAGGTTCAAGTACCAAGCAACAAAATGGTGAGAGATCTACTATGGGAGTCCTTCGTCAACTCGTATAGTAGACATACACTTAGTATAATAGGCAATCCAACCTAGATATAAACATAGTCTCATAATCACACTCATGATGCATGGAAACTCCAAAAAGCATAGGTGATGAGCTATGCATCCTACATTTTCGAAAAAAATAAAAATAAAGAAGTGAGCTAAAGCCTAGCAGGTGAAATCTCTAGGTTCAAGTTAGTAAATCATGTTACCACTCAATTTGGCATAATAATCACAAGCATTTGAAGCAACATAATCAATACATGAGCACACACCTAACTTAGATTGCAAATGCCTTACACGAATGCATGGTACAATCTACCACTTATAATATGTAATTTCTTGATGCATCATATCATTTAGTGCCTCATCAACATGCAAGTATGTATATTTATGAGTATGTATCATGCTTATCATCTCATTCTCCCGAAACACTTCCTAGGGCATCCTAATCACACAACAAAGCATCTCAACTCCGAGGCATCCCGCACCATCCGCCCATGAGATATCCTGATCACATAGTAGGACATCTTGATTCTGAGACATCTCGAAAACTTTTTGAGACATCCCGATCACACAACGGGGCATCCCATATTTGAGGCATCGTAGTACACCACTATATGAGTGACAGAATCACACCACACTTCATCTTTAGTCATATGATGACATGCACACATTATTAATATGGCATGATTTTGCATGCATTAAGAATAAAACCAATATTCATTTTAACAATCGGCATCCATTTCATAACACCTTTCACACGCTTATCTCTTTTTTCATTTCTCATGCGAACATATACAATATTCAACAACCAACATGTTTGGCACATAATTTTGAATAGTAAATGATGGTATTGAGCAGATGAATGTGAAGCATAAGGAAGTATTTTTAAATAGAAAGTCTTAAACAAATGCAAATGATTCCGAAAATGGAAAGTTTGATACATAAAGTAGTAATTCTAAACAGGATAATCTAAAACATAAGTAAATGATTTCGAATGGAAAGTCTGAATGTATGAATGAACACATGAAGTAAGTCTGGATGTATGTCAAAACGTACAAATGAGTAGACTAAAAAGATTAAGTTTGGGCTTGAGTCTGAACATCCAAGTGAATATATTCATGCTCAAAATGTAAATATTCTCAAGTTTAGAGGGTAATATATTTTTGAGGTACAGAACATAAGTATATTTATGTTCAGAAAGTAATATTTTGAAATTCATAACGTAGATATACTTGAATCCATGAAGTAACATTTTGAGGTTTAAAACATAAACATACGGAGGTTAAAAAAAAACTATTTTCTAGTTCAAAATATAAACATACTAAGGTTCGGAAAATACTATTTTTGGATTTAAAACATAAAAGTATTGAGGTACAGGATGCAAACATACTTACTTTCGAAAATAATATTTTCTAATTCAAAACATGAATATACTGAGATATAGAAAATAATATTTTGATGTTCATAAAGTAACATTTTCAATTTCAAAACATAGATAAACTAAGATATATAAGGTAATATGTTTAGGTTTAAAACATAAAGATATTGAGCCTTAGAAAATAATATTTTTCGGTTCAAAACATAGATATTTCCAATTTAAAACATGAGTATATTGAGGTCCATAACCTAAACATATTGAGATTCCTAATATGATTTAGACTCAACAAAATTTGGTCGGAAAAATGGATAGATTCAACAAATGAAGGGCCTCAAACTTAGTAAAATATGATAGAACGAATGAACAAATTCCGACTTAGCATTTTTACTCACCAATTGTAACACATTTTAAGAAAATCTACTGGACGCCTTCTAAACATGTACAAGATCAACAAGACTAATTTAATAATCACCATATCCATAACATTATTGCATATCAAAATTATACATCTCAACCAATCAACCAAGTTCACAGTGCTAAATAGATTAGATCAACTTAATGCCTAAAGTTTTCACTTACCTTGAAAGCAACTTTAGATTAAGAATATAAATCACCTTTGAACAAAAAAATACAACCAAAATTAACAAAGCTTGATTTTCAAAAACTATACAATCTATTGATGGAAAGGAGGGGAAATCCGTGATTTACCCGAACCAAAAAATCAACATAGAATCTTGATATCTTAAGAGTGGGACATTTGCTCGTCTTTTTTAAGGCGAAAGAGTGAAAAGACAGTTGGTGGTTGGTGATGGTTGGAATAAAAGGTTTTAACCTTGGTACTTGAGAATCTTTCTACTTGGCCAAGAAGTTACAAACGATGAGAAAAACTAGCCATGTTTAAAAATCATGATGAGTTTGGAGATAAAATGCCAAGTGGCCTAATGAATGGAATTCAAATATCCCTATGAAACTAGGTAGAGCATAAATGGTCTAATGGAATGTTGACACAAGTAGATATTTTGGAGGAGATAAGATTGGGGTTCTCTCATTAGGCCAAGCAAGTGCATGGATCATTCATGCATGAATGAATGAGAGTTAAAATTGGTGATCTCATTCATGATATCATGGTTACCAATTGCAATGTATCAAATTAAAACGCGTGCTTAAAATTTTGATAAAATAATGAGAAATGGCATTTAGATGGAGAAAGAATAGAGATTTAGAAAGCCGATTCTCGTTCTGAACATACGTGTGAACGAAATATTTTGCATTCATGATTGAAAAATATCAAAAATTCAAAAAGTCTCAAGATATTAAATTTAAAATTCAAATATCTTCAAACATGAAATTTGTAACACATTGACCAAGTTCTACCAATAGTTTAGCGGGGAACGAAATGTCGATGTTCCACACTATTAACGGACACTAGGGCTAAGCATGGGTTCAAGGTAGAAACTTGAACATAAGAATTGGACCAGTGGAAACTTGTAAATCCCAGGTTACAGGGTATGTTGGGTAGGTTCCAAGTTCTAAAACATGAGGAATATGTTTTGACAGATAGGTTTTAAGTTCTTAGTTGAAGAATCTGAAACTTGGAACCTATAACATATAACCTACAATCTGGAACAAGTTTTAATGTTTTTCTTTATTCATGTTTTTACGCGATCTTATGATATTTCATGTTGTTCGATGATAGGTGTATAATCCAAAAGCACTAGTCCAAACTTCAATTTTATAACTAAGACTTCTATTTTATTAATATTAATATTTTCCTTTTGTCTTTATATTGTTGCATCAAATAGTAGTTATTAAAGATAATAATTTACCGCAATCGTTCAACTACTAATATAAATGCAACCTGTGTTGACTATGAAACTAACCCTAGAATATGTGACAGGGTGGATTCTAGTTTTAGGATATGCATGATAGGTTCCATGTTCCAAAAAATGAAGAAACTATTTCAATGGTAAGTTCTAGGTTATATGTGGAACCTATACGGAACTTGGAACCACTCATCCGTAACAGACACATTAGAATCTATTCACTAATTCTATCGCCTCAAATTCCTAATGATCTAGTCATGAAAATAAATGTTAAAATCATATATAGAAAAATCCGAATGTCACAAAGTCACCAATGAGCCTATGTATTGGCATCACCTAGGACTACTCCTCCATTCAATGCTAGCTCGACAAGGTCAATGACCGTTCTCTCTCTTCTCACTCACATCCATGGTAGCCATATTCCCGAGCTCTCAGCCATGGCCATGGCAAACAAATCGCCAAGCTGGCTTTGGACCATAGCCATTCTGTCTCTCTCTTCCCCTCTAATATAGTCACCGAGTTTAAGTTTAATAGTGAAAGTAAAATGCAAGGTGCAATTCAGACATACTTAGGGCGCACATGACAACCATTCTGTTCCAGAAATAGTTTCTGGAACAGAAATAGATTTTTCTATTTATATTTTTAGAAGAGTTTTTAAGCAAAAATAACCGTTTGATAATGACACAAAATTTATACTCTAAAAATAGAAATTCGTTTGATAATGACACAAAATGTTTTTCCTTTCGAACAACGGCGGCGGTGGCGGCGGTGGGGTCGGCTGGGGGTGGCGACCAATGGACAAACGTGGTCGGCGGCAATGGATGAAGGACCGGTTGACGAACGATGAGAAAAATTTTTATTTCTCATTTCTATTCTAGAAATAGAGAAGTAGAAAATTTCTACTTCTGATTTCTATTCCAAACCTATTTCTAGAATAGAAATCTATTCTAGAAAAGAAAAATGGAATAAGTTTATCAAACGGTTTTATTCCGAAAGCAGTGCGGAATAGAAAAATTGTTTCGAACAGAAATTTTGGTTTGTCATGCACCCCCTTAGAGTTTTGGATGCTTCTAGCCTCCAATTAGTCACGCTAAATATTGGATCACGTTAATTGAGCTCATAAGTGACTCAAAATTAAGTTCTAGCCAAAAAAAAAATAAAAGCGACTCCATATTAACAAACTAAACAAATTAAATTAGTACGTCTCGCGTGCATCACACAAATCCAAGGTTTTCTCATGCGAGTTGGGTGAACGTTTCCTACCTTGACTTCATACATATATATCTAGATTACAGCCAAATGAAGGGAAAGAGAGCAGCCATGGCCACCAGCTTGGAGATTTATTGGCCTTGGTCAAGAGCTCAAGCAGCCACGGGCGCAAGTGAAAGAAAGAGAACAGCCATTGACATCGTCGAGCCAAGGCTCGATGGAGGAGTAATCGTAGGTCATGCCGTTATATAAGCTCACGGTCAACTGCATGATGTCGAGCGAGATCAAGCATTGGAATAGGGAAAAAGAAAAGAACAAGAATGAGAGGAACAAGGGAAAAAAAAAGGAGGGGAGAGTGGGGGAAGGAACGGAAAAGAGAATAAAAAAATGCCTTCGATAAAAATGCTCATTTGAAAAATGCTAAAGGAGCCATATTCGAGACTTGGCCATTATGGAACGGCACGGCAACGCCTCTACTTTTTTATTTTTTAGTTTTTATGTTTTCCTAAATAGAAAATGAATAGAAATCTGTTTAGTAACGTCAGTTAATTTTTCTAATTCCCAAAATAAAAAAGTCGTTAATGAATAGATTTGAAACAGAAACAAGAAATAGAAAAATAGTTTCTTGTTCCCAAAAATATTTTCTAGAAATAAGTCATTTTCTTTTCTTTTCGTTATTTTCTTCTTCTTCCTCTTCTAACCGGTCGCTAGAGCCTCGCTGCCCACTATCACCAATCGAAGGTTGTCGCCGCCATCCGCCACAACCGATCGTTCGTTGCCGCCGCCATCGCTCGTGGCGGCCTACCACGGCAATTGGCTAGAGGAAGAAGAAGAGAGAGAAAAAAAATCTCAAAAAAATTATTTAAAAAGTAGAAGAAATTCCACGTCATAAAAAATTTGTGAGTCGCATCAAACGCATTTCTATTTTTTTTTATTCGGTGAATGGAAATTTTGTATAGTTACCGAACACGTTATTTTACTTAGAAACTATTCCAAGAAATAGAAATAGAATAGAACTATTTATGAAAAGAAATTATTCTTAGGAACAAAAATATCACCAAATGCACCCTATAAAGTTTAATTTGAGAAAATATCCATTCTGAACTATTTTTTAAGGAAAATGCCTCATTGTAAGCTCTTATTTGAAATTTTTCGATAAATTAATTAACTTATTGTCGTTGTTAAACCATAATGATTGTAGAAAATGTTTGATAATTGTTTACCAACTTCAAATGTAAAGTAGTATTTAAAAAACAATGTCTTTATTAGAAAAATAATTTTTCAAAGTTGAAAGATAAATTTTCTCTATTCGATCACAAATCCATCAATTTGCTTGTTGACGGCATACTTTTGTCAGTTCAAGTTATTAATACATCATTCATAAGGCTTTAATCTAAACCTTGCGTTTTTTGGTGTGGGCCCAACATAGTTACTATTTTTCTAAATTTAAATTCATATATATTTTTTTCCAATCAAATTACTCACTTACTCTTCTCTCTCTCTAAATATAATTTTCTTGAATTATGGGAGTGTAAATAGGATTAGTGACTTTCTTTAGGATTAATATCTCGATTCATCGCCGGCCTTGGACCTAAGGCCGGGGATGGAGGGGATGGCAGCAGCCAATTATGGGGTAGGAGAGAGACGGTGGAGGAGAGGCCAGTTGAGGTTAGATTTCATGTGCCATCTTCGAGACGAGCCTAGTTTAGAGAGGTAAAATGCTCATCAGGAAGAAAATGCGCAAGTTAATATGATACAGCATAATCGAGACACGAGTTACAAGTTTCAAAAGTTACAAAGGCATTTGATAGGCAAGTTCAAATATCGAGTCGTGTTTCCACGATTAATCCTAATAATGATTTGGTCGTATTGATGTAATTTTGGAATTAAGATTGTGCTTTGGATCCGGTCTTCATATGCATATACTAAAAGACCCATCACCATCGACAAAAGCAATTGCAATCACAGCTTTATTGTAAACTTAAATACAATCTTGCAACCTCAGCGAATGCGTCATCACATACCCCACTCCGCCGTCACCCCCACCATCTCTCTCTCTCTCTATCTCTAGAGCGGTGGGCCCCACGTTTGATTGAGGCCGTTGATTTTCATTTAACCAATCCCGAAGCAAAAAGATGGGGGAAGAGGTCACCGGCTCGAGCCGGTTTTGGGTCCTTCCTTTGTTTCATTTTCATTTCTGTCCTTTCAATCTGATAAATAAAATACACAGAAAGATAAATATATGGATGCAGTACGTGGCAGGTCATACCGCAATTCATATTATTGCGACTGGCTATTTTATTGTGCCGTGACGACGGCACGTAGGTCACCGTGTGATATTGATTCGAGGATAAATTATCCTATCGGCTCCCTGTTAACATCGCATGGGAAATCGTTCCACCAATTCTATATTCATTCACTTTTTAATTTTTATTTTATTTTTTTGGTAATCGAGGATCCGCCAGGCCCCATGCTTATGCTCGAGGGTCCCACAGCCCTATAGAGCATGGAACGCCTAATACCAGACGACTATATATCGGGAGACGCGCGTGATCACGATCCTAATACTACCCCTCACTTACAACGCTGCAGAATCTGCGAGTTTTAAACTCTCGGCCCGGCGATGAGGGAGACTAATCCAAATAAGCAACTACCCATGGTTGGGTTTAACTTTTTAATTTTATTAATTAAAATTTTAATTTTTGTGTGAAATTCCATTATAATCATTCCGATTATTTTTTTATCAAAAATCACCAACATGACACTATATCTGTCGGCGATTACTAGCCCTCCAAGGAAAGAATCATTTTTCTCGTAACTAAAGGTGAAATGTCATAATGGCCCTCCTCCGAGGAATGAACCACCCTTCGTTGGAAAATGTTCAGGACCCATGAGGACTAGGAAGGAGCTTTGAAGTATCGTCCACTCTAATTCATGAGATCCCAGCATATCGTAATCGATATCAATATCACTATAACGAGGCCACCTCCGTCGGTGGGTGCAACCACTCTAACCACAGCCGTTGCCACTGCCGATTTTGCTCCTTTAATTGCTTGTCAATTATGGAAAACTTTTGTTTCATAAAACCGATCTTACTTGAGAAAATGGTTTTATGGAAGGAAAATCAATAAAACTTCACATACAGCCCCGTTTGGTTCAGCTTTCCCAAGCGCCTTGGGGAAAATATTTTGTGTTTGGCAACCATTTTCGAAAGCTCGTTAGCCAAATATCGCATTCCACGTCTTTGAAACCCAATGTAGGCCAGGAACCAACATTTTGAAGACGTGGCATTTCAGAAATGCGAGTTCACTGTTCATCACCGTTACTGTTCACCTTCTTCCCCGTTCGTCTTCGTCTTCGTCTTCCCCACCGCTTGAGAGTTCGGCTTCTCCGATAGCTACCACCGCCGTGTGGGGGTCACGCGTCCCCAATGACCACCGCCTGGGGTGGCGTGACCCGCGACCCAGGTGGTGTTGCCTGGTGCGCGCAAGCCAGGCGACGCCGATTGAGGCCACCGCCCGCCGGCCTGGTGGCCAAATGCGTCGGCGGTTGGCCGGCCGCCGAAATTTGATTTTCAGACTTAAATAAAAAATAAAAAAATAGCAAAAGTCAATTACAAATGTGAATTTTGCCAAACGATGTTTATGCTAAGTTACCTTTCAATGTTACAATTTACCAAACGATATAACATTTCCGAAAACCCTTTTACTTCAAAGGTATTTGCATTTTCCCAATGGCATTTCTTCAAAACTGAACCAAACGGGAGCGAACTTGAAAGCTTTGCCTCTTTCAAAACTTGCTTCCATTTTATCATAATAAGATTTTATTGTTATCTTCTTTCTTACCATCTTCCATAAGGTTACTTCTACCTAGATATAATCATTCATTTGCTCAAATTACACTTTTTCTAGCGGAGATAAGACGTATGATATCTTGATTCTCAAGATGACACGAGAAAATCATATCAATTAATCAATTGAATTCTATATTTAACATGGTCAAATTAACATCGAAGTGGATGTGAATTGACATGGTTTTTTATCATATTTTCATGGAGATAATTTGTAATTTGAAGTAGCCTCGAGGGAGCTGGAGGGGTTACTGGGCACATGATGTCACGTCTCGAGAAAAAGAGAATGGCCTTCGTTTTATGCCGCTGAATATGAAAAGAAATGCCAAGTCATATGCTGCCGTGAGCTATAAATAAAGGACGTCATGTCGACAAGGACGACTACCGGCACCCATGATCCAACGATCGATAGCAAAATGCTTGGATCTAACGGCCGACAAGGGGTCCATTCTCTTTTTCTTGGGAGTTTTTTTTAGGAGGATAAAACCGGCTTAGATATTAATAAGTATGCAAACTACCCTCGACTCGGGGCGTGAAGAGCTACTATATTTCCTTATTTGATGGTAGCTATTACATATGTATGACGTCGAGTCTACCTTCCCCACCAATGAGGCCCCTCAATTCCCATGCAAGCTTTTCTTCACGAGTGAGTGAGAATACGGGAGGTGACATTGCGGGATCTCACTCCGGGGCGGATCTCCCGCTTATTTCTTTTTCCTTGAGTTGACGAAAATAGATAGAAATTTGAAAAAATAAAAAGGCTTTAAGGACAATCCCTTTGTTGTTATCATGGGAAAATTGTCCAAAGAACCCTACACCTTTTGCACTTTTATCGATTCATTTCTAGATCTTTCAATTTTGCAATTGACTTATCAATATTTTCATATTTTATCAATTGAGTCTATTTGATCAATTTTAATTGAAAATCGCTAACGTGGATGTTGGTTATTCTATGTGGCATGGCTAATGTTGGCATAGACAATTTTTACTAATATTCTAGTATTTTTTTTATATATATTTTCATGCCTAGGGTTAAAAAAAGAAAAAAAAAAGAAAAAGAGAATTAAAAAATTATTAAAAATATTTAGTCAACGTTGGCTATACCATATAAGAAGTGTCGATATTAGTAATTTCCAGCCAAAATTGATTAAATGAACTCAATTGACAAAATATAAAAAATATTTAGAGCAAAATTAAAAGATTTATGATTGAATTGATAAAAGTGCAATAAATTTAAAATTTTTTGAACAATTTCCGTCATCATCATTGTCGTCATCATCGTCATCGTTATATGAAATTGCCAAATTCTATTTACATAACATGATGCAAAAATCACTCCAGCCTCAGCTAGCCTTGTGCCCATACCTAAGTATGGCTCATTCAATTAGGTACATACTAGAAGCCTAGAGGGTACTAGTTAGATGTGTCGGTTCTAGACACTGTGCAAAGCACATGTCTAACTAGTAAGAAGTAAGTTTTCGACAGGAGCTTCCAACGGTAGTCCAATAACCCAATACCTAGCCTAAATGCGTTCCTTATTTTGACATGCTAGTACTTGCACGCCCCGTCCCCCTCAATTGGAGAGAGTTTTTCTTCCTTTGCCCGTGAGAATATTTTCGAATTTTATATCTCAAAGTTAAGACAAAACAGTTTTAGGACATACTCAAGTCCAAATATAAGTAATATGTCTAGTAACTTCTCATGTCCATCTCTATATCTATCATTGAAGATAGCGAATATGCCTCCGATCTCAAAATTATTAGCTGGTTTGGTTGACAAATTAGCTCTGTGAAACTCTAGACTAATGTAATAGGTTTGGGCGAGTTGAGCGGAGAATAGAATGAATGGAATACCGTACTCAGGTGTTATCCCATCCCTGCTCGCCGAGAACGTTGACGTGCCCCGCCACCATCTCCGGACATCACAGACCACTCCGTCGCACGCGTCGGGTCAACGTCGATGAGCGACCGTGGCGATGGGCATTAAGCACAACTGGTGGCTTCATTAGATGAGGCTGATGAGAGAGAAGGGAGCGAACTATCGATTTTTTTTAATTAAATATCCGATGAACACATGACGGGAATCCAACAATAATTTGGACATGGATACGGAACCCCCTCGCCTACATTAATCATGCTAGCGACAACATTAGATAAGACTGCCTGCAATGATAAGAAAGCCCGACCCCACGTAACCTGCATCAGTCACGCCCGTTCCATCGGGTAAATAACTCTTACTTCATTTCAGGAGACTACGTACTCAAAATCATTGTCACATATCATAACCTAAGTAAAATCCTGACCAGAGCGGAACCATACCACGCTTACGCAAGCAACATCATCAATCTTCCTAATTTCACGTCGGCCTTGGATCCTGTCCTATTCCCAAATAATATTCAATGCAAACCTCCATGGTCTAGTGGCGTCCTGAAGAAATGCGGATGCGTAGAAACCCCTCCTTCTCTCTCTACAGCGTGACGCAATTTGAAGAAAGAAAGAAATGTCTCTCTCTCTCTCTCTCTCTACTGTGATGCAATTTGAGGGGAATAAGAAAATGGCGTTGCAGGCCCACGCGGAGTGGGAAAGAGGGAGAGAGAGACGCGGCTGAGAACGTAAGCAGGAGCCAGCAACCGGGGGTGACGCCACCACCTTCGTCATCCACACGACTTCACCTCCCCCACCTCCTCCCCTCCCTCCCCTTCCTCGCCTTTCTTCATTCACACACCCAGTCAACCAAAGCCCCCACAGGAATAGTGAAATCTTTCTTTATTCGCCTTTCCCTTTTCCCCTTCGTTTCCTACCCACGTCCCCCCTCCTTTGCCTCTCTCTCTCTCTCTCTATTTCTCTGTGCGTGTGTGGATGTGTGTGAAAGCGAAAACTGAAGTTTCGTCGGGTCTTCTTCCGTTTGTTTTCGTGTTCCCCTTCTTTCCTTATCCTTTCTGGGTTGGGTCTCTGCTCGGCCCCCGTTGAACCACCGCCCACCTCCCCTGCCCCGGGTTTCGTACGTCGCGGCTTCCTTGATTCTTGCTGCTTTTGCCGTCGCGCTCGACCCATCAATCTTGGAGCTGGTTCTTGATTCCGCCCCGGGGTTCTGCGGCTCGTTCTTGCAATTGGGTTGCTTGATCTCGGGTTGGCTCGGTGAGATCTGTTTGGAATTGAGCGAGAGAGGTGTTCCTGGTGCTTCTTCTGGGGATAATGTTTGCTGGGCATGTCGTGATTTTGGTGGACTTTCTCTGAGATTTTGTGTTAGAGTGTCCGGAACCCGTTCCGGTTCCGTTCTCTTGATGTTTCATACCCCAAGCGGGTTATATTAGATTCGGGGTCGTTCTTCTGATTACGTAGTGTGCGGATTTCCGGTGTCATAGTCCCTTGGTTCTATCACCTATATGTGCATGGGCGCTTAATTATCTTTGTGCTTCAGGTTTTGTAGTTATCGATCTCTTGAGTCTGTCCCTTCCTAAACCCATGTATATTTTTCGTCTCTATGTGGGGTTTCTCTGATGCCCATTCAGAAGTTTTAGAACGGATTTCTGGAGGTATCGTGTTTGCAGATGAATAGATATCACCGAATCTGGCCTGCCTGTTTCCTCTTATATGTGTAGTGCTTTTGTGAATACATGAGGTTTGTGTTTTTCCAGATTGTCCTTCACTTATGACCACTGCTCGCTAAACTGAGTTTCAGTTCCAGTCATCGCTAGCAAGTGTCTTCCCTACGTTTGGGTTTCAAGGTCGAACTTCAGTGCCCTACAGGTCCTTGAGTAACCTAGCCTTCCCTAATTAGATTTATGGCTTTTTCGATGGAGCCATCGTCATCTTTGAGCTTCACTTCATCTTCCCATTTATCCAATAACTCTGTCAGCAACAACGCAGTGGGTCCTTATGGCTCTGAGACTGGGCATAGCCTTGATGCCATCAGTCTTGGGAAACTCAGCTCTAGTTTGGAGAGGCTTCTTTCTGATTCCACTCCCGATTATAGTGATGCCGATATTGTTGTTGAGAACATCTCGGTTGGTGTTCATCGATGCATTTTGGCTGCCAGGAGTGACTTCTTCAATGACCTTTTCAAGCGAGAGAAGGGATCCTCTGAGAAGGAGGGTAAACCAAAGTATTACATGGACGATCTTTTGCCTTATGGCAAGGTCGGATATGAAGCCTTTCTGATTTTCTTGAGCTATGCATACACGGGAAAGCTGAAGCGTTCTCCAGTGGAGGTTTCTACCTGCGTTGATGATATGTGTAGCCATGATGCATGTAGCCCAGCTATCAATTTCGCGGTGGAGTTGATGTATGCCTCGTATATCTTTCAGATCCGGGAGCTGGTTTCCCTCCTCCAGGTCAGTCCCTCCCTCTCTATGCTGAGCAAAGTGCTGTACCTGTGAAAATAGATTTGTCCATCCAGCGTATGTTAATTAAAACACTCAAAATTCAGTCTTCCATAATTGGTTGCTCCTTTATGGCCCCATTTATATGGTGAAAGATTTATGGAATGTCAAGATAGTATTGTCACATAAAACTCCTCTACTGGTCTTTGCATCTTATGAGAATCTTCCTTACGGAAGTTTCTTTGAGAATGACTACTTCAAGAATGTTTGGAGCCATGAGGGTGACCAGACTTTGCTGAAATTTGTGACAGATATATTAACTAGCAGATGCCTTAATTTGGTTTTTGCAAGGCCAAGTGGCAGAATAAGAAGGAAAGTGTAGGCGCAATCTAGGATTGTTTGTATCATCTTCATTGTCTCTTTGTGATCTGTTATAAGCTGGAAACCTGCGCATTTGACCTTTGTTTTTTGATCAATCAAAACGAACAAAAATTCCTTATTCAGATGATTTGCATTGTGCTGTAGATAATTTTTAAATTGGTATGTCGTGCAACTGCAGCGACATCTTGTCAACTTTGTTGGGAAGGCTCGATCGGAAGACATCATCCCCATCCTCACCGTCGCTTTCCACTGTGAATTGAATCAACTTGAGATGCAATGTGTTGATAGAGTGGCTCGATCTGATCTTGACAACATTTCTCTTGAGAAAGAGCTTCCCTCTAAGGTTGCGGAAGAGATTAAATTGATACGTCTCAAGTTTCAACCTAAAGATGAAACTAATTTGGAAATTCCAGACCCCTTACGTGAGAAGAGAATTAAGAGAATTCACAAAGCCTTAGACTCCGATGATATTGAACTCGTTACGCTTCTCTTGAGCGAGTCCAATATCAGCTTAGATGAAGCCTATGGCTTACATTATGCTGCAGCTTACTGTGACCCCAAGGTCGTCTCTGAGTTGCTTGGTTTGGGCTTGGCTAATGTCAACCTTCGGAACCCAAGGGGATACACTGTGCTCCATGTTGCTGCAATGAGGAAGGAGACTAAGATAATAGTCTCATTGTTGTCAAAAGGTGCTTGTGCATCGGAATTGACACCTGATGGACAGAATGCTGTCAGCATCTGCCGAAGGTTGACAAGGCCTAAGGATTATCATGCTAAAACAGAGCAGTGCCAGGAAGCAAACAAGGACAGGCTATGCATAGATGTACTGGAGAGGGAATTGTGGAGGAATCCATTGGCAGGAGATGCTTCTGTTTCGTATCCTATTGTATCTGATGATCTACACATGAAGCTGTTGTATCTGGAAAACAGAGGTACTGAATTTTTTGGCTTATATTTGGCTTCTTGTAGATTATGGTGTTGCGCTGAATGTTGCAGCATTTGCTGCTGCATATCATTAAGATGATCCAAGCTTCTTAGTGAATTTTACAAGATGGACGCCAAAGGTTGAGTGCTTTATGTCCATGTGTGTGCAGTGCAATGAATAGTTCCAGCAGAGATGTCAGGTGTTAAGTGAGGACACCCTATGCTTCATGGAGTTTGAAAAGAAATTAAAACAAATGATGGTTTGAGTTGTTGAAAAGTTCCCCATTCTGGAAGGATAATAAATAATCTTGATTGTGTTGAAGTAATTTGCAAAATGTTTGGTATATGTTGATTCTGTGAATTCAACCCCCAATAAGTCGCATGTCTTAACATTTCTTTGCTTTCCTTCTCCTTTTGAAACCTTTAAGTGAGATAGACATTTGGAAGATTGAAAGAGAGCAACATGCTAGTGCAAGCCTAGATCCAGTGGTGTCCCACTGTTCTATAATATGGAGAGAGTTGTGGGGATAGAAGTGATTTCTGTATTAGTCAATGAATTGATGGACATAGAGGCACCTAATCTAGAAGTTCTAGTGGAGCATTTCCTTAAGGTTGGTTGTATAGGTCCATTTTGCTTTTAAACCTTGATAACTCTTTGATAAGGCCTCTAAATCATCATGATTTTCCCTAGGGGCATTCTGAAAATCATGGTGTGTGCTTTTCTTTTGTTGTTTCTTAAGAAAGCTTCCAAATATTCTCAGTACATTTCGATTTCACATTGTTTTCTTTCAGAAAAACACCTTTTTTTTTTAATCAATGTATATTTATGCTTCTAGGACCTCGATGACTCTTTGATAAGGCATCTAACTCATGATGGTTTTACCTAGAGGGATTCTGAGAATCCTGGTGTGTACTTTTCTTTTTGTTGTTTTTTAAGAAAGCTTCCAATATTCTCAGAACATTTTGATATCAAATTGTTTCCTGGAAAACACTTTTTTTTTAATCAATTTATGCTTCTGCATTTCATGATGGTTTTACCTAGAGGGATTCTGAGAATCATGGTGTGTACTTTTCTTTTCGTTGTTTTTTAAGAAAAATTCCAATATTCTCAGTACATTTTGATATCAAATCGTTTCCTGGAAAACACTTTTATTTATTTATTTATCAATTTGTATTTATGCATCTGCATTTCATGGATATCAATCATTTCTGCAGAATTTATCTCCCTCATTGCTAAGTTAATTAAGACCTTAATACACTGTTGGTATCACCAACTGCAGTTGCATTTGCCAGACTGTTCTTCCCAACTGAGGCTAAATTAGCTATGGATATTGCTCATGCTGAGATGACAGCTGAGTTTGCTGGTCTTTCTGCAAGAAAAGGTTCTAGTGGAAATCTGAGGGAGGTTGATTTGAATGAGACCCCCATAGCTCAAAACAAGAGACTGCGATCTCGAATGGAAGCCCTCCAAAGAACAGGTAAGTTGAAATGTACTATTTTGCTGGTCAGATTTATTGATTAAGTAAAGTTCTTCCTCTTTCATCTTGGAATGATGTTGAGTCTATGAGTAGTGGTTTCTTTTTTCAAAAAAGGGGAAGAGCATAACTTGGCTTGTTTAGTTAATTTTTTCTTGCTTCAAACGATTTAGTTTATAAAATCCAATGCTGGGCCAATGGCTTTTGTGAAAAGAAATTGCATTTCTTACTATAAAGGCGAGAAGAGAAATAAAGATCCAGCTAATAATAGCTGCAAAATGCTACTTCATGCTGTGATGTTGAAATGGGGTAAAAAGAGTCATAAGAGGCTTCGTGACTTCATGATGAAAACAGGAGAGAGTGCTCTCTACATGCTTCCTAAAAGTGCTCCATGCTGCTTTCCTTTTCCTCCTCCTTGTGCTCCTCTCTCTCTCTCTCTCTATATATATATAGAGTGTGTGGCGCACATGGTGGGTAATGCCAGTTGGGCATTTCAGTGGCTTATGGGGCCAAAATGCATGCATGTCATTTCCTATTGTAACTTCAATTTCAAGCTGATCGAGCGGTGTCACTAATATCTCTTGCGTTGCTGGGAAACGTTCTTGCTTTGGATCACCACATTCTTTGTGATGAACATGCTTTCTAATGCTGAACAAACTGACTTGGAACACGATCTATCTGATTGTAAATTCGAACTCATTTGTTTCAGAAGTCTGTTGATTACATGTTGATATTATGTAAACACAGTTTCTTCGTTGATTTCCGTTGTCAAAGTTTCATGCGGATAAGGTCAGTTCAGTTCAATTGTGTAATTCACTGACGAGAACCCATTGTCATGGTGGGCAGTGGAAATGGGTCGGCGCTACTTTCCTAATTGCTCGGAGGTTCTCGATAAGTTTATGGAGGATGATCTGCCCGACCTGTGCTACCTCGAGAAGGGCACACCCGATGAGCAGAGGATAAAGACGAGAAGGTTCATGGAACTCAAGGACGACGTCCAGAAGGCCTTCTCTAAAGACAAGGCGGAGATGAGCCGGTCAGGGATCTCATCTTCATCGTCCTCATCATCCTTAAAATACAATAACAAGATTAGAAGATCGTGAGGACGCACACGAACCAATATGGAATAAACCAACCTATTGAAGGGCAACTGTTCTTTTTTTTTGGGCAAGGAAGCGAAAAATTTGGCTTCTCTCCTCAATTTGTTGAGCTGACAAAGATACATTCAGATGTTCATAGGATGTTTTGGTAGTGATTTAAGATGTTTTGGTCTTTTTTTGAGGTCTCCACTTGTTCATGCTACCCAACAAAGGGATTTGAATTGGATTATGTACAGTTGTGCATTAATTTGCATCAGTCTGTTTTGCAAATGTTATGTACAGGTATAGTTATTTTCGACAGATCAGAATCCATGTTTTGCTTTTGAATTTTATTTTTTCTGACCATCTCGATCCATCTCTGAGTAAATAAAAGTTATATAATCCGAAAAAAATCCGTGTTGGTAACTAAAACATGGATTCTGATCAGTGAAGTATGCTGAAACTGAAAGTAAAGCCGATACGATATGGTGTTCCTGATCATCAGATAGATGATGATAGATGATGGTTGATGTGTATTGAGTATGACACGCAAGTTCGTTTTAATTTCCTAAATGGCAAGCCTAACCTGCCAAGTCCAATGGCTCCGATTTCAAATGCTTGCAAGCATGCCTTCAGAATTGCGATGTCTTTACCGGATTCGATCAAGCGATGTCACAAACATCTTGACCTTCGATTTCACTGCTATAGTTCTTGGCACCAGCATGGTGCGGATCTCATAATGTACAAAACTAAATCAGAGCAACTGGTGAACAATGATTTTTGTATCACCGATGACACTTACAGCTCGGAAACTATCGCTCTTTCGCTGCATTCAAATATATGTAAGCCTCGATCCGCAGGCGGTACCACTTCTTGGAGTAAGAAATCTATATCAAATTTGAAGACGAAAATTGCTCTGCATCTGCAATTCGTGATTTCTCAAGATTAGCATGTAAGAGACGATGCTTCGGATTTGTAATTATTTTGATCAATAGCTAAAACGATCATGGATCGTTGAATTTAATGGGATCTAACCAGACTACCGACACCAACACACCAGGAGTCTGCTAAAAAAGGAAGCAAGAGTGTGTTGCATATTGCATGATTACAAGCTCAATCTCCAGAAGCAGAGTGCCTTTTTTTCTAATACATGAACAATTACGACACTGATGATTTATCAACACTGATTGAGCAGTGTCGACGGAAGTAATCGCTATGTATGCATTCTGTCGCCTCGATTCGTAGCAATATTTCAGTACTCGTGTTACACCTTGTGTTACCGATTCTATCCTCTTTAGACGCAAACACCGATACATGAGCCTGATCCTGAACAGTTTTCCTATTATGCGAGCAGCAGATCCATGCCATGCCGGAGTTGCTTCACTCAGATGTTCGTAGAACACTTAAAACAGGCTCTTCGATGGACCCCAGCCGTCGCCATAGGTGGCTGCTACAAGTAGCGGGACAGCAAAGCGGCAAGAACGCCCAGGGGCCGCCAGGTACAGGCGAGATGCATACCGAAACTATCGACATTACTGCAATTCATTGCTTGAGAAACCGGCATCTGAAAGCTATACAACCAAGCTAGCGAGGGCAGTTCCGACGATATAATGCAACTGGGTCGATTGAATAAGCTCTTCAGAGCATGGATCGGAGTCTGCTACCGGCAAAGCAGCTGGGACTTTTACTATACAGCAGGATCGGAGCATGGATAGTGTTGAGGCAAGGAGTGAGGGATGGGCGCACCGTGCCATGATCAGTGAAAAAAAAAAAAGCCTCCAATGGAGGACGAGTTAAAAATGAATGAAATCTGGTCCTCTGCCGAAAGGAGATTGGCCATAGTCATGTGTCACAGTCACGAAATTCCTGTAACCAAGGGACCGTGCATGATCGAGGAAGATCTCCCATGGCTAGCCTTTGCACAATTCGCTTCTGATCTCGATAAAGCTACCCAGAATCAATTGGCAAGAGGTCAACGATTACGTGAATTGCTTAAACAATCCCAAGCAGCCCCTCTCACGGTGGAAGAACAGATAATGACTATTTATACGGGAACGAATGGTTATCTTGATTCATTAGAAATTGGACAGGTAAGGAAATTTCTTGTTGAGTTACGTATTTACGTAAAAACGAATAAATCTCAATTTCAAGAAATTATGTTTTCTACTAAAACATTTACTGAGGAAGCAGAAGCCCTTTTAAAAGAAGCTATCTAGGAACAGAAGGAACGCTTTCTACTTTAGGAACAAGGATAGTAGAAATAAATAAATTGATCACTCTTCATCTTTGCGTATTAATTTAATCTTTACTTAATTAATTAAGTAATATAATAATTTTTTTTTGGTTCCCACTAGAATTTCTGGAACCTTCCTAGAGACGGGCAAGACGGTAATTGCGCCAGGATCTAGAACTCTCCTACATAAATGTGGATTTCTGGAAGGTTCTCAGGGATGGGCAAGACAGTAATTGCGTTAGGATCTAGAGCTCTCCTGGCATAAATGTCTGTAGGTGGTAGTTTAGGAGATGCAATCTTATCCACGGGATGAGATCCTGATCAATGGTTGTAATTTGAAGGCCTTGAGTATAAGAAGGGGTGCCATCTCCCTCATTTGTATCCATTCAACCATTTTAGAATCAAAATTCCATTCTCTCCGAGCTTCTATTTTCAAATGGGCTAGGGATCAGATAAGATTCTACTATTATTCAAAAAGAGTAGGAAGTCCCCAGTAGAGATCTTAGTCAAGATAGGGATCAGTAGGAAGTCCCTAGTAGAGATGTTAGTCAAAAGTCGTTTTCAAATGGGCTAGGGATCATATAAGATTCTACTATTATTCAAAAAGAGTAGAAAGTCCCCAGTAGAGATCTTAGTCAAGAAAGTTCGTTTTTAAATGGGCTAGGGATAAGTAGGAAGTCCCTAGTAGAGATCTTAGTCAAGAATGTAAAAAGCAGGAGTCTTCAGAGGGGTAGAAAGTAAAGAGGGGCTAGCTCAAGGACTAGAGTACAAGGTAAGGTTATGTTAATGACTAGGCTAACTGCTAATATTAGGCTAAGGCTAATAGATATATGTCTTGACCTTTACTCCTACGGGCAAGGAAGTTATCAAAGAGCAGTCTTTCAAGTAGGGATAGTTCGGATGCTCATATAGCAATTTTGATATAAGGAGGTTAAGAGAACAACTGTCATCTTTGTTAAAGGGGAAAGGGCTAGATCAGTTCTACCAATACCAGTAGTAGTAGTAGTAGTCTCCGTAAATATACAGTAACAATAGTGAAAGTAGCAGTCTTTTCATCTGGTCCGATGAAATCTTCACCGGTCGCTACGTTGGAGTTGGAGACAACCAATTGACCCTGCCTCTCAATGTCGACGGCCGGGTCCGCTCTGTCCCGTGCACAGGGTTTGGGATGACGTTACCGGATGCCGAGTCGGTGGAGAAGAATGCTTGTTCTGGTCTGACGAAACAAAGGGTTCTACCAATACCAGTAGTAGTAGTCGTCTCCGTAAATATACAGTGACAATAGTCTCTCAATGTCGAGGGGAAAGGGTTCTACTAATACCAGTAGTAGTCAGTTTTGATATAAAGAGGTTAAGAAAACAGCTTTCATCTTTGTTAAAGGGGAAAGGGTTCTACCAATACCAGTAGTAGTAGTCGTCTCCGTAAAAATATAGTGACAATAGTGAAAGTAGGGCAAAAGTCGTGATCAATCCAAAAGAGAATAAAGTTGTGATCCATGATCTCGTTCCAAGCTAGAAGCAATGTCGAGGGGAAAGGGTTCTACCAATACCAGTAGTAGTCAGTTTTGATATAAGGAGGTTAAGAGAACAGCTTTCATCTTTGTTAAAGGGGAAAGGGTTCTACCAATACTAGTAGTAGTAGTCGTCTCCGTAAATATACAGTGACAATAGTGAAAGTAGGGCAAAAGTACCAATACCAGTAGTAGTCAGTTTTGATATAAGGAGGTTAAGAGAACAGCTTTCATCTTTGTTAAAGGGGAAAGGGTTCTACCAATACCAGTAGTAGTAGTCGTCTCCGTAAATATACAGTGACAATAGTGAAAGTAGGGTAAAAGTCGTGATCAATCCAAAAGAGAATAAAGTCGTGATCCATGGTCTCGTTCCAAGCTAGAAGCAAATGCTGGACAGAAGCCCTATCTTCATTTAAAACCTCAAATTAATGTATCATGAGTCGAATTAATATATCATGAGTCAATTAGGATATATAAACTATTGTATACACACCAATTCTCCGATGTGGGACTTACTCGTGTATTTTAATACTTTTGTCTTATGTTTTCGTGACTCCTTCCAATTATTTATTCTTCGGAAAATTGGTTTTTCAATTTAGATTAGTCGATGCACATACTTTTTGTGTCGAATCATAAATATTCAATGGCTATCAAATACTTAATAAAGTGAACAAATTGCATCTCCTAAAACCGAGAAAAACATTTATTAATTTGTGGGAAGAGAAAAGAACTTCTTGAGCCCTAGTGGCAGTCTTATTTTGACTTTAATCAGTCACAGGTCAGTTTTTTTTTTTTTTTCAAAAGAAACCCATCATGAAAACTTTCCAAACACGAAGGCTTCAAGCTGCATTGCTTGCGCCGCAAGCAGCCCTGCGCAGGACCGCGAAATGGAAGACGCACGCGTTCGTGTCCCACAGCATCCCGATCTCGTCGTCCTTCCCCAGCCCTCGCCGCCGGACGAACCGCCGGTTCCAATCCCCGTTCAGCAGGTAGCTGTTCGACGACGCCCAATGCCGGAACACGAGCCGGTGCTCGTTGCCCGTGTCCACATCCCTTACGGCCACTTCCATCCCTTCCTGGCTCTTGACCGGCCTCACCGTCTCTTCACCCATCCACTGGAGCACGTGGATCCTCACGGCATCCCGCGGGAGCAGCAGCCGCGACAGGTGCCCGAGGTCGCTGGGCTTGAGCTTCTTCTTGATCTTCCACGGGTCCTCGTAGAGTACCAGCTCCGTGGAGACGCCCGGGTAGCGCTCCTCTCCTTCCTCGCATCTCGGGACAGGCCGGTTGTTGTTCCTTATTGGGACGGCACTGCCCGACGATCGCCTCGTCTCCACACATGTAATGTGGGTTTCGTCGGAGGCTGACGGCTCCAAAGATTCCCGCCCATCACGCGTGGCGAGAGCGGTTTCTTGATAACGGTTGCTGCCATTATTGTCCCCGACCGAGGAAGAGGAGCTTTCTTGAATGTCGGTGCAGGCCTGAGTAGGGAATAAGACGATGGTTCGCGTGCTCCCATTCCTCCTCTCATCATCACCATTGTTGTGGGCTGCATCGGAAACGCAGGACGAAAAGGTCACCGACGACGGCGCCGGTGGCAAGCCTCCATCCATGATGATCGGAGGAGACTTGGGGTTGAAGAAATCAAACATGCGTTTCCTAAGTCAAAATCAAGTTGTGAAGTGCGAACTTTAAATACGGAGTAATTTCCTAATTTAGGCTGGATTAGGAAAGAGAAATTTCCAGGTAGTGCAGTTTGTGCAGAACTACACGTCTCCTAAATTGTGATGATTTAACGTAAGCATATAACGAAAGATTATTAGATTCCACGTGTTTCGCTTTTATCTCTTCATAAAACATGTTCAGTTTGAATGAAAAGTTGTAGAATCCCAAGGATTAACTCCCTTTTCTTGGATTAATTTGAAGTGTGCAGCCCTTGTAATCTTTCTATTTCACAATCCGTATTCATCACTATATCGATAGTTGGTCCCAAAAAATAAAAAAATTTGGCCCAACTTATAATTGCCTTTGTATATATATAATTATCAAATCTTTCCCTAATACCTCTCGAGGTAGGTGACGCCACAAAGATTGGGACTAAACCAAATGCATTCCACTCTTTTACAGCAGCGACAGAATGTAACTGCGGAGAAAAGTACCCTTCAGAAAACTGCAGAGATCCTGCAGGTTGGGATCTCCATTTATGCTCCTGGATATTTGCTTGATACCCTCCTGACCAGATTGGTTATCAATCAACAATGGCTGCGGCACAAACCCGGCCTGCTTCCAGGTGCAGACCAATGCCATGCCGTGGTTGACGGTCTCTAGAAGAAAATTGCTTAGGTATGCTAGACAAGAGAGCACCCAGAACTTAATGATGTCACATATAAAGGAATGGTTCAGGGACACAGGAACGAGGACGCGATCCACTGAACTTGCGACTTTGAAAGCAAACCAGCATGTTCAGATGCTGCTTATTTATAGGTCTGGACTCTGGTAAACTAATAACATGGGGCAACTTTCGGAACATTCGATTTTGAAAGCAAGGATTACACAAAATGAGAAACGCAGTGCATTGATAACTGCAAACTTTCCTTGATTGCCTGCTTAAGCAGGGTCTTGAAGGCACTTGTTAATAAGATTCTTTGTTAATTTAGAGAAAAAAAACTATTACTGCAACAATCCTTCACAGCTGAAAGAGAGTCCTAGGCCCATACAGTCTCCCCAAATCATCAAAACAATCAACCTTGCCTAGTACGATTTGCAGACAACATTGTTGAGGCACATCTAACTATGATTAAATGTTACAGTGATGAGCAATTACATGCAAAGAACCGGCGACAAAAGCATCTGGCAACTTTTTCATTACTTAATTTCATTGGTAAAAGAACCCAGTACCATGTACCAAAATGCTCTCATTGAAAACGTTTTTAGAAATTTTGTGTACACTGATGGCATCAAAGAATCTACACTAAAAAGAATGTCAGGAAGGGTATCTTTAGCCTGAATTTGGTGACTGTTTTATACTTTCCCACATCTCTGCACCATCAGGATGAACATCTACAAAATACCGTACAAAACGAGCATCCGAGCATGCGAGGATGGAGCTGATGGACATCATTGGCTTGACTGCACCTCTATCCCTTGACCAAATGTACATTGATACTCTTTTTTGTATTCTCTCCATATCATAGCATAAATATGCTGGAAAGGCCACAAGGATTTCCAGTGGATAGCCCAATTGGTTGATTAAGTAATCAATCTTCTTCTCAATGACATCTTTTGTCTGGTTCAGCACCGTAGGAGCTTGTTTAACAATTTTTGAGGCCAAATTGAAGTCCAGACCAGCTTGTACAAGACAGTCAAACCTTTCTTGCAACTGATCCCCTCTTCCTCTAAACCGTTTCAATGCTTTTGTCATCTCCTCTGAGTTTTCAACAAAGCCTAACCTCATCAAGAATGTTTTTTTCTCTATGTATTTAGTTGGATCTTGGTACAGTGTCCCTACCCTCCACTTGGATGCCAACTGGAACAATTGCAAAGGATCTTCCTTTATCATAAGAGCTAAGCAGTCTCTTATAACTTTCAATTCTTTACAGACAGTTTTGGGTCCTTTGAGGGAAGATGAGGCCAGAAGCTTCATGTGGTTGGAAACTATATCAGCTATTAAATCCATTTCCACTCTGATTTCAGTCAGAAAGCTTACAGCTTTTGAGATATTTTTCAAGGACTTCTCAGACAGAATGAAGGGATTTTCAGCAAACAGTACATAAGCCTCATCCACATTGATGCCCACTTTCAATAATAGGCCAAAAACCACATACACCTTCCTTCCCGAGCCATTGAACAGAAAAGCAGGATTTCTCTTGAATAATTCACCCATCTGATTCTCTCCATTATTCGCTTTCTCAAGGAACTCTATGGTGTCAAGAATTCTGCCCCAACTGTATCTTTTCTTATCAGATAAATACTCACCGATACAATTAATATCTATGCCATGCCCTTTCAGTTTATTTAGGACCTTGACAAACTGTAAATCAATGCCACTGACCAACAGTGTAGGGCAACAAATCACCAGCTTGATAATTGTCGATTTACTCAGACCTATATCCTCGTACGCCTCCAATCTTGATATCAACACCCCAATATCGCACCGAAAAATATCTCTCGCTTCTTTAAAAATCTTACCAATCTTGTTCCTCGGAATCCCGTAATTACACAGAGTCTGAAAATTCTCCAGCATGAGATGATCATCACTTAAAAACATCATGTTCCGCGGAAGAAGCCCCTGCACCTCAGATGGGCGCATGCCCAAGCTCTCGAAGAAGGGCTCGAACTCATTGATAGGATTATACCTAAGAAACCTCTCTATAGCCGGAGCAACTTCTTTTCAGCATTGACATTGGAGAGCAGATCCTGCACGAAGTTTGGCGAGTTCTTGCTAATGTACTCAGCGTCGGAGAAGCTGAAGCTCCTGGTGCAGTGCAAGTAGTCGAAGAGCGCGTCCTGCGCCTTGCTCCTGGTGACACGAGAGAACCGGTGAGCCAACCGAGTCCCTGCCGATTCGCTCAGCTCGAGGCTCGAGCGGCTAAAACATCGAACCTTCAAGGAAACGGGAGACGGGTCCATTTTGGTTCGGGACATTTCGCAAACACAAGGAGGGCATAGGAGACGGTGACCGAGTTGAGCCATCATTCCAGACAAAGGGGCCAACTTTCCGCGGATTCTGGCCGTAAACATGTCACGGCACCATTTGGGTTGAACCTATGTGGAATGATTAAGCGAAGAGGCTTCGTGGGTCATTCACCATGGCTCTTGGCGGCCGACTCTGCAGCTGAAAATGGAACGGCGGCAGAGAAACCGGAAGAGGGTCTTGACGGCTTGCTCTGCGGCGGCGGCGAAGCCAGCATCGACGGCTGCTTCCGGGTCACACGCGCCGGAGCTCGAGTTCAGCTCCGGCCGAATGCAAGGGACGGTGGAGAAGATAAACCCTAGTAAACCTCGAAGAAGAAGGGGGGAATGCAGGGGGAACACAGGCGGGCAATTTACCCTTAATTTTCCACGTTTGTTTTTTTTTTCCCTTTCTGTTTGCTTGCATGTCAAGAATTATAAGACTGCGGAGAATTATGTTTGAAATCTAAGTTCATGACAATTGAATTAATCATAGCCGTTGATTATGTGATTATTATAAAACCCAATTGTAATGATTGCACTCAATTCGCGATCTCAAAAACAAATGACCGAGAAAATTCCTAATTTTGGCATGAGCCTTCAAATTTTTTTGACTTTTTGATCCAATTGGAAGAAGTCTAATTTTCGAAGTATTAATTGATCACATAATACCAAAATACAAGTCAATAAGTTGGAACTCAAACATAAAATTCAATAATCAAAAACTCCAAATTCTTGTCATACAAGTCAAACCAGCCTCATTTTCCTTAAAAATCAACGAAAGTGAATAGCCGCATCCTTCATGACGTCCATGCTCGTTAAGCTAGCAATACCCTAAGAGATTGTTAAACAAATCCAGAATGACAGCCTGAAAAACCTCATGTGGCAATGCCACACAGATCTATTCATACTCCATGGAGGATCAATTTTTTATCCTTTTGGATTAAATTCCAGCTATCCGTTCATACATCCTCTAATTTGAAAGGAATATGACTTTCCTGATCAACTTCGATGGTTATTATGGTACTTAACCAATAAGTGTTTAATAGCTATCGAAATTCCAACCATAAGATTCATTGACAACCTTACCAGGATATTCGACTCTAACAAAACATTGAAAATGAATGTGTCAGAAATCTCTTAGCCTTCATAAATTGATTTTATCCTCCCACTCACTAGAAGCAGCTCTTACAGGAAGAACTAAGAACTGTCCGACGAGACCCTAAAATCCACACTGTTCTGTTCTTCCGACGACCATGGGCTTTTTGTAAAAAATAATGGCAGCATCACTAATGCCTCACAAATTATAGGAACCACATCCTATAAACCTCAGCCACACCTTAAGGAAGCTCGGATTTACAAATCTTTTTTAAGACCAATTGGTTGCTGTGAACAACAGTACCAAGAACTCCAAAGAGTTTTGTGCCAAGAAAATAAAATCATTCATGAAGATGTATGGAACTATAATGTACTCATTGCATGGGATCATTATAGCATTATACCAAAAGCCAAAGAAACACTTGAGGAATTCAGACAAGTTGCATCATCACAGGAGCAAGAAACAACAGACATAGACAACCCTGCACAATCATCCCAAGACCCTTATGCACAATGGGGGTTCTCTTTCTCAAGACCCCTATGATCATAGACCTCTGTTCTTATCCCTAGAAATGGACACATCTTACTATGCTCAATTATCTAATTGGTCTCAGCTAAACATGCCTACCAACACTACGGGATCCTCCAGGAATCATGAAGAAGTATCTTCATCAAACAAGGCAAACATGTGGAATGCTCAAACTCTCTCACCATATCCACTTACAGGACTTGAGCAAAAATACGAAGAACAACTTATGGCAAAAATGCACAGTTTGATGACTCAAACTATGACTACAATTTTCATGACAAAAGAGATCGCTGACTGTAGCAGATCATTGTAGCAAGTCACTATAGCAATGTCATTGTAGTAGTAGGTTAGGAAATCACTGTTCATTGTCACTGTTCATATCGTCAAGAATAATTTCCTATCGGATTTTCCGAGCCTCTATTTGTTTTAGGACCCGTGAGCTTGATCTTTGTTTGTATGTAACCTCCTAATGTCTATAAAAGGCAATGAAGATGTAATGTGTTGGGCAGAGTCCTTTGAAGTAAAGTGAATATTTTGCTAAAACTCTCGATGTCTTTCTAAACACTTCTTCTTCTCCAACTTGATAGGATCCTTTGAGAAATGCAGCTCGAGTTACAATCTTGACATTTCGAGTGTCTCTAGGCTTTGAACTAAAATTTATAGTAGTTTTCTACTAAAAGGCTATCCTTGAAGGGTTTAAACAAGAAGTTCGCCCATAGTGGGAAAGCATACATGTTGGAAAACTGACTCTGTCTTCCATAGTTCTAAGCCTACAAGTCAAACAAGTCTTGTTTTCCTTAAAAATCAACGAAAGTGGATAGCCACGTCCTTCATGATGTGGGGGACATGCAACCTATTCTCAGTACCTCAATTGGAAGAAGTCTAATTTTTGAAGTATTAATTGATCACATAATACCAAAATACAAGTCAATAAGTTGGAACTCAAACAAAAAAATTCCTTTTGATTCTATGAATCCCCATGATTCAATAATTAAAAACTCAAAATCCTTGTCATACAAGTCAAACGAGTCTCGTTTTCCTTAAAAATCAACGAAAGTGGATTGCCACATCCTTCATGACATGGGGGGCATGCAACATATTCTCAGTACCTCAATTGGATGGTACCTCAAAAATAGATGAGAATTTCTTTCGTTGATTGAGGAAATTCCTAATTTTGGCATGAGCCCTCAATTTTTTTTGACTTTTCGATCCAATTGGAAGAAGTCTAATTTTCGAAGTATTGATTGATGATATAATACCAAAATACAAGTCAACAAGTTGGAATTCAAACAAAAAATTCAATAAGTAAAAACTCCAAATCCTCGTCATACAAGTCAAACGAGCCTCATTTTCCTTAAAAATCAACGAAAGTGAATAGCCGCATCCTTCATGACATATGGGGACTTGCAACATTTTCTCGATATCTCGATTGGATGGTACATAAAGCTCACATGTTCACACTCGCTAAGTCATCTCATTACATTAAATTTCATTGAAAAAAACTTAAAAGTATGAGTAATCGAAATGCATTAATTCAACCACATCGATTTTCTTCGATTTAACATTTCATCTGGACCCACCATGCACAGCTCCCTTCATAACAATTTGGTATAGGAGGAACTTTACATGGGAGACACGATTGATCCTACATAACTTCAGCAAAAAAACGAGATTGATCCCACATAAACCTAGGCAAACGAATTCGGTAATTCGACCAAAAAAAAGATTTTTTTTTATAGGTAAAAACAAGAAAAGTTGACTTTGGGAACGTGTAATTCCAATGCCCTGGGCATCGGGGTGTTCGAATTATCCCGTGAATTTTTCAATTGATTTTCCCGGTGGTTGGCAAAAAAGGAGAAGGGAACTTTTTTTTTTATGAAAATGAAATCTAAAGTTGTGATTTTTCTTGGATGGAATTGCAAGAAATGGCAATCCCATCCCACGACCCAATCCGAGAGAGAGAGAGTAGAATTCACAATCAGACAGCAACTCCTATTTGCCCTCACGCACTCCGCCTGCCTGCCTGCCTGCCTGCCTCCCCACCCAATCCCCCTCTCTCTCTGTCTCTCTCTCTCTCTCTAGCCTTCCTTCATACTTTATTCGTTTGGCAATTCGCCCAAAAATCATTGCTTTCGGTGGGAGATTCCCATTTCGATCGAGAGTTAGCCTCTGGGGTGGTTGAATCTCATCTGGGTTCCCGTCGTTTCGCCTCGTGATTTCGAGTTCCGATTTGCCCATCTGTCGAAAACCCCCAACCGCATTGTGCATTTTCCCTCTCCCCCTGGATTGGTTGCGTTCTGGGTCGGTTCCGGCTTCGATTCCCTCATCTGGGTTCGGGGCGCTCGGCCGGCGTTCGCGCTCTTTCGGTTCGGTTCGGTTCGGGTGAGTGGCGTTCTCGTTTCCCCGCATTGTGCTCTCCGGTTGTATTCGTGGTAATTTGTGCTCTGCGACTTGGGTTTTGCACTATTTTCTTGGGAAGTGATTCTGGGTCGGGAGTCCATTTTCTATGCGTGTGTTGCTCGAGCACCCTCTTCATTACCTTGCAAGCATTTGCTTTTCTCTGCTTCCCCTTTTCGTTTTTTCGCGGGATAGATGGAATTAATAGGTGTGTGATTGTATTAAGAGTTCTTCCAGTTCAAGTATCAAGTATTGTACTTGTTGTTGTTCTAGGAGCTGATCTTTGCTCTGCTAGTAAGGACTTATCTAGCACCATCTTGTGGTGCGATTTTAAGGTAACATATGTTCGTGGGATGACCGTGTTTTGGTTAACAGAGCAGAGCGTGCGAGCATTCTTATTTTCGGTTGTGCTTTTGGTTGTTTGATCAGTGCCGGCATGGATCGATGTGTGTTTGAGGTTCAGATCTCTTTTGGTCGCTGTTACTTGTTTGCCCATGCCCTGATGCCTCGCTTGTTAACGTTACATACTTTCCCATTGACACCTTCAAAGTGTCTTCTTGGAACAGCTCTTGTGTTGGATACCTTGCCTCCATTGAAGTCCTGTTTTTCATTCTTTTGGGTCATAATATCACATTAAAGTGCTTGATGTGCGCATTAAAGCATAGAATGAAAACCATAATGGATAATCTTGAAGCTCTGAGTGATTTTCATGTTCTTTATTTCTGGCTGTTACCAAAGTAGAGCTCTTGGTGAGTGTGATGTGTGCAATTATCTTGAATAATTTCCTTTCAAACATTATGGTTGTGCAAGTTTAGAGAGAACAAAGTAAGGGAAAGAACAACAAGCATTGATGTGAGGTTGATGCAGATTAGAATGATTTAACTGGTTATGCTTAAACATTGCCCAGAGAGTAATAGTTTCATTGTTATCGCTGCAGTTTCTTTGGCTGTTATTACTTACTCGAGGTTATGCATTCTTTTCTCTTGCCATCATGTATTGGGATCAAAATATACATAAAGATTTCACCAATCTGTCATCATCAATTTGACTCTTCTTCAGTATTTTAGTCCCCTTTTTTAATATGTAGTCTGCTAAAGCATATTCAATAATTTGTTGGGAAAATCCATCATAGGCTCTTAGCTACGACTGACTAATTTGCTGATGCTGCTATCGATTACTGGAGTTTCTTTCTTGGTCCTTTTCTTTTGTCAAGCCTTATGCCTGGAAATCATTGCCATCAATCATTTTGCTTTGCAATAATAGTTCTTGAATTGGCAAGCTTTTCTAAAGATATGACTCTTTCTAGGTCGTACATGAAAAGCATATAGGGAAGTTTTCTTTATCAACTTCACTAAGACGCTGAAAATTATTTTCTATCAAGTGAACTTGTCATTATGGTGCTGGAGATGACTTATCCTTTCATATGCCTTGCAAATTTACCAGCTCTCTTATGAATTGCTGTTGCAGCATAAAGAGCCAAAATGGATAGGGGAAGACAGTACTAGAAGAGGCAGGAGGCACAAACAACCTGGAGATCCATATGTGACCAAAAGAGTTCATCATGCGGGCAATTTCCAACAACACTGCTATGACTATGGAGGCTTACAGGAGCCAGGCTGAAGTGTTGGTCAAAAGCTATCTATTAGCTGATACCATAGTTCCATTTACGTCCGTCGTAGCTGGCATTTTGGCCTGTAAATTGGTATGCTCTTTCAGCAAATTTTCTCTTTTCCCTTCGAATGTGAAGTTTTTTTTCTCCAATTTTGCTTGGCATTCTGAGTTTTGGCTGGGTCCTCGGTTGTAGCAATGCTATTTCCATAATTGACAGTGACAAAACCTCTTTTAACTAGAAAAGTATACATGTGATCAGACATCTTCTTTCTACATTAGTAGCATTGTTATTACTTTACTTTCCTTTTCCTGACATTCAAATATCTTACAGGTGTATGATCTCAGCGAGTTAGTCAGTATGTTTTACTTCAGAACTTATTCAAGTCTGACAAAAACGCATCGCACTGAGTGGAATAACCGGTGGGTGGATATGATAAAACCTGCTTAGTGAGTTATAAGTATAGCTTTATGGTTGCTTCTAATATCAATCTTTTTTTAGTGGTATGTCAACAGTCCATGCCATTTTCATCACGACCATGTCACTATACTTTGTGTTCTGGTCTGATCTCTTCTCTGATCGACTTGCTGGCCCTGTGACTTTTCGACATTCACCTCTCTCTAATTTTTTCCTTGGGGTAAGTTTCTCTCCTCCTGAATTCATTTGAAGTTTTGTCTTCTTTCTGAATGGTTGGAACATGACCGTCCATGCATAGAATGCAATGTAGACTAGTTCTAAGCCTTTCTATGCCAGAAGACTATCTATTAATGAAAGTATTTTCCCCTTTGGAAAGGTCCTATGTCTATAGTATGCAGAAACTTATTTTCTAAGACTGATACGTTCATATTATATCGATGTAACTAGGATTGATTTAACTAGCAATGTGTTGGGCAATGAGTAGAGTTTATGAGCATATTCTTTAGTCAGATAGCCTATATCATATTCAATGTTGTGCTTTTCCACCTCCTTTCTTATGTGACTTCTCATTAAACGAATATATATTTGCAATGTCATAAGTTTTGAATCCTGACATTTCTTTCCTTTTCAATAAAGTAAAAAGGGGAGGACAACATATTCAAGTCAAAACTCGATATGGGGAAGTTTTCCTGCATAAATTGCTTTGAAATCTGGTTAAGAGGAGCCATCTACTGTTGAAATTGTATATTTTCTTCATTTCTCACTACTATTGTGGATAGAAAGAGTCTCCACCGGGGTTCCATTTCCAATAAACATGTTGAAACCATAGGACAAGTCCTTAGTAATTGACTCCCTACAGCCTTGCATTTACAAAGAGGGAAATCGTGCTTAAGGTTTTAACCGGATCTCTGTGGGGTGCGCACATGAGTGATAAAGCCACCTTAAATCCAACTTAAATATGACTTTGCGAAAGATACTAACAAAAAACCTTGTGAATTATGAACAAAATTAGCTGTAACTTTTATACAGACCTCCGCTGTCTTGATGATAGTTTTTTATTCCCCCAGCCCCAGCCTTCAGTTCTGGTGGTGATGCGCTCTCATAATTTTTATTCTCCCAAGTCTTCTCTAGAGAGGTTTAGTTTCTTCTGTTGTAACAAACACTCTGTAGGTCTTCATTGAGAGGGCTAGCAAGTTCCCTTGGTAAATGCCGGAATTTTTGAACAAGCAGAGAAGCCTTCTGATTGGATAGAGAATTGTTCCTCCAGTCCAAGTGAAAACATAAATTAAAGTAGCAAATTTGAGCAATTGTTAACTGCGATTTGAAGTTATATGTACAGTAGCCATTCTGAAACGTAGATCTCAAAATGCGTACTGCCTCTTGAGGAGCAAATTATATTTATTGCCATCTGTAGGTCTTCATTGAGAGGGCTAGCAAGTTCCCTAGGTAAATGCCGGAATTTTTGAACAAGCAGAGAAGCCTTCTGATTGGATAGAGAATTGTTCCTCCAGTCCAAGTGAAAACATAAATTAAAGTAGCAAATTTGAGCAATTGTTAACTGCTATTTGAAGTTATATGTACAGTAGCCATTCTGAAACGTAGATCTCAAAATGCGTACTGCCTCTTGAGGAGCAAATTATATTTTGCCATCAGTAGACAGTGCGGAAACAGCTGTATTATGATCCATTTTATTAATCATTGTGCTTAATAAGTTGATGTTTGAAGTTTGCCAGCAGCACCAAAATTTTTTGAGGACAAATCCATTTAAAGAACTTGTAGAAGCACACTTCTTTGTAGAAACAATTGCTTTGGTTATGTGCTAAATTGGCTATCCTTGGCAGCAGTCCAAGATAAGGTCCACCTGATTATGTTCTTCTTTGAAAAGAATCTGCAACATTTTTACAGGGAATGTTTTGCAGGGTTGCAACACCATTTTTTCATTATGTCCTTTTACTTGCTTGCCTAGATAATCAACAGTTATGGCCCTTATGAAGATATTGCTCAAAGTGAAATCACTTGCCCTACATGATCCTCCCTGCCCTGGCCTATTCTCTGCTTATCATGCACCACTTAGGGACCCCAATGCTTTTCCAAAGAAGCTAGAATTTTCGAAATTTGTATGATCCGATATCTCTTGTTCTGCATTATATTTTCAATTGATAAGTCTAAAACACAATTCCATCATCCTTCAAGCTTTTCCACTCCTAGATGCAAAGTAATGCATTTAGAGTTATATTATTAATGAACTCTAGCCTGTTATAATCCTTCCTCTTCAAAATGAGCTCAAAATTCTGAGAAATTTTTGTCCATAATCGTTCCTACCTACTGTCAATCCTCATTCAGTGATCAATTTTTGAACAAAGTATTTAGCAGCATAAATAGATCTTAGCATAATCATAGATGCAGTGCCAGCTTGAACCAGAGTAGCTCTAGTAGTCAATGAGCGGCAATCACTACCACAAAATACACTACACTGGATTCCCAGCTGTTCTTGAGTAAATTTTGTTCCTCATACCTTGTACTTTGGAAATATCTTATACATTCACCGGGACACTTTTTGAATGGTGAACCTTGGCTTAGATTTGACTTCATGTTTGGGAAATCAACAGAGTTCCTCTGGACAAACACAGGTAAGTGCTGTGTGAACTGAGGTGGCCTGAGCTAAGTGGACTATCCTGTGTGATAATGATATATTAGAATGGTAGGCTTCACTTGAAGTTTACTTCTATTATCATATATACTTTCTATGGATGCACCCTGTTGCTGCATTGATAGCTTGCATAATTGCCGATATATGTTGCGATGGTTCTTCAGCTGGTGGAAAATCTTTTGGCAGGTTTCTGTTGGGTATTTTCTTTCAGATCTCGGAATGATATTATGGCTCTATCCGTCTTTAGGTGGAATGGAGTATGTAAGTGATTTCTTGCTTATGGATCCATTGATTTTATAATAAGTTTTCCTTCTTGTTGGAGCATCAGTGAAGTTTTCTTGCTCGTGCATCTTTTCGTCCGTACTGTCATCTCAAACTAATTTTATTTCTTTCTATTTAGCAAGGTAGTGAGACTTAACATTGAATTGGTAGCTAAATGAATAGGGAGATTGAAAAAGAGTTAAATCTTCATAATTAAGACAGATCTTTGGCTGAGTCTGATGATTTATTGAATTTACTAAATACCGTTTGTCAAAACAAAGTTCAATTCTGAAACAATAACCTTGAATGGAGTTATATGTTCAAATATGTGGATGATTTGACTTATGCAAATACACTGAACAAGAGAAAACGGTAGATTTCTTCATAGAGGCAAGTAATAGCTGCTGATGAGTCAGTACCCCTTGGTTTCAGGTTATACATCATTCGCTTTCTGGAATTGCTGTAGCCTATTCTATGGCTTCTGGGGAAGGGCAGCTTTATACATACATGGTCCTTATATCCGAGATTACGACTCCAGAGATCAATATGAGATGGTATGTTTGTTATAACTGGAGTCCTTTATTAGCTTTTCGAGTAGTCACTGTAATATGCATTTTGAAGGTTTCTCGACACTTCTGGGATGAAGAAGTCTGCTGCATACCTCATCAATGGCGTAGTCATCTTCATTGCCTGGTTGGTGAGTCTCTATTCTATTTCTTTGTCCTTCCGAGATCTAGACTCTCAGAGGCAATATCGAGACGGAGAAAATATCTTAGATATCTGCTTGGAGGGTTGTTTATTACACCTAGGCCAGGGTATGCTGATTGTGTCTGTCAACCTTGTAGAGATATTTTCCCACTTCATATTCAGATATATCATGAACTGTCATGACTTATGTGGGAGAAGCTCTTTTTTGAGCAGGTTCTGATATAGTGCTAAGCATACTCTATGTTATGTGCAGGTAGCCAGGGTGCTTCTGTTCGTTTACTTGTTCTACCACGTTTATTTGCACTATCATCAGGTGAGAGCAGCTTTCTGAGAACATGCGTTTAATTTGTATCTCCAACTTTCCAAGGAATCTCCAACTTCAGATTCCTTGGAAGACCTGTTATGTACTTCATCATAACTAGTTAGTGTCTTCTTTCGTGGTGTGCATACAAAGTCATGGCACCTTTTTTAATGGACAGCACTGGCTGTTGGAGATGTCAAGAATTTGATATTAGAACTTGAAATTTGTGGATCCTAACAAGATTTGAGTAACTGCCCTTCAGGGAAAAAGAAAGACGTAATGAACTCAGCCTGTTAAGCATTATTTTTCTGGCTTCCCAGGCATGTGATGCACATCTCATTGTTTTTAATCATATTAATAGTAAAGCAAGTATACTTCTTTAAAAGCCCAATACTTACTAGTTCAATGGTATTCTTGTCTAGTAGTGTAGTCTGTTGTCTTTCGACCTGTCCATCGGTTACTTCTGTATTCACATACAAATCTCAGCGATGATACCATGCCACTTTTCTTCTTGGCAGGTCATTGAGATGCACATATGCGGGTATCTATTGGTCTTTGTGGTGCCGGCAGCGCTTGCGCTCATGAACCTGATGTGGTTTGGGAAGATCATCAAGGGTTTGATGAAGACATTAGCTAAAAAGCGGTGAAGATCACACATACGTTCTGCCGTTCGTTTTGCCGCATGCCCTCCCAGATTCTCTGTTGTAAAATTTGTGGTTACGTTACCCTCATAGTAAGAAGTCTAAACAGCCCACAGAATCAATATGATCATCAAACTGACCGATAATCTTGTCACTGTACATGTCGATAGTTTCTGATTCCTATGCCATATATAATGGGAAGGAAGTGAGGTTTTCTTAGACTCTGTGGACTGGTGGTGTTGCTGATTTTGTAGTCTTGATGATGCACTGACATGATCTGTTTGAGACCCGCAATGCCAAGTGGGTTTATGGAACACAAGTTAACATGATTTCCAAGGCCACTGGCAATTGCAAGTAACATGGAAAAGATTGAGACTTTTCTCACAAGGTAAACATCAAACGAGAGGGCGACGAGCCAGGAAGGTAAGCAGCCAAACGGGAGAGAGTCAATGATCGATGAAGCCAAGAACAGCAGTCATCACAGACAAAAGGGTGGCAGATGAAACCCAAGAAGAGAAGGCAATGTGCCTGCAAAAATGATGTGCATAAGCGGGATAAAAGTAGGTGATCGAAAGCCGAAAGGGTGGGCGGATCTCTAGGAGTAAGAAGTAAGTAAGTTAAAAACGAATCTTTTAAGCAAGTTAAAAACGAATCTTTTGAGCCGGCATAGGTTTGTTTGAAGGAAAAGTGTTTTTGGGAAATTGTTTTTTGACTTTGTGATGATTGGACGATGGAAAAATACTTTATCTATGGAAAACAAGTTTAGATTGATGAAAAATAAATTTTCTTTTCGGTAAGAAAGAAATCACTTTATGTAGATTGCTAAACAAATGAAAATCAACCATTTTCCTCAAAAATGATTTTCATGAAAAATATATTCTTTTATCATGAAGTTTTCGTCAAAATAAATATACTTTTTATCTGTTTTAAGGAAGTCTTTCTATTTTTCAGCAAATGAACAAGAAGTGATTTAGGAAAGGACTTGCGTATTGGACCGATGGTCTCAATCATTTTTTTTTTCTTCTCTATATTTCTGGAATATTGTGTCCACGGACAAATGTGTCATTTCATACTTTTTGCTTTATCTTTCACACGTTTTAATATTGAAAATTTTTCTATCCTATAACAAATTTTCTTATAAGATTTCAAAATCTAAAAAATATTATTCTTTTCCATAAATAGCACTGCATATTGCTTGTATTGTCCATTTTCATCACAAATTTCTTTATGTTACTCTCATAACTCAAAATCCCCTAATGTAATGATGGTGCTTGATGGTTTGGATGTCAATTTCCCGTGTTGCCGCGTGAAAAAACAACTAAGTTAGCAACTACTAATAGAAAAGGCCAACCTAACTTTATTTTTTTCTTAATTTTGTTCATAATCCCTTTCTCGCTCATTTTCAGTACGCTATCGTATTACTTTTTATTTCTCATATGGGAATATTCGTTTGAATCCCGATAACTATAATTTATCACGTTACTTAATATATTAATTGAGTAATTAATCTACACATTCGATGGTCACGCTTTAATTTTCGGCACTTGAAGTCATTGAGCACCTTGGACAACTTTCATCTGCCAACCAACTTAATCAATGAATCTGAATGAAAAATTCATTTGATGTGATATCGTGGAACTCAAAACGGTCAAAAGAAAATTTTCACTGGATGAAAGCTGAGTTTTCCCTACTTATTTTCAGGTTTCGTCGAGGCATTTGTAGATTAAAAATTTAGCCAAACATTTAATAGGATTATGATCCGATTGAGATTCCATCGTCATCATCATTATTTTATTTAGATTTTTATTTTATTATTTGTCGTCACGATGGGAGTACTTGTAATTAAATAAAACCGTCTCATACATTTTTTTGCCCTTTTAACAATTAAAAGATGGCCGAAGACATGATCAAGGAAAGACAGCGGGAAATTATCAATTGCCTAGACCAACATGGACATGGAAAACCCCAAATTGGCCTCACAAAAAAAAAAAAAAAAGAAAAAAAAAAAAAACGAAAAATAAAACCAAAAAAAAAAATAAAGGAGAAGATGGACGGATCCACCACGTTATTCTCGAAAGGTCGACGCACTGGCCGCGATGTCGCCTCGTGGAATTTCTGCGCCTATACTAAGATTAAGAAATTAAAGAATTTTGGTGCCGTGATCACTTTTGTTTAGTTTGGTTAATGCTTAATATATTTCTTAATTTTATAAAAAAATAAAAAAAATAAAAAAAAAGAAGTAAACATGGCTAGTGTTGTGAAAAAGAAAAACTCAAATCAGGTAGATCACAAAAAATTTATCTTAAATTAATTTTTATTTAAAAATCTAAATTTATCTCAAATTAATTTTTTAATTATTAAAATCCTCAAATTAATATATTTGCGACAAATATACCATTACAATCATAAATCAATACATTTATAATAAATAAATGACAAAATTTTAAATTGGTATATGCGTCGGTTGTCACGCTTTATCAAACTGAGTAATTTAATAATAAAATTTAACATAAATAAATGGAGGGTAAATTTATTATAATTATATCAATTGGAAATTTAATTTTAGATGTAACAATATTGAATTTTTTGGGGGCGTTGACTGACTAAGAAAAGGAAAAGACGGACGCATGCACCGCGTTATTCCCGAGTGGCGACGCACCGGCCGCGATGTCGCCGCGTGGAATTTCTGCGTCGACACCAAGGAATTAAGAAAAATCAAAAGAAATAGAAAATAGAAAATAAGAAATAAAATAATAATAGCGGAAAAATAAAAATTGAAGGGAGGAAAAGGAAATCGCATATGGTGGCGTTACTTGGAAAGGCTAAAAATCAATTGCTTTTGGACGACGACGACGAAGGAAGGAAGGAAGAAGAAGAAGCAAAGGAAAAAAGCTCCGTTGGTTGGAACGTCCGCCCCTCCTCCTCCTCCCCGTTTCCTCCGCCGTCAACGCCGCCCCCTTCCGCCTCTCCCTCCGATCGCCGCTCGCCGCCCGCCGCCCGCCGCCCGCCGATCTCCGATCCCGACCGATGGCCACCTCCGGCAACAAGAACATCAATGCCAAACTGGTGAGTCGCCCCCCCCGCCCCCTTTTTCTTCGATCCTTGTCGCCGGCGATCGGGGGAATCGCGGCGCTCGTTTCTCCGGTCGGTGTTCCCGAGGTCTTTCCCCCGGGGAGCTCGATGTGGTTGCGGATTGCGGATTGCGGATTGCGGATTTCCGATTGCGGATTTCCTTCCCCGTCTTCTTCGATCGCGAGTTTTTTTTAGGGTCGGGGGATGAGCTCCCTCGGCTTGCGGATTTCCCGTCGGTTTCGGTCGCGGAATCGGGAGGGCTTGTTTGTTAGGGATGATGATCGTCTGCTCGGGCGTGTGCGCTTTTCGCTGGGAGAGTTTCGATCTACTTGAGCGTCGGCCGTTTGATTTTTTTTTCCTTGGGATTTGGGGGTTAGGATGACCTAAAGTCCGCGTGCTTTGTTCTTTACGTCTTCTCCGTTGGGAATTCGATATTTTTCGCTGTTTGTGAGTAAGGAAGGGTTCGTTTTACTTGGCCTCTGACCGTCGATTTCGCCATGTAAGATAGCTTCGTGGAGCAATTTTGGTTTTGATGCTCGCGGTAAATATGTGTGTTCGAGCTGTGATGATGTGGTTGATAGTCTTCGTGCTGCGGCTTCTCTGTTTTGTAATATGTGGTGTTGCTTGCTTATGTTGAATATGCGGTGCTTCATATTGCGGGCTGTGGGTGGTGTGCAGCTTCGATTGGACTTCAAAATTCGACATGAAAATTATTGTTTGATCATTTCTTGCTTTGTCTTTCTGGTTCTTGGGAGTTCTATTCCTCGTGTCATCTTTCTAAACCTCCTGAATGCCCTATTGTGCTATGCCATGTTATCATTTGGAGAAGATAGTGCTAATGAGGTGCAACACAAAAGAAAAGAAAAGGAAAATTCTAAGGTGGGAATATAGCAGGGAAGAAAAGTGAAATTTTGGCAATGCTAGATTGAAAAAGTCGATGTATAGTTGATCAAAAGTGCTTATGGGTGCAATAGAAAGATAATGAGAAAATAAAGATTTGTGGCTAGAGGCCCTTATGCAATCATTTTTCTGCATTACTGTGACTTTGTGGCCTTATGCCAATGACCTGGTTGCAGAGAATCTAGTGCATTACTGATGGTGATCATGACACCGGAACGATAAGTGTGATAAACATATTATTATCTTTCCTCTGCTTACCTAGAAAACTTGCACAGTGAAAAGCGTATCATCTCGCCGTTTCATAATTGCAGGCTTTTGTTGATGACCCCCATCTATATTTTCTTAAGGTTTCATGCTTGCTTTAACTTGAAATGGTTATGATTCAGTGTTGTGATCTATTTATTTCTGTGCTTCATGAGCTGATTACTTATTTCGTCGAACCTTCTGTTTTTGCTCGTTCTTTTTTGTACATTAGGTGCTTCTTGGAGATGTTGGAGCTGGAAAATCTAGCTTAGTACTGCGGTTTGTTAAAGGCCAGTTCGTTGAATTTCAGGTTCACAAAACTAGAGTATTGATTTATAATTTTCAGCCGATTTTGTTTCTTGTCATAGTAGCTTGACTATGAAGTACTTCTGATGTTGTAGGAATCCACCATCGGCGCTGCCTTCTTTTCTCAGACTTTGGCTGTAAATGATGCAACTGTAAAGTTTGAGATCTGGGATACAGCTGGCCAAGAGAGATACCACAGCTTGGCTCCCATGTACTATAGAGGAGCTGCGGCAGCAATCATTGTGTATGACATGACAAACCTAGTAAGTGAAGCTAACAACAATCCAATTATTTCCTCCAATGCTGTATGATGTTACTAAGTCAACTAATCTTTGACTGTTGGAAGAGATCTTCATGCAAAATAATAATTTTCACTACAATGAATTCATGTAACATGCAAATCGGCTTCTTTTGGCTTCCAATTTTAGCATTCTAGCACCTAAGTTTTCGAAAGATGATCATTTTCTGATGATGGAGTTGCATAAGCTGGTCCTTTACTTTTGATTCTTGGGAACCATGGCCAAATTGTCACGTACAAGTTTGTGTCCTCAAGGGGTCATTACATACTCTTTAGTTGAATTTTTGCTCCCATGGTATGAGTTCTCTGTGGAATTATCAAAGAGCGAACCAATTTATCCTTCTCTAGAGACCTGGCTGACCTTTGTTGGGTTGGAGTTATGATTAATTGTTTGGTTTTGGTTGTGAAGGTGCTCTTGTTCTTGCTGTGTATCTGGAAGTGATGGCTTATAAACTCAATGAGTATAACAATTCCAATTGCTTAAGACGTTGCACACTGGCAGTCTCACATCAATGATGATAATGTTGGCAGTCTCACAATTGTTCTGTTCTTTGATATCAGCATTGCATTTTAATGATCTTGTGGTGTCATAAGTGTGCTTGTCTTGAGTATATCTCTATTAGGTGCATACTATTTTGTTGTCCTTGCTCTTATGTTCAACTGTCTTTGTTGAAGAGTTATTCTCTTGTTTTTTTACCACAGTATATACTTGAAACTTGTTGTTGATGTAATATTCTAATCATGGTGCATGATCCAATTTCCCTTCTTATGTTCAACTGCCTTTGCATGATGTTCGTGGTTCCTCTTGCTAATTACTCGTATTGCCCTTATAATCTAGCTTTTCTTTTTCTCTATTCATATTTACCTGAGTGTCAGGCTTGTATATGGAGGTGAGGCATTGATGATCTGACTGTTTGTATGACATGACATATGATTTGTTCAAAAATGGTTGTATTTATCTGCCTTGCTAAAGATCTATGTCCATATCAGAAGACTTTAACTTTACAATTCTGCATCTGCTTTGGTGCTCTGCAGCTTAGTGCTTTCTTTTGGCTTAGATGTTTTCCTAGCAAAGTGACAAGACTGTTTTCTTTCTTGCAGGCATCATTTGAGCGAGCCAAAAAGTGGGTTCAAGAACTTCAGGCACAGGGTAGTGATTAATCTTTTTGTTTAATTTATCATGGAGGTGTTTGGATTTGACCTCCTTATGTTTCTTTAGCAAGAACCTTATATCATCTTATAATAATTTCATGGTTAGTAGTTGAGCTAACTAGCCGTTTCTATTCCTGTCAAAGGTAACCCTAACATGGTTATGGCTCTCGCTGGAAATAAAGCAGATTTGTTGGATGCCCGGAAGGTTACAGCTGAGGTAATTACAGTTTTCCTGCTGTTTTGCTTTTGAGGTGATTGCTTCTGTTTTGTCTGAAATTATATTTTCTTTTATCAAGAGGTAAGTGCAATTTCATTGAGGTGGCAATAAGGGGGTGCCTACCTCAGTATACGCTAGATGTTGGATATCTACATATTCCAATCTCATGCAATGTTTGGAGAAGAAATTAATTGAGAAGAACCGATACTCCTTTTTATTTACTATGTACTTCTGTGCACGCTCCTCCTCCTCTCCCTTCTCTGTAGACAAAATCTTGTATGAGAAATCTTTTGTGGATACTTGTGTTTATCTTTGCACAATCTGATGCCTATCCAACCCTTCAGTCCTCTACAGAAATCATCTTGTTGGCTAAAGATGTGTGAAATCAGGAAAGTTAGTCTTTTGAAGTTTATCCTTTTTATAGATAATCGGTTGGGAGATTGTTCATGCTGCTTTTTGATCCTTATTTGTAACCTTGGGCAATCCTTATATTCTGCAGTCCTAATGAAAGGTGGAACTTGATGATTACTAATTTCTGAAGGTCGAAACTTATAACTATTGCAAGGTGCAGGCATCAAAATGATACTATTTGAGTTGGTTAGATAAAGTGGGCACAGAGCAAAGAAAAGAGTGTCTCCATTGAAGTTTTTATGATGTGAGTTGACTCCAATTCAAGGTGGTCAGTGTCATTTACGGAGATGACTGACCTTTTTGGAGCTCATTTGGAAGTCAAGCTGTGTATTAATCAACCAAGCCTAACTTTGTCGAGCTCACTGTCAATAGGCAAGGCATGAGAAGAAGTTGATTGATTATGCAATGGCACTGTTGACAATGATTTTATGGCTCAGTTTCTAGACAGCATAAAGGTTTTAATTGACCATCTTTATAATTGATATCAGTTAAAGGAGAAACTGTAGGTTTGGTCCAGATTGTTGGATAATGAGACTCATTTTCAATTGTTGTCCTCTATAAATTGCTTATGTCTGGTCCCATTTTACCGCAGGAAGCACAAACATATGCCCAAGAACACGGTCTCTTCTTTATGGAAACATCTGCAAAAACTGCTGCAAACGTCAATGACATTTTCTATGAAATAGGTATTACTGTCTTGTCAATGTATTTGTCTCACGAATGCTTAGTTCATATCATGCACGCCATTGCTTGACTGGTTTTCATGTACATGTACTCGTCTTTGCTGTAGATACTGCATGCTGTGAACTCCGTTATTAGGTTTAGAAATTTGGATATTGCTTATAATTTGTCTCTGCTCTCAACCAAGGCTGGTGATTACAGCGAATTATCTACAGTACCTTCTATAATGAAATGTTCCTGTCAATTTTTGTGGTGCACGTTTTCTTAGTTTGTCGATTCCATGTAACTTACTGTTTTATTTTTCATGGATACAGCTAAAAGACTACCCAGAGCTCAGCCAGCACCGAACCCGTCGGGAATGGTTCTCATGGACAGACCTGCCGAGAGGACAGCAGCTGCATCGTGTTGTTCTTAAAGTAGCCTTTGTCCGTGCTTTCTGTAAAAGCCCATGACACCTTGTCCCCCCAAAATGCATGATGAATTTTCGTCACTCAGATGTTGCCTCTGCCGAAATATCGGGCGGAATTGTACATGCGATGTTAATTTAGGCCCCTCTTATGCACAGTGTTATCAAGGGCGTGTGATATATAATCTTTCATATATAAATGTAATGACTATGGTTTGGCTCCTATATTGTTCTATGCTCGTGAGGATTGCGAACCAGTTTCGGTGCTCTTAATGATATTCTGACTTAGGATCCTTTTAGGATCGTGGTGTGTTGGCCATTGCGGTTCTCAGCAAAATTTGCGACTCTATTCCATGTTTTTTGGATGGTCGAGAATCTACAGCAATCACCTCTTATATTTTTTCAAGCTTAAAAGATTGGTCACTGAGACGATGATGTGATTGTGTTAAGATATAAAACCAACAATCAATGCACATCCGTGGTCAAGTTTCCCATTCCAATTCGCACAAGCTTTTACCACGAAGTAGGAAACCTTGAGCTTCATTCATGTTCCAGGTTAATCAAATATCATTTAAAGAAGCCAACACAATATGTTTCTCTCTGAAGTGTACCTTCATGCGTGTATATAATATGTAAGAACGGAACGGAAAAGTACGTATATTACCATAATTACCATAATAGAAAGGAAACGCCTCAACAATATAGAAGACATTAGAATCGGGCTTAAAAGAAAAGCTCAACAAGAATTGAATAACAGCAAAATTCCATCACTTTCTCTAAAGGTTAATTTTTTTTTTCTCCCTTTGTCACCTAACAAACAACAGAAGAAGTAAACCACTGTGGGGTTTGCTTTTTCTTGGCCACCCTTCCAACTTGGAAGGGGAGGTGGGGTTCGAGTCACACCTTGCCTTAGGGGGTTGGGGTGGGGACGAATTAGTTTTAGGAGTGGATTTCGACTCCCACGCCCTGCAAGGAGGTAGGGCAAAAGTCTGAAAGTGAGAGTTAGAATAGGAATAGAATATGATTGACCAAAAAAAAAAAAAAAAAAAAAAAAAGAAGAAGAAGTACTAATTCAAGTTCAGATCTAATTGAATGATACGGTGGTCACTTAATTGATCAGTAGTCGGTTTCACGAGACGCTAATTCGCCTTGTGAAGAAGGCTGAAATGGAACTTGCTAGCAATAGGATCCCAATGTATCCCGATCTCATCGCCTTCAGCAAGCCCCCTTCGCTGCACGAACTCCTTCATCCAGCACCCCTTGAGGACGTAGGACCCTGACGATGCCCAGTAAGCAAACACCAGTCGGTGCTCGGAGCGCGTGTCCGCGTCCCGCACCACGACCTCGGCACCCTCGCTGCTCTTGACTCGCCTCGCTCTCTCTTCGTCCATGCACGGGAGCACGTAGGTCGCCACGCCCGCCCGCGGGATCAAGAGCCTCGATAGATTTCCGAGATCGCTCTTCTTAAGCGTCTTCTTGATCTTGTAAGGGTCATACCGCAGCACCAACTCCGTGGAAACGTCCCCGGATCTCTCTTCCTCTACTTCACATTCTGAGGCCCCTCTCTTTTCCTTCTGGCTTCTACAGCGCTTCGCCTTCTTATCCACGATCAGAGTTCCGTCGTCAGTGAGTGAGGCCGTGGACTTTCGCTCCGGTCGGGCTGGAGCGGCACTGAGTTCCTTCGTGTCCAAGAAACCCCTCGTCAGATCCGGCGTGAGGGGAAAGAAGACGCGAGCTGGCACCTCCACTGCAGCAGACGAAGTTTCTCCACCCTCTTCTTCGTGATTCCTCTCGTGGTCGTGCAGATAAGAAACGCATGACGAAGAGTCGATCGATGGCAGCAGCGTGTGTAACTCGCCTCTCGGGACGTCGCCAGTCGGAGGCGATTCCAGGGTGAAGGGATCGACAAGCTTCATGGTTTTCGGGTCGAAGAAACAGGAAAAAGAGCTCCGCAAGAACAACAGAGGGCAACACTGCGCAGAGAAATTTAGAGAGAGAGAGAGAGAGAGAGAGAAGACAACCTTGGAATTAAGACGACGAGGACTAGGAGGTTGGAGAGAATATGTAGTTTATCGTTGTTTGCTGTTGGAAATGGGATTAGGAGTCCTGTTCGGATTAGCGTTCGTCGGGGATTATTAAAAAGAAAAGGAAATAAATCCAAGATTCCAAATTGATTTCCTAAATAAGATCGCCTTTTTTTCTTCCCTTTTCCGTAAAGGATTGAAGGACAAATTCATTAATTTCATTGTTTTTTCTTTTTTCCAATAATAGAGAACCGCATAGGACCAGAGCAAGTCCTTAAAAGGTTCATGGAGGAAACAAGCAGGAGCTCCGCCCTGGGGTGGGAGACTCCGCGCTATCCTCTTATTTACTCTCTGTCGGGAAGACAAAGATAGAAAGTTAATTAGGAGACCTCAAGGTGGTGAAGGTAGACACCACGTCGGGACTTCGGTCCTGGCTACTACCGGGTAAGCAGGTATAGTAGCCTCCCGCGCTTAGAGTGAGTGAGGGTGGATTAAATGCCCACAACTGAGTTGACACGCCTTACGGCACTATCCTCAACCACAGGTCAGCTCAGTTCCTCCGGTTGAGGATAGTGTTGTTGGAAATGGGATTAGGAGTCCGGTTCGAATTAGTGTTCGTCGGGGATTATTAAAAGGAAAAGGAAATAAATCCAAGATTCCAGATTGATTTCCTAAATAAGATTGCCTTTTTTTCTTCCCTTTTTCCGTAAGGGATTGAAGGACAAATTCATTAATTTCATTGTTTTTTCTTTTTTCAATAATAGAGAACTGCATAGGACCTGAGTAAGTCCTTAAAAGGCTCATGGAGGAAACAGGCAGGAGCTCCGCCCTATGGTGAGAGACTTCGCACTGTCCTCCTATTCCCTTTTTGTTGGGAAGACAAAGATAGATAGGGAATTAGGGGACCTTACGGTGGTGAAGGTAGACACCATGTCGGGACTTCGGTCATGGCTACTACCGGGTAGGCAGGTATAGTAGCCTCCTGCGCCTTGAGTGAGTGAGGGTGGATTAAATGCCCACAGCTGAGTTGACACGTCTTGCGGCACTGTCCTCAACCACAGGTCTGCTCAGTTCCTCCGGTTGAGGATAGTGCCATTGGAAATGGGATTAGGAGTCCGGTTCGGATTAGCGTTCATCGGGGATTATTAAAAAGAAAAGGAAATAAATGCAAGATTCCAGATTGATTTCCTAAATAAGATTGCCTTTTTTTCTTCCCTTTTCCGTAAGGGATTGAAGGAAAAATTCATTAATTTCTACTTAAATTTTCCCACTAATTGTTTTTTCTTTTTTCAATAATAGAGAACCGCATGGATTTATGATTGTTCTACTTATTCCAGTCAAATTATCACATTTTAGGAAATATGTAGTCTTATATTACATGCGCGCGCGCACTTGTTACCATGCGCTTTAAATCCAACCCGATCTAGGAAATACTTTGTAGTTCAACTTGATTCTTTCTAATTGTAATTCAATCACTTTGAGCAATCGGTACTGGTCGCATACACACAGATTTTTGGGTTTTGTCTTAATAAAAAATATCTTGCAAAAAGAAACAATAGCTATTTTATTAGGCACAATAAAATGAGTAAACACCTTATTTTAGGTAGGAAAAAAAACCACTAAAGCCTTAAATTATACTCACAGCAACACATTTACCCTTTTTTTTTTTGTGTGTACGAAAACCCCACACTTATACTCGTGTGACATATTTACTATTAATTTTTTATGATACAAAAAAGTCTAAACTTATACTCGTTTAATATATTTATTTTAAACTTTTTTCGTGACATAAAAAAATCTCAAATTTGCATCCGTACGATACATTTACCTCAAATTAAGTTTGGGGTAAATATGTCGTATAGGTATAAGTTTATGATTTTTTTGTGTTACAAAAGAGAATTTGGAGTAAATGTGTCACAATTGGTATAGTTTAGGGCTTTTGGTTTTTTTTTTTTTTTTTTTTTTGGCTTAAAGGTATGGGCTCTAGCCTGCTACACTAGAGAGACTTGAATTTGCAAGGTAGTTTTGTCACCTAAAATTAGAGGTGGCAATATGGGTCATAAACCCATATCATGACCCATTTTTAGTTAAATGGGTCAAGTGAAAATTAAATATGGGTCAAAAATGGGTTTGAGAAAATAAAGCACAAAACTAAATGGGTCTAAATGGGTTATTACTAATAACCCATTAATAACCCATTTAGACTCACTTTCAACCCATGGCCATGGCCATGACCTTCTTTAATTTTATAAAATATTTTTTTTATAAAAATCCAAATTATATTATTTTTTTATATTTCAATTTTTTTTTTCTTTTTTTTCTTTTTTTCTTCCTCCCTTAGCCGATTGCCGGCAAGGTGACGGCCGGCCGCCGGTCGGCGACAGACCGGGCGAGATCGAGCTCGCCGGCATTGAGCGAGGCTCGATCTCGCCGAATCGGCGAGGCCAAGGCCTCGCCGACGTCGCGAGGCCGAGCCTCGCCGGATCCGGCGAGATCGAGCTTGTTGGCATCGGGCGAGGCTCGATCTCGCAGATCCGGCGAGGCCAAGGCCCCGCCCGACGCCGGCGAGCTCGAGCCTCGCCCAGATCCGGTGAGTCTCGGCCTCGCCGACGACGGCGAGGCCTCGCCCGGATCGGCGAGATCGAGCCTCGCCCGACGCGGGCGGCGAGGCTCGGCCTCGCCGCCGACGATCTCGCCAGCGAGGCTCGGCCTCGGCCGGCTCGTCTCGGCTCGTCGGCGTCGGGCGGGGCCTCGGCCTCGCCGGTTCGGCGAGATCGAGCCCCGCTCGACGCCGGCGAGCTCGATCTCGCCCGTGGCGGTCACCGGCCGTCGTCGTGGCGGGCGGGCCGGCCGAAGAAAAAGAAAAAAAAAAGAAAAAAATAATTATTAAAAAATAAAATTTATATTTAAAATAAAAATATTTTAAAAATAAAAATTATATTTTAAAAATAAAATCGAAAATATTTTTTTAAAAATAAAAATTGTATTTAAAAAATAAAAATTCGATTTTTTTAAAAATATTTTAAAAAGAATTATAAAAAAATTTCATTGTATTGCATAAAAATGTTTTAACAATACTTTTTATTTTTTATTTTTTTTACAAAAAAATCATAAAAATGAGCTTTTTAGGTTTAGTTAAAAAATTTTCATGTTATAGTTTTTAGTTATTCAATAGTATGTTCACTTCAAATAAGAGAAGCATGTGCATAGTCTAATTATTTATAAATATTTCAATTTATAGGTTTTTTTTAACTTTATTTTGAATTTAATTTGAAGTTTTAATCCAATTAGCATATAGTAGAAGTGAGTTTTCCTAGAATATTAATAGGTTTTAGCAATACGGGTCAGGTCGGGTATGAGTCGGGTACGGGTCGGGTCGGATATGGGTCACTAGATTTACATTATAAGAATATGGGTCAAAACGGGTTAAATGGGTCAAATATGGGTCGACCCATTTTCGATTTGACCCATACCCAACCCGACCCCACCCATTTGCCACCTCTACCTAAAATTAATAATTCCTTTTGAATTACAGATATATCTTACTTGAACCCTTACTCGAATAAGTGAATTAAGGATTTTAATTCCCATGTTTTAATGTTAAAAATTTGGAGGGATGAAAATAAGATGTACAATATATACAAGAAGTACCCGAAACTCGATTTCCGTTCAAACCTTAACCAGCTTCAAATCAAGTTGGATTGGAGTTACTAAGTACTAAAATTGTACGATTCCCTAAAAGAGACTAATGCTGGCAATATTAAAATATTCGAATACATTAGTGATGCAAATCGAAGAGAAATGCTAGATCCTAAGATAAAATTGATACAATACCAATATGAAGCAGCAAATATTAATTGGGTATCAAATAAATGCCCACTTAGAGTACGACACATCATATGAAGACTGGTCTTAGTATATTTGACACTACTCTAGGAGTTCTTTTATTTCGATAAAAAATGAACGATTTGGAAAATATATGCCTAAAAATAATCGATTATATCGCTTAGAATAATTGGGCAACAAAAAGTTGTCATTATTAATAACAATCTATGTCTAAACTTTTTCGTAAACAGTGTAAATATTTTTCGTATATACATTCTTTGTAAGCAATACAAGTTATCACTTTTAGGAAAATGTTTTCCAAAATGTGGATTTTCCACAAAACAAATGGACTCTTAAGTTTGATCCGAATCTTTCTAGCTTCCTAACTGAAAATGGTATTAGGAAAAACTAATGTGTTGAGTGCTTCAATTAGGACAATTATCTAATGTTAATTATCCACATCGTCACTCAAGATTCAATCGTTCTGGAGTCCAGAGGTACATCTCTTTATACTTAACCCAAGTTTATTTAGATTCTTCAAGAAAAAAAAAAGAATATCTAGAGTGTCAATATCCATCTCGCGCTCCATGCAAGATAAATTTTTTCACTGAAAAGCTTAACCGGTCTGAAAGTGTATACATATCATATTTCTTAACCATCGCCTAATTAGCAAGTGTGTATTTCACTACTAATTGGCTGGATAATATTTGTGTTTTAAGATGGTTCGTTAAAATAGTTGTTCCTACATGCACCATAGGAGTTAGCATCATGTTGCTCAACAAACGAGCATGCCCAAAAACCAGTATTTATTCTGAATACCAAAAAAATCCTCTGGCAGTTTTAACGCATCATTTCATGTCTACTCTTAACAAAAACAAAATAAGAAATTTGGGGATATATTTTTAAATCAATTCTCCATCTTAAATTGTCTACTCATAACAACAACCAACCCGCCCTGAGGAATCCGTACTGCTCACATACAAGCCCCGGCTTTTCAGTTTTGTCTTAATAAAAAAATCTAGCGAAAAGAACTAACAGCTATTTTACTAGGCAATATAAAATGAGTAAATACCTTATTTTAATTTTTTTTTCCTCCGTGCATTCCTTTAAATATTTTTTTTAAATCGAATTTATAATTATAATTTTTTTTTCTTTTTTAAATGTCAAAATTTAAATTATTTTTCTTTTTCTTTTTTAAGTAGAATTTTTTCTTTTTCCTTTTTCTTCGATCGGTTGTCGGCACGACGACGGTCGGCAACTAGCCACAAGCGAGCTTGAACTTGCCCAATTCCAACTAGTCGAGCCTTGCTAGCCTCGAGCGAGGTTCTAGCCTCATCGGATCCGGCAAGGTTGACCTCATTGGCCTCCAACGAGCTCATTCCTCGCTTGAAGAGTCGCTGGCCATGGCTGTGCAGGCCACCGGCTAAGGTAGATGAAAGAAAATAGAAAAAAAGGGAAAGAAAAAGAAATATAAAAAATAATTATACTTTTTTTAAATAATTATTTTTATAAGGGTAAAGAGGGAAAGATGTTTTGTGAGCCTTGGGTTGGAAATTGGTTTTAAAGTTCAACCCATTAGATCCATTTATTTTAGGCTTTCAACTTTAAATTCATTTAAGTGGGCTCTTTGAATTTCTGATCAGGAAAGGAATAGATAAGATAAGATATGAAATCCAAGGATTTTGATATATCTTATCTACTTTTTGGTGATTACAGTAATAAAGTTGGATATATTCACATCATATCACGTGTATATTATTCGGTATAAACGGCATATTATTAAAAAAATCAAAATTTTTACAAATAAAGATAGTAAAAATCTCTAGCAATATTTTTGCTTACTTTATTTTATTTGTTATTTTATTTTATTTTCATTAATTTTATTAATTAATTTCTTTTTTATTTTTATTTTTATTTTTCTTCCTCTCCCATCATTCTCTAATAAAATTCTATTAAATGGTAGATTGTACTAATATAACCAAAATACTAAAATACCTAAAATATATAATAAATATAAATATATTTATATTTCTATATCGAAATTATTTTATAAAACATAATTAAATTCGAATATATAAAAATGAAAATAAGATTAAATTAAAATAAATAAATTGTTGATTTTTTTATTTGGAATTTCTTATATTAGAATTCCAATATTATTTATATTGAGATATAATTTTAATTTTATTAATTTAAAAATTTTCATTTGAGAAAAATAATTATCTCTCATGGCACTCTTATTTACTTTATTTTATTTGCTTTTCCTCTCTTTTATTAATTAATTAATTTTTTTTTTTTTTCTTCCCTTCCCATCGGTCTCTAATAAAATTTTATTAAATAGTAGACTGTGCTAGTATAACCAAAATACTAAAATAGCTAAAAACCTAATAAATTTAAATATATATTTATACTTATATATTGAAATTATTTTATAAAATATAATTAAATTCTAATATATATAAATAAGATTAAATTAAAAAAATAAATTGTTATTTTTTTTTAGAATTCAAATATTATTTATATTGAGATATAATTTTAATTTTGTTAATTTAAAAGTCTGTCATTCAAGAAAATAATTTTCTTATTATGGATGGTAGAAATCTTATTCATCTTTATTCCACTTCCCAATAGGATAATTTTATCTAATCTATATCCCCATTTATCCTATCTTGAGCAGGCACCAAATATAGGATATGATAAATTTTATCTTATCCTGAATTTTATCTTGACTGCCAAAGGCAAACAAGGTCTATGCCCATAGTAACATATTTATTCCAAATTCTTTTTTGATACAAAAGACTCAAACTTATACTCGTGTGATACATTTACTCAAAATATTTTTGTAATATAAAAAACTTTAAACTTATATCGATGTGATACATTTACTCTAATTTTTTTTTTATACAAAAGACCCAATATTTGTATCTATGCGACACATTTATCTCACATTAGTTTGGGGTAAATATGTTGTATTGGTACAAGTTTAAAATTTTTTATGTCATAATTTTTTTTTTTGGGTAAATGTGTCACATTTCTCATAATTTAGGGCTCTTAGTGGTTTTTGTCATTTTAGTATGGTTTCTTGTGTGCTAATCTAGAGAGATTTGAATTTGTAGGGTAGTTTTGTCACCTAAAATCTATAATTCCTTTTATATTACAAATACATCTTATTCAAACCCTTACTAGGATAAGTGAATTGAGGATTTTGATTCCCATGTTTTGATGTTAAAAATTGGGAGGGATGAAAATAGGATGTACGATATACACAAGAGGCACCTGAAACTTGATTTTCATTCAAACCCCAACCAGGTTCAAATACCAAGTGGGATTGGAGTTACTAAGTCCAAAAACTGTACGATTTCCTAAAAGAGACTAATGCTAGCCATATTAAAAGATTCGAATACCTTTATTGATACACTACTATTATGAAGTAGCAAATATTTTAATTGGGTATTGAATAAATGCCCATTTGGAATACGACACATCATCAATAGATTGGTCTTAGTATATTTCGCTCTACTCTGTTGTTTTGCTTGAAAATAAATGATTTGAAAAATATTTTCAAAAAATTATTGATTATACTAGTTGGAATAATTAGGCAACGAAATATTTTTCATTATTGATGACATCCTATACTAAAAAAATTTCATGAACAATGAAAATATTTTTTGTTTATACATTTTTATAAGCAACGCAGGCTATTATTTTTAGGGAAAATGTTTTCCGCAAAACAAACGGACTCTTAAGTTAATCCCAATCTTTCTAGCTTTCTAACTCAAATGGGATTAGAGAAAAACTAATGCGTTAAGTGCTTCGGTTAGGACAATGATCTAATGTTAATTATCCCCATTATCGCTCCAAATTCAATAATTCCTGAGTTCGGAGGTACGTGTCTTTATGCTTAACCAATTTGTTCAGATTTTTCTGGAGAAAAGGAAATTTAAACTGCATATGTTTTGTGGAAAATAGTGATTTGGCAATCATTTTCCTAAAAATGATCGCTTATATCCCTTAAAATAATTAATCAATGAAAAATATTTTTATTAACAATAATAATTTATTTTAAAATATTTTCATGGACGGTGAAAGTAATTTTTGTTTGATCAATTGTTAAAAGCAATAAGATAATCATTTTTAGGTAAACATTTAACTATTCATTTTTTCCGTGAAACAAAAGGAAAGTGTCAGTTTTTATCTCGCATCGTACTCCTTGCAAGACAAGTATGTTTTCTCAAAGAAAATATAACAATGTATACGTAGCATATTTCTTAACGATTGCTAATTAGCGAGTGTGCATTTCATCTCTAATTGGCTGGATTTGTGTTTTAAAATGGTTAATTAAAATATTTGTTCTTACCAAATAATTCATCTGGCAAATTTAACACTTCACTCCACGTCTACTCTTAACAATAACAAAATAAATATATTTGGGGAATATCTTTCGATCAATTCGACATTTTAAATTTGTCAGTTTGCGGATCAATTCTACACACTTTGTTTCTCAATAGCTTAAACAGGCAAAGTGTATACGTTGACTCGTTCCTAACAATTGCCTAATTATGATGGATTTCTCACTGAGACGATGATGTGATTGCATCAAGAAATAAACCATGCAACCAATGTACATACGCGGTTCAGTTTCCCTATTCTTTTTCGCGTGCGCTCTCACCATAAAGCAGGAAACCTTGAACTTTCTTCATGTTCAAGATTATTCAAATATCATTTAAAGAACCCAACATAAAATATTTCTCTCTAAAGTATACCTTCATACGTGTATATAATATATCATAATTGATTTGGAATATTTAGGCTCCGTTCATTTCGCGGAAAATAATTTCTGGGAAAATGTTTTTCCAATTTTCCAGCGTTCGTTTCACGGAAAATGAATTCCTAGTGGAAAATGTTTTCCATGAAAGGAAAAAAATCTTCTAAATTTGGGAAAATATTTTCTACTTTTGAAAAGTGGAAAACATTTTCCTCACTTGATCTCTCTTATCTCACACCTTTACAAATCTTCACTTCCTCCTCCCCTTTCTTCTTCTTCTTTTCTTTTTTTATTCGAATTATTTTTAAATTTTCTTTTTCTTTTTTAATTCGAATTATTTTTAATTTCCTTTTCTTATTTTTATTTCTTTTCTTTTTCTTTTCTTTGTTTCCTATCTTCTTCTTTTCTTAGCTAGTCGTTGGTCGTCACCAGGTGAACCTTAAACTTGTCGATCTCAAGCTCGCGCTCGTCAATCTGGCAAACCTCGAGCTTGACACTCGCGCTCGCCAATCTGGGAGCGGAAAATATTTTCCTTACCGAACACCAGAAAATATTGTCATTTTCCTGGAAAATGATTTTAGAAAAATATTTTCCGGAAATGGCCTATTTTCCGCGAAACGAACGAACCCTTAGTATATTATCATAATAGAAAAGAAACTACTCAAGAATATTGAAGACATTAGAATCGGGCTTTAAAAGAAACACAACAAGAATTGAAAAGCAGCAAGATTCCATCACTACTATTCTAGTTCTAAAGATCAAAATTTTTTTCCCTTGGTCACCTAACAACAAAAGAAATACTAATTCAAGTTCAGATCTAATTGAATGATATGGTGGTCACTTAATTGATCAGTAGTCGGTTTCACGAGACGCTAATTCGCCTTGTGAAGAAGGCTGAAATCGAACTTACTAGCAATAGGATCCCAATGTATCCCGATCTCATCGCCTTCAGCCAACCCCCTCCGCTGCACGAACTCCTTCATCCAGCACCCCTTCAGGACGTAGGACCCTGACGATGCCCAGTAAGCAAACACCAGTCGGTGGTCGGAGCGCGTGTCCGCGTCCCACACCACGACGTCGGCACCCTCGCTGCTCTTGACTCGCCTCGCTCTCTCTTCATCCATGCATGGGAGCACGTAGGTCGCTACGCCCGCCCGCGGGATCAAGAGCCTCGACAGGTGGCCGAGATCGCTCTTCTTAAGCGTCTTCTTGATCTTGTAAGGGTCATAGCGCAGCACCAGCTCCGTGGAAACGTCCCCTCATCTCTCTTCCTCTACTTCACATTCCGAGGCCCCTCTCTTTTCCTTCTGGCTTCTACAGCGCTTCGCCTTCTTATCCACGATCAGAGTTCCGTCGTCAGTGTGTGAGGCCGTGGACTTTTGCTCCGGTCGGGCTGGAGCGGCACTGAGTTCCTTCGTGTCCAAGAAACCCCTTGTCGGATCCGGCGTGAGGGGAAAGAAGACGCGAACCGGCACCACCACTGCAGCAGACGAAGTTTCTCCACCCTCTTCGTCGTGATTCCTCTCGTGGTCGTGCAGATAAGAAACGCATGACGAAGAGTCGATCGACGGCAGCAGAGTGTGTAACTCGCCTCACGGGACGTCGCCGGTCGGAGGCAATTCCAGGGTGAAGGGATCGACAAGCTTCATGGTTTTCGGGTCGAAGAAACAGGAAAAAGTGCTCCGCAAGAACAAAAGAGGGCAACGCGGTGCAGAGAAATTTAGAGAGAGAGAGAGAGAGAGAGAGAGAGAGAGACAACGTTGGAGAGAGAATAGAAACCAAGACGACGAGGACTAGGAGGTTGGAGAGAATTTATAGTTTACCGTTGTTTGCCGTTGGGAATGGGATTAGGAGTCCGGTTCGGATTAGTGTACGTCGGGGATTATTAAAAAAAAGAAAAAGAAATAAATCCAAGATTCCAGATTGAAATTCTAACGAAGATCGCCTTTCTTTTTCCTTTTCCGTAAGGATTGAAGGACAAATTCATTATTCTCCACTTAAATTTTCCCACTAATGGTTTTTTCTTTTTCAATAATAGAGAACCGCATGGATTTGGAATTGTTTTACTTATTCCGGTCAAATTATCACATTTTAGGAAATATATAGTCTTACATTACATGCGCACATGCACTTGTTACCATGCGCTTTAAATCCAACCCGATTTAGGATATACTTTGTAGTTCAACTTAATTCTTTCTAATTGTAATTCGATCACTTTGATCAATCCGTACTGGTCGCATACACACACCGGTTTTTGGGTTTTGTCTTAATAAAAAATATCTTGCAAAAAGAAACAATAGCTATTTTATTAGGCGCAAAAAAAAAAAAAATTAGTAAGCCATCCGTGGGTAGCTACGTTGGTTAAGAGTTCCTTCCTCATCGCAGAGGTTGAGAGTTCGAAATTCGCAGTTGCTGGGCTAGTCTCCCTTGAGGTATAGGGGTCCAGCAGTGGAGTCCTTGGTTACCAAAAAAAAAAGAAGTAAATACCTTATTTTAGGTAAGTAAAAAGCTATCAAAAATCCTAAATTATACTAACTGCAACACATTTATCTTGAATTTTTTTGTGAGAAAAAAACCCAAAACTTATACCTATGTGACACTTCAATTTTTTTTTTTTATGACACCAAAAATCCTAAATTGCATATGCGCAACACATTACCTCAAATTAAGTTGGGGCAAATATATTACATAGGTACAAATTTTAAAAAGTTTAGGGTACCTCAAATTAAGTTTGGGGCAAATATATTACATAGGTACAAATTTTGGACCTTTTGTATCACAAAAAAAGTTTTGGGTAAATGTGTCATATTTATCATAGTTTAGGGTTTTAAATGGTTTTTTTTTTTTTTTTCCTTTTAGGTATGCTTTCTTGCATGCTAATCTATAGAGATTTGAATTTGCAGGGAAGTTTTGCCACCTCAAATTTATAATTCTTTTTGAAGTACTGATATATCTTACTTAAACTCTTATAAGTGAATTGAGGATTTTAATTCCCATGTTTTGATGTTAAAGATTGGGAGGGATGAAAATAAGATGTAAAATATATACAAGAGGAACCCGGAACTTGATTTTCATTCAAACCTCAACCGGGTCCAAATATCAAATGGGATTGGAGTTACTAAATTAAAAAATTGTACGATTCCCTAAAAGAGACTAATGCTAGCAATATTAAAAGATTCGAATTCATTAAATGTTGCAAATCAAAGAGAAATGCTAGATCTTAATATAAAATTGATACACTACTATTATGAAGTAACGAATATCAATTGGGTATCAAATAAATGCCCACTTAAAGTACGACACTTATCAATACATTGGTCTTAATATATTTAGCACTACTCTTAGGGGTTCGTTTGTTTCATTGGAAAATGTACGATTTGGAAAACATTTTCCTGAACATAATTGATTATATTGCTTGGAATAATTAGGAAACAAAAAAGTTTTCATTATTAACAACAATCTATGTCTAAATTTCTCGTAAACGATTGTCGCGACCTAATTTTTGAGGGTGAATTACCTAAAGAAGGCTAATGGATTACTAAGTCCGAAGACTTGGCACGGACCCTCCCAAATCCTACCAATCGCGACTTGATATTAAGAAATTAACCCATTTAAACATGCAATTATACTCAATTTGGAGCCGCCACTAACCAATTATGGTTGGTTAGAAACCCAAATAAAGTATGAGAGAATACTTTATTTTTGTGAACCAGAGATTCAATAAGTCCAGAGACATGGTTATGCTAGATTAGTCTAACGCCATTTTGGTACATTTTTATTTTAATTTCAAAAATATTTTGCAGGCAGTATTGATTAATTTTAACCTAAGCTACTAACATGCAAATGGTGGTCATGCGGGTTCACAATCAATGAAATAACATTCAATAAACCAAAATGGTAGATTCGTAAGAAATTATAAACTACAACTTTATTAAGGTCTATCCTCTAAAAACATTTACAACAATGCTAATAAAAATGCATGCCCTAAACATGATTTTCTAAATGACATGATATCTAATTAAATGTAATCTTAATTTAAATTTGATATGCATGAATTTTACTTTAATGATATGTGAGATGCAATTCATATGGCATAACTTGAACTATCACTATATGTATGCAATCTAATTTATAAAATCCTAAATATGCATGCATTTCATGATATGGGACGAATGACATAATAATTTTATATGCATGTTCTTTTTATGATTTTTTTTAATGATTCTTTTTTAATGTATGCAACCTACACTAAACAATGATGACATAAAATGGGATTAATTGTGAACTAACCTATTAACTAACCAAATAAATGACCTTTTGTGTTTTCTCTTTTTTTCTTTTTTAAAATTACTTAATAATTCTTATTAAAAAGAAAGCAACATAATGATGCAATTTAAAAAAACTACATGATGGGATTACTAAAACATAATAACATGATGCGATCCTAATTTACTAAGCCTAAAAAAACTCGATGCAAGATTTAGATTTTTTATACTTTTTAATTTTTTAATGCTTTTTTAGTGTTTCTTTTATTTTTCCAAAACAAGTAATTATTTTAAAAAAAAGCAAGATAAGAATTAAAATAACCGAAAAAATAATCCGTTGTCTCACGGATTAAATTAACAATTGTTTTAACTCTATAGTGATTTAACAATTAAAATACTATCAAAATACCCAAAAATTAATATAATTAAAAAAATGATTCGACATATTACGGATCAAATTAATAATTATAGTAATTTTAAACAAAACCCTATGGATAATGCCTACAGTATTTATAAAATGAAAATCACCTTCCTATGCAATAATATTGAAATTTAAAAAGGGTAAGTAAAACAACATAAAATAAAGGAAAAATAAAATAAAACTACCTAATCGGTTAAAAAAAAACGGTGGGCGGCAGGCTTCGGTGTCGCTGGCGTCGGAACTCCGGCGAAGGCAGGCAGTGGCGCGGTGAGCGTCGGCGGACGGCGAGCGGAGCGGAGCAGCAACGGCAAGTCGCGGGCCGGCGCGGGTCGGAGGTTGCAGAGCGTACGTGCGGTGGTGAGCGGCGCGGAGGCAACGCGGGCTGCTGGCGCGGGCGTCTGGTGCTGGCATCGGGCGGTCAGATGCAGAGATGCTGGTGAGGGTCGCGAGTCGTCAGGTGGAGGTGCTCGAGCAGGCGTTGACGATGCTCGGGCGAAGGTGCCGACGGAGGTGGTGCAGGGTCAACGGCGGAGCTTGGGCGCAAGCGTCGCTGAGGGCAGGCGGATGGAGATGTAGACGCGGTTGAGGCGACGCTCGGGCGGAGGGCAACGCGGGCTGCTGCAAGTGAAGGCGAGCGACGGCAACAGCGCGTAGTCGCGGCGTCGGCTGGGCGTCGGGCACTGACGGCGTCGGGGCTCTGGCGTCCTGCGCTGCAGGTTGGCGACGGGCTGAGGTGCGGCTTGCGGTTGGCGTCGGGCGCGGTCGCCGGACGCAGGGCACGGCGGTGCTCGTGGGGACGTGCAGGCGGCGACGGACGGGAGTCGCATATGCTGGGGCGCCGATTGAAGGATGCCGAGGAAGAAGACTCTCCCTTTTTTCCTTTTTCTTTTACTTTCTCTCTCTCTGTACTGACTTTTCCCCTTTGCTGCAGTGTTCTTTCTTTTCCTTCTGCCGCTTGTCAGAAAAAAAAAAGGATTGCTTTTGTTGACTTGAAAAATGGACGAAGGAAGCTTGCCTCCCCTTTCGAATTTGCTTCCCCACCTTGCTTTCAAAGCCTCACATCCTTTATTTATAGAGGAAAACTCAAAGTTGTTTTTACAAGTGAGATATTCACTCAACAGCTCAATAAGAAAAATGACTCCAAAATCAAATAACTAATTTTTTTTGAATTTTGAAGTGAAGATATATTTTCAACAACAAAGATTTTCAAAACAAAATATTTTATTTTATTTATTACTTTCTAAAATATTAGGTGTCAATAGCGATTAGAGCTGTTAAACAGGTGGGTTGGGTCGGGTTTGAGTTGGGTCATTAATGGTCCCACCCAAATTTACCCATTAACCAATTTATGACCAATTTATGCATAATGTAAATTTTCTGATTCATACCCGACCCAACCTATACCCAACCCATACCCGACTCAACATATATTAATAAAATATTTTCATATTTAACTAAATTTAGAAAAATTATTCCTATGTTTTTTTTAAGATTAAATTATTTCTTAATGGACAATTTTTATAATTTTTAAAATAATTATTTTTAAAAATCGAATTTTAATTATTATTTTTTATTTTTTAAAAATTAATTTTTAATTATTTTTATTTTATTTTTTAAATATAATTTTCTTTTTCTTTTTCTCTTTTCTCTTTTCTTTTTCTTCTCCTTCTTCTTCTTCTTTGGCTGGCCGCCGGCCACGACGACGGCCGGGCGACGGCCGCCACGGGCGAGCCTCGAGGCTCGCCCGATTTGGCGAGCTCGAGCTCGCCGACGCCGGTGAGCTCGAGGCTCGCCCGATCGGCCGAGGCTCGAGCCTCGCCGACGTCGGCGAGGCCTCTGCCTTGCTAGATCCGGCGAGCTTGAGGCTCGGCGGGCGTTGGGCGAGCTTGAGCTCGCCCTCGCCGAACCGGCGAGGCTTGAGCCTCGCCCGACGCCGACGAGCTCGAGCCTCGCCCGATCGGCGAGGCTCGAGCCTCACCGGTGTCGGCGAGGCCTCCGCCTCGCCCGGATCCGGCGAGCTCGAGCTCGGCCGACGCCGGCGAGCTCGAGGCTCACCCGGCCGGTCGTCGGCCATCGCCGTGCGGCGACCGGAAGGAGGAAGGAAAAAGAAAAAAAAAGAAAGAAAAAAAAAAGGAAAGAAAAAGAAAAGAGAAAATTAAAATAAAAAAAATTATAATTTCGATTTTTACAATTTTTTTTTTTTTTTGTAAAGTTAAAGAGGGAAGATAGAGATTATAAGGTTTTTGTTGAAAATGGGTTCTCCACCCAACCCATTTAAAACCCACTTAAGACCCACCTATCTTAAACCTTTAATTGTGAAACCCATTTAACTACTTTTTGTCAAAAACAAGTGACCCATTTATAATTTAAATGGGTCATATATGGGTTTATGACCCATTTTAACACCTCTAACAGCGATGAAAATAATATTTGTTTATACAATTTTTTTTTTTTTGTAAACAATGCCAGTTATCATTTTTAGGAAAATATTTTCCAAAATGTGGATTTTCCATGAAACAAACAGACTCTTAAGTTAATCTCAATCTTTTTAGCTTCCTAACTCAAAATGGTATTAGGAAAAACTAATGCGTGGAGAGCTTCGATTAGGACAATCATTTAATGTTAATTATCCACATCGTGTTTCAAGATTCAATAATTCCGGAGTCTGGAGATACGTGTCTTTATACTTAGGTTTATTTAGATTTTTCTAGAGAAAAAGGAATATATAGAGTGTCATTATTCATCTTCTTAGACGTGTCTTTGGGCTTGGAATTCAACCGCTTTCGGATTTCTTTTGTAGGGGCCATCCTCTATGGTTCCCACCAATATATCTTCTTAGACGTGTCGGTTCTAGACACAGTGCGAAGCATGTGTCTAACTAGCAAGAAGCAAGTTCCCCATAGAGGCTTCTAGCGATAGTTCGATAACTCGACACCCAGCTTGGATGCCTTTCTTATTTTAACATGTCAGTACTTTCACACTTTGCTCCCCAATTAGAGAGAGTTTTTCTTTTCTTGCCCCTGAGAATACCCCTGAATTTTACATCCTAAAGTTTAGACAAAACAATTTTAGAACAGATCGACTCCTAGGGTCCATCCTCTTCATCCCCCACCAATATATCTTAATCCCCCTTTGGCTTGGACCTTTTCTAAGATCATATGTAACACGACATGCACATTATTTTCTTGGGTTCTTGGAAATTGACAGTAGATTGCAGAAAATATTGCGTTTCTAAAAAATATTTTTTAATAAGCTATTTTCTAGAAAAATGACTATTTTTCGATATTTGACTAAAACTTGAAAATAAGCTTAAAAATATTTTTTGTAGTTTGGTATGGAAAATTTGAATTGATTTTCCTCAATGCACTCCTTTTAATAACATTTTTTTTTAAAGAAATCTATCTTTTATTTATCTTTCTATTTTTTTACCTTATTGTGGTCGACAAGGGTGTTGCGGCTCTTGCTTAGGTTCAACGGGGTCACCGGTGGAAAAATAAAAGGGAAAAAAAGAGAAAAGAAAATAAACAATAAAAAATTAAACAAAAATTAATAAAATTTTCAAGATTATCCACGTCAATGTCAGTCATCAGCTATGCCATAAAAGACGGTCAATGTCTACATCAACGACTCCCAACCAACGTCTAACAAAATTGCTGGACAATTCCTTACCTCGCAAAATCGGCATGCGAAAACATGCACCACGGCGTAACTTGTGGCAAAACAAAGGGAAAATGAATAAAAAAGTCGATGCTTGATCGAATCAACTTCGAAAAAGTAGATAATCAAACAGTCGATAGAGACTCACCGGAGTCCAGACTTTATAAAAGCTGGTGGTGGGTGGCCATCAATAAGCATATTTTAATTAAAAGAAAGCAGGGCAACGTATTGGGGAGCAGCATATTGGGCCCATCGCTTTTCGGGAGCTGCTTCTCTTTGTCTTACGTAGTGGTCAGTTTGGTTTCAAAGAAATCTATTTTGTGGTTCCCGACCGAGAAAGACAAGTTTATAAGAATGTCAGCGCAGGGGTACTAGTAGGGAAAAAGTTGGGGCTTAGCCAAAAACATGGAGATAAAACTTCTTCTTGGTCCCAAGTATTATTCTCATTGTCATCGTTGATGCTGGCAACATCGCAAACGCAGGACAAAGAGACCGTGGATGGTGCCAGCAGCGAGCGTTCAGTGATGATCGGAGGAGATTTGGAGTCGGAAGAAATTGAACGTTTTCATGGAATTCTTCACTTTCTTCTGATCCATGTTATTATTATTTTTTTTTGGAGAGATGGCAAAAATTAGAAATGTGGAAATCCCATAGATTTTGCACCTTAGACCATTGAGAGTGATCAAACTTTAGTTGCGCTACAAAGTATTTACTAATTCGTGTTGCATTAGGGAAAAAGGATCAAAGGTAGTGCAATGATTACGCACGTTTGAGGGGAGGGAGGCATAAAGCTGTATGTTTCCTAAAACATGATAATATAATATGAAAAAGTACAAAAATTATTAATCCAAACGGTTCTCCGGTATCTCTTGAGAAAACATATTCAATTAAGAATTAATTGAATATATTAGTCTTTCCCAAATTGAGCGGTTGGGCCGCTGTCTTCCTCTTCTTCTTGTTTCTCGAAAGTCAAAACATCAATTAGGAATTAAAAGGAATCTATTTTTATTTGTTTCCCAAAATATGATAATGTGGTTCCTTTAGTATTTCTTAAGAAAAGATATTCAATTAGGAATTAAAAGGAATCTATTTTTACTAGAAAGCTGGGGGGGGATTCCTCCTCCAAATCACGATCGCTCTTCGAAAGCTACTTGTCTTTATTGGACGTGGTAATCATTGGTTTATACGACACAACCTTAATGAAATTGATTAGAACTTGAATAGATCCACTGTTCAATGATGAAATAATTAATGGTTAGGGTTTCACCGGAATTATTACTATAACGAAATATTTTTTACTAAAAGCAATTCAAGGAAACCAAGATTATGTGCTTACTCCAAATAGAGGATATTTTATGCGAAAGGAGATTGATAGTTTTGATTCAAATAGAGCTGTACAATTCTGAACTGTGGAATTTAACCGACCACATGATCCAGAAATTACACACTTGATTATTTAAGATGATGCAAACAAACCGACACCACGGTTTGACAACATAAAAGAACAGTACATAAAAGAAACTAACTTAGAAAAAGAGAAGAAGAAAAATATAGAGAACAAGCTCCTTTCGCTAAAACTTTCCAATGAAAGCTCAAGGGACCGCGTTGCTCGTGCCACAAGATACCTTGCGATGGACCGTGAAGTGGAACTTGCGATCGACCCTGTCCCAGAACATGCCGATCTCGTCCCCAACCTCCAACCCTCGCCCCTTGACGAACAGCTTGTTCCAGTCACCATTCATCACGTAGCTCTTCGAGGATTCCCAGTAGCGGAACACGAGCTCATGCTCCTCACGTGTGTTCGCGTCCCTCACAACTACCTTCATTCCATCCCTGCTCTTGACCTTCTCCTTCATCTCCTCGTCCATCAACGGTAGCACGTGGGCCTCCACGCAGCCCCGCGGAAGCAGGAGCCGCGACAAGTGACCGAGGTCACTTAGCTTTAGCTTCTTCTTGATGTTACACGGGTTATCGTAGAGCACCAACTCCGTGGAGATTTCTTCGTTGCGTCTCGGAACGGGCCTCTCGTTGTTAGTTGGGATGACACTACCTGATGATCTTTTCCTCTCTGCACAAATAAAGCGGGTTACGTCAGATGTGGACGACTCATGAGTTTTCAGTTACATCATAGGATACCTTAAAAAAAAGTCTCCTTTTCTCTTTTCTTGTCATCTTTCTTCTTATCTCTCTCTCTCTTTTTTATTATAAACTAATAATTTCTCGGAATTATGTATTAGTATATAAACCATGGAGGTGGCCATAGGATGGCTTTCGTATATTTTAATCAAATGAACCGTGTTCACTTACTCAGGTCTTTCCCCGGGAGCTCACCCTCCTTGGGTTTCACCACGTTGGCATTCTGGATTGTAGAAGAGGAGGAGCTGCCGGGGCTACTGAGTTGGAGTTTGGTGAAGTTGGACAGAAGGGGTAGGGCCGAGCTTGATCCTTCCATTGCCACAGTATGTGTGTGAAGAGAGTGTGGGTTGAGGGGGAGGTTGTCTGCTCCATCCTATTTATAGAGTGGATGGAGACTGAAAGAGTCCAAAATCGAAGGGGACAAAAGCGGGGGAAAGGGCGCGAACAAGGGAGGACTTCCAATTAGCAACAGTTAGCAGCGTGAGAGAGGAGTCAAGTCTACTATAAAAAGTAATGAAAAATCTTCTTGTTTTTTTTGCAGCCAAATTCCTTAGCGATAAAGAGAATTGTTGCACACAAGTCACTGAGAGTGACTTGTGAGCATTGCGTTTTGGAGATCGCTCTCAAAGCACAAAAGGCAAGTGACTTGTGTGCATTGCCTTCTGGAACTCACTTCAAAGCAATGCACAAGCTTGAGATGAGAGAGTAGCTTTTTTGCTCATTCTCAGCATGGTGAGAATGATTTGTGTCTTGTTCCTAAAGGCACAAGCTTGAGATGAGAGAGTAGCTTTATGCTCTTTCTCAACACGGATCCTCCCATCCGCTAAATTTCAATGCCACATCTGCTAATTGGTCCTTAGACGGGATGGATATGACAAGCTATGCCAACAATTAATGGCCAATATTTCAACTGAACGAACTGTGTTTACATACTCAGGTCTATCACGGGGAGCTCACCCTCCTGGGGTGTCACCATGTTGGCATTCTGGATTGGAGAGGAGGAAAAGCTGCCGGTCAGAGCTTGATCCTGTCATTGCCGCAGTGTGTGTGAACAGAAATGTGGATTGGGAGGTCCGGTCAAGCGTACTTGAGTTTGTGCTTTCTTCTCTCTTTTACTGTGTGCTGGATAAATATATCGAACCGGCTATAATGGCTTCATTGTTCTTGTCAGGTGTCATGGCAACAAAAACTTCGACCCATAAGCTAGCAAATATACGGCAACACGCACATATAGCCACACACTTTCGATAAAATATTAGAGGCACCACTAGGAATCATAGAGAGGATATGTGAGAGGGAGAGGGAGAGGGAGATTGAGAAAGTTTGGCAGGTGGGAACTGGGAAGCATGTAAAAGAGGAGGGGAGACGAGCGAGCGGGCGAGCGAAAGGGTGGGACCAGGAAGGATCTCGGAGTCAGCGACCGTTTAGCACTTTAGAAGATTAATCTTGATTGGGGGCGGGGATGGTACGCGATACGTGCGCCGACGAGGGAAGCGGGTGACCGGCTGAAGGTGGTGCGGGGCGTGAAAGGGATTCAAGAATCAGTTTTCTCGGCGTGATTTTAGCGGAGCCGCTCCCCCTTTCTAGCTAATAGTGCGATTTTGGAGTTTAGGGGAGAGAGCAGGGAGGTGGGGACTGCTGCTGCTGCTGATGTGTTGCTCTTGCCCATGTGTATATGTGATATAAATATATAAATATATAAATATATATTATTTATAATCCTTTTCTATTAATTTATTCTGTAAACTAATATTGTTATTAAGAAATAATCATTACTGCGCTCCTAATCGTTATTTTCTTGTTCTGCTCTATTTTACTTTCTTGATTAGACACGCCCTTTTTGTGTTTTAACTAAATTATCATTTGTGAGGCCCCACTTGTCTTCGCATTGCAAACCAACCCTTTGTTCTCTTGGATTATTCTCTTTTTTTCTACGCCTAAGGCGTGAAAAGAAAGAAAGAAGAAGGAAAGTGGAACTGACATGGAAAAAAAGAAAAAGAAGAAACAAAATATTTTTTTATCTTTTAAAAGGATCACTTTTGTAAAATTGTATTAGATGTGATGGGCCTTGCAAGCAATCGTATAGTCAAAACATTATTTGAAAAAAAAAAAGGGTGTCCAAGTCAAAGGAAGAGTGAAAAAAGTGCCGTCCATCAAGTAATTACATTGTGCACTACCCATAAAATTGAGGGTTAGCCGAAAATGTAGAGGTAAACAAGTAAACAATCGTGTGATGAGGCATGGGAGTAGACTAAGACAAACCAAATTCGGTCCAACTAAGATACGATGCAACGACATATACTCATCAATCTAGTTTGTGAGAACAATCTTTGTGACATCGTAAGCTGCAATTTAAATAGACTTTCGAGTCATGCATCTTTACTCTTTAGGATCATGTGACATGTTAATCTCCCAACTATTAATGATCCATTCATGTTGAACATTTTCTTTAAAGAAATAATTGCATAACAGTTTTTTTATGTATTGTGAGAATAACAGTCTATTCTAAACCATAAAAAAATTAAATCACATATAATTATAAATTATTGTGAAACCTATTTCTTCAAGAATTTTAAACTCACAATAGACTATTATTTTTATAGTACTTTAAGTATTATTATCCTAGCGAAGCTCTTTTCTTTTTTTTTCATCCCTCGTTGGCCTAAAGCGGAGCGGGATCGATATTTTGACGCGGGTTGCTGCTGCTGGTGTTTGCAACTGAAAAAGCTGTCTTGAATGTTATTGCATGTCTGAGTAGGGAACAATTTGAGGGCTCGCCAGGAACGTGGAGATGAATATTCTTCCCGACTTCGAGTCTCTTTCTAATCATCGTCAATAGTAACATCGGAAACATAGGATGAAGAAATTTTTGATGGTGCCAGTGGCGAGTGGTCAATGACGTTTGGAGGAGATTTGCGGTCAGAGAAATCGAACATTGACAATAATTAAGGGTAGGTCTAATTATACCTTTTTTTTTGCAAGTTTTGTCAGTAAGTCCGAGGAATGGATGTGACATGCTTATCACACTTAGGGTGCGTTTGTTTGTGTTTGTTCTTTTTTTTCAGGGGAACGAAATAGAACAAACTATTTCTGTTCAGGAACAGTTTTGAACAAAAGAACGCGTTTGGTAAACTTGTTCCTGAAATAAAAAAAAACAAACATGTTTGGTAAATTTGTGTTCTTTTTTTTGTTTCTTTTAATTTTTAATGTTTTTTTTTTATTTTTCACTTTTTTTCTTTCTTTTTCTTTTTCTTTTTTTCTTGCTTTGGCTGGTCGCCGGCCTCGGCCATGGCCGGCGGCCTCGCCCGGCCACGGCGAGGCTCGCCGGCCCCGGCGAGGCCGAGCTCGCCCGGCCAAGGCGAGGCCGAGCCTCGCCCAACCACGGCGAGGCTCGGCCTCGCCGGGGCCCAGGCGAGCCTCGCCGTGGCTGGGCGAGGCCGCCGGCCCTCGTCGGCCGGTCGCCGGCCATGGCCGAGGCCGGCGACCGGCCAAAGCAAGAAGAAGAAGAAAAGAAGAAAAAAAGAAAAGAAAAGAGAGGAGAGAGAAAAGTTGTTCTTTGTTTTTGTTCCAGAAACAAGAAACAACTTTTTTTTTGTTTCTTGTTTCTGTTCTTTTTTTGTTCCCGGGAACAAAAAAACAGATTTGGAACAAAAACGCAAACAAACGCGTTTCTGTTTTTTTTTGTTCCCGGGAACAAAAAAGAAAATCTGTTCATAAACGTAAACGGCGAACACAAACAAACAAACAGGCCACTTATTCTTCTGGTCTCAGGACCACCATTGGCAATGACCGAAAATCTTCTTCGACTAGTTATCTAGTCGAGAGCAGAAAAAGCAACTGATCTTTAGTTCTCTATTATTGCCTACGCGGAAGCAGTGGCCCTACGGATTAAGAGCACATTGACTTTTTCGATCGAGCGTTACCAGAATTCCACTTTTTTACCCTGCTATTTTCCCTCTTTGATTTTGATTTTATTTTATTTGTTGAACTTCTTTAGCGCTGGTCTTCTTGAGATGGCGGTCTAACAAAGCTCAATAGGGCATCGTGCAAGTTTAGAAAGAAGACACAAGGTATACAACTCCATGAACCAAAGGAACAAAGCAAAAAATGATCACACTGCAATTTCATGTCAACTGGAGCGTGCAATATGAAGCAACAGGAGCTCAATATAATTGACCAACAACATGAGTTCACTTGATAACTGGATTGGTTTCCATGGATCTTAGTGTCTCCTCTCTCAAAAGTCAAACCTTCATGAAATCGTTTGATTGAAGAGGAAAAGCATTAAAGAAGCCTACCGGAAGGATCATCGTCTCTTTATGCACTGCGTTTACAGTTCCCATGAGCCATGCCCATCATTGAAACGGTGTGGGAATTGAGTGTGGGTCGGGAGGGCGGTGGAGAGGGGAGGACAGATACCGACAGAGCCCAAGGAGGGGAAGGAAAAGGAAAAAAAGTACGTGGAATCTCCAAATAGTGACCTTGGATTCCTATAATAGCGGTTGCAAGTATCTTTTCTTAAGAAACTATGGCTTTGGGCTTGGAATTCGTAGGGTCCATCCTCTCCTTAGGATCAGGTGACAAATGAATCACCCAACTATTTGCAATCCATTCGTGTCGAATGTTGTCTTAATTGTTCATTGCCTGTTGGCCTGACGTGGTCGATGACAATTGTAGTTTTGCAGTTGAAGAAAGCAATGTCGATGGGTATTTTTGGCTTTCTTGCGGTCCATGTCATTTCTTTCACTTGAGAGACGGTGAGAAATTGGAAGTGGTGGAGACCAAGGGATGGAGACCGTCATAGATGGTTAAAAGTGATCGAACTAAAGTTGGACAAGATCAAGTTATGAGGTAGGCACTCAAACTACAAAATGTTGCCTAACTCGGGTCGGATTTAGAGAAATGTTTTGGGTTGGGATTGCTTAAATGATCTTTGATAAATCTCAGACATGGAGTTCATGGTTTCCCAATTTATAGTGAATGCACATGCGAGATAGAATAGGAAACTGGATTTGTACGGGTGCATATGCCGTATCATTTTATTTCCTAATACGGTATAACTTGACATATTCCACAAAAAAAAAAAAAAAAAAAGATAATATTTCTCTCTCCCACCCTTTCTCTGTTAGGTTTCAATTTCTTGAAACTTGCTATCTCAAAATAAAATTGGCTGCGCACGCAGCAAAATGTATCAAGAAAGACGGGGATGTCAATGGATTTGATGTTAGATATGCCCGTTATATTATGTGATTTCTTTTTAAGGAAATCATTCACAAATTTGAAACAATTATAATATGTTTCCACAATATGAAATGATCTGCAAACTGACAAACTTAAGACGTAGAATCGATCGAAAAATATCTCCCTGAATTTATTATTTTGTTATTGTTAAGGGTAGACAGACAAGGAGTAATGTGTTAAAACAGCCAGATGATTTATTTGGTGATAACAAATATTTTAATTGACCATTTTAAAACACAAATAATATCCAGCCAACTAGTAATGAAATAATACACCTGCTAATTAGGCAATGGTTAAGAAATATGCTACGTATCCATTGTTGGACCAATTAAGCTTTTCTTTGACAAGAAAAAAAAAAAAATTGTCTTGCTTGAAGCACGAAGTGAGACAAAAATTGACAACATCCATAAGTTTCATGGAAAATTAATGATTTGAATTTTTCTTTTTTAGAAATGATCAGTCATATCAAAAATTAAATGAGGGAGAAGTATTTTCATCATCCACGAAAATATTTAAATATAAATTATTGTTGGTAATAAAATTATTTTTTAGTAACTAATTGTTTCAAATGATATAAGCAATTATTTTTAAGAAAAATGATTTTCAAATTATTTTTTTTTCCAAATAAATGAAACCTAAATTCTCTTTTTTCTCAAAAATCTAAACAAACTTGCATGAAGCATAAAGACACGTACCTCCAAACTCCAGAACTATCGAATTTTGAAAGACGATGCGGATTATAGACATTAGATGATTGTCCTAATTGAAGCACTCAACGCCTTTGTTTTTCTTAATAACATTTGAGTTGGGAAGCTAGAAAGATCAGAATTAGCTCAAGAGTCCGTTTATATAGCGGGAAATCCACATTTTGAAAAAAGAAATCTAAAAATAATAGCTTGCAACGCTTACAAAAAATATATAAACATAAAAATATTTTCATCGTTTACAAAAAAAAGTTTAGGTATAGGCTGTTGTCATAGTGAAAACTTTTTTGTTACCTAATTATTCCAAGCAATATAATCAATTATCATTTAGGAAAATATTTTTCAAACTATTCATTCTCCAGCAAAACAAATGATCCCTAAGATTAGTACTAAATATACTAAGACCGATCTACCGATGATGCGTCATACTCTACGTGGGCATTTATTCTATACCCAATTGATATTTGCTACATCATAATAGCAGTGGGTCAATATTATCTTAAGATCTAGCATTTCTCTTTAATTTGCAGCACTAGATGTACTCGAATCTTTTCATATTGCTGGCATCAGTGTCTTTTTAAGGAATCGTACGATTGTAGTAGTCTGTAAGTCCAATTCCACTTGGTATTTGAACTTGGTTGAAGTTCGAATGATGCAATTATTTGATCTCAAATAGACAAATATCAAGTTCCACGTGTTTCCTGTATATATTACGCATCTTTTTTTCATTACTCCCGATTTTTACCGACGAAACATGGGCATAGAATCCTCAATTTTTTCAAGTAAAAGTTTGAGTAAGATATATCGGTAATTCAAAAGGAATTATAAATTTTAAGTGACAATACTACCCTGCAAATTCAAAACTCTCTAGTTTAGCATGCAAGAAAACATTCCTAAAATAAAGTATATACTCATTTTATTGTGCTTAATAAAATAGCTATTGTTTCTTATCGTGAGATTTCTTTTATTAAGACAAAACCCAAAAATCTGTGCTTAAAGTGTTTCCTAAATCGGGTGGATTGAGAGCGTGTCGCAGTGCGTGGGTGCATGTGCGGTAACACTATGTTTCATAAAATGTGATGATATAACAGAAATAAGTAGAAAAATTATAAATTCATGTGGTTCTCTATTTAAAAAAAAAAAAAAAATCTATCAGTGGAAATTTAAGTGGAGATTAATGTACTTGCCCTATAATCCCTAAAGGGAAAAAAAGTTGATCTTGTAGTATTAGTAGGAAATCAATCTTGAATCTTGAAATTATTTCCTATTTTATTATTCCCCGCACAAAAAACTAATGTCATCAAATTAGGAAAAGAACCTCTCACTCCTCAGTGCACTCTGAAAACTTGACTACAAAGCCATCCCAATTCCAACGGTAAACTAACCATTTATTTCCCTATCTAACCTCCGAGTCTATGTCCTCTGTCTTTCTATTCTCTCTCCAACGTTGTCCTCTCTTTTTAGCTCTCTCTTAATTTCTCTGCACTGTGTTTCCCTTTGTTGTTCTCGCGAAGCACTTTTTTCTGATTCTTCAACCGAAAACCAATGAAGCTCATCTATTTCTTCAGCCCCAAATAGCCTCCGATTGGCAACGGCCCTAGAGGCGAGGTCCACTCGCCGCCATTGATGAACTCTTCGCCGTGCCTTTCTTATCTCCACGAACACAAGAAGAATCGCGACAAAGAGGCCAGAGGAATTTCATCTGCAGTGGCGGTGGTGAATCGCGACAAGGAAGCCGTTCCTGCCTGACCGAAGCGAAAGTCCATGACCTCGATCACTGATGATGGAACTTGTAGGAAAAATATTAGAATACATTAAAACAAAAATAATAATTGTTGGAAATAGATTGAAAAAAAAAAACAAAAACAATTATCTGAGGCGTGCAAGCACCGTCCTTAAGGATAATTCCTCCCTCATACGAAACTCCGTGTGTAAGGCTTTAGTAGCTATTCTCCTAAAAAACAATCGATCTTCTTCTTTATTCCATACAGAATAATAGAAGGAAATATGTTGACACCTAATATTTTAGAAAATAATAAATAAAATAAAACATTTGGTTTGGAAAATCTTTGTTGTTGAAAATATATCCTCATTTCAAAATTCAAAAAATTTAGTTGTTGTTTGATTTTGGAGCCATTTTTCTTGTTGAGTTGTTGAGTGAATATCTCACTTGCAAAAACAACTTTGAGTTTTCCTCTATAAATAAGAAGTCGAGGCTTCAGTTTGGGGAGTGGAAGAAATTGACAAAAAGTATTTGTGAGGTTTAATAGGGGGTTTTGTTTTGAAAAATGGAGAGCAAAAAACAAAAACTGGTGAGAAAAAGTAAAATTTTTTTCTCTCTCCAGTCAACTTTAGGAGAGTGATGTGAAGAGTAGAAGCAGTGCAGTGACGTGCGCCCCCCCCGTCTACTCGTCTTCCTCCCGGTGCCCTTCACCTGTTCATGTCGTTTGCCGCACCGACCGCCGTGCCAGTACTCCCTTGTGTCGGCCACTGTGCCTTCGCCACCGCCTTCGCCAGCCACCATCACCGCTTCATCGTCCCCCCACGAAGCTTGCCGCGACAACTTGACGCCGTCTCGCCACACCGGCGCCTACACCGCCCGATAGCCGTACGAAGCTCCGTTGCCGTGACTGTCCCCCGCACAGCATCTCCACCGCTCGCCTCCACAGTCGCGCCGCGCCCTCCGTGTCCATCATCGTCGCTGCAGCACCGGAGCTGCTCCTTGTCGCGACACAGCTATTGCTCGCTGTTGCCCTTCCTCTGGCTGGGATCTCTTCAATCCGACGCCTCCACTGCTGCCGTTCTCCGCCAGACACCTCAACGCCATTGCTTCCTCCTCGCCTGCCACCATGTCGAAGTGCCACTCAATTCGCCACGACGCCTGTTGCTCGGACCCGAAGACAAGCAACCAACGCTGCTGCTCACCATCATCGCACCGACGCTACACCTCCCCGCTGTTGTAGCTATCGTCTGACGCCCTTACCTGCAGAAGAGGAAAAGGGTAAAAAGGGGAAAAAAGAAGAAAAAGAAAAAAAAGAAAAATTGATTAAAAAATTTCAAAAATAAAAAATAAAAATTATTTAAAAATTGCCATGTTAGCTTTCGCCAACCGGGTCAATGTCCATGTCAACACTAGTCAGCCAAAATTGGTCGAAATGAATGAATTGATACTAATATGAAAAAGTTTAGGACCGGTGGTGCATTTGATTGAACATTTCTCGAGGGCTCTCAACCTCCAAAGTCCCCCTGGGAAAATGCTAGACCATTTGGCAATTATTTTGAAGAAGTTTTCAAATAAAAGCTAGCATTGAGAAGGCTAAAAACCTAATGTTAGTAGGAACTAACATTGAGCTTTCAGCATTGGCCAAATGTTGAAACTCATTTTTTTCCTTCCAAACTACTCCCACCAATTCTTCAAATTTTTTATTTTATTTTGTCCCTCATTATTTTTTTAATTAAAAAAGGACCAAACCCTTCGCTTGTCCAGGGAAGCGCTACAATTGCCGGCGAGCCAAATTTAGCACTGACGGCCATCGAATGAAGTCACTCGAGGTTGGGGGACCTCCGACGAGGGTCATGTGACCTAAGCGATCGCCGCTTGGGTCTCGTGGCCTCAGGCAGCCCTCGACCGAGTCTCGCAAAGGTTATGCAACAACGATCGTCAATCGTGCAATCTTCGCGAGACCCGGGTGAAGGTCGCCTGAGGTTGTAAGACTTAGGCAACACTCAACCCTCACGAAGGTTTTCCTAACGGTAGCCCTTGCCAAGGTTCCGCAACCCTCATCAGAGGTCGCTCAAACTCGAGCGACCTTGACCGACAACCATCAACGTTAGATTTGGCTCATCGGTGGCCGTAGCACTTTGATGGACTGATGAAGGGTTTAATCCTTATATATAAAAATATTTATTAATTTTAAAGAAATAAAAATTGAAAAACTAATATTAATTACACAAAGTGTTTTTCAAATGTGTTTTTTACCAAATAGCATTTCTTTTAAAGTTACTTCTCAAAGCATACTTTACCGGGAGAATTACCAAAAAAGTCCTAAACTTTTTTTTTTTTTTTTGTCAATTTAGTCATAAACCTTTTACAATTGTTCCAATTCAGTCCATTCGGCCAAAAGTGGCCGGCCGACGGTGACGTGGACGCCGGCCAGGGACAATAGGCCGGCGAACAATTTTTTAATTTATTTTAATTTCTTTTTTCGAATTTTTAATTTTTAACTTTTGAATTTTTTCTTTTTTTTTCTTTTTTTCTTTTTTTTCCCCTACCTGCTTCTTCCTCTGGCTAGCGCTGGCCAGCCAGAGGCGAGGGCCTGCGAGGTCAGCCTCACCGGCCACTAGCGAGGCTCGCCCTCGCCAGCCATTGGCGAAGGCAAGCCTCCCCCAGCGACGGTGAGGCTGCCGTCGCCCAACCAAGGCAAGGCTTGGCCTCGCCCAGCCATGGCGAGGTCGACCCTTGCCCGGCCAAGGCAGGGTCGACCTTGCCGGTGGCCGGCGAGGCCGCTTGTCGCCAGATTTGGCGAGGCTCGACCTCGCCATGGTTGGGTGAGGCCGAGCCTCACCTTGGCTAGGCCACGGCGGCCTCGCCCGGCGACGGTGATGCCACCGTTGCCGGTTTGGCGAGGCTCGACCTCGCCATGGCTGGGCGAGGTCGAGCCTCGCCTTGGCCGGGCGATGACAGCCTCACCATCGCTGGGTGGGGGCGAGCCTCGCCCGCCTTGCCTTTGGCCGGCTGGCGCCGGCTAGAGGAAGAAGAAGGTGGAAAAAAAATTCAAAAAATAAAAAAAATAGAAAAAAAATATTAAAAAATCGTTTGCCGGCCAACGTCTCCGGCCGGCGTCCACGTCAATGCCGGCCGGCTAATTTTGGCTAGATGGACTGAATTGGCACAATTGTAAAAGGTTTATGATCAAATTGGCCAAAAAAAAAAAAAAAGTTTATGACTGAATTGACACAATTGCAATAGGTTTAGGACTTTTTTGGTAATTCTCCCATAGTTTACCAAATAGCTTTTGTATTTACCTACAATCCTTTAAGCTAAATTACTTTGCATTTCCCCAATGAACTTTCAAAATGTTAAACCAAACACATCCTAAATTGGTCAAATTGAAAATTTTAGAATTGAATTGATACTAATGCCTAAGATTTAGGATTTTTTTTTGTATTTTTCCCCACGTAGAATGTTCTTATGTTCTTAGCCTCTCTCTCGCAATGAGTTTCGAGAGCTTTGTGACCAAATGTAGTGATATCTTGAGATGAACCAATGTAGCACCTTTATATATGCTCAAAGATTCATTCTAATCCTTGAAGGTGGATGACTAGAAAGGAATGAAGAGGAGAAAGATCGTCCTCTTCATTTTTAAGAGGATATGCTTTCCATATCATCAAGTCAAATGAGAAGGATTCCTTAATAAATTTCACGGTCCAATAGAAATGTGTCAATAAGGATCTATTTGTTAATAATCCAAACAAGTGCTTAGATTCTATTTTTTTGTTCAAAGGAATAGTTTTGGAACAGAATCGTGTTTGGTAAAATTTTTGCTCCCAGGAACAAATCTCTATTTTTTTGTTCCTGGAAGTAGATTTGGAACAGAATCACGAATTAAAAAAAAAAAAAGTTGATTCTTATTCTTGAGAACAAATCTAAGAATCAAGCCATTTTCTTCTTCTTCTTCCATTTTCGCTTCTTCTTCTTCCATTTTCTTATTCTTCATCCTCTACTACCACCACCGCGGTTGCCGTATGTCGTCCGCCCCCCACCACCACTGGTCGCCAACAACCGGTCCAGCGAGCTTGCCGGAGCTTGCCGGGCCGGGGTGAGGTCCGGCGAGCTCGTTGAAGGCAAGCCCAGCCTCGCCAGTGGCCAAGCGAGCCTCGTCAGTGGCTAGGCGGGCCTCACCTAGCCTCGGCGAGGCTCAGCCGACAAGGGCCAGCCTCACCAAGGATCGATGACGCTCCAGTGAGGTCGCCGGCCCTCGTTTGGCCAGTTGTCGGTCTGGCGACTGACCACTTGAAGAAGAAGAATAGGAGAAAGAAAGGAAAAAAAGAAAAGAAGAAAAAAGGAAAAAAGTGATAAAATTATTTAAAAATTAAAAGAAAATGATTTTGAGTAGAAATTTTGAGCACGGTACCAAACACAATTCTATTCGAGAATTAGAAATTTTGGACAGTTACCAAACGGCTTAAAATGCTTAGAAATTGTTCTCGGGAACATAATAAAAAGAATCATTTATGGTCAGAAATTGTTCACGGGAATAGAATCATTACCAAACGCACCCTAAGTTGCCATATATTGAGAGACTTTCTTCTTAAATTCGGATACTTGTCAAATATAATCTCATCAATAAGTTTCTTTTTAAATAGCCATAATTTTCTACAATAAATTCAGTCTAATCCTTGACCAATTATATGGTTCTAGTCCACAGTGGAGCTCCTTGGGAAGCCCCCCCAAGCGAGTAAAGAAAGATCACATCTTTTTTTCTTTTTCTTTTTAATTGAGTCCTTAACACATCGTGTTATCCTTCAAACGCTTGCTAACATCCGTATTTTATACGGTTCTAATTAATCATTAACACATCATGTTATCCTTCAAACGTTTGTTGACATCCAGATTTTTTACGAATTTAATTAATCATTCATTGTATAGGAAATATTTGGAGTGTGAAGTGATAAGGACGAACCCAATCCCCATTCTTTCACCATCGATTCATGCTCTAACGTCTTGTCATAACAGAGATGGATGCCTTTTCGCACATCGTATGACTTTGATTGTTTGAAGACACATTCGTAACCAAGCCTGAGAGCATCAAACTCAGTTCACATTAACTTATGGTCCAGCAAATATTAAAAAAGTTTATTAGTCGTGGAATGAAACCACAAATGTATTATATAACAATACTTTAGTTCAATAAAGAGGTCTTCTCGCAATCCTGAGAGCATGAATCTGCGCAAGCTCCAACCTTCTTCACATCTGCTTCAACTTTCTTAGTGTCTACATGAGTTCAAATATAAAACAGGAAATTAAAAAAGTCACTTACATCAAGATTGAAATTGATTTTGTTACAAGAGCATATATTGAAGTCCGAGGAAATTAAATAATTTAGTACACAACCATCCTCTCCTAATCAAAATATAACAATGAAACATTGATGAAGGAACAAGATTATACAATGACTTTCTTGATTTTATAGATCACTCAAGAAGTGACTTTATATCTTCAATGTAAATGTGAAGATTATTACCTGGATGGTAGCCAAGGCAAGTAGACAAGAAACAACCCATGTCACAATACTCCGATGCGACATATGTAGAAGATTGTTTAGGGCAAGTCTTGAGACATTCGAGATAGCATTGACCTTGGTCAGGATCCAAGATACAAGCCGCTACACACTTCAACTTGCAGTCCCTAGATATGGCTGCGTCAACACCGATGGACGACCATAGTATGAGAGTCACCACGAACATCATTGACCCTAATCTCTTCGATGCCGTTACCTTCATGGCTACTCACTTCTAGAATATTCTTATGTTTTTAGGCTCTCTCTCAATGAGTTTTGATAGCTTTATGACCTAGTGTATTGATGTTTTGAGATGAACTAGTGTAGCACCTTTATATACTCAGAGATTCATTACCTTCGATGACTAGAAAGGTAAGATTATCCTTTTCATTTAACAAGGATATGCTTACCATATTATCTAGTCAAAATGAGATGGATTTCTTAAGTTTCATGGTCCAGTAGAAAGGTGACGATAAGTTGCCATCTAGGTGAGATTTTCTTCTTAAATCCAATTACTTGTCAAATTTAATCTCATCAACAAGTTTCTTTGTAAAGGGCCCTAATTTTCTACAATAAATTCAATTTAATCCTTAACACATTATATGATTCTAGTCCACAGTGGAGTTCTTGCGGATATCCCCCAACCAAGTAGAGAAAGGTCTATTTTTTTTTCCTTTTCCTGAAGTCTTGACACATTATGTTATCCTTCAAAAACACTTGTTGAAATCCAGATATTTCATGACCCCCATTAGTCATTCATTGTATAGAAAATATTAGGAGTGTTCAAGTCATAAGGATGAACCCAATCCCCATTCTTTCACATTAAAATGACACATTTACGGCAAATACAAGTAGAAGCTAAAGAGGAAACCAAAAGATTGCCAAGAAGGTGAGATTTGAAAGTAATATGTGTCACACCCTGAAAATTACAAAAAAGGAGGATGACGTGACCATCCTTTCACAGAAAAGACACAGTCTTATAACCAACAAAATAATATCAGTATATGTATATGTATATGTATATGTATATATCTTAAACCATATATATATATATATATATATATATATATATATATATATATATAAATCAACAAGTTTGTTGCAACATTAGAGTTTTATAATCCACAAAAAGGATTATACTCACCCAACCCAACAAATTATCCAAGCTATTTTTGTATTTTTATATTAAAATTCGAAATAATAAAAACCCTAATTAAACTATCTAAAATGAATAGTTATCTAATCTAGTTTAGGGATTAATTAGACCTAAACCCTATCGTATCTCAAAAAACATTTTTAAAGATGCAACATTATTTAAACATGCAAGCATCCTTTAGGACCCTATCTATAAAAGAAAAATGCTATTTAGAATCAATTATGATATATTCTAGAATTATCTAAACATGAAATCCTATTCAAGCTAGGCAATATTATCTAGAAATCCTATATATTCTAACATGCAATCAACTCAAAAAATAAAATAAAATGCAATCCTAATTTAGGAAACTAGCCTAGACAATTTGATCTTTTTTTTTGGGTATTTTCCAAAACATGCAATTATTAAATATAGGCATTATATTCAACCCACTCAAGATATTCGTCGAGAATTCACATAAAGGGTTAAAATAATTGAAAAAACAATCCATTGTCTCATGGATTAAATTAACAATTATTCTAACCTTGAACATCACAACATGCAAGAAAAATCAAAATAATTGAAAATTTGATTTGAAGTCTCGCGGATCAAATTAATAATTATAATAATTTTAAAGTTAAAACATCATCAACGCGCAAAACAGGATCAAAATAATTAAAAAAAAAGTTATCCGAAATCTTAAGGATCAAATTGGTAATTATAATGATTTTTTGCCAATAATATCCTATTGGATAATGCCTAAAGTCTCCATGAAATCACTAGTAGCATCAAATATTCCAATTTAGGTAATAATATTGAGTTGAAATTTGGTTCAAGAAAATTACCTTGTTTGAATTATTTGCTTCCAAAACGGGACCGGCGCGAAGAATCACAAACGGCGGTTTGCGTCGAGATAGGCTTAGCGGCAGCATGCTCACAACCAATGAACCTGCAAGAATAGAAAGCTCGCGGAATCGACTCGGTTTAGACAAGAGCGGGAACCACGGTTGGCGTCAGAGGGTTTGAAGACCCACCGAAGAAGAAGGCCTCCTTTCTATCTCACGTTCTCTCTCACTTGTCCTTTCTCTAAGAAATGCACCCACCCCCGCCCCCTCCCCCCCAAAAAAAACCCCTTCTTCCGTCAAGACGTCTTCTTTGTCTCCTTCTATAATGTCCATTCCTAAACCTCAAAACAGAAGTGTGAATATTCGGGAAGATCCTCCGATTTCTCCACTTCTCTTTCTTTCCTATTCTGTCTTTACACCACAGAGAAATAATCTTTTGTTCTTGATCTTCCACATTTTCGTGTTGCTATGAATCTTCATGAATGATCTATTTTTGACGAAGAATATCTCCCTTAATATATCAATTCCACTTTTATATGTGAGAAAGCTTATTCTTCTTTAGACAAATATATCTCCTCCTTCCCTTTTGCTTGACCGAATATTACCTCATGTCAAATCTTTTCCTGTCTGAAGTCATTGGAATATTCTCTTGATAATGCAATATCCTCTTCATATCATACGAGCTTTAGCCATGATGTGAAAGGCATAACGTGATTCTCATCCATGGACTTGGCCAAATTTGCGGGCTCAATAAAATTCAAGGCTAATCAATTAACTCCATTTGTCGTCAATCCAATGCAAATGCAATTATTTCTATATGCAATGCAATTTAATTTAATATTTCTATTTATGGGCTAAATTTTAGTCCCAATTTTTTATGCAACAAACAACTAATTGGATCGTCAAATTTAGGTGTCAACACACTAAATTGATGATACCGATCCTTTAACTAAAGGAATGCCACCAATGAGTTATAATGATAATGTAATCAAAATGGGCATTGGTCCAATCATTTAAATTTTTCTTTACATGAAAGAATTTGTGAAAGAATTTGTGAAACTTTTATAGTTTACCTTTGTTTGCCGTTGGAAATGGGATTAGGAGTCCGGTTCGGATTAGTGTACGTCGGGGATCATTAAAAAAAAGGAAATAAATCCAAGATTCCAGATTGATTTCCTAACGAAGATCGCCTTTCTTTTTCCTTTTCCGTAGGGGATTAAAGGACAAATTCATTAATCTCCACTTAAATTCTCCCACTAATGGTTTTTTCGTTTTTCAATAATAGAGAACCGCATGGATTTGTGATTGTTTTACTTATTCCGGTCAAATTGTCACATTTTAGGAAATATATAGTCTTACATTACATGCACACACGTACTTGTTACCATGCGCTTTAAATCCAACCCGATTTAGGAAATACTTTGTAGTTCAACTTAGTTCTTTCTAATTGTAATTCGATCACTTTGAGCAATCCGTACTGGTCGCATACACACACCGGTTTTTGGGTTTTGTCTTAATAAAAAATATCTTGCAAAAAGAAACAATAGCTATTTTATTAGGCAAGAAAAAATAAGTAAATACCTTATTTTAGGTAAGGGAAAAGCCATCAAAAATCCTAAATTATACTTACTATGACACATTTATTTTGAATTTTTTTTTAATGATAAAAAAACCCAAAACTTATACCTATGTGACACTCCAAATTTTTTTTATGACACCAAAAATTCTAAATTGCATATGCGCAACACATTACCTCAAATTAAGTTCGAGGCAAATATATTACATAGGTACAAATGTAAAAACGTTTAGGGTACCTCAAATTAAGTTTGAGGCAAATATATTACATAGGTACAAATTTTGGACTTTTTGTGTAACAAAAAAAGTTTAGGGTAAATGTGTCATATTTATCATAGTTTAGGGTTTTCAGTGTTTTTTTTCCTTTTAGGTATGGTTTCTTGCATGCTAATCTATAGAGATTTGAATTTGCAAGGAAGTTCTGTCACCTAAAATTTATAATTCCTTTTGAATTACTGATATATCTTACTTGAACTCTTATTCGAATAAATAAATTGAGGATTTTAATTCCCATGTTTTGATGTTAAAAATTGGGAGGGATGAAAATAAGATGTAAAATATATACAAGAGGCACCTGAAACTTGATTCTCATTCGAACCTCAACCGGGTCCAAATATCAAGTGGGATTGGTGATAACTTTATAAAAATAGAGTTATTTTACCTATTTTAGGCAACAATTAATGCAATATCTATGAGAAAATATTTGGATTTCCTTCTGATTATTTGAATTTTCCTTATTTATGCAGAATACTGATATATGGATAAGATAAGGAAAAAGATGGCAAAACTGAGGAATTTAAATCAAGCAAAGCGTGGAGATAGATATCAAATCAAAATCCTCGATTTACTCCCTGATTTTGTGCGCAATTGCTGAGAGATAAGGATCTTGGATATATCCTATGAAGAGGAGAGAGAGCTAGGTGTTAGATAGTTTTTTTTTGTTTAGTTAGTTTTTTTGCTAGATTGTTTTTTGATTGTTCAGAGAGTTTTTCAAGTATTTTGAAGAGAAGACAAATGTGGTGACAAAATTCTTGTTCTTTGCTTCAAGATGCTGAGTTTAATTTATATTTTTATTTATTCATCTACTATGTTCTAATTTTCTTTTGTTAGGGCTACGATGTAGCCTAACCATGATGATGTGAGTTTCATGATTTTTATGTTTCACAATTGATTTCATTCATGTGAGTTATATATTATTGTGCTTAATGCTTTTGAGTGACTGGCCACCACTTGAATGATTTGATGTGCATGTTTGAGACTGAGAAGTGATAATATGCAATTGCTCATTATAATATATAACCATGAATTAAACGTGGATAGAGATATACCGCGTTATTTGTGTAGCTTTCGGTGATAAGGTGATCCAAAAGACTCATTGTAAGCCGGGAATATTCATAGTTCTTAATGCACTCATGTTTATTTTAATTCACATAGAGATATAGTGGATTAATAAACTGAGTAGGTTTGCTATACCTAGAGATAGGATAGTAAATAGGTTAGGAAATTCCGCTATCACATGTTTGATATCGTTCTTGTATTCACAACAATCTGAAATTCATATCTAGTGGTTATGGTGAAATCGGATGCTCTAACATATTTATCTGATCGATTTACTGCATTTAGTTTACAAATTTTGTTTTTAATTTATTCTCAATTATATTTTGATCTGTTAGATAAATTTTAGAATTAATCTATTTTAGTAGTTAATTAGTTTATTAATCATCGATCTCCGTGGGACGATATTCTTTCTCATCATTATATTACTTGTTCGACACGTTCACTTGCGTTTAGAATTTTATGAACAATTGGAGTTACTAAATTAAAAAAATTGTACGATTCCCTAAAAGAGACTAATGCTAGCAATATTAAAAGATTCGAATACATTAAATGTTGCAAATCAAAGAGAAATGCTAGATCTTAATATAAAATTGATACACTACTATTATGAAGTAACGAATATCAATTGGGTATCAAATAAATGCCCACTTAAAGTACAACACGTATCAATATATTGGTCTTAATATATTTAGCACTACTCTTAGGGGTTCGTTTGTTTCATTGGAAAATGTACGATTTAGAAAATATTCTCCTAAACATAATTGATTACATTGCTTTGAATAATTAGAAAACAAAAAAGTTTTCATTATCAACAACAATCTATGTCTAAATTTCTTGTAAACGATGAAAATAATATTTGTTTATACATTTTTTTTTTGTAAACAATGTGACTTATCATTTTTAGGAAGATATTTTCCAAAATGTGAATTTTCCATGAAACAAACAAATTCTTAAGTTAATCTCAATCTTTTTAGCTTCCTAACTCAAAATGGTATTAGAAAAACTAATGCGTTGAGTGCTTCGATTAGGACAATCATTTAATGTTAATTATCCACATCGTGGTTCAAGATTCAAAAATTCCGGAGTCTGGAGATACGTGTCTTTATACTTAACTTAGGTTTATTTAGATTTTTCTAGAGAAAAGGCAATATATATATAGTGTCAATATTCATCTTCTTAGACGTGTCTTTGGGCTTGGAATTCAACCGCTTTCGAATTTCTTTTGTAGGGGCCATCCTCTCTGGTTCCCACCAATATATCGTCTTCTTAGACGTGTCGGTTCTAGACACAGTGCGAAGCATGTGTCTAACTAACAAGAAGCAAGCTCCCCATAGAGGCTTCCAACGATAGTTCGATAACTGGACACCCAGCTTGGATGCCTTTCTAATTTTAACGTGTTAGTACTCTCACACTTTGCCCCCGAATTAGAGAGAGCTTTTCTTTCCTTGCCCTTGAGAATACCCCCAAATTTTCGACCCAAAGTTCAAACAAAACAATTTTAGGACATATCGGCTCCTAGGGTCCATCCTCTTCATCCCCCACCAATATATCTTAATCCCCCTTTGGCTTGGACCTTTTCTAAGATCATATGTAACACAACATGCACATTATTTTCTTGGGTTCTTGGAAATTGACAGTAGATTGCAGAAAATATTGCGTTTCTAAAAAATATTTTTTAATAAGCAATTTTCTAGAAAAATGATAGTATTTTTAGATATTTGACTAAAACTTGAAAATAAGCTTAAAAATATTTTCTGCAGTTTGGTATGGAAAATTTGAATTGATTTTCCTCCATGCACTCCTTTTAATAACATTTTTATTTTTATTTTTTATTTTTTAAGAAATCCATCTTTTATTTATCTTTCTATTTTTTACCTTATTGTGGTCGACAAGGGTGTCATGGCTCTTGCTTAGGTTCGACAGGGTCACTGGTCCCGTGGAAAAATAAAAGGGAAAAAAAGAGAAAAAAATAAAAGGGTTAATACCATAAAAACTCCAAACCGATACACTTGTGGCAAATTTACCCCAAACTATTTTTTTGACCACCAAAAACCCTAAACTGGTATATCTTTGACAAATTTACTCCAAACTGGTACACTTGTGACAAATTTACCATATGTTAGTTTTCATTAAATTTCACTGTCAAATTATTAAATTAAATGACACGTGACAATTGATTATTATATCAATTTGAGATTTTATATTCCGTTTGTCACAATTTACAATTTTTGTGATTTTTTTTTGTGGTATTAATCTAATTTAGCGGAGGGTATATTTGTCACAAATTTATTAATTTGGGGTTTTTTGCAGTCGAATAAATTAATTTAGGGTAAATTTGTCATAAATATACCAGTTTATGGTTTTTTATAGTCAGTCCGGGTAAATTTGTCACAAGTATACCGATTTGAGGTTTTTCATAATCAAAAAAATAGTTCAGGATAAATTTGTCACATATATACCAGTTTGAGGTTTTTCAGGATATTAACCCAAAAATAAACAATAACAAGTTAAATAAAAATTAACAAAATTTTTAAAAATTATTCGCGTCAGCTTCAGTCGTCAGTCATGCCATAAAAGACCGTCAGTGTCCACATCATCGACTCCCAACCAACATCAGATCTAACAAAATTGCTGGACAATTCCTTACCTTGCAAAATCGGCATGCAAAAACTTGCACCACCACGTAACTTGTGGCAAAAAAACAAAGGAAAAAAGAAAAAAAAAAATCGATGCTTGATCGAATCAACTTCGGAAAAGTAGATATTCAAACAGTCGATAAAGACTCGCCGGAGTCCAGATTTTATACAAGCTGGTGGTGGGAGGCCATCAATAAGCATATTTTAATTAAAAGAAAGCAGGGCAACGTATCGAGGAACAGCATCCTGGGCACATCGCTTTTCGGGAGCTGCTTCTCTTTATCTTACGTAGTGGTCAGTTTGGTTTCAAAGAAATCTATTTCGTGGTTCCCGACCGACCGAGAAGGACAAGCTTTCTAGAATGTCAGTGCGGGGGTACTAGTAGGGAAAAAGTTGGGGCTTAGCCGAAAACATGGAGATAAAACTTCTTCTTGGTCCCGAGTATTATTCACATTGTCATCGTTGATGCTGGCAACATCGCAAACGCAGGACGAAGAGACCGTGGATGGTGCCAGTGGCGAGCGATTGATGATGATCGGAGAAGATTTGGGATCGGAAGAAATTGGACCTTCATGGATTTCTTCGCTTTCTTCTTATTCATGTTATTTCTTTTTTTGGGAAAAAATGGCACGGAATTAGAAGTACGGAAATCCCACAAATTTTGCACCTTAGCCCATTGAGAGTGATCAAACTATAGTTGTCCTACAAAGTATTTACTAATTCAGGTTGGATTAGGGAAAAAGGATCAAAGGTAGTGCAATGACTACGCACGTTTGTGGGGACTGGGCCATAAGGCTATATGTTTCCTAAAACATGATAATTTAATATGACAAAGTACAGAAATTATTAATCCAAACGGTTCTCCAGCATCTCTTGAGAAAGCGTATTCAATTAGGAATTAATTGAATATATTAGTCTTTCCCAAATTGAGCGGTTTCCATGGATCGTAGCCGCCATCTTCCTCTTCTTCTTGTCTCTCGAAAGTCAAAACATCAAAGAAGCCCATTGGGAGGATCATCGCCTGGTTGTGCACTGCATCGACAGTTGACACCTCGTGGGGGTATCCGCGAGAAGGAGTGTGTCGCGACCTAATTTTTTCGGGTGAAACCGCCTAAAACTAGGTTAATGGACTGCTAAGTTTTTTAAACTTAGCTCGGGCTCTCCCAAGCCCATACCAAATCGCGACTTGAGTCTAAACTTTTTAAACATGCAAAATACTATCTAGGAGTCGCCACTAATCAGTTTAGGGTTGGTCGATTAGATACCTAAATAAAATAACGGGAGGATTATCTTACTTCTACGAACCAGAGATTTTGGGTACGGGGACTTGGTTACACTAGACTATCCTAGTGCCCTTTCGGTACCATTTCTTTTTAATTTTCAAAAAATGTTTGGCAATTGAATTGATTTTTAATTTATTTTCCTAACGTGTGAGGCGATCATGCGAGTACACAAACCACCAATTTAACACCCGAGAAAGCGAATAAAATAATACAGGACTTACCTCAAAGCAACGAAAGCAACTGTGTTGTTAGGTCAGAATTCATATCAATAATCCTGGATATGATTTCTAATTAATAAGCAATCACTCAATTTTTTGTTTTCACTTTATTTAATGAAAGTCGTGCAATGCATGCTACTAATTTAACATGAAATGATATGACGTGGCAATATGACCTAAACTATATAACATGAATAAGCATGCAATCCATCTTAAAGCATGAAATGAATTTATTCTAATTTTTTTTTTGTATTTTCCATGAAATTCGAAATTAAAGAAATGCAACAATTAAATATGCAATTTAATCAAATGACCTAGTTCTAATGACGAGCAATGAACTTAACAACAATCACTAGATGACGAAAATTTCATAAAACCTAATCCTACATGTCGATTTACTAAACCTATATGCTCGGGCAGCATTTTGATTTTTTTAAATAATTAATTATTAAATAAATATTAAATCTAAACTATCAACAAAATAAAGCAAGAAAGGATTAAAATAATCGAAAAAATAACCTATTGTCTCACGGGTCAAATTAACGGTTATTCTAACCTAATTGTCACAACAAGGAGATCAAAACAATTACAAATCGATCCGAAGTCCTACGGATCAAATTAAATAATTATTGTGATTTAACAATTAAAATTTCACCAAAAAACCCAAATATTAATATAATTAAAAAAATGATCCGATGTCTCTCGGATCAAATTAATAATTACATTAATTTCGGACAAAATCCCTACGGATAATGCATACAAAATGCACAAATATTAACATTGACAAACCATATTATAACTTAAACAATAATAACAAAATTTGAAACACAATAAAATAACATAAAATAAGCAAAAGAAAGAAATAAAAATAAAACTAAAGGAAGGGAATTGCAGCAGCATTGGTGGGCATATGGCTAGTTTTTGATTTGATCATTTGCTAGTCTCCTCCGAGAACTTTTTGAGTGGACGCCCCCATTCTCTTGTCGTCTCTCTCTTGTCAATTATGGTGGAATATGGAATTGTGTGGCCTTTTGTTCGGCATTGAATTGCCTGTGACCACAACATCAGAACAAAACAAAGTAAATTAGATGAAAATATGGGGTGAACAACTTTAATAGGGAGAGAAACAACCCGGTTTTATCACAGTGAAATCACTGGATGTCAATCAGCGCTTAGGTACGTTGGCCACTTTGATGTCTTGCTGCTGGAATTATCGTCGGAGATGTAGGAGTTTAATCTAGGCAAGAAACAAAAATAAAATCACCTTAATGCGAATAGCAAATTGAAATTGCACACAATCAAACTTAAAAAAAAAAGAAGAAGCTCGACTTAGCTTTAGGCTTGTCGTCAATATCCATGAAGCATGATGAACATGGGGCATCGTCAAGAAGACTACACCATCGTCGAGATCCCCGAGGGTGTGTGCCTCTCCACTATATCTCTCTGAGAGATTGTCTATCGAACCTCTCTACGTTTTCTCACCATTTTGTTCCCTTGTGAGCTCCGCTCTCCTCCCCTTTTTCACAAAATTTGGTCTCCTTTTATAGTGGTTCCGAGCATCATCTTCCATGGCAATTTTTGAGCTTTCTTTTCGTTGCCTCAATTTATGGTCTGCAAATTGGAGCAAAATCTTGCAATCGGTTTGATTTTTCCTCGAATGTTTTGATTCCTTCCATTTTATCAAACTCCTTGCTTTTTTATTCACCTGATTTCTCTGATCGAGAATTTGCTTCCACATTTATTATGATTTGAAAATCCACCGGAGCAAAGATTGCTAATCAGAATTTCCACATTCCATTCATAACCAAATCGTGTTGATCTTCCCCTTATTTTCCTTTTGTTCAAAATGCAATTTTATTTTTCCAAAATTAGGTGTCAACAGCTGCCCCTCTTTGAAGGGAAGCTCGTAGAGGTTTCCTTCAAAGATATATGACACCTAAATTTAAACCATGCAAAATGGAATATGAAATGCATACGCAAATGTTAATGACTTGACTTTTTTTTTTTTTTTTTTTTAAGAATAAAGGATGCAATGTAAATGCAATGATCTGGTCGGGAACATAGATCTCCATGTGTCTATGACCAATGAAATGCAAATGCAAAGAAGAGCACGTACCTGTCATACCTGTTTTGAGGATTTAGGTGTGAAATGATTCCGATGAGACCTATCGATCATCTAGAACTCCCTTCAGATAATTGAAAGGCTCAAAGTTTTTAGGGATCTGGAATTCTCATCAGATTCTAAGCACCTGGAAATTGCATCAAGTACTTGAAACTTCAAAAATCTGATTCTCATGTCAGACATTTGAAAACTTTTACTAAACGTCTGGAAATCACATCAGATGTTTGGAAAGACAAACACTTGGAAATCACATCAAGCGTTTAAAAGTTCAAATATCTAGAATTCACACTAGACATTTGGAAACATTTTATAAATAGGTACTTGGAATTCTCATCAAGTACAAAGATGACTGAACAAATTCAAGGTTTCAAAGACAATTCTTTTTGGTCTTTGAGGAAAAATTCAATGAAGGCCCATGCATGATGGCTTTATCAAGCTTCTACCGGAAAAATTATCAATAGGACAATTGAGACCTAATTTTAATTATGCACATGCACTAAATGACTTTTTGTTGGAAAATGAATTCCTTTTTTTGAATGCAATATATATGATGCGTGGAAATGCTAATGCAAATGATAAATGAATTTACCTGGAATAACTTACCTTCAAGGAGGGTAGAGTAACTCAAGATAAATTGGTGCTACACGTCCCGGACTCATACCATTCTACGGTCGCCCGAATAGTAACATGACTTTGTAAAGAAAACTGCTTTCCTAGGACCCGTACCATTCTACGGTCGCCTAGTATGACAGAGCTGGTTGTGTCTAGGACCCGTACCATTCTACGGTCGCCTAAACAAGGATTCACTTTCCAGGACCCGTACCATTCTACGGTCGCCTGAATAGGGAAATAAGTTTTGTCTAGGACCTGTACCATTCTACGGTCGCCTAAACGGGGGTTCGCCTTTCAGGATCCGTACCATTCCACGGTCGCCTGAATAGGGAAATAAGTTTTGTCTAGGACCCGTACCATTCTACGGTCGCCTAAACGGGGGTTTACCTTCCAGGACCCGTACCATTCTACGGTCGCCTGAATAGGGAAATAAGTTTTGTCCAGGACTCGTACCATTCTACGGTCGCCTAAACGGGAGTTTACCTTCCAGGACCCGTACCATTCTACGGTCGCCTGAATAGGGAAATAAGTTTGGGGACAACTCCATCGAGTGTCAGTGTACTCAAAAGGGAAAATACCTGTACAACGACAAGTATTTAAGGTGTAGATAGAGATATACTTACCTGATGACATCTCTGCTCATTGGGGATATGTCTCCTGTAAAGATGGGCCTTGGGCTACGAAAGCACGCCAGGATAATATAAAAGGACACCGGGCTACAAAAGCACGTCGGGTCAATAAAGAGGGGACTCTAGGCTACGAAAGCACGCCAGGTCAATTTAAAAGGACACCGGGCTACAAAAGCACACCGGGTCAATATAAAGGGGACTCTGGGCTACGAAAGCACGCCAGGTCAATTTAAAAGGAACAGCTTGACCGAGTCAAGTGTCGAGAATGGGTAGAGATATACTTACCCGATGATATCTCGATTCTTTGGAATATGTCTTACGGAACTTAGATATCCCGTGAAGGCCTCTCGCCTCCTGGTAGAAATAAATTTTGGAACATCAATGATGCACCTTGAATGTTCATGATGGTTTCTCATCTCCTTATATCATGAGGCATTTTGAAAGGAATCTGAATGTTAGGAGCTCTTGGGTCTTTGAGAAAAAATTATCTGTCAGACATGATTGGAGCAAAAATGCATTCACCAAAGAAATAAGCAATTAAGGCTATTATGGAATGCATACTTCAAAATCTATTGAAGCTTTTATCAATTCAATCAAGATTCATGCATAATGACTTTTGCATCATCCAAATTTCCACTAGAGAGAATTATCGTTCAAGACAATTTTCACTCATGACATGGGTTTCTTAAGAATACCAAATGAGAGACTTTCGGTTAGAAAGGACTTTCAACTCACTCTCATTTAGAATGGCTATTTTATGAGACTCACTCAATTTCATCATATCGACATGGGTCCGAGTATTCTCGCAAGCGGTACGATCTTACCAATCCGAGGGGTCTTTAACAGGGACCGTAATGTGGGCTTGGCCAACGGCTTAACAAATGGACTCTTTGAGTCAAGGATATTGAATGAGCAGTCTTGTAATCATTTCCGGGTTTATAAGTCAAGAACCCTGCAAAAATGAGAAAGAAATAATCTTGCTCGCACTTCTTTGAGCGATGCTTATAAACATATGAACTCCTACGTTAATTCAAGTGCCCTAATCTGAAGAGACTTTGTAAGGGACGTAACGTAGGTTGGTTTTATGGGTTGAGAAATGAAAGGATCATTAGGCTCAAAATGTGTGTAAAAGGTGAGAGTTGATGATCATCTTGGCATTGCCATCAATTTTCTTTTTCACCATCGGGGATTGTCTTCATGAAGTGCCCCCATTGATTGCAAACACTCAGCATTTGAGTTCTTTGAGTATTGCTCCATTGGGATTCAATTCTTGTTATTGACAGTCACCTATCTTGACTTTCTTTTTTCATTTATGGGCATTGGCCCTGCTTTTACCAGGCACACTGCTTTTTCATGCCCCTAGTTCTCATGCATTTTTTCTTCACTTTTTTTCATGGGCATCGGCCTTGCTTTTACCAGCACACTTTTTTTTCATGCCCCTTAGTTTTATTTTGAATTCAATTCTTGCGCATAATGCATGCGTCAAGTAATTACACTTCAAATGACACTAGAACTTTTCAATAGTCTTCATTTGCCTTTTGCCATTGCCCCGGTGTGGGGTTGATCATCAACTGGTTTTGCCTTGCCCCAGTGTGGGGGATGATCATCAACTGGGTTTAAAGAAATGAAATTGCAGGCTCAAATGGGTTACGCAAAGGATATAAGTGTATAGGATAGAGAAAGAAATGCTTTTCGTCATCCTAAGGCACTTAAATTTACACATGAATTCAATGTAATAGCATGACTTGAAGATTGATGCAAGTGAGAGCAAGAAAATTTCAATCCATTTTCCTCACCTCATGATGTCCTTTGATCTCTTAGTTGCCCCGATGTGGGATGCTTCTTAACAGGGGTAATTTGAAAAAAACATCCACAAGTGTATGGGCTCAAAAGGGTTAAGCAATGGATCACTTGTAGTGTTTGGGATTGCCTCTCATCATTTCAGTTGTCGTACCTTTTGCGAGAGAACTCTTTACCTTGTGTATATGAACTTTCTTACACTCATCTCACAAGTGTATGAGTAGGGGACTGTGTATAGGATAGGGTTTGCCTTTCATCATCCCAACTCGTCTCATTTAGTATGCTCAATCAATTTGACGTCTTTCACATCTTTCACTGAATTATCCATTTTGATAAATTTCAAGCGGAATTGATGAATTTGCACAATATCATGTGAAAGCATTCTATAATGATAAAGAGGGCATGCTCATAAAGTGAAAACTATTATGTGTCCATGTCTTGCCCTTCCTTTGTAAAGGAGCTCATAGAGATTCCTTACAAAAATAAGACACCATCGTTCACATCTATTCTCCCATTTGCAAAAATAAAATATGCAACATTATACACTGAAGATTTGACCAACTTTGAGCGAGGAAAAGGTTTTTACGAGCCCTTTTATTCATGGATAGTATTTCTTTACAGCATCAGAATTTACAGGATTTGTGAATTCCCGCCCATCCATTTCCGCCAAAATTAAAGCACCTCTAGGAAGTACTTTCTTCACAATGTATGGCCCACTTGTAATTCGGAGTGAATTTGCCACGAGGATCAAGGTTAATTGGTAGCATCTTGCGTAGCACCAAATCATGGACCTTGAAATGCCTTGGGCGAACCTTCCGATTAAAGGACTTGGCCACCCGGTGATAACATTGGCCATGACATACGGCCTTCAATCGTTTTTCTTCAATCAAATTGAGTTGGTCATACCTCTGTTGTGCCCATTCAGCTTCTGTCAACTTAGACTGAGACAATATTCTTAGAGAAGGGATTTCTACTTCAACTGGCAGGACTGCTTCCATGCCGTACACCAGAGAAAAAGGAATTGCCCCAGTAGAAATGCGAACTGAAGTCTTATACGCCATCAGAGCGTAAGGAAGCCTCTCGTGCCAGTCACGATAATTATCAGCTGTCTTTGCCATAATCTTCTTGATGTTCTTATTCGCTGCTTCAACCGCACCATTCATTTGAGGGCGATAGGGCGATGAATTCAAATGACGAATTTTGAACTCCTTGAACAAATCATTAACAAGCTTGTTGTTAAGGTTTGTCTCGTTATCTGTGATGATGGCTTCAGGCATGCCATAACGAGCAATAATATCCCGTCGCACAAACTTCACGATATTCTTTGCGGTAACAACTGCATAGGATGCTGCCTCTATCCATTTTGTGAAATAATCAATAGCGACCAAGATGAAACGATGGCCATTCGAGGCTTTCGGATTAATTGGGCCGATTACATCGATGCCCCACATTGAAAAAGGCTATGACTCTGACAGTTGATGCAGCTCATTTGGAGGAACATTTATCTTGTCTCCATAAATCTGACAACGGTGACAACTTCTGACATGTTGAATGCAATCAGTCTCCAAAGTCAGCCAAAAGTAACCTAGTCTCATAATCTTCTTTGCTAACATGTGGCCGCTCATGTGAGGACCACACACCCCTTCATGTATTTCTTCCATCAACTGAGTGGCTTCCTTAGCATTGACACATCTAAGTAGGACGGTGTCGAAAGACCGTTTGTATAATGTATCCCCACTAATAAAGAATTTGGAGGCAAGTTTCATAAGATGCTTTCGGTCAGCTGGATTGCTACCTTCTGGGAACTCTTGCTTTTGAATATAGGTCATGATGTCATGGTACCATGGTTTTCCATCCGGTTCCTCTATCACTACCATGCAATAAGGCGGCCTCAACAAAACCTCTATTTTCGGAGGCTCGACCTCTAACCCATCGGTGACTGCAAAGCATAGAAGACAATGTCGCAAGTGCGTCTGCAAATTGATTATGAGACCTTGGCAAATATTCAAACGAAACTTCCTCGAACTTTTCCATCAGATCCTCTAAATACTTGTGGTATGGGAGCAACTTGGCCTCCTTGGTCTTCCATTCACCTACGGTATGCATTATGATTAATGTGGAATCCCCGAACACTTTCAACTTGGCCACACCTATCTCAATTGCAGCCTGAAGCCCGAGGATGCAAGCTTCATACTCAGCCACGTTGTTAGTGCATGGGAATACCAATTTTGCAGCTACTGGATGGTGCTGTCCATCTGGGGATATCAGAACTGCCCTAGTACCAAAACCAGACAAGTTTACAGCTCCATCAAAGAACATCTTCCACGAGTCTTCATTTATACTCAAGACGCGGTCATCAAGGAAACTGTCATTGTCATTAAAGACTCCCGAATTCTCGGCCAATAGGTCAGCGATCACTCGACCCTTAACCGACTTTTGTGGCATGAATTATACATCAAATTCGGAAATTAAAATTTGCCATTTGGCCAACTTACCTACCAAAGCTGGTCGCTCAAGTAAGTACTTGATGGGGTCGCTCTCAGTCACGAGGAATGTCTGGTAATGCAGTGTGTATTGTCGCAATCTATGCAATACCCATACCAAAGCTGCACAAGTCTTTTCAACATTAGGATACTTCAGCTCTGATACAGTGAACTTCTTGCTCAGGTAATAAATGGCTCGTTCTTTTCTATCGACGGGACTTTCTTGAGCCAACATTGCACCTAGTGACTCACTATGAATAGTGAGGTAGAGAATTAAAGGATGACCTAGCGATGGTGGGACAAGCATCGGTGGATTCATCAAGTAACTCTTCAACTTGTCGAACGCTTCTCGACATTCATCATCCCAATTGACTCGTGCATTCTTCTTTAGGAGCTTGAAGAATGGCTTGGCGGTTTTAGAAAGTTGGGAAATGAATCGAGCAATATAATTCAACCTCCCCAAAAGGCTTCGGACTTCTTTCACCGTTGACGGAGGTCGCGGCTCACAAATGGCTTTAGCTTTTCTTTGGGTCGATTTCAATCCCTTTACTGCTCACAATGAATCCGAGCAATTTACCGGATGTTGCTCCAAACACGCACTTAGCGGGATTTAGTCGAAGCTTGAACTCACGGAGTCGATCAAATAGCTTCTTCAAGGTTTCGATGTGGCTTCTTCCGAGTCGAGTCTTTGCAATCATATCATCGACATAGACCTCAATCTCTTGATGCATCATGTCATGAAACAATGCTATCATGGCTCGCTGGTAAGTTGCCCCTGCATTTTTGAGTCCGAAGGGCATAACCTTATAATGAAAGGTTCCCCACGGGGTGATAAATGCAGTCTTCTCCTTGTCTTCCTCCTTCATCCTTATCTGATTGTACCGGAAAAACCATCCATAAATGGGAATAGTTCAAAACCAGCGGTACTATCCACAAGGACATCTATGTGCGGTAACGGAAAATCATCTTTTGGGTGGCCTTGTTCGGATCCCGATAATCAACACATACTCGAACCCGACCGTCTTTCTTCATTACCGGTACAATGTTGGCCACCCATTCGGGTGCTTGTGAGACTTCAATGAATCCCACCTTCAAGAGCTTCATCACTTCCTCCTCTATCTTCTTTGAGAGTTCGGGCTTGGTTCTCCGTAGCCTCGCTTCTTAGGTGGCACATCCAGTTGGTAGGTAGGCAATGCTCCACAATTGACGGGTCTAAACCAGGCATGTCGGCATATGTCCATGCAAAGATATCCTCATATTCCTTCGTAACCGAGTTAGGCGCTCGGCTTCATCTTTGGGAAGACTCGCCCCAATTTTCACTTCTTTAGCTTCTTCAGTGTCACTTAAATTAATAGTGACGGTCTGCTCGGATGTGGGAGCCTTAGCCTTTTCATGTTGTTCCCAACTACGTTGCACTTCACTGGAGTCTTCGTTTGAGTCTTCGGGATCATCAGTATTAGCACATGCTGTATTAGATTGGACTATTCTCACACCTTTGCAAGTCTCAATATCGTTCCTGAAACAGGAAGTGGATGAATTAGAAAGACAAACAGGGTAACCTATTTTTGAAATTCTTTTGGCAAAAACCATTTTTAAACATTTTGACACGAGGAAGCATGATGAAGCCCAGGTCCTCGATTTTCTCCATGGATGACATTTTCTTTTCATTGTTGGATATCGTCACCGGCCTGGTTTGGAGTATCTCATCATGCCCTCAAAATAAAATTTGTAATTTTATTGAAATTCATCAATAAATTACATTTATTAAATGAAAAAAATGCAACATTCAAGAATTAAAAGGAAAGTGGAAGCATCTCTCAGAAAACAATAAAAATTCCCACGCAGGGGAAGGTGCAACTGAACATGCCCCTACTTAGGACCATGAATCATGTGTGCTTGAGTTCTTCACCCTCCTTGATCTTGTGATGTGAACCCTCAAGGTCGGAGATTCTTCCTTCTAGATATGTTACTAGTCTTTTCATGGTGGCATCAAATTCAGCTATGTCATCACAGCCCTTTTGCTTGACGAGAAAAGCCACGGTAATGCACAATTCATCGACTTGACTTTGGAGGTGTGCAATTCGCTTGTTTATATTGTCAATGATACGATCCAGCACCTTGTTTTGATCTGCCATTTTAGCTCATGACTGTGTAAGGATGGGTGAGCGAGATCGCTCCATAATCACCTAATTCAAATAAATGGGAATATGTAAGCATGAGGTGTAAATGGGAACATGTAAGCTAGTCCATGACAACAATCTAATTGATTTTTTTTTTTATTCATGAAAAAGTCTTTGCAAGAAGGGAATTACCTAAAAATAACTAGAAAAATAAGACACCCTAATAAGAACCAAGTTTCCTAAACACGAATTAGGAATGATCAAAATTTAAAACTACCTAAGGAGAACAATAAAGACATGAATTGAAAACAAATTCTCTAAAGTTTTTGTTATTTTCCAAATGATTCATTATATGGCAATTTCCTCATTTCATTTCTAACTGACAAAGGAATTAAAATCAATGATTGACCTATATTGTCATGGACTGACTTAAAAATAAATTGCATGATATAGGGATAGAAGACTTAATTCACCAATGAAAATTAATGGCAATCACATAACATGCACATGAGATGTGAGGCTCAACACCTAAACTACGAGGCTTAGCAAGTTAGAACTAAAATGATGAACCGACTTGTCGCAGTCTCGCGTACAAATGTCGGGTCCTCTTAGCTCGGCTCGGTCAAAAGAAAATCCCATGGTCACGCAGTTTCGTGAGCAAGGATAAACGTTTTGACATCAAGAAAAATTTTCGGGGTTGAGAAAGGCAACCTCTACATCGCGGTCTCGTGTTTGAGGTTGGTTCATTTCTCAACACCATCCTAGAATCCTTAAATGCGGTCCAGTCCGACGGCGGGTTGTGTGTGCAATGTGTAGTGCTAAAACAATTTAAAAATCATGCACAACAATTTATAATACAAACAGCACTTCAATGATAAGAAAAACATTCAATCCCAACACCTTCCTACAAAACAAATAGTCAGCAAGCACTACTCCCCTTATACCACCCATCTGCAATAACATTTAACACCTTAGAAATGTTAGGGACATACCTAGGATCCTCGCTGCCAAACAAAAACATTTTTCAAAAAAGAAAATTGGCCTAAGTCCACTAAGAATTTCAAACTTATGTCCCCAGCGGAGTCGCCAAGCTGTCGCGACCTAATTTTTTCGGGTGAAACCGCCTAAAACTAGGTTAATGGACTGCTAAGTTTTTTAAACTTAGCTCGGGCTCTCCCAAGCCCATACCAAATCGCGACTTGAGTCTAAACTTTTTAAACATGCAAAATACTATCTAGGAGTCGCCACTAATCAGTTTAGGGTAGGTCGATTAGATACCTAAGTAAAATAACGGGAGGATTATCTTACTTCTACGAACCGAGAGAGATTTTGGGTACGGGGACTTGGTTACACTAGACTATCCTAGTGCCCTTTCGGTACCATTTCTTTTTAATTTTCAAAAAAAGTTTGGCAATTGAATTGATTTTTAATTTATTTTCCTAACGTGTGAGGCGATCATGCGAGTGCACAAACCGCCAATTTAACACCCGAGAAAGCGAATAAAATAATACGGGACTTACCTCAAAGCAACGAAAGCAAGCTGCGTTGTTAGGTCGAATTCATATCAATAATCCTGGATATGATTTCTAATTAATAAGCAATCACTCAATTTTTTGTTTTCACTTTATTTAATGAAAGTCGTGCAATGCATGCTACTAATTTAACATGAAATGATATGACATGGCAATATGACCTAAACTATATAACATGAATAAGCATGCAATCCATCTTAAAGCATGAAATGAATTTATTCTAATTTTTTTTGTATTTTCCATGAAATTCGAAATTAAAGAAATGCAACAATTAAATATGCAATTTAATTAAATGACCTAGTTCTAAGGACGAGCAATGAACTTAGCAACAATCACTAGATGACGAAAATTTCATAAAACCTAATCCTACATGTCTGATTTACTAAACCTATATGCTCAGGCAGAATTTTGATTTTTATTTAAATAATTAATTATTAAATAAATATTAAATCTAAACTATCAACAAAATAAAGCAAGAAAGGATTAAAATAATCGGAAAAATAACCTATTGTCTCACGGGTCAAATTAACGGTTATTCTAACCCTAATTGTCACAACAAGGAGATCAAAACAATTACAAATCTGATCCGAAGTCCTACGGATCAAATTAAATAATTATTGTGATTTAACAATTAAAATTTCACCAAAAAGCCCAAATATTAATATAATTAAAAAAATGATCCGATGTCTCTCGGATCAAATTAATAATTACATTAATTTCGGACAAAATCCCTACGGATAATGCATACAAAATGCACAAATATTAACATTGACAAACCATATTCTAACTTAAACAATAATAACAAAATTTAAAACACAATAAAATAACATAAAATAAGCAAAAGAAAGAAATAAAAATAAAACTAAAGGAAGGAATTGCAGCAGCATTGGTGGGCATATGGCTAGTTCTTGATTTGATCATTTGCTAGTCTCCTCCGAGAACTTTTTGAGTGGACGCCCCCCTTCTCTTGTCGTCTCTCTCTTGTCAATTATGGTGGAATATGGAATTGTGTGGCCTTTTGTTCGGCATTGAATTGCCTGTGACCACAACATCAGAACAAAACAAAGTAAATTAGATGAAAATATGGGGTGAACAACTTTAATAGGGAGAGAAACAACCCGGTTTTATCACAGTGAAATCACTTGGATGTCAATCGGCGCTTAGGTACGTTGGCCACTTTGATGTCTCGCTGCTGGAATTATTGTCGGAGATGTAGGAGTTTAATCTAGGCAAGAAACAAAAATAAAATCACCTTAATGCGAATAGCAAATTGAAATTGCACACAATCAAACTTAAAAAAAAGAAGCTCGACTTAGCTTTAGGCTTGTCGTCAATATCCATGAAGCATGATGAACATGGGGCATCGTCAAGAAGACTACACCATCGTCTGAGATCCCTGAGGGTGTGTGCCTCTCCACTATATCTCTCTGAGAGATTGTCTATCGAACCTCTCTACATTTTCTCACCATTTTTTTCCCTTGTGAGCTCCGCTCTCCTCCCCTTTTTCACAAAATTTGGTCTCCTTTTATAGTGGTTCCGAGCATCATCTTCCATGGCAATTTTTGAGCTTTCTTTTTCGTTGCCTCAATTTATGGTCTGCAAATTGGAGCAAAATCTTGCAATCGGTTTGATTTTTCCTCGAATGTTTTGATTCCTTCCATTTTATCAAACTCCTTGCTTTTTTATTCACCTGATTTCTCTGATCGAGAATTTGCTTCCACATTTATTATGATTTGAAAATCCACCGGAGCAAAGATTGCTAATCAGAATTTCCACATTCCATTCATAACCAAATCATATTGATCTTCCCCTTATTTTCCTTTTGTTCAAAATGCAATTTTATTTTTCCAAAATTAGGTGTCAACAGAGTGGAACGGGTGGGGAGCCGCCATGAGCTTGGGTCCGTACGATGTTACTGACACGAGGCTTCCGCTATTGCTTTCATTGAAATTATTCTTGCTATGAAATATTTTCGGCGAATGTAGCTCTTTGGCTTGTATTTAAGAAAACCGAAGTTTTGAGTTAACTCTGGACATCCGGCCTTTTTTCGTTTCATTCAAACAACGCTATATAATTCTGAGCCATGCTACAATTTAATCGATAGTCAGTGTCACATCAATGATTTTTTCAATTCTGAACCAACTTTCCTTCATTTTCTTTTTTCTTCTTCCCTCTGTTCGCGGTTTCCTCAATCTCACTCTCTTTCGCCTACCTCGCGAGGACAACAGTAGAGTTCGTCCACCACCACATTTGGGTATCGGAACTCTTGATTTCTCATTGACGACAGGACCCGATGTCGGCGCCGTCGTCGTCTTCCTCCTTCGCGAAACTGGAGTCCATTTTCTCGTAAATGTTTCTCCTCTCCTCCAAACCGAGACCCCCATCTTCCTCACCAACCCCGATTCCCATCTCCCTCCCTCTCTCTCCTTCAAAGATTGTTCCTTAATTGATTTTACTCGTCTAGGTCATGCTTCTCTCTCCTCACCTTTGTCTAGAAGAGGGAGGGAGACAGAGATTTGGCACGCAAAGTTTAGATTCAAACCGAGGAGAGAGACAAGACAGAGGGAAGAAGAAGAAGGAACATGGGGCGGGCGGAGGCTTAGACGAGGTGACGTGCCAGAGGCAAGGCTGAGGTTGGAGAAGGAACACAAGGCAGGCGGAGGAGAGAGAAAAAAAATGAGGAAACCGCGAGCAGAGGGAAGAAGAAAAGAAGAAATGAAGGAAAAAAGAACAGAGGGAAGAGAGAGACAAGAGGAGAGAGAGTTTGTCAGAGGGTTATGGACGATGGGGCCCGGGCGACACATATCACCCGATGAATGGACTAATATGATGACATGGTGGAATAAGAACTGCAGCCAATATTTTCTCAAAGGAAACTTATCTAAAAATTTCTAAAAATATTATATTTTGTCAATTTAATCTTAATAATCTTAAACATTTCAATTTTATCAATTAAATTTTAAACCTTTTGTCAATTGAGTCCATATGACCAATTTTGGTTGGAATTCGCTGATGTAAACGTTGACCATTCTACACGGCATGGTTAATGCTGATATGGACAAAATTTATTAATATTTAATATTTTTTCGAATTATTTATTTATTTATTATTTTTCTTTTCTTTTCTTCTCTTTTTTTTTTTTTTTTCTTCCTTTGGAGGTCACCCTCGTTGACCTTCGGCGAGGCCGACCCTTGTTGGCCTCGACCAAGGCCGGTGATGTCGCCCTTTGCTAGATCCCGACCAGGGTTAACCTCGCCAAAAAAGGGAAAAAATAGGAAACAAAAAAGGGAAAAAATAGGAAACAAAAAGGAAAAAAAAGGGAAAAAGGAACAAATAATTAAAAACAATAAAATTTTAAAAAAATTGTCAACATTAACACCAGCCATATCACGTAGAATAATTAGTGTTCACGTCAGTGAATTCCGTCCAAAATAAATGTTTATGACTCAATTGGTAAAATTGAAATATTTATGATTGAGTTGACAAAAGTATAATAAATTTAGGAGTTTTTGGACAATTTTCCCTGTAGATGGTAATCGGCAGTGAGTGATCAATGATGATCGGAGGAGATTTGGAGCCTAAGAGATCAAACATCTTCACGGGTTGCTTCATTTTCTTCTGAGCCATGCTATTTCTTTTTCTGCAGAGACAGCACGGAATTAGAAATTTGGAAATCCCACACATTTTGGGTCATAGGTCGTTGAGGTTATTAATCCACGTGGTTCCTTTAGTTTATCTTAAGAAAAGATATTCGATTAGGAATTAAAAGGAATCTATTTTTACTGGAAAGCTGGGGGGGGATTCCTCCTCCAGATCACGACCGCTCGAAAGCTACCTGTCTTTAAGTGACGTGGTAATCATTGGTTTATACGACACAACCTTAATGAAATCGTTTGATTGAAGAGGAAAAACATTAAACAAGCCTATTTAAAAAATCATCGTCTCTTTATGCACTGCGTCGACAGTTGACAGTTGACACCTTGTTGGCTATGCGACATGTGGAACGGGTCGGGTCCGCCATGAGCTTGGTTCCGTAGGATGTTAGTGGTCCTGGGGCTTTCGTCGAATGTGCTTTGAAGGGAAAAAGTTCCATTGGCGCCCAAGAACCTAGCATTGCAGCAAAATAGAACTGGAATAGATCCACTGTTCAATGACGAAATAATTCATGGTTTGGGTTTCGCTGGAATTATTACTATACCGAGATATTTTTCACCAAAAGTAATTCAAGGAAACCAAGATTATGTACTAACTCCAAATAGAGATATCATATGCGAAAGGAGATTGATAGTTTTGATTCAAATAGAGCCATATAATTTTGAACTGAGCTGGAATTTAACCGACATTACGCACTTCATTATTTAAGATGATGCAAACAAACCGACAATACGGTTTGACAACATAAAAGTACAGTACATAAAAGAAACTAACTTAGAAAAAGAGAAAGAAAAAATATTGATAACAAGCTCCTTTCGCTAAAACTTTCCAATGAAAGCTCAAGCTACCAAGTTGCTCGTGCCACGAGCAACCTTGCGATGGACCGTGAGGTGGAACTTGCGATCGGCCTTGTCCCAGAACATGCCGATCTCGTCCTCAACCTCCAACCCTCGCCCCTTGACGAACAGCTTGTTCCAGTCACCTTTCATCACGTAGCTTTTCGAGGATTCCCAGTAGCGGAACACGAGCTCATGCTCCTCACGTGTGTCCGCGTCTTGACCTTCTCCTTCATCTCCTCGTCCATCCAGGGTAGCACGTGCTCCTCCACGCAGCCCCGCGGAAGCAGGAGCCGCAACAAATGACCGAGGTCACTTAGCTTTCGCTTCTTCTTGATGTTACACGGGTTATCGTAGAGCAACAACTCCGTGGAGATGCCAGCAAAGTGCTTCTCTTCTTCGTTGCGTCTCGGGACGGGCCTCTCGTTGTTGTTTGGGACGACACTACCTGATGATCTTTTCCTCTCTGCACAAATAAAGTGGGTTACGTTACATGTCGACGACTCAGTAGTTTTCAGTTACATCATAAAATAACTTTAAAAAAAAAAAGTCTCCTTTTCTCTTTTCTTGTCATCTTTCTTCTTATCTCTCTCTCTTTTTCTAATATAAACTAATAATTTCTCGGAATTATGTATTAGTATATAAACCATGGAGGTGGCCATAGGATGGCTTTCGTATATTTTAATCGAATGAACCGTGTTCACTTACTCAGGTCTTTCCCCGGGGGCTCACCCTCCTTGGGTTTCACCACGTTGGCATTCTGGATTGTAGAGGAGGAAGAGCTGCCGGGGCTACTGAGTTGGAGTTTGATGAAGTTGGACAGAAGGGGCTGAGATAGATCCTTCCATTGCCACAGTGTCTTTCCCTGGGAGCTCATCCTTCTGGGGTGTCACCATGTTGGCATTCTGGATTGGAGAGGAGGAGGAGCTGCAGGTCGGAGCTTGATCCTGTCATTGCCGCAGTGTGTGTGAACAAAAATGTGGGTTGGGAGGTCCGGTCAAGCGTACTTGAGTTTGTGCTTTCTTCTCTCCTCTACTGTGTGCTGGATAAATATATCGAACCTGCCATAATGGCTTCATTGTTCTTGTCAGGTGTCATGGCAACGAAAACTTCGACCCATAAGCTAGAGAATATACTGCAACACGCACAAATAGCCACACACTTTCGATAAAATATTAGAGGCACCACTAGGAATCATGAGAGAGAATATGTGAGAGGGAGAGGGAGATGGAGAAAGTTTGGCAGGTGGGAAGCATGTAAAAGAGAGGTGGGGAGAAGAACGATCGGACGAAGGGTTCGAATCCTCACCTTTTCAGGGGGTTGGGGTGGGACGCATTACTTTCAAGAGTGGGTTTCGACTCCCACACCTTGCAATGTGGCAAGGTAAAAACCTGATAGTGAACGTTAGAATAGGCATAGAGTAGGATCGACAAAAAAAAAAAAATTGGGACAAGGAACAGGAAGAATCTTGGAGTCAGCGACCGTTTAGCACTTTAAAAGATTGATTTTGATTGGGGAGGGTTGGTACGGACGAGAGGCTGGAGCGACACGTGAGCCAACGACGGAAGCGGGTGACCGGGTGAAAGTGGTGCGGTGCGGGCGGCGTGATTTTAGCGGAGCCGCTTGCCCTTTCTAGCTAATGGTGCGATTTTGGAGTCTGGGGGAGAGAACAGGGAGGTGGGGACTGCTGCTGCTGCTGCTGACGTGTTGCTCTTGCCCGTGTGTATATGTGATATAAATATATATCTATATATAATTTTATATTATTTATAATCCTTTTCTATTAATTTATTCTGTAAACTAATATTGTTATTAAGAAATAATCATCACTGCTCTCCTAATCGTTATTTTCTTGTTTCTCGATTAGACTTGCTGCTCTATTTTATTTTCTTGATTAGACACTCCCTTTTTGTGTTTTAACTATATTATCGTTCGTGAGCCCCCACTTATCTTCACATTGCAAACCAACTCTTTGTTCTCTTGGAAGTTATTCTCTTTTTTTCTACGCCTAAGATGTGAAAAGAAAGAAAGAAGGAAAGTTGAACCGACATGGAAAGAAAGAAAAAGAAGAAACAAAAAATATATATTTTTTAAAAAAAGGATCACTTTTGTAAAATTGTATTAGATGTGATGGGCCTTGCAAGCAATTGTATGGTCAAAACATTATTTATAAAAAAAAAAAAAGGTGTCTAAGTCAAAGGAAGAGTGAAAAAAGTGCCGTCCATCAAGGAATTACATTGTGCACTACCCATAAAGTTGAGGGTTAGCTGAAAATGTAGAGGTAAACAAGTAAATAGTCGTGTGATGAGGCATCGGAGTAGACTAAGACGGACCAAATTCGGTCCAACTAAGATACGATGCAACGACATATACTCATCAATCTAGTTTTGTGAGCACAATCTTTGTGACATCGTAAGTTGCAATCTAAATAGACTTTTGAGTCATGCATCTTTACTCTTTAGGATCATGTGACATGTTAATCTCCCAACTATTAATGATCCATTCGTGTCGAACCTTTTCTTTAAAGAAATGATTGCGTAACGGTTTTGTTTTATGTATTGTGAAAATAACAGTTTATTTTAGATCACAAAAAAACTAAATCATAAATAATTATAAATTATTGTCTTACTTCTTTAAGAATTTTTAATTCACAATAGACTATTATTTTCATAGTACTTTAAGTACTATTATGCTAGCGAATCTCTTTTCTTAATTGTTCATCCCTCGTTGGCCTAAAGCGGAGCGGGATCGATATTTTGACGCAGGTTGCTGCTGCTGGTGTTCACAACTGAAAAAGCCGTCTTGAATGTTATTGCATGTCTAAGTAGGGAACAAGTTGAGGGCTCACCAAGAACGCAGAGATGAATATTCTTCCCGACTTCAACTCTCTTTCTGATCATCGTCGATATTAGTAACATCGGAAACATGGGATGAAGAAACCATTGATGTTGCCGGCGGCGAGTGGTCAATGACGTTTGGAGGAGATTTGTGGTTAAAGAAATTGTTAAATTAATGTCTTGAACTTGAATTTGGATAACGATTTGTTATATCGAAATTGATGAAAAAGATTTCCCAAGCAGATTACAAGTCGAATAAATAAAAAAAAGAGCTTTCCTTTTGTTAGAATTTTTTTTGGCATACAAAAGAAAGGAAAACATAACATACAACTATAAGACAAAAGAGGAAATAAAATAAAGATTAAAAAAAGAAGATGAGGGTTTTTTTCTATGTTCTTTGTACGTGCAGAAGAAGAAGGCAATAGAAGAATCAAAAGTGGTGGGCTCAAGTCAAATTGTTGACCTTGGGCACGCGCACACATATAAAAGGAGTAACTTTTAGCTGGGAAAAGTGACGTGAAGCCCTACGAAGAAGAAGGAGAAGCACGTCCGGAGAAGCGAAGCAGTATGTACATGGAAAGAATAAAAAAAGATCCGGAGTTCTTGTTTTTTGGTGTACATAGAGCATTTCATTTGAATTTGAACGCGTAGTGATTTTGTGACGTGAGTTGTAAACTCTGATTCTCCGATTATAATGGATTATTTGCTGTTAGTTCTTCTCGTGGACATAAGTTTCGATACTCGGACCGAAGCACATAAATTTCTAATGTCTTTATTATTTCTTATTTATTTCTCTGGTGATTTCGCGTTGACATAAATTGTAAGACCTTGTTGTTTTCGTGTATTATATTTCAATAGAAATTGAACAACGACAATAATTAAGAGTAGGTCTAATTATACCTTTTTCTGTGCAAGTTTTGTCGGTAAGTCCGAGGAATGGATATGACATGCTTATCACACTTACTCTTCCGGTGTCAGGACCACCATCGGCAATGACCGAAAATCTTCTTCGACTAGTTATCTGGTCGAGAGCAGAAAAAGCAATTGATCTTTAGTTCTCTATTATTGCCTGCGCGGAAGCAGTGGCCCTACGGATTAAGAGCACATTGACTTTTTCGATCGAGCGTTACCAGAATTTCACTTTTTTACCCTGCTATTTTCCCACTTTGATTTTGATTTTATTTTATTTGTTGAACTTCTGTAGCGCTGGTCTTCTTGAGACGGCGGTCTAACAAAGCTCAATAGGGCATCGTGCAAGTTTAGAAAGAAGACACAAGGTATAGAACTCCATGAACCAAAGGAACAAAGCAAAAAATGATCACATTGCAATTTCATGTCAACTGGAGCGTGCAATATGAAGCAACAGGAGCTCAATATAATTGACCAACAACACGAGTTCACTTGATAACTGGATTGGTTTCCATGGATCTTAGTGTCTTCCTCTTCTTCTCTCTCAAATGTCAAACCTTCATGAAATCGTTTGATTGAAGAGGAAAAGCATTAAAGAAGCCTACTGGAAGGATCATCGTCTCTTTATGCACTGCGTTTACAGTTCACATGAGCCATGCCCATCATTGAAACGGTGTGGGAATTGAGTGTGGGTCGGGAGGGCGGTGGAGAGGGGAGGACAGATACCGACAGAGCCCAAGGAGGGGAAGGAAAAGGAAAAAAAGTACGTGGAATCTCCAAATAGTGACCTTGGATTCCTATAATAGCGGTTGCAAGTATCTTTTCTTAAGAAACTATGGCTTTGGGCTTGGAATTCGTAGGGTCCATCCTCTCCTTAGGATCAGGTGACAAATGAATCACCCAACTATTTGCAATCCATTCGTGCCGAATGTTGTCTTAATTGTTCATTGCCCGTTGGCCTGACGTGGTCGATGACAATTGTAGTTTTGCAGTTGAAGAAAGCAATGTCGATGGGTATTTTTGGCTTTCTTGTGGTCCATGTTATTTCTTTCACTTGAGAGACGGTGAGAAATTGGAAGTGGTGGAGACCAAGGGATGGAGACCGTCGTAGATGGTTGCAAGTGATCGAACTAAAGTTGGACAAGATCAAGTTATGAAGTAGGCGCTCGAACTACAAAATGTTGCCTAATTCGGGTCGGATTTAGAGAAATGTTTTGGGTTGGGATTGCTTAAATGATCTTTGATAAATCTTAGACATGGAGTTCATGGTTTCCCAATTTATAGTGAATGCACATGCGAAATAGAATAGGAAACTGGATTTGTACGGGTGCATATGCCGTATCATTTTATTTCCTAATACGGTATAACTTGACATATTCCACAAAAAAAAAAAAAAAAAAAGATAATATTTCTCTCTCCCACCCTTTCTCTGTTAGGTTTCAATTTCTTGAAACTTGCTATCTCCAAAATAAAATTGGCTGTGCACGCAGCCAAAATGTATCAAGAAAGACGGGGATGTCAATGGATTTGATGTTAGATATGCCCGTTATATTATGTGATTTCGTTTTAAGGAAATCATACACAAATTTGAAACAATTATAATATATTTCCACAATATGAAATGATCTGCAAACTGACAAACTTAAGATGTAGAATCGATCGAAAAATATCTCCCTGAATTTATTATTTTGTTATTGTTAAGGGTAGACAGACAAGGAGTAATGTGTTAAAACAGCCGAGATGATTTATTTGGTGATAACAAATATTTTAATTGACCATTTTAAAACACAAATAATATCCAGCCACTAGTAATGAAATAATACACCTGCTAATTAGGCAATGGTTAAGAAATATGCTACGTATCCATTGTTGGACCAATTAAGCTTTTCTTTGACAAGAAAAAAAAAATTTGTCTTGCTTGAAGCACGAAGTGAGACAAAAATTGACAACATCCATAAGTTTCGTGGAAAATTAATGATTTGAATTTTTCTTTTCTAGAAATGATCAGTCATATCAAAAATTAAATGAGGGAGAAGTATTTTCATCATCCACGAAAATATTTAAATATAAATTATTGTTGGTAATAAAATTATTTTTTAGTAACTAATTGTTTCAAATGATATAAGCAATTATTTTTAAGAAAAATGATTTTTAAATTATTTTTTTCCAAATAAATGAAACCTAAATTCTCTTTTTTTCTCAAAAATCTAAACAAACTTGCATGAAGCATAAAGACACGTACCTCCAAACTCCAGAACTATCGAATTTTGAAAGACGATGCGGATTATAGACATTAGATGATTGTCCTAATTGAAGCACTCAACGCCTTTGTTTTTCTTAATAACATTTGAGTTGGGAAGCTAGAAAGATCAGAATTAGCTCAAGAGTCCGTTTATATCACGGGAAATCCACATTTTGAAAAAAGAAATCTAAAAATAATAGCTTGCAACGCTTACAAAAAATATATAAACATAAAAATATTTTCATCGTTTACAAAAAAAAGTTTAGGTATAGGCTGTTGTCATAGTGAAACCTTTTTTGTTACCTAATTATTCCAAGCAATATAATCAATTATCATTTAGGAAAATATTTTTCAAACTATTCATTCTCCAGCAAAACAAATGATCCCTAAGATTAGTACTAAATATACTAAGACCGATCTACCGATGATGCGTCATACTCTACGTGGGCATTTATTCTATACCCAATTGATATTTGCTACATCATAATAGCAGTGGGTCAATATTATCTTAAGATCTAGCATTTCTCTTTAATTTGCAGCACTAGATGTACTCGAATCTTTTCATATTGCTGGCATCAGTGTCTTTTTAAGGAATCGTACGATTGTAGTAGTCTGTAAGTCCAATTCCACTTGGTATTTGAACTTGGTTGAAGTTCGAATGATGCAATTATTTGATCTCAAATAGACAAATATCAAGTTCCACGTGTTTCCTGTATATATTGCGCATCTTTTTTTCATTACTCCCGATTTTTACCGACGAAACATGGGCATAGAATCCTCAATTTTTTTAAGTAAAAGTTTGGTAAGATATATCGGTAATTCAAAAGGAATTATAAATTTTAAGTGACAATACTACCCTGCAAATTCAAATCTCTCTAGTTTAGCATGCAAGAAAACATTCCTAAAATAAAGTATATACTCATTTTATTGTGCTTAATAAAATAGCTATTGTTTCTTATCGTGAGATTTTTTTATTAAGACAAAACCCAAAAATCTGTGCTTAAAGTGTTTCCTAAATCGGGTGGATTGAGAGCGTGTCGCAGTGCGTGGGTGCATGTGCGGTAACACTATGTTTCATAAAATGTGATGATATAACAGAAATAAGTAGAAAAATTATAAATTCATGTGGTTCTCTATTAAAAAATAAAATAAAATCTATCAGTGGAAATTTAAGTGGAGATTAATGTACTTGCCCTATAATCCCTAAAGGGAAAAAAAAAGTTGATCTTGTAGTATTAGTAGGAAATCAATCTTGAATCTTGAAATTATTTCCTATTTTATTATTCCCCGCACAAAAACTAATGTCATCAAATTAGGAAAAGAACCTCTCACTCCTCAGTGCACTCTGAAAACTTGACTACAAAGCCATCCCAATTCCAACGGTAAACTAACCATTTATTTCCCTATCTAACCTCCGAGTCTATGTCCTCTGTCTTTCTATTCTCTCTCCAACGTTGTCCTCTCTTTTTAGCTCTCTCTTAATTTCTCTGCACTGTGTTTCCCTTTGTTGTTCTCGCGAAGCACTTTTCTGATTCTTCAACCGAAAACCAATGAAGCTCATCTATTTCTTCAGCCCCAAATAGCCTCCGATTGGCAACGGCCCTAGAGGCGAGGTCCACTCGCCGCCATTGATGAACTCTTCGTCGTGCCTTTCTTATCTCCATGAACACAAGAAGAATCGCGACAAAGAGGCCAGAGGAATTTCATCTGCAGTGGCGGTGGTGAATCGCGACAAGGAAGCCGTTCCTGCCCGACCGAAGCGAAAGTCCATGACCTCAATCACTGATGATGGAACTTGTAGGAAAAACATTAGAATACATTAAAACAAAAATAATAATTGTTGGAAATAGATTGAAAAAAAAACAAAAACAATTATCTGAGGTGTGCAAGCACCGTCCTTAAGGATAATTCCTCCCTCATACGAAACTCCGTGTGTAAGGCTTTAGTAGCTATTCTCCTAAAAAACAATCGATCTTCTTCTTTATTCCATACAGAATAATAGAAGGAAATCTGTTGACACCTAATATTTTAGAAAATAATAAATAAAATAAAACATTTGGTTTGGAAAATCTTTGTTGTTGAAAATATATCCTCATTTCAAAATTCAAAAAATTTAATTGTTGTTTGATTTTGGAGCCATTTTTCTTGTTGAGTGAATATCTCACTTGCAAAAACAACTTTGAGTTTTCCTCTATAAATAAGAAGTCGAGGCTTCAGTTTGGGGAGTGGAAGAAATTGACAAAAAGTATTCGTGAGGTTTAATAGGGGTTTTGTTTTGAAAAATGGAGAGCAAAAAAAACAAAAACTGGTGAGAAAAAGTAAAATTGTTTTCTCTCTCCAGTCAACTTTAGGAGAGTGATGTGAAGAGTAGAAGCGGTATAGTGACGTGCCCCCCGGTCTACTCGTCTTCCTCCCGGTGCCCTTCACCTGTTCATGTCGTTTGCCGCACCGACCGCCGTGCCAGTACTCCCTTGTGTCGGCCACTGTGCCTTCGCCACCGCCTTTGCCAGCCACCATCACCGCTTCATCGTCCCCCCACGAAGCTTGCCGCGACGACCTGACGCCGTCTCGCCACACCGGCGCCTACACCGCCCGATAGCCGTACGAAGCTCCGTTGCCGTGATCGTCCCCCGCACAGCATCTCCACCGCTCGCCTCCACAGTCACGCCGCGCCCTTCGTGTCCATCATCGTCGCTGCAGCACCGGAGCTGCTCCTTGCCGCGACACAGCCATTGCTCGCTGTTGCCCTTCCTCTGGCTGGGATCTCTTCAATCCGACGCCTCCGTTGTTGCCGTTCTCCGCCAGACACCTCAACGCCATTGCTTCCTCCTCGCCTGCCACCATGTCGAAGTGCCACTCAATTCGCCACGATGCCTGTTGCTCGGACCCGAAGACAAGCAACCAATGCTGCTGCTCACCATCATCGCACCGACGCTACGCCTCCCCGCTGTTGTAGCTATCGTCTGACGCCCTCACCTGCAGATCTAAGCTCGCCTCCACCTGACGCTGTCGCTGCCCAGCAGTCCATGACACCTCGACGCCCTCACTCCCTGCTGCACCGCTGCCAACGTTGCCGCCCAACAACCTGCGAACCAGCTCCGCCTCCGTCGCTGCTCCGAGCTCGAGCCGCCCTGACGATCCACCCGTGGCAACCAGACATCGCCTCTCATTGCCCAAGCGACGCACACCATAGCAACCACCTGTCCGCCAGCAGCCCGTGCCTTCCGTGCACGCCGCCGCCGCCCAGCCCTCATCGGAGCTCCGACGACCGGCCGACAATCGCCCGGCACCGTCCACCGTCGTTTTCCCCTAGGTAGTTTTTATTTTTACTTTTACTTTTCATTTTTTTGTAGTTTATTTTATTTCTTTATTTTTTTATCTTTCATGTTATTTTTCTGTTGTTTCATTTGATAGCATTTTTAGTCTAGTTATTTAAGTTGTAATATTGAATGTTAATCTTCATAAATTTTGTAGGCATTATCCGCAGGGATTTTGTCCATAATTTTTATAATTATTAATTTGATCTGTAAGACGTCGGATCATTTTTTTAATTATATTAATTTTCAGGCCTTTTGATGGTATTTTGGTTGTTAAATCATTGTAATTATTAATTTGATCCGTAAGACTTCGGATTAGATTTTTAATTATTTTGAACTCTTTGTTGTGATAATTAAGTTTAGAATAATTGTTAATTTGACCTGTGAGACAACAGGTTATTTTTTTGTTATTTTAATCCTTTATTTGTTGACTATATTGATTGTTTAGATTTAATATTTATTTAATAATTACTCATCATAAAAATAAAATAAAAAACTAAAAATCAAAAAAAAAAAAAATCAAAATCTTGCATGAGCATATAGATTTAGTAAATCAGACATGTAAGTTTAGTAAATTAGATTTTTTTAGGATTATATTTTTAGGATTGCATTTTTAGATAATTTTTTAAATAGGTTAGGGTTGGATCTAAATAATTATTTATATATTTATATAAATAGGGTTTTAGATGATGTTTGCACATTTTAATTATCTCATTTTTCTAAAAAATAGTTTTCTAAAATAGGATAGGGTTTAAGTCAAATTAATCCCTAAAATAAATTAGAAAATTATTCTTTTTTTTAGATAGTTTAATTAGGGTTTTTATTAATTCCGAATTTTGATAAAAAAAATACAAAAATACTAGGTGCATGTTAACTAGTTTGCATAATAGGGTCATTTAATTAGAATTTGTTTATTAGTAAAGTTAGGTCATATAGTTAAGATGCATGTTAATTAAAAAAATTCTAATTTCATGAAAACCCAAAAAAAAAAAAAATGATTGCTTGGTTTGTGTGATGCAATTTATTTATTTATTATTATTTTATTTGAATGTTTAATAATGATTGAGTACTCGTGTGGCCACCATATTTGCATGATAGTAATTTAGGTTAAAATAAATCTAAGTTGCCTGCAGAAACATTTTGAAATTAAAAATAAATGGTACCGAAAGGGCATTAGAGAGATTTAGTGTAACCAAGTCCCTGTAACCTTAGTCTCTGGTTCGTAGGAGTAAAATAATTCTCTCATTATTTTACTTAGGTGTCTAATCGACCTACCGAAACTGATTAGTGGCGACTCCTAGATAATAATCATTTGCATATTTAAACCTTAAGTCGCGAATTGGTATGGGCTTAGGAGCGCCCGAACTAAGCTTAAAGACTTAGTAGTCCATTAACCTAGTTTTAGGTGGTGCACCCGAAAATTTAGGTCGCAACAGCTTGGCGACTCCACTGGGAACTTGTGTTATAACACTTAATGGACTTAGGCCGATTTTTCTTTTTCTTTTAAACAAATGTTTTTGTTTGGCAGTAAGGACACCGGGTACGTCCCTAACATTTCTAAGGTGTTAAATGTTCTTGCAGATGGGAGGTATAAGGGGAGTAGTCTTTGTTAATCTTTGTCTTGTAAGAGGGTATGAGATGAATGATTTATTTTTCCCAAATTAGAAGTGTTGTTTGCATTTGAACTGTTGTGCATGTTTTATTGCTTTTAGCACTATACTATTGCACACACGACCTGTGGTCGGACCTGGGCTGCGATAGGATTTCTAAGATGGTGTTGAGAAGGATACTTCCTCCAAAGTGAGACTATTATGTAGAGGTTGACCTTCTCTTCCTCAAAATTTCTTTCATGGTATCAAATGTGTTTGTCCATATCCGTGAGATTGCGTGATTATTGGACATTCCATTTAACTGAGCCGGAATTAGGGGGACCTGACACGTTAATGCGAGACTGCAATGATAAGATCATCCCCTTAGCTCCACTTTATTAAGCCATCTAGATAGAAATCGAGCCACACATTTCATGCGTGTGTCTATGTGATTGTCATCTATTTCTGGTAAAAGTAAGTTGTCTAAACTCTTACTTTGCAATTTACTTACTTTATTGTAATTTTATCGATCCATGACAATAGGTTTCGTCGTCAGTCTTGTTTTATATGCAATGGGGAAAACCGACGTATAATTCATTTCCACTCCCAAAAAAGAGCTCAAAATGTGGCTGGACCAGTTAGATCAAGACGGCCAGAGATATGTGAAAGCCAGGATCGCCCGACTTTTCCCATTGTTAGATATCAGCATCCACTCCAGTGTTATACAAGCGTGCCCTATTTCTGGTGTCCACAAACTTCAATCTTCATGTTTGGTGAGTATGAGCTAACCCCAACACTAGAGGAGTAGAGCGTTGCCATTGGAATGCCCCTGGAGAAAGAACTTATTAGGCCGCCTATCGGTATTAATTCTATTTCTAAATTATCACAATGTTTAAAAATCGAGGCCGAAGCGATAAGGAAGGTTGTTAAAGCCAATTGCTATGCATGCCCATTTTCATTTTTGAAAGAGTGTTTTGCAAACCAACCAATAATTTCAAAAATTAGGATTTTCATGTTAGCATTTTTTGAACTGATCATTTTTCCTTATCGAAAAAATGCCATTAATCCTTTAATTAAATGGGTTGTTAATCGTGTTTGCGATGGGTTAAATTATGTCAATATGGTTTTAGCTGAAACATTTTTGTCATTAACCCATTTCAAACAAAATAAGGAAAAGACCATGCGTGCCCTCCCTGAACTTTTGCAAATATGATTTTTCTCCCACATAAGAGGGTTTGGGTACCTTATGAAACAATTTAAGATTAACGATTTTAGGCACCCCATACAAAAATTTATGGTCCCAGAACGTTTTTCCCCAAATAAACAGTACGCCCGTTGGATTAATTTTTTGAAATATCCTAATCCTAAGGTATTCCTATGGCATACTAAATGGTTCTGAGTTGAGGAGGCTCGTTTCTCACACAAGCATGATGAGCCAATCCCATTGCTGGGCCTTTCCAGTGTGACTTCTTATTACCCACATAGGGTGGCCCGTTAGTACAAAGTTCTTCAAGAAGTTCCTTCGCCACTCAAGACAGAGTTGTTTCAAGTTCGTTTTATTCGAATAAACTATGACTACTTCAACGAGATCCAAATGATTATTGCTGCATGGAATGAATGCCACCTAGAGAAGATTTTGGTGCTCAAGAGACTGAAAGGCGAGGAGGAGATCCACCATGCGTCGACATTCTACATCCGACAACACTGGATTCCTGCTGCCTTAATGGTCGGGACAAACTAACCCCTCCTAAATGAGAGCGAGTGAAAAGCCTTTTCACACCAAAAGTGTCTCATTTAGCATGTTCAAGAGATTCACACTATAACTGAAAATTGTCCTAGTGATAATTTTTTCGGTAGAAGCTTGATAAAGCCATCATGTATGGACCTTCATTGAATTGTTCCTCAAAGACCAAAAAATTATCTTTGAAACCCTAAGTTTGTTTAGTCATCTTTGTATTTGATGAGAATTCCAAGTACCCATTTATAAAATGTTTTCAAATGTCTAGTGTGAGTTCCAAATGTTTGAACCTGTAAACGCTTGATGTGACTTCCAAGTGTTTGTCTTTTCAAACATCTGATGTGATTTTCAGATGTTTAGTAAATGTTTTCAAATGTCTGACATAAGAATAAGATCTTTGAAATTTCAAGTACTTGATGTAATTTCCTGCTGCTTAGAATCTGATGAGAGTTCCAAATCCTTGAAGACTTTGAGCCTTTCAATTATCTGAAGGGAGTTCCAGATGTTTGTCAGGTCTCATAAAAATCATTTCACACCTAATAACACTCTTCTAAATCCCCAGACAAGTATCACAGGTGCGTGTTCTTCTTTGCATTTGCATTTCATTGGGCATAGACACATTGAAATCTATGTTCCTGACCAAATCATGGCATTTACATTGCATTTCTTTATTGCATGAACTTGCATTTCAAAAGAGATTAAATTTATTTAAGTCCATTTCTTTAAAAAAAAAAGTCATTACAATTAACATTTGCATATTCATTTCATATTCATTTTGCATGGTTTAAATTTAGGTGTCATTTATCTTTGAAGGAAATCTCTACGAGCTTCCCTTCAAAGAGGGGCAGCTGTTGACACCTAATATTTTAGAAAATAATAAATAAAATAAAACATTTGGTTTTGAAAATATTTGTTGTTGAAAATATATCCTCATTTCAAAATTCAAAAAAATTAGTTTGATTTTGGAGCCATTTTTCTTGTTGAGTTGTTGAGTGAATATCTCATTTGCAAAAACAACTTTGAGTTTTCCTCTATAAATAAGAAGGCAAGGCTTCAGTTTGGGGGGTGGAAGAAATGGGCAAAAAGTGTTCGTGAGGTTTAATAGGGGGTTTTGTTTTGAAAAATGGAGAGCAAAACAAAAAACTAGTGAGAAAAAGTAAAAAATTTTCTCTCTCTAGTCAACGTTAGGAGAGTGACGTGAAGAGCGAAGCAATACGGTGACGTGCCCCCCCGGTCCTCTCGTCTTCCTCTTGGCGCCCTTCGCATGTTCACGTTGTTCGCCGCGCCGACCGTAGCGCCAATACTCCCTCGTGCCGGCCGTTGTGCCTCCGCCACCGCCTTCGCCAACCACCATCACCACTTCATCATCCCACCACGAAGCTCGCCATGACGACTCAACGCCGTCTTGCCACACCGGCGCCTGCACTACCCGGTAGCCGTACAATGCTCCGCTGCCGTGACCGTCCCCTGCATAGCATCTCCACCGCTCGCCTCCACAGCCACGCAGCGCCCTCCGTGTCCATCATCGTTGTTGTAGCACCGGAGCCACCCCTCGACGCGACACAGCTACTGCTCACTGCTGCCCTTCCCCTGGCCAAGATCTCTTTAGCCTGATGCCTCCGCTGCTGCTATTCTCCGCTAGACACCTCAACGCCGTTGCTTCCTCCTCGCCTGCCCCCGCGCCAGAGTGCCACTCAATTCGCTGCGACACCTGCTGCTCGGAGCCGAAGACCAGCGATCGGCGCTGCTGCTCACCATCACCGCACTGACGCTATGCCTCCCCGCTATTGCAGCCATCGTCTGACGCCCCCACCTGCAGATCTGAGCTTGCCTCCACCTGACGTTGTCGCCGCCCAGCAGTTCGCGACACCCTAACGCCCTCACTCCCTGCCGCACTGCTGCCGAGATCGCTGCCTAGCAACCCGCGAACTAGCTCCACCTCCGCCGCTGCTCCGAGCTCGAGCCGCCCTGACGATCCGCCCGCGGCAACCAGGCATCGCCTATCCGCCAGTAGCCCGTGCCGTTCGTGCATGTCACCGCTGCCCAGCCCTCACTGGAACTCCAACGACCACCTGGCGCCTTCCACCGTCGTTTCCCCTTAGGTAGTTTTTATTTTTACTTTTACTTTTCATCTTTGTAGTTTAGTTTATTTCTTTATTTTTTTTTTTATCTTTCATGTTATTTTTTTGTTTATTTCATTTGATAGCATTTTTAGTCTAGTCATTTAAGTTGTAATGTTGAATGTTAATCTTCATAAATTTTGTAGGCATTATCCGCAGGGATTTTGTCCATAGTTTTTATAATTATTAATTTGATACGTAAGACGTTGGATCATTTTTTTTTAATTATATTAATTTTCGGGCTTTTTGATGGTATTTTGGTTGTTAAATCTTTGTAATTATTAATTTGATCTGTAAGACTTCGGATTAGATTTTTAATTATTTTGAACTCTTTGTCTTGATAATTAGGTTTAGAATAATCGTTAATATGACCTGTGAGACAACGGGTTATTTTTCGGTTATTTTAATCCTTTATTTGCTGACTATATTGATTGTTTAGATTTAATATTTATTTAATAATTACTCATCATAAAAATAAAACTAAAAAAATCAAAAATTAAAAAATCAAAAAAATCAAAATCTTGCATGAGCATATAGATTTAGTAAATCGGGCATGTAGGTTTAGTAAATTAGATTTTTTTAGGATAATATGTTTAGGATTGCATTTTTAGATAATTTTTGAAATAGGTTAGGGTTGGATCTAAATAATGTTTTATTTATTTATATAAATAGGGTTTTAGATGATGTTTGCACATTTTAATTATCTCATTTTTCTAAAAAATAGTTTTCTAAAATAAGATAGGGTTTAAGTCAAATTAATCCCTAAAATAAATTAGAAAATTATTCTTTTTTAGATAGTTTAATTAGGGTTTTTATTAATTCCGAATTACAATAAAAAATACAAAAATACTAGGTGCATGTTAACTAGTTTGCATAATAGGGTCATTTAATTAGAATTTGTTTATTAGTAAAGTTAGGTCATCTAGTTAAGATGCATGTTAATTAAAAATTTCTAATTTCATGAAAACCCCAAAAAAAAAAAATGATTGCTTGGTTTGTGTGTTGCAATTTATTTATTTATTATTATTTTATTTTAATGTTTAATAATGATTGAGTACCCATGTGGCCACCATATTTGTATGATAGTAATTTATATTAAAATAAATCTAAGATACCTGCAGAAACATTTTGAAATTAAAAGGAAATGGTACCAAAAGGGCATTAGAATGATCTAGTGTAACCAAGTCCCCGTACCCTTAGTCTCTGGTTCGTAGGAGTAAAATAATTCTCTCATTATTTTACTTAGGTGTTTAATCGACCTACTGAAAACTGATTAGTGGCGACTCCTAGATAATAATCATTTGCATATTTAAACCTTAAGTCGTGAATTGGTATGGGTTTGGGAGAGCCTGAGCTAAGCTTAAAGACTTAGTAGTCCATTAACCTAGTTTTAGGTGGCGCACTCGAAAATTTAGGTTGCGACAAAATAAGAATAACATTATGTGAATAACTCAGCAAATAATAGAAAAGACATAAGCAGATAAATTAGAATATTTTGGTTTAGATATGTCTATATTACTTTTCAATTACGTTTGGAGTAACAATTTGTAGGTAAGAGAAAGAGAGAATTGTTAAGAAACAATTATTAATAAATCAGTAATTATGGAAGAATATGACCATTTTATAACCATTATAAAATAAAGAAGAGTTTATGTAGAAATAAATGAAACATTATAAAGCCATTATACGGCCATTAGAAAGTTGTCATACAATTGTTATAAGACTACTAAGAGCGCGTTTGGTAATGTTTATGTTCTGAGGAACAATTTTTGAAACGGAAATAGTTTTTTTTTTTTTTTTATTCCCAAGAACAATTTTTGAGTATAAGAACATGCTTGGTAACTGCAAAAAAATTATATTCCAAGAATAGAAATGCATTTGGTAAACTTGTATAATTTTATTGTTTTTTTTTTAAATTTTTCAATATTTTTATTATATTTTTCCTTCTTTCTCCTTTGTTGCCGGCCATGGCCAAGGTTGGCGACCGGCCAAAAGGAAGAAGAAGGAAAGAAAATAGAAGAAGACAAAAGAGAAGAAAAAAGAGAAAAAAAAGAAGAGAGAAAAATTGTTTCTCGGAATTGTTCTCGGGAGCAAGAAGTAACTTTTTTCTACTTCTTGTTTCTATTCCAAATCTGTTCCTAAAAACAAAAGTTTTACCAAACACGTTTCTGTTCTTTTTTTGTTATCTGAAATAAAAGAACAGAAATTTTTGTTCCAGGGAACATAAACACTTTTTAACAAACAAACCCTAAATAACTATTATAAAATGTTACAAAAAGTTTTATATTAATAGCAAACAAAATCCATTACAAATTGATAATGGTAAAAAACTGTTACAAAAATTAATAAATTTCAATATTTCAAAACTGCTGAAATATCTAACAATCTTCCACATATTTTGAAATTTTTTTAAAAGAAAAATTAGAATACTACTGGGTTATTAGAGAGTAATGCATCGAAACTAATGCTTGTTAGGCCATGAGGCGGCCTTAGAAAGAATGAAATATAATTCACGAAATAATTGGCGAAGTTTGGAACTTCTATGAACCAAGAATTTATTTTTGTAAATTATAATCTTCACCAATCACATTACACTCCCACAAGGTTTGTTGTCCAATGCGGTTTTGCACTAATAGGCCATGCGCGTGCTTGGTTTATTTGCCAGTACTCTAGAGATTATCGCCAATAATTCTCATAAGAGCGGCCCTACTCTACACTTATATAGGTGATTCCATCAAGTGTATTATATAGTTTAATACACCACTAATAATGGTTATGGAATTTCATTAAGAGCTTAGTTCAACATCTTTTTCCTTGCAGATTTGCACTATTTTCACATTGGGAGGGATAACAATTTTTATAGTGGATCACTAGATCAATAAGTTACTTGTTATTATCCACATGAACCTAATTCATGGGATCACCAATCACATAGGTTAGGTTACCATCATTGTTGATTTTCTTTAATTGGTTTGTCCCATTCCCCTCAATGTATAGTCAAAGAATAGGCCACATTCACTTATGACTTTATGTAATCGATGGACATAATTCAATCTTTAAGTAATTGCTTTACCATGTCACATCTTAATCAAACGGGTTTTTTTTTTTTTAACCATAAAAAATTTCATTCTTTACAATGTCTATTGCCTCTTGGCAATCACAATGCCTAGACATAGGAGGTGTCGGTTACATTCCCAAAGGAACATCTACTGAGAAGTTCCTCAACTAGTCATCATTTTCAAATGTGAGTATGAGAAGAATTTTCCTTTCCCAGAGAACTTGAGAGGTTATAGAATTACCAAAAAATAATAAATATTTTCTTTTCCTTCCCCTACTAAATATAGGAGGATAAAGCACTATGTTTTTACATCAAAGTTTCGTAGGTCTACCACCCATACTTTCACACTCGTCACAATATTGGCTATGGAAATTTCCGCAACAATTTTATCACTAGAACCATCTATTTAAACCAAGTTATTTTTTGGTTTAGCAGGATTATCATTTTCCCCACAATTTTTTTGTTTGGTTGAGCACCTTCACTCGGGTGTAGGAAATCCACTAACATAGGATGCCATAATTTATGGTTCCTTGAAAGTTGAAGACTAAGCCTCAAGCGCTTCATAACACTAGGCATTGCACAGCTTATGAATCCGCTTACATAGAGACAGCCACGCAACTTGCAAGGACGTGAGTAGATGCATGCAAACGCCACTTTGAAGTTTAGAACACTAAACACACAACATGTCAATAACAGATGCAACATAATATTTATTGCTCATAATTCTAACAAAATATATTAGACCACATTGCTAGGATGCGCGGTCCTACAACACCCAGTAAGCGCGGTCCTTAACTAGAACAAAAAATGAGGTCCAAACACACTCAAAAGTAACTAAAAACCATTCACAATGATTTTTAAACATGCTTTGAACCCTAGAAAAGAGATCAGAAACACCCAGTAAGTGCAGTCCTTAACTAGATCAAAAAATGAGGTCTAAACACACTTCTGTCACAACGCTTTTAGCACATTGCACAAGCGTAAATTAGTAAGAGTCCACACACGATTATCAACCCATTCATTTGCGTGGACACGACAAGTTTCTCCTAACTTCGAGGATCGGCTATATATAATCTATGACAAATTAAATGATTTTGTACTCAATCATCCTCTCATAATTAAGATATAACAATGGAACACTGATGAAGGAACATATTATACGATGACTTTCTTGGTTTTATGGAACTCATAAGGGGTTTTGATTATACCTTCAATGTGGATGTCGAAGATTATACGTGGTTGGTAGCCAAGGCAAGTAGACAAGAAATAACCGATGTTACAGTGCTTTGATGCTGCGAGACGTAAAAGACTCTCTAGGGCAATCCTTGAGACATTCGAGATTGCATTGAAATGGCTCGGGTTCCAAGACACAATACGCTGCACACTTCAACATGCACTCCCTAGATTTGGCCAAGTTGGCATCGATGGATGACCACAGTATGAGAGCTATCATGAACATCTTCGACTCTAATCTCTCGAATGTTGTTGCCTCCATGGCTACTCACATTTAGAAGGGGAAAGTACCAAAAAAGTCCTAAACTTTTGGCATTGATATCAATTTAGTCATAAACCTTTTAATTAAACTAATTTAATCCTAAACATTTTCACATTGATACCAGTTCAAATCTTTCGACCAATTTTAGCCGGCCGACGTTAAAACAGACGCAGGTCGGCTAGAGAACGCTGACGTGGCAATTTTTAGATAATTTTTTTTTTATTTTTTTGATCTTTTTATTAATTTTTCTTTTTTTTTCTCAGCTGTCATAGGAGAAGAAGTTAAGAGGAAGAAGAGGAAAAGGGTGAAAAGGGGAAAAAAAGAAGAAAAAGAAAAAAAAAGAAAAATTGATTAACAAATTTCAAAAATAAAAAATAAAAAATTATTTAAAAATTGCCATGTTAGCTTTCACCAACTGGTCAATGTCCATGTCAACACTAGTCAGCCAAAATTGGTCGAAATGAATGAATTGATACTAATATGAAAAAGTTTAGGACCGGTGGTGCATTTGATTCAACATTTCTCGAGGGCTCTCAACCTCCAAAGTCCCCTGGGAAAATGCTAGACCATTTGGCAATTATTTTGAAGAAGTTTTCAAATAAAAGCTAGCATTGAGAAGGCTAAAAACCTAATGTTAGTAGGAACTAACATTGAGCTTTCAGCATTGGCCAAATGTTGAAACTCATTTTTTTCCTTCCAAACTACTCCCACCAATTCTTCAAATTTTTTATTTTTTATTTTGTCCCTCATTATTTTTTTAATTAAAAAAGGACCAAACCCTTCGCTTGTCCAGGGAAGCGCTACAATTGCCGGCGAGCCAAATTTAGCGCTGACGGCCATCGAATGAAGTCACTCGAGGTTGGGGGACCTCCGACGAGGTCATGTGACCTAAGCGATCGCCGCTTGGGTCTCGTGGCCTTAGGCAGCCCTCGACTGAGTCTCGCAAAGGTTATGCAACAACGGTTGTCAATCGTGCAATCTTCGCGAGACCCGGGTGAAGGTCGCCTGAGGTTGTAAGACTTAGGCAACACGCAACCCTCACCAAGGTTTTCCTAACGGTAGCCCTTGCCAAGGTTCCGCAACCCTCATCAGAGGTCGCTCAAACTCGAGCGACCTTGACCGACAACCGTCAACGTTAGATTTGGCTCATCGGTGGCCGTAGCACTTTGATGGACTGATGAAGGGTTTAATCCTTATATATAAAAATATTTATTAATTTTAAAGAAATAAAAATTGAAAAACTAATATTAATTACACAAAGTGTTTTTCAAATGTGTTTTTACCAAATAGCATTTCTTTTAAAGTTACTTCTCAAAGCATACTTTACCGGAGAATTACCAAAAAAAGTCCTAAACTTTTTTTTTTTTTTTTTTTTTTTTTAATTTAGTCATAAACCTTTTACAATTGTTCCAATTCAGTCCATCCGGCCAAAAGTGGCCAGCCGACGGTGACGTGGACGCCGGCCGGGGACAATAGGCCGGCGAACAATTTTTTAATTTATTTTAATTTCTTTTTCAATTTTTAATTTTTAACTTTTGAATTTTTTTTTTTTTTTTCCCCTACCTGCTTCTTCCTCGCCGCCGCGGCCGCCCGGAGGCGAGGGCTGCGAGGTCGCCTCATCGGCCACTAGCGAGGCTCGCCCTCGCCAGCCATTGGCAAAGGCAAGCCTCCCCCGGCGACGGTGAGGCCGCCGTCGCCCAACCAAGGCAAGGCTTGGCCTCGCCCGACCATGGCAAGGTCGACCCTTGCCCGGCCAAGGCAAAGGTCGACCTTGCCGGTGGCCGGCGAGGCCGCCGTCGCCGATCCGGCGAGGCTCGACCTCGCCATGGTTGGGTGAGGCCGAGCCTCACCTTGGCTAGGCCACGGCGGCCTCGCCCGGCGACGGTGATGCCGCCGTTGCCGGATTTGGCGAGGCTCGACCTCGCCATGGGCAGGGCGAGGTCAAGCCTCGCCTTGGCTAGGCGACGACAGCCTCACCATTGCTGGGTGGGGGCGAGCCTCGCCGGCCCTTGCCTTTGGCCGGCCGGCGCCAGCTAGAGGAAGAAGAAGGTGGAAAAAAATTCAAAAAAAAAAAAAAAAATCGAAAAAAAAAATATTAAAAAATCGTTTGCCGGCCAACTGTCTCCGGCCGGCGTCCACGTCAATGCCGGCCGGCCAATTTTGGCTAGATGGATTAAATTGTCACAATTGTAAAAGGTTTATGATCAAATTGGCAAAAAAAAAAAAAAAAAAACAGTTTAGGACTGAATTGACACAATTGCAATAGGTTTAGGACTTTTTTGGTAATTCTCCCATAGTTTACCAAACAGCTTTTGTATTTACCTACAATCCTTTAAGCTAAATTACTTTACATTTCCCCAATGAACTTTCAAAATGTTAAACCAAACACATCCTAAATTGGTCCAATTGAAAATTTTAGAATTGAATTGATACTAATGCCTAAGATTTAGGATCTTTTTTTTGTATTTTTCCCCACGTAGAATGTTCTTATGTTCTTAGCCTCTCTCTCGCAAGCTTTGTGACCAAATGTAGTGATATCTTGAGATGAACCAATGTAGCACCTTTATATATGCTCAAAGATTCATTCTAATCCTTGAAGGTGGATGACTAGAAAGGAATGAAGAGGAGAAAGATCGTCCTCTTCATTTTTAAGAGGATATGCTTTCCATATCATCAAGTCAAATGAGAAGGATTCCTTAATAAATTTCACGGTCCAATAGAAATGTGTCAATAAGGATCTATTTGTTAATAATCCAAACAGTGCCAGATTCTATTTTTTTGTTCAAAGGAATAGTTTTGGAACAGAATCGTGTTTGGTAAAATTTTTGCTCCCAGGAACAAATCTCTATTTTTTTGTTCCTGGAAGTAGATTTGGAACAGAATCAAGAATTAAAAAAAAAAAAAGAGTTGATTCTTATTCTTGAGAACAAATCTAAGAATCAAGCCATTTTCTTCTTCTTCTTCCATTTTCTCTTATTCTTCTTCCATTTTCTTCTTCTTCATCCTCTACTACCACCACCGCGGTTGCCGTATGTCGTCCGCCGCCCACCACCACTGGTCGCCAACAACCGGTCCAGCGAGCTTGCCGGGCCAGGGTGAGGTTCGGCGAGCTCGTTGAAGGCAAGCCCAGCCTCGCCAGTGGCCAAGCGAGCCTCGTCAGTGGCTAGGCGGGCCTCGCCTAGCCTCGGCGAGGCTCAGCCGACAAGGGCCAGCCTCGCCAAGGATCGATGATGCTCCAGTGAGGTCGCCGGCCCTAGGGGTGTGCAACCGGACCGGGTATACCCTGTTCCCTGACCGGCCCACCCTAAAAATAGGGTCGGGAATCGGTTCCCATTGAAACTGGTTCGGGAACAGGTTCCCAAAATTCTGAATCGGTTTAAACCGGTCCGGGAACAGGGTCCAAGTGATTACCCACCCGAAACCCGGTTCCGGGACCGGTTCCCGGACCGGTTTTGTAAATAGAGGTACAAAACTTTTTTTTCCTCTCAATATCTATTCTTACTCTCGCAATCACACGATATTTTTCCTCTTGGCTCACTCAAACACGCACGGCACTCCTCCTTTGTCATTCCTCTTCCTCACTTGCTTCCCCTCCTCACTGGCTCCCTCTCACACCATTTGATGGACGAATGGTGTTCATTGCCGCCAAATTCTTGTGTATCACATAGATCGGTTTGCCTAATTTCTCTTTTTTATAAGGAGTTATGTTTGCATAAACGAGTAGCTTAATATAGTAGTTGTGGGAATAAAACTAATATTAGACCCATGTTTGTTGCTAATTCTTTGCCTTATGATTTTATTTATTATAATTAGTCATATGGATCATTAATTTTCCGTTTAGTAAAAAGTTTATGTATTAATTTATTATCGTGTTTAATGTTTCAATATAAATTAGGAAGATTACGTTATTTTCTCGCTTATTAATATAAAATTCGAAATTGTATGGGATATCAAGAGATTGCAAAACAGGTTCTAATGGAAACAGGGTTGACCCTGGAACCGGATCGGAAAAACATGGTGGGTCGGGTATAGGGTCCAATACAAACAGGGTCGGATATAGGGTCCAAAAAATGGGAACCGGTTATAATAGGGTCGGGTACAGGGTCCAGGTCTAGGCCCTACCCACCCTGGACCCGATCACCCCTAGCCGGCCCTCGTTTGGCCAGTTGTCGGTCTGGCGACTGACCACTTGAAGAAGAAGAATAGGAGAAAGAAAGGAAAAAAAGAAAAGAAGAAAAAAAGGAAAAAAAGTGATAAAATTATTTAAAAATTAAAAGAAAATGATTTTGAGTAGAAATTTTGAGCACGGTACCAAACACAATTCTATTCGAGAATCAGAAATTTTGGACAGTTACCAAACGGCTTAAAATGCTTAGAAATTGTTATCGGGAACATAATAAAAAGAATCATTTATGGTAAGAAATTGTTCATGGGAATAGAATCATTACCAAACGCACCCTAAGTTGCCATATATTGAGAGCCTTTCTTCTTAAATTCGGATACTTGTCAAATATAATCTCATCAATAAGTTTCTTTTTAAATAGCCATAATTTTCTACAATAAATTCAGTCTAATCCTTGACCAATTATATGATTCTAGTCCACAGTGGAGCTCCTTGGGAAGCCCCCCAAGCGAGTAAAGAAAGATCACATCTTTTTTTCTTTTTTCTTTTTAATTGAGTCCTTAACACATCGTGTTATCCTTCAAAGGCTTGCTAACATCCGTATTTTATACGGTTCTAATTAATCATTAACACATCATGTTATCCTTCAAACGTTTGTTGACATCCAGATTTTTTACGAATTTAATTAATCATTCATTGTATAGGAAATATTTGGAGTGTGAAGTGATAAGGACGAACCCAATCCCCATTCTTTCACCATCGATTCATGCTCTAGCGTCTTGTCATAACAGAGATGGATGCTTTTTCGCACATCGTATGACTTTGATTGTTTGAAGACACATTCGTAACCAAGCCTGAGAGCATCAAACTCAGTTCACATTAACTTATGGTCCAGCAAATATTAAAAAAGTTTATTAGTCGTGGAATGAAACCACAAATGTATTATATAACAATACTTTAGTTCAATAAAGAGGTCTTCTCGCAATCCTGAGAGCATGAATCTGCGCAAGCTCCAACCTTCTTCACATCTGCTTCAACTTTCTTAGTGTCTACATGAGTTCAAATATAAAACAGGAAATTAAAAAAGTCACTTACATCAAGATTGAAATTGATTTTGTTACAAGAGCATATATTGAAGTCCGAGGAAATTAAATAATTTAGTACACAACCATCCTCTCCTAATCAAAATATAACAATGAAACATTGATGAAGGAACAAGATTATACAATGACTTTCTTGATTTTATAGATCACTCAAGAAGTGACTTTATATCTTCAATGTAAATGTGAAGATTATTACCTGGATGGTAGCCAAGGCAAATAGACAAGAAACAACCCATGTCACAATACTCTGATGCGACATATGTAGAAGATTGTTTAGGGCAAGTCTTGAGACATTCGAGATAGCATTGACCTTGGTCAGGATCCAAGATACAAGCCGCTACACACTTCAACTTGCAGTCCCTAGATATGGCTGCGTCAACACCGATGGACGACCATAGTATGAGAGTCACCACGAACATCATTGACCCTAATCTCTTGGATGCCGTTACCTTCATGGCTACTCACTCCTAGAATATTCTTATGTTTTTAGGCTCTCTCTCAATGAGTTTTGATAGCTTTATGACCTAGTGTATTGATGTTTTGAGATGAACTAGTGTAGCACCTTTATATACTCAGAGATTCATTACCTTCGATGACTAGAAAGGTAAGATTATCCTTTTCATTTAACAAGGATATGCTTACCATATTATCTAGTCAAAATGAGATGGATTTCTTAAGTTTCATGGTCCAGTAGAAAGGTGACGATAAGTTGCCATCTAGGTGAGATTTTCTTCTTAAATCCAATTACTTGTCAAATTTAATCTCATCAACAAGTTTCTTTCTAAAGGGCCCTAATTTTCTACAATAAATTCAATTTAATCCTTAACACATTATATGATTCTAGTCCATAGTGGAGTTCTTGCGGATATCCCCCAACCAAGTAGAGAAAGGTCTATTTTTTTTCCTTTTCCTGAAGTCTTTACACATTATGTTATCCTTCAAAAACACTTGTTGAAATCCAGATAATTCATGACCCCCATTAGTCATTCATTGTATAGAAAATATTAGGAGTGTTCAAGTCATAAGGATGAACCCAATCCCCATTCTTTCACATTAAAACGACACATTTACGGCAAATACAAGTAGAAGCTAAAGAGGAAACCAAAAGATTGCCAAGAAGGTGAGATTTGAAAGTAATATGTGTCACACCCTGAAAATTACAAAAAAGGAGGATGACGTGACCATCCTTTCACAGAAAAGACACAGTCTTATAACCAACAAAATAATATCAGTATATGTATATGTATATGTATATGTATATGTATATATCTTAAACCATATATATATATATATATATATATATATATATATATATATATATATTGATAAATCAACAAGTTTGTTGCAACATTAGAGTTTTTATAATCCACAAAAAAGGATTATACTCACCCAACCCAACAAATTATCCAAGCTATTTTTGTATTTTTATATTAAAATTCGAAATAATAAAAACCCTAATTAAACTATCTAAAATGAATAGTTATCTAATCTAGTTTAGGGATTAATGAGACCTAAACCCTATCGTATCTGAAAAAAACATTTTTAAAGATGCAACATTATTTAAACATGCAAGCATCCTTTAGGACCCTATCTATAAAAGAAAAATGCTATTTAGAATCAATTATGATATATTCTAGAATTATCTAAACATGAAATCCTATTCAAGCTAGGCAATATTATCTAGAAATCCTATATATTCTAACATGCAATCAACCCAAAAATAAAATAAAATGCAATCCTAATTTAGGAAACTAGCCTAGACAATTTGATCTTTTTTTTTTTGGTATTTTCCAAAACATGCAATTATTAAATATAGGCATTATATTCAACCCACTCAAGATATTCGTCGAGAATTCACATAAAGGGTTAAAATAATTGAAAAAACAATCCATTGTCTCATGGATTAAATTAACAATTATTCTAACCTTGAACATCACAACATGCAAGAAAAATCAAAATAATTGAAAAATTGATTTGAAGTCTCGCGGATCAAATTAATAATTATAATAATTTTAAAGTTAAAACATCATCAACGCGCAAACAGGATCAAAATAATTAAAAAAAAGTTATCCGAAATCTTAAGGATCAAATTGGTAATTATAATGATTTTTTGCCAATAATATCCTATTGGATAATGCCTAAAGTCTCCATGAAATCACTAGTAGCATCAAATATTCCAATTTAGGTAATAATATTGAGTTGAAATTTGGTTCAAGAAAATTACCTTGTTTGAATTATTTGCTTCCAAAACGGGACCGGCGTGAAGAATTCACAAACTGCCGTTTGCGTCGAGATACGCTTAGCGGCAGCATGCTCACAACCAATGAACCTGCAAGAATAGAAAGATCGCGGAATCGACTCGGTTTAGACAAGAGCGGGAACCACGGTTGGCGTCAGAGGGTTCGGACGGTATACACGGCCAAGGTGGGACCGTCTCGTTGTGGGAAGGCAATCACGGGCGGCTTCGTGGGCTTTGGACACTGGTAATTCTTGGTGTGACCTTCTTGGATCGATACTGGAAACTGACAACAACAAAAGTCAACTTTTGTCTGCTTCCTTCCACAGGGTGCTCTTCAGTTTAGTCTTTCTTTCGTCAATTGTAGCCCCTGGTGCCCATGCGAGCGATCGTTGGAATTGTTATATCAGCTAATTGGAATTTGTTGGGTCCACAGCACGACCGTTGCTGACGGTAGGGACGCAACAGCGGCTCGCGGTCAGGCTTGTCGCGGCTTTGTGGAGGCACCTCAGGCGCGGCAACTCAGGAGGGAGAGCTGGCGGACTTGCATGGGGACAGCGAGCAGTAGTAACGCCGCCGGTGGTTGGGCCCATCGTGGAGCAGCAAGAAGGACGCGTCTTGTCTTGGACCCGAGAGTGGCGGCAGGTCTTGCAATCGTGGTGCAGCAGGGACGATCGTGTGGACGGCGGCAAGAGTGACGTGAGCAAGCATTGTCATTGGTGGCTGAACAGAAGTGGGCGTTGAGGAGCGGATTTCGCCGGAAGAAGGGGGGCAGCAGCGAGTTGCGGGCGTCGGCAATGGCGTTTGAAGACCCACCGAAGAAGAAGGCCTCCTTTCTATCTCACGTTCTCTCTCACTTGTCCTTTCTCTAAGAAATGCACACCCCAAAACGTGATTCTCATCCATGGACTTGGCCAAATTCGCGGGCTCAATAAAATTCAAGGCTAATCAATTAACTCCATTTGTCGTTAATCCAATGCAAATGCAATTATTTCTATATGCAATGCAATTTAATTTAATATTTCTATTTATAGGCTAAATTTTAGTCCCAATTTTTTATGCAACAAACAACTAATTGGATCGTCAAATTTAGTTGTCAACACACTAAATTAATGATACCTGATCGTTTAACTAAAGGAATGCCGCCAATGAGTTATAATGATAATGTAATCAAAATGGGCATTGGTCCAATCATTTAAATTTTTCTTTACATGAAAGAATTTGTGAAACTTTTATTCATTTGCGATGTTTTTCTAAATACAGTTGTATACATTCAATTATTCTGAGCCTAGAATAAACATAAGGTTTATTCACTATGTTATATTATCACATATGGGCTGGTGAGACATATTGTGATACATGAAAGATAATACTCATTCTAAGAGGACTTATCGACATGATTTGTGTGTTTTATTTTCGGCATGAAGTTTTGTGGATTTGGTTCACATTCAATGAAAATTGGGATCAAGTGGGAAAATGTTATAATTTTATATAATATGATCCCAAATTCTGTTTAAAATTGCCTATATTAGATTTCATTGAGGAATTATTATCCAAATCTATTTGCCGATAACTATAGAGATTGTCCATATCTATTAGGATTTGTAAGGGCATATAAATGGGACATCTAAGCCAAACCTTCTCATTATTCTTATTATTATGATTATTTGATAATCGGAGGGCACACCATCAATGTCGAGAGGGTAATTGGCTAGAAGTGTTTATTCATGATTGTTCAAGCTCATGCATATCTGTTCTTGATGCCATTGATGGTTGGAGGTTAGTACAAAATTTACACGTATTCGCATTTGATCCCAATTATCAAGATCATGGTTCTCCACAAAATTTCTAACAACTCTTTCATACATAGTAAAACTTTGATAGTGTGAAGACACGTTTGTGACCAAACCAACATGATTTTATTCTAAAGATTACCTTTTCTTTTATATTTACATATCATAATCTAAATTTGGATAATAGAGCGTAGGCTCCTATTCTCACAATTGAAATTTTGTATAAATGCACTTCGCTCATGGTCAATTAGATAATAAATAAATGTGTTGGCATGAGTTGATTTGTAGGAGTGATATGTATAGAAAGTTAATATTTAGCCTAATAGGCGATTGTTACCCTAGTAGTATTTGTATATATATATGGCCGTGTAAACACAATTTATATAGAAAAAATGAGCGATGCTTTTTAACATGGTATTAGAGCGGGAACCCCAACTTCCTTCACGCCGTTTCAACTAGTATCAGATCGCTGCCGCAACATTGGTTATTTGTGCTAACACTGCACCAACCAGACTAGATTGCTGCCGCAAAACCGACTCGTGCCGACTCATGCTGTTGCCACGTTGTTTTTTACCTGACTAGGAATTCCTTCTTGTTTGCGAAACAATTGTGATTGGCAACCATGACAGATCTAAAAGATGTGGCACCTCATCAAGACTAAGGGGAGAACTCAACAATTGCCTCTCTCTTGGAGAATCTTACGACAAAGTTGAGACAAATATTGACCCAGAAATTAACTCAGGCATCGACACAATCCCATGAGGCGTCCACCATACAAATCTCGGTCAAATTGGATGGATCCAATTATGGATTATGGTCCCAAGTGGTGGAGATGTTCATCTCTGGAAAAGACAAGTTGGAGGAGTTCCAAATAGCAACAGTTAGCAGCATGAGAGAGGGAGTCAAGTCTACTATAAAAAGTAATGAGAAATCTTCTTGTTTTTTCGCAGCCAAATTCCTGGTGCAAAGAGAACTGTTGCACACATGTCACTCTCAGTGACTTGTGAGCATTGCCTTTTGGAGCTCGCTCTCAAAGCACAAAAGGCGAGTGACTTGTGTGCATTGCCTTCTGGAGCTCACTCTCAAAGCAATGCACAAGCTTGAGATGAGAGAGTAGCTCTTTTGCTCATTCTCAGCACGGTGAGAGTGATTTGTTTTTTATTCTTAAAGGCACAAGCTTGAGATGAGAGAGTAGCTTTTTGCTCTTCCTCAACACGGTTCCTCCCATCCGCTAAATTTCAATGCCACATCTGCTAATTGGTCCTTAGACGGGATGGATATGACAAGCTATGCCAACAATTAATTGCCAATAATCCAATTAATTGGATTGCCCATAGTAGATGCATCTCTTGTCTTACTAACTCTTATAAAAAGTTGGATATTTTTTGAATTCGGAATTTACCTACTAATATGGGTTACACAAATATAGAGCTGTCAAAATGAGTAATAATCCCACATACGATGGACTAAGTTGAAGTAAGTTGAAGTACATGTTGTAGCTTCGCAAGCACTTCAATCTTTAAAGGTTCAATTTCTAATCCTTCTATAACTTTGAGCATAGATGACAAAGTTGCAAGCGCATCTATAAACTGATTATGGGACCTTGACAAGTATTCAAATGATATTTCGTCAAGCTCCTTCACAAGGTCTTCTAGGTAATCATGGTAAGGGACTAGTTTGGCATCTCTGGTCCTCCATTTTCCAACAGTCTGGAGGATAATAAGTGCGGAATCACCAAACACCTTCAACTTGCTAACCTCCATTTTAATGGCCACCTATAGGTCAAGAATACACGCTTCATATTTAGCTATGTTGTTGGTGCAAGGAAATACCAACTTTGCAGCTACAGGATAGTGTTGACCATCGGGAGAAATCAAAACCGCTCCAATACCAGACCCGGATAGGTTAACTGCGCCGTCGAAGAACATGGTCCACGACTCCTTTTCCATTGTCAAAATGCGATCATCCAGGGAATCATACTCGTCTTCATCCTGCATCCTCATAGTGCTGTTTGCTAACATGTCCGCAATTACTCGACATTTCACTGATTTTTACGGTACACTTTGCACGTCAAACTCGGAAATCAGGATTTGCCATTTCGCTAATTTCCCCACCAAAGCTGGTTGTTCTAACATGTACTTGATGGGATCATTCTCACAAACTAGAAACGTCTGGTAATGCAAGGTGTATTGCCGCAGTCTGTGTAAAACCCATACTAAAGCGACGCATGTCTTCTCAACATCAGAGTAGTTCATTTCTGTTGTTGACAACTTCTTGCTTAAATAGTAAATGGCACATTCCTTCCTATCTGACGATCTTTTTTGAGCCAGCATTGCTCCCAATGACTCTCTATTAATTGTGAGATAGAGGATTAAAGGTTGCCCTGGCGTAGGAGGAACGAGTATTGGCGGATTCATCAAGTATCGCTTCAACTCTTCAAATGCTTCCCGGCATTCATCATCCCATTTAACTTGGGCATTCTTCTTAAGAAGCTTGAAGAAAGGCTTGGCAGTTTCAGAGAGTTAGGAGATGAATCGAGCTACATAGTTCAGTCTCCCTAAAAGGCTTCGGACTTCCTTCACTGTGGTTGGAGGGCGCAAATCACAAATTGCTTTGACTTTTGAAGGATCGATCTCAATGCCCCTACCACTAACCATGAAACCCAATAGTTTGCCATAAGTTGCTCCAAACACACACTTTGTTGGATTAAGACGTAACTTAAACTCACGAAGTCATTCAAATAACTTCTTTAGAGTCTTAACATGATCTTCTCCTTGTCGGGTCTTGGCAATCATATCATCAACATATATTTTCATCTCTTTGTGCATCATATCATGGAAAAGTGTCACCATGGCCCGTTGATATGTTGCCCCGGCATTCTTAAGGCCAAAAGGCATGACCCTATAGCAAAAAGTTCCCCATGGGGTGATGAATACTATTTTCTCTTTGTCTTTTTCATTCATCCTAATCTGGTTATATCCTGAAAATCTATCCATAAAAGAAAAGAGCTCAGAGCCAGCATTACTATCCACAAGAACATCAATGTGAGGCAACGGAAAATCATCTTTGGGGCTAGCTTTGTTCAAGTCTCTATAGTCAACGCAGACTCTAATGCGACCATCTTTTTTCAGTACTAGCACTATGTTTGCTATCCATTCGGGATACTGTGATACCTCGATGAACTTCACGTCAAGGAGTTTCGTGACTTCCTCCTCTATTTTCTTGGAAAGTTCTTGCTTAATTCTCCGTAATTTTTGCTTCTTGGGAGGTACATCGGGATTAGTCGGGAAACAATGTTCAATAATGGATGAATCTAGACCTGGCATATCAGCATAAGACCAGGCAAAAACATCCTGGTATTCCTTCAGCAACTGGGTCAAGCGTTGAACTTCATATTTGGTCAAGTCTGCCCTAATTTTAACCTCCTTGGTGCTTCTATGTCACTAAGATTTATGGTGACAGTCTGCCTAGCGGCGATTGGCTTCGTATTTTCTTGTTGCTCCTAACTACGTTGAATATCCATTGAATCATCTTGCCTCTCATAACTTGGACTTACCACTTCATCTTCATTAAAGCAAATGTGCGCAGGGTTGCACTTGAAACATAAAGTAGATAATTAAAAGAAACAAATAGGGTAAATTAGATGTATGCTGGAAAATTATTTTATTTTGAATTTTTTTTTTTAAAAAAGGGAACATGAAGAAGCCCAGCCTTCAGAATTAGCTCCTTGCCATTTTCTTTTGGTAGAATTTCATCACAGGGCTAGTTTGGTGTAGTTCAACATGCCCTTAAAACATGAAAATCTCCATGTATTTTATTGGATGAAAAGCAAATTACATTATTGAAATGAGAGAAATCCTAGAATTGAAAATTCTAACATGCAAATTAAGGAAAACAATAAAAAATCCTGCGCAGAGGAATGTGCAAATAATTAAAATTCTCCTACATTCGAGCTTCGTTGATGGCAAACACTAAATTATCTTCGAACAATTCGGTCATTCCTTCGAGTGCGTCGTCCTTTCCAGTGGATTGAATAGTGTCTGCAACTGGCTTATAAACATCGATGTCAGCACCTAGAGGATTGGAGTATTGAACATAGGTATTGATCGCCCCTTCTTCCTCATGCATCATCTTCGCAGGCCCAGGGAATGTGGACCTAATATAGGGTATAGTGAAGCCAGTTCATCCTTGTCCTCTTCCTCTTCCTCTACAGGATCGTCCATCTCTACCACGATAGCCCAATCCCGTCGTGTATGAATTTCACCCGACCTCAATTGGTTGGCGAGTGCCCTGACCATATCGGCCTAAACCATTACTTGGGGCAAAGCCACTCCTGACCATGATCTTGCCTACCATGATTGCCGACCTTGATAATTTTGGAGTGGGTAGGGTAGTGCCTTGAGAAACGTGAATGGTCGAAACCAACTCAAATGCTTGAAAATTGGATTCTTCTTTACAATCTGGTTCACCATAAGGGATAGCCATCTCGTGATAAATCTTGAATGCATCCTCTCCTCAAACTGTAATAAGCTTCCCTTTCGTCACAAACTTCAATTTTTGGTGAAGACTTGAAGAAACTGCCCCTGCTGCATGAAGCCATGGACGACCTAACAAAAAGTTGAATGCTAAAGGTATGTCCAGGACCTGAAAAACTACATTAAATAGCACTGGTCCTATTTGCAAGTCTAAATCAACTTCCCTAACTGCTTCTTTTTTTGTTCCGTTAAATGTTCGAACAGAGGTTTTAGCCACGCGAATTTTCCCCAAATCATACCCAAGATGCTTTAGAGTTGCTAGAGGGCATATGTTTAAAGCCGATCTATTATCAATGAGTACACGGGACACCAAGGTATCTCGACACTTGGCTGAGATATAAAGGGCTTTGTCGTGTCCTCTTCCTTCATCTGGGATTTCATAATTTGAGAAAGTAATCTGGTCGTTTAACAAAATGGCCCCCACAAATTCCTCGAACTTCTCAAGTTCAATGGACTTTGGGACATGTATTTCATTAAGGACTTTCATCAAGGACTTTTGATGTTTTTCCGATGTCAAAAGCAATTCTAATATGGAGACTTGTGCCGGCATTTTACGAAGTTGGTCCACTACGTTATACTCACTTGCCTTAATTACAGTTAAGAATTCTTTAGCCTCCTCATCAGTGACTGGCTTGACAGGTTGTGAGTTGGCCTGAGTGTAAGTGCGTTCCGATCGAGTGACCACATCTATCTCCGCATCATAATACCATGGTACTGCCTTATCATTCGTGTATGCATAGGGTTGCGTAACATCAAGAATCAATTCTTCATCATCTGATGGTGGCACATCGTTGATGATTAATCCATCTTCATCTGACGCATCTTCCAACGGTGGTATGTCAAAAGCTAGGGGATCGTTAGCTCCAATGTTCAAGCTAATGAACTCATCCTCAAAATCAGAAAATTCCTCCTCCATATCAATAATGATTGAAGTGATAGTCGAAACTGTGTCGGCAAGATCTGTGTAAACAATCATCTCCTTCTTTGACATTGCCTTAATTCTTTGCACCTTCTAAGACATGGTAGGCTCTTCTACGTCTGAGTAGTATCCAACTCGAACTAAACCATTATAAACATCGTCTACATGTACTCTTAAGCTCTTCTTTCGACCAGCATCTAAACTGAAAATGGCATTCACAGCTTCTGGGTGGTTAGGGAATGGATTATTCTGGATGTTCGGCTATGCATCACGGAATGAGACCACCTTAGCATCCAAAAGATTTTGGATTTTGTGTCGTAGTGTATAGCAATCGTCAACAGAATGCCCTACCTCCCCCATATGGTAAGCACATGTCTTGGACGGATCATAATTAGGGAAACGTTTGGGATTAGATCGCTTAGGTTCCTTAGCGAGTAATCATTTCTTCTGAAGGGTCGGCAAGATCTTGGACAAAGGCTTAGGAAACGGCATAAATTGACGCCTGGAAGAGTTTTTCTGCTAGCCAAAGAATGGTCGTGCTCCTCCCTATTGAGTGTTCGAGACAGGGTGAGGTGGTTTTTTTTTTTTTTTTTTTTTTGGTCGGTTGGGCGAGGTGGTTGAACATAAGCTGCATTAACCTCTGCTACAGGCTCCTTATCCTTCTTGGCTGAGACTCTCCTATACGAGCTGGTTTGATCAGACGCCCATCCATCACGCAAGGCTACTTCAATTAGCTCACCGACAGGGATTAGCTGATTTAATGACTCAGCAGTCGAACCCAACATTCGATTTCGATATTCAGGCGAGAGTGTCTTCATGAACAAATCCATCAGTTCTTTTTCTGTCGGCTCTAGAGTAATTTGAGCAGCTACGGTCCTCCATCTTGTGACATAAGCCTTGAAAGATTATGTCCTCTTCTTCTCAGTGCGAAGTAAATCCTCTCGAGATGGAGTGACATCGATATTATACTTATATTGCTTGAAGAAGGCATCAGTCAAATCATCCCAAGTCTCTAGCAGATTAATTTTCTTCATAATGTACCATTGAAACATCGGTCTTGTCAGGCTTGCTTGAAATTGTTGAATCATCAAGGGGATGTTATCAACATATTGGGTCATCCTGACCACATAAGTCTGCAGATGGATCTTCGGGCAAGAGGTGCCATCATACTTTTCAAAGTCTGGCATTTTGAACTTCTTTGGTATCTTGATCTTTGCATAATGGGACAGATTAGTTGGGTCTTGGCTAAATGAACCCTGCAGCTGCTTAAGTTTCTCCTCGATTTTTGCCAAGTGTTTTTCTTGCTCAGTTTTTTGTACATTCGAATGTATCACTTGTACCTCATCATCAACAACAATCTGAGACGCGCTGGTAATTTTAACCCTGGAGGGATCCTCAGAGGTTGATGGCCCAACTGCGGACGTATTCTTGCCTTTATCTCTTGGATTAGCCATGGGAGCATGTTTTGGTAATACCACTTCAACTTGCGGAGCTGGTGGGGCAGTGTTTGCTTAGAGAAAATCAATTTGTTTAGAGAGTTGCTCAAGAACATTCGGGACTTGCTTCATCTCTGATTCAAGGGCAGCGACGCGAGTTTGTTCGGCAACACACATTTGTTCGATGTTATCAGCCATTGTTGCTCTAGAACGAGTACGAATTGGCGATCTTGGGTGAGCCGTGTTGTTACCTAGAGGGGAAAAGAGATAATGTAAGAAACAATGACAAGATAGGAAAATGGCTCATGACAATGGTCTAATCGCCTCATTTTATTCAAAATTTATTTGAAACATTGAATCAAACTTCCTAACAATGAACTAAGAATTGAAATTTAAGTCCCTAAACATTGAACTAAAAATTGAAAACATTGAATTGAAAATTGAAATCAAGATCCCTAAACATCAAAATTCAAAACATCTCATTTTATATGCTTTCGGGATCCCAACGCCTTGCGAAACTTCTTATTTTCAACTTCAATCATTTCCACTTTCCGCTTAAGATGCTCAATTTGTGCTCGTTGAGTGGGCTTCTCAATCACATCAGGGACCACCAGACGTAAGGCAGCAGGAATCCGGTGTTGTTGGATGTAGAATGTCGACGCATGGTGGATCTCCTCCTTGCCTTTCAATCTCTTGGGCACCAAAATCTTCTCTATGTGGCATTCATTCCATGCGGCAATGATCATCTAGATCTCGTTGAAGTAGTCATAGTCTGTTCGAATAAAACGAACTTGAAACAACTCTATCTTGAGCGGCGGAGGAACTTCTTGAAGAACTTTGTACTGACGGGCCACCCTATGTGGGTAATAAGAAGTCGCATAAAAAAGGCCCATCAATGGGATTGGCTCATCATGCTTGTGTGAGAAACGAGCCTCCTCAACTTGGAACCATTTAGTATGCCATAGGAATGCCTTAGGATTAAGATCTTTCAAAAAATTAATACAACGGGCGTACTGTTTATTTGGGGAAAAAGGTTCTAGGACCACAAATTTTTGTATGGGGTGCCTAAAATCGTCAATCTTAAATTGTTTCATAAGGTGCCCAAACCCTCTTATGTGGGAGAAAAATCATATTTGCAAAAGTTCAGGGAAGGCATGCATGGTCTTTTCCTCATTTTGTTTGAAATGGGTTAATGACAAAAATGTTTAAGCTAAAACCATATTGACATAATTTAACCCATCGAAAACACGATTAACCACCCATGTAATTAAAGGATTAATGGCATTTTTTCGATAAGGAAAAATGATCAGTCAAAAAAATGCTAACATGAAAATCTTAATTTTTGAAATCATTGGTTGGTTTGCAAAACACTCTTTTAAAAATGAAAATGGGCATGCATAGCAGTTGGCTTTAACAACCTTTCTTACCGCTTCGGCCTCGATTTTTAAAAATTATGATAATTTAGAAGTAGAATCAATACCAATAGGCGGCCTAATAAGTTCTTTCCCTAGGGGCATTCCAATGGCAACACTGTATTCCTCTAATGTTGGGGTTAGCTCATACTCACCAAACATGAAGATTGAAGTTTGTGGACACCAAAAATGGGGCACGCCTGTATAACACCGGAGTGGATGCTGATATCTAACAATGGGAGAAGTCGGGCAATCCTAGCTTTCACATATCTTTGGCCGTCTTGATCTAACTGGTCCAGCCACATTTTGAGCTCTTTTTTGGGAGTGGAAATGAATTGTACGTCGGTTTTCCCCATTGCATATAAAACAAGACTGACGACAAAACCCATTGTCATGGATCGACAAAATTACAATAAAGTAAGTAAATTGCAAAGTAAGAGTTTAGACAACTTACTTTTACTAGAAAGGGATGACAATCACATAGACACACGCATGAAATGTGTGGCTCGATTTCTATCTAGATGGCTTAATAAAGTGGAGTTAAAGGGATGATCTGACCATTGCAGTCTCGCATTAATGTGTCAGGTCCCCCTAATTCCGGCTCAGTCAAATGGAATGTTCAATAATCACGCAGTCTCGCGGATATGGACAAACACATTCGACACCATGAAAGAAATTTCGAGGAAGAGAAGGTCAAGCTCTACATAACAGTTTCGCTTTGGAGGAAGTATCATTCTCAACACCATCCTAGAAATCCTATCGCAGCCCAGGTCTGGCCACAGGTCGTGTGTGCAATAGTATAGTTCTAAAAGCAATAAAACATGCACAACAGTTTAAATGAAAACAACACTTCTAATTAAGGAAAAATAAATCATTCATCTCACACCCTCCTACAAGACAAAGATTAACAAAGACTACTCCCCTTATACCTCCCATCTGCAAGAACATTTAACATCTTAGAAATGTTAGGGACGTACCCGGTGTCCTTGCTGCCAAACAAAAACATTTGTTTAAAAGAAAAAGAAAAATCGGCCTAAGTCCATTAAGTGTTATAACACAAGTCCCTAATGGAGTCGCCAAGCTGTCGTGACCTAAATTTTTGGGTGCGCCACCTAAAACTATGTTAATGGATACTAAATCTTTAAACTTAGTTCGGGCGCTCCCAAGCCCATACCAATTCATGACTTAAGGTTTAAATATGCAAATGATTATTATCTAAAAGTCACCACTAATCAGTTTCGGTAGGTCGATTAGACATCTAAGTAAAATAATGAGAGAATTATTTTACTCCTACAAACCAGAGACTAAGGGTACGGGGAATTGGTTACACTAAATCTCTCTAATGCCCTTTCAGTATCATTTATTTTTAATTTCAAAATGTTTCTGCAGGCAGCTTAGATTTATTTTAACCTAAATTACTATCATGCAAATATGGTGGCCACACGGGTGCTCAATCATTATTAAACATTCAAATAAAATAATAATAATAAATAAATTGCATCACACAAACCGAGCAATCATTTTTATTTTTTTTTGGGTTTTCATGAAATTAGAATTTTTTAATTAACATGCATTGTAACTATATGACCTAACTTTACTATTCTAATTAAATGACCATATTATGCAAACTAGTTAACATGCACCTAGTATTTTTGTATTTTTTTATTAAAATTAGGAAATAATAAAAACCCTAATTAAACTATCTAAAAAAAGAATAATTTTCTAATTTATTTTAGGGATTAATTTGACTTAAACCCTATCCTATTTTAGAAAACTATTTTTTAGAAAAATGAGATAATTAAAATATGCAAACATCGTCTAAAACCCTATTTATATAAATAAATAAAAAATTATTTAGATCCAACCCTAACCTATTTCAAAAATTATCTAAAAATGCAATCCTAAAAATATAATCCTAAAAAAAATCTAATTTACTAAACCTACATGTCCGATTTACTAAATCTATATGCTCATGCAAGATTTTGATTTTTAGTTTTTTGATTTTTTATTTTTATGATGAGAAATTATTAAATAAATATTAAATCTAAACAATCAATATAGTCAACAAATAAAGGATTAAAATAACCGAAAAATAACATGTTGTCTCACAGGTCAAATTAACAATTATTCTAAACCTAATTATCACAACAAAGAGTTCAAAATAATTAAAAATCTAATCCGAAGTCTTACGGATCAAATTAATAATTACAATGATTTAACAACCAAAATACCATCAAAAAGCCCGAAAATTAATATAATTACAAAAAATGATCCGACATCTTACGGATCAAATTAATAATTATAAAAATTATTGACAAAATCCCTACGGATAATGCCTACAAAGTTTATGAAGATTAACATTCAATATTACAACTTAAATAACTAGACTAAAAATGCTATCAAATGAAATAAACAGAAAAATAACATGAAAGATAAAAAAATAAAGAAATAAACTAAACTACAAAAAAAAATGAAAAGTAAAAGTAAAAATAAAAACTACCTAGGGGGAAACGACGGTGGACGGCGTCGGGCGGTCGTCGGGCGGTCGTCAGAGCTCTGATGAGGGCTGGGCGGCGACAACGTGCACGAAAGGCACGGGCTGCTGTCGGACAGGCGGTTGCTGTGGTGTGTGTCACTCAAGCAGTGAGAGGCGATGCCTGGTTGCCGCGGGTGGATCGTAAGGGCGGATCGAGCTCGGAGCAGCAATAGAGGTGGAGCTGGTTCGCGGGTTGCTGGGCAGCAACGTTGGCAGCGGTGCGGCAGGGAGTGAAGGCGTCGGGGTGTTGCGGACTACTGGGCAGCAATAGCATCGGGTGGAGGCGAACTTACATCTGCAGGTGGGGGCGTTGGATGATGGCTACAACAGCGAGGAGGCGTAGCCTCAGTGCGATGATGGTGAGCAGCAACGTCGGTTGCTCGTCTTCGGGTCCGAGCAACAGGCGTCGCGGCGAATTGAGTGGCACTCTGGCGTGGTGCCAGGCGAGGAGGAAGCAACGTCGTTGAGGTGTCTGGCGGAGAACGGCAGCAACGGAGGCATCGGGATGAAGAGATCTCGGCCAGAGGAAGGGCAGCTGCGAGCAGTAGCTGTGTCGCGGCGAGGGGCAGCTCCGGTACTGCAGCAACGATGATGGACACGGAGGGTGCGGCGCGGCTGTGGAGGCGAGCGGTGGAGATGCTGTGCGGGGGATGGTCACGGCAGCGGAGCATCGGACGGCTATTAGGCAGTGCAGGCGTCGGTGTGGTGAGACGGCGTCGAGTCGTTGTGGCGAGCTTCGTGGGGGGACGATGAAGCGGTGATGGTGGCTGGCAAAGGCGCAGCAGCCAACATGAGGGAGTACCGGCACGGCGATCGACGTGACGAACGACTTGAACAAGCGTAGGGCACCGGGAAGAAGACGAGCGGACCGGGGGGGGCCACGTCACTGTACTGCTTCTGTTCTTCACGTCACTCTCTTGACATTGACTGGAGAGAGAAAATTTTTTTACTTTTTCTCACCAGTTTTTTTTTTTTTTTTTTTGCTCTCCATTTTTCAAAACAAAGCCCCCTATTAAACCTCACGAACACTTTTTGCCAATTTCTTCCACCCCCAAACCGAAGCCTCGCCTTCTTATTTATAGAGGAAAACTCAAAGTTGTTTTTGCAAGTGAGATATTCACTCAACAACTCAACAAGAAAAAAATGGCTCCAAAATCAAACAACAACTAAATTTTTTGAATTTTGAAATGAGGATATATTTTCAACAACAAAAATTCTCAAAACCAAATGTTTTATTTTATTTATTATTTTCTAAAATATTAGGTGTCAACATATTTTCTTCTATTATTCTGTATGGAATAAAGAAGAAGATCGATTGTTTTTTAGGAGAATAGCTACTAAAGCCTTACACACGAGTTTCGTATGAGGGAGGAATTATCCTTAAAGACAGTCTTGCACGCCTCGATAATTGTTTTTGTTTTTTTTTTTCAATCTATTTCCAACAATTATTATTTTTGTTTTAATGTATTCTAATATTTTTCCTACAAGTTCCATCATCAGTGATCGAGGCCATGGACTTTCGCTTCGGTTGGGCAGGAACGGCTTCCTTGTCGCGATTCACCACCGCCACTGCAGATGAAGTTCCTCTGGCCTCTTTGTCGCGATTCTTCTTGTGTTCGTGGAGATAAGAAAGGCACGACGAAGAGTTCATCAATGGCAGCGAGTGGACCTCGCCTCTAGGGCCGTTGCCAATCGGAGGCAATTTGGGGCTGAAGAAATGCATGACCTTCATGGGTTTTCGGTTGAAGAATCAGAAAAGTGCTTCGCGATAACAAAGAGAAACACAGTGCAGAGAAATTAAGAGAGAGCTAAAGAGAGAAGAAAACGTTGGAGAGAGAATAGAAAGACAGAGGACATAGACTCGGAGATTAGATAGGGAAATAAATGGTTAGTTTACCGTTGGAATTGGGATGGCTTTGTAGTCAAGTTTTCAGAGTGCACTGAGGAGTGAGAGGTTTCTGTTATAATTTTTCTACTTATTTCTGTTATATCATCACATTTTATGAAACATATAGTGTTACCGCACATGCACCCACTCACTGCGACACGCTCTCAATCCACCCGATTTAAGAAACACTTTAAGCACAGATTTTTGGGTTTTGTCTTAATAAAAAAAATCTCACGATAAGAAACAATAGCTATTTTATTAAGCACAATATAATGAGTATATACTTTATTTTAGGAATGTTTTCTTGCATGCTAAAGTAGAGAGATTTGAATTTGCAGGGTAGTAGTGTCACTTAAATTTATAATTCCTTTTGAATTACCGATATATCTTACTCAAACTTTTACTTGAAAAAATTGAGGATTCTATGCCCATGTTTCGTCGGTAAAAATCGGGAGTAATTAAAAAAGATGCGCAATATATACAGGAAACACGTGGAACTTGATATTTGTCTATTTGAGATCAAATAATTCAAATAACAAGTGGGATTGGACTTACAGACTACTACAATCATACGATTCCTTAAAAAGACACTGATGCCAGCAATATGAAAAGATTCGAGTACATCTAGTGCTGCAAATTAAAGAGAAATGCTAGATCTTAAGATAATATTGACCCACTGCTATTATGATGTAGCAAATATCAATTGTGTATAGAATAAATGCCCACGTAGAGTATGACGCATCATTGGTAGATCGGTCTTAGTATATTTAGTACTAATCTTAGGGATCATTTGTTTTGCTGGAGAATTAATAGTTTGAAAAATATTTTCCTAAATGATAATTGATTATATTGCTTGGAATAATTAGGTAACAAAAAGTTTTCACTATGACAACAGCCTATACCTAAACTTTTTTTTTTAAACGATGAAAATATTTTTATGTTTATATATTTTTGTAAGCGTTGCAAGCTATTATTTTTAGAATTTTTATTTTTTCAAAATGTGGATTTCCCGCTATATAAACGGACTGTTGAGCTAATTCTGATCTTTGTAGCTTCCTAACTCAAATGTTATTAAGAAAAACAAAGGCGTTGAGTGCTTCTTCAATTAGGACAATCATCTAATGTTTATAATCCGCATCGTCTTTCAAAATTCGATAGTTCTGGAGTTTGGAGGTACGTGTCTTTATGCTTCATGCAAGTTTATTTAGATTTTTTGAGAAAAAAGAAAATTTAGGTTTCGTTTATTTGGAAAAAAAATCAATAATTTAAAAATCATTTTTCTTAAAAATAATTGCATGTATCATTTGAAACAATTAGTTACTAAAAATATTTTTATTACCAGCAATAATTTATATTTAAATATTTTCGTGGATGATGAAAATACTTCTCCCTCATTTAATTTTTGATACGACTGATCATTTTTAGAAAAATATTTTTCAAATCATTAATTTTCCACGAAACTTATGGATGTTGTCAATTTTTGTCTCGCTTTATGCTTCAAGCAGGACAATTTTTTTCTTGTCAGAGAAAAGCTTAATTGGTCCAACAATGGATACGTAGTATATTTCTTAACCATTGCCTAACTAGCAGGTGTGTATTTCATTACTAGTTGGCTGGATATTATTTGTGTTTTAAAATGGTCAATTAAAATATTTGTTATCACCAAATAAATCATCTGGCTGTTTTAATACATTACTCCTTGTCTGTCTACCCTTAACAATAACAAATTAATAAATTCAGGGAGATATTTTTCGATTGATTCTACATCTTAAGTTTGCAGTTTGCAGATCATTTCATATTGTGGAAACATATTATAATTGTTTGAAATTTGTGTATGATTTCCTTAAAAAGAAATCACATGTTATAACAGGCATATCTAACATCAAATCCATTGACATCCCCGTCTCTCTTGATACATTTTGGCTGCGTGCGCAGCCAATTTTATTCTGGAGATAGCAAGTTTCGAGAAATTGAAACCTAACAGATAAAGGGTGGGAGAAAGAAATATTATCTTTTTTTTTTCTTTTTCTTTTTTTTTTGTGGAATATGTCGAGTTATACCATATTAGGAAATAAAATGATACGGCATATGCACGCGTACAAATCCAGTTTCCTATTCTATCTCGCATGTGCATTCACTATAAATTGGGAAACCATGAACTCCATGTCTGAGATTTATCAAAGATCATTTAAGCAATCCCAACCCAAAACATTTCTCTAAATCCGACCCGAATTAGGCAACATTTTGTAGTTCGAGCGCCTACTTCATAACTTGATCTTGTCCAACTTTAGTTCGATCACTTGCAACCATCTACGACGGTCTCCATCCCTCGGTTTCCACCACTTCTAATTTCTCACCGTCTCTCAAGTGAAAGAAATAACATGGACCGCAAGAAAGCCAAAAATACCCATCGACGTTTGTCATCGACCACGTCAGGCCAACGGGCAATGAACAATTAAGACAACATTCGGCACGAATGGATTGCAAATAGTTGGGTGATTCATTTGTCACCTGATCCTAAGGAGAGGATGGACCCTACGAATTCCATGCCCAAAGCCATAGTTTCTTAAGAAAAGACACTTGCAACCGCTATTATAGGAATCCAAGGTCACTATTTGGAGATTCCACGTACTTTTTCCTTTTCCTTCTCCTCCTTGGGCTCTGTCGGTATCTGTCCTCCCCTCTCCACCGCCCTCCCGACCCACACTCAATTCCCACACCGTTTCAATGATGGGCATGGCTCATGTGAACTGTAAACGCAGTGCATAAAGAGACGGTGATCCTTCCAATAGGCTTCTTTAATGCTTTTCCTCTTCAATCAAACGATTTCATGAAGGTTTGACTTTTGAGAGAGAAGAAGAGGAAGAGAGGAGACACTAAGATCCATGGAAACCAATCCAGTTATCAAGTGAACTCGTGTTGTTGGTCAATTATATTGAGCTCCTGTTGCTTCATATTGCACGCTCCAATTGACATGAAATTGCTATGTGATCATTTGTTGCTTTGTTCCTTTGGTTCATGGAGTTCTATACCTTGTGTCTTCTTTCTAAACTTGCACAATGCCCTATTGAGCTTTGTTAGGCCGCCATCTCAAGAAGACCAGCGCTAAAGAAGTTCAACAAATAAAATAAAATAAAAATCAAAGTGGGAAAATAGCAGGATAAAATAGCGAAATTCTGGGAACGCTCGATCGAAAAAGTCAATGTGCTCTTAATCCGTAGGGCCACTGCTTCCGCGCAGGCAATAATAGAGAAATAAAGATCAGTTGCTTTTTCTGCTCTCGAGTCTCGACTAGATAAGTAGTCGAAGAAGATTTTCGGTCATTGCCGATGGTGGTCCTGACACCGGAAGAATAAGTGTGATAAGCACGTCATATCCATTTCTCGGACTTATTGACAAAACTTTGCACGGAAAAAGGTATAATCAGACCTACTCTTAATTATTGTTGTTGTTCGATTTCTGTTGGAATATAATATGCGGAAACGACAGGATCTTACAATTTATGTCAACGCGAAATTACCAGAGAAATAAACAAGAAATGATAAGAACACTAAAAATTTACGTGATTCGATCCGAGTATCGGAATCTACGTCCACGGGTAGAGCCAGCAGCAAATAATCTACTATAATCGGAGAATTAGTATTTACAATCGCTCACACGCTCGAGTGTTTCCCACACCTAGATTTAAGCCCAAACGCAAAGGCTGCGTTTGGCAGTCGGGATAAAATTCGGGATATGATATTATGTATCATATCCTACATTTGGTGCTTGCTTAGGACGGGATAAAGTCGGATATAAGGAGGATATATGCAATATAAAATTATCACATGGAGGAGATGGGATAAAAGTGGATAGCATTTCTAACGTCTATAATAGGAAAGTTATTTTTCTTGAATAACAAACTTATTAAATTAACAAAATTGAAATTATATTTCAATATAAATAATATTTGAATTCTAATATAAGAAATTAAAAATAAAAAAATTATTTTTAATTAATCTTATTTTAATTTATATATTCAACTTTAACTTTATCTTATAATAAACATTCAATCTATAAATTAAATATTTATATTTATTATATATTTAGGTATGTTAGTACAATTTACTATTTGATAAAATTTTATTAAAGAATGATGAAAGGGGAAAAAAGAAATAATAAAGAAAATAATATAAAAAAAGGAAAAATAAAATAAAATAAAAAATAAAAAATAAATTAAGAAATAGTGTTACGAGATATTTTCACCATTTTCATTTATGAACATTTATGTTCATTTATAATGATATGCCGTTTATATTAAAAAAATTATATATGATATGATATGAATATATCCGACTTTAATACTACAATTCACCAAACAATGGATAGGATATTAAAAAATCATAGGATTTCATATCATATCCTATCCAGTCCTATCCCTATTAGAAATCTGGATAACCAAACGTAGCCAAAGTGTTTATAAATAAACAACTCATTTAGACATGAACTCACGTCACAAAATCACTATGCGTTCAAGTTCAAATGAAATGCTCTATGTATGTCGAAAAACAAGAACTCTGGCATCTTTTTTTATTCTTTCCACGTATGTACTGCTTCGCTTCTCCAGAAGTGCTTCTCCAGGAGTGCTTCTCCTTCTTCTTTGTAGGGATTCACGTCACTTTTCCTAGCTAAAAGTAACTCCTTTTATATGTGCGCGCGCGCCCAAGGTCAACAATTTGACTTGGGCCCACCACTTTTGATTCTTCTATTGCCTTCTTCTACAAAGAACATAGAAAAAAACCCTCATCTTTTTTTTTTTTTTATCTTTTTTTTTTATTTCCTCTTTTGTCTTATAGTTGTATATTATGTTTTCCTTTCTTTTGTACACCAAAAAAAAGTCTAACGGGAGGAAACCTCTTCTTCTTTTTTTATCCGACTTGTAATCTACTTGGGAAATCTTTTTCATCAATTTCGATCTAACAAATCGTTATCCGAATTCAAACTCGAGACATTAATTTGATAATTTCTTTGACCACAAATCTCCTCCAAACGTCATTGACCACTCGCCGCCAGCAACATCAATGGTTTCTTCATCCCATGTTTCCGATGTTACTAATATTGACGATGATTAGAAAGAGAGTCGAAGTCGGGAAGAATATTCATCTCCGCGTTCTTGGTGAGCCCTCAACTTGTTCCCTACTCAAACATGCAATAACATTCAAGACGGCTATTTAAGTTGCAAACACCAGCAGCAACAACCGGTGTCGAAATATCGATCCCGCTCCGCTTTAGGCCAACGAGGGATGAACAATTAAGAAAAGAGCTTCGCTAGCATAACAGTACTTAAAGTACTATGAAAATAATAGTCTATTGTGAATTAAAAATTCTTAAAGAAGTAAGTTCCACAATAATTTATAATTATTTATGATTTAGTTTTTTTGTGATCTAAAATAAACTGTTATTCTCGCAATACATAAAAAAACCGTTACGCAATCATTTCTTTAAAGAAAAGGTTCGACACGAATGGATCATTAATAGTTGGGAGATTAATATGTCAGATGATCCTAAAGAGTATCGATGCATGACTCAAAAGTCTATTTAGATTGCAGCTTACGATGTCACAAAGATTGTGCTCACAAAACTAGATTGATGAGTATATGTCATTGCATCGTATCTTAGTTGGACTGAATTTGGTCCGTCTTAGGCTGCTCCCATGCCTCATCACATGACTGTTTACTTGTTTACCTCTACATTTTCGGCTAACCCTCAACTTTATGGGTAGTGCACAATGTAATTACTTGATGGGCGGCACTTTTTCCACTCTTCCTTTGACTTAGACATCCTTTTTTCTTTCTTTTTTTTCTAAATAATGTTTTGACTATATGATTGCTTGTGAGGCCCATCACATCTAATACAATTTTACAAAAGTGATCCGTTTTTTTAAGAAAATTATTTTGTTTCTTCTTCCTTTTTTTTTTTCATGAATTCCACTTTCCTTTTTCTTTCTTTCTTTTCACGCCTGAGGCGTAGGAAAAAAGAGAATAACTTCCAAGAGAACAAAGGGTCGGTTTGCAAAGCGAAGACAAGTGGGGGGCCTCACAACAGATAAGGGAAGTGTCTAATCAAGAAAGTAAAAACTAGAGCGGCAAGTCTAATAGAGAAACAAGAAAATAACGATAAGGAGAGCAGGGATGATTATTTCTGAATAACAATATTAGTTTAGAGAATAAATTAATAGAAAATGATTATAAATGATATAAATGATATACTTAGATAGATATATATATATATATATATATATATATATATATATCACATATAGGGGTGAGCATGGTCCGGGTTGGGCCGATCCACCCCCTTACCCTAGGATCAACGCACAATATTGGTCCTCAATTTTTGGGACCGATGACCGACCCTATTGAGCATGAGATCGAGGACCGGACTGACCCAATGTGTTCGGTCCGGTTCCATGGTTAACCTAGGACCAACCAATAATTTATTTATTTCATTTTTTATACCATCTGAAAAGGCAATCGAGGACCGAACCGATCCAATGGGTTTAGTTTGATTCCAAGGTCAACTCGGGACCAACCGATAATTTTTTATTTCATTTTTTGTACTCCTTGAAAAGGCGATCGAGAACCGGACCAACCCAATAAGTTTAGTGATGAGCGAGGTCCGCTTAGAGAGGTGAGCGATAAGCGTTGAGCGAGGTGAGCGTCGAGCGTCAAGTAAGGAGCAACAGGCCAGGCAAGCATCAAGCGACAAGCGGCACAAGTGACCCAAAGCGAGTGAGGTGAGTGTCAAGTAGCGAACAGAGAAGTTGTTTCTTTCAATTTTGGCAAATTGAAAACTAAGAGGAGAAATAAGATAGAAGTGAATGAGTACTAGAGGAGAATGCCGTAAGGAGCTATTTATGCCTTTTTGAACGCCGTGAGAACTCCTCGCAAAAACATTTTCCTCCTTTGTAAATTATGGTTGTTGACACCGTAAAAGACATTAAAATATTTAAGTTATTTAAAAAAATAGTGTAAAATTACTTGAACTTATCACTAAATAGTTATTTAATGTTGTTGACGTCGTTTATTTTAGGGTTTTCTCTATATAAAAAAATTATAAATAATATATTAGATATATAATATACATAGAATTAGAGTTGGTTCGGGTTGGACTGACCCTAAACTCCTAGGATCAAGGGCCAACCTGCACAGTGCTGGTCCAGGAATCCCAGGACCAACAACTACCCGGTCTCCCTAGGAATCGGACTAGGACCGGCAGGGTTGGGCCAGTCCAGGGTTGGGCTGGAGTTGACCCTAAACTGATGCTCACCCCTAATCACATATACACAAGCAAGAGCAACACGTCAGCTGCTGCTGCAGCAGCAGGAGCAGCAGCAGTCCCCATCTCCAGCCTCTCCCCTAAACTCCAAAATCACATTACTAGCTAGAAAGGGGAAGCGGGTCCGCTAAAATCGAGCCACCCACACCGCACCACCTTCACCCGGTCACCCGCTTCCCTCGTCGGCGCACGTGTCGCTCCAGCCTCTCGGCCATACCATCCCGGCCCCCAATCAAAATCAATCTCCTAAAGTGCTAAACGGTCGCTGACTCCGAGATCCTTCCTGGTCCCACCCTTTCGCCCGCTCGCTCGTCTCCCCTCCTCTCTTTTACATGCTTCCCACCTGCCAAACTTTCTCAATCTCCCTTTCCCTCTCACATATTCTCTCTCATGATTCCTAGTGATGCCTCTAATATTTTATCGAAAGGTTGTGGCTATATGTGCGTGTTGCAGTATATTCTCTAGCTTATGGGTCGAAGTTTTCGTTGCCATGAACACCTGACAAGAACAACGAAGCCATTATAGCCGGTTCGATATATTTATCCAGCACACAGTAGAAGAGAGAAGAAAGCACAAACTCAAATACGCTTGACCGGACCTCCCAACCCACATTTCTGTTCACACACACTGCGGCAATGACAGGATCGAGCTCCGACCTGCAGCTCCTCCTCCTCTCCAATCCAGAATGCCAACATGGTGACACCCCAGGAGGGTGAGCTCCCCGTGATAGACCTATATATGTAAACACTGCGTTCAGTTGAAATATACTAAAGCCAACCATGGCGACCTCCATGGTTTATACTAGTACATAATTCTGAGAAATGATTAGTTTCTTTTAAGAACATTAAAGAAAAAAACAGAGGGAAGAAGAAGAAAGAAGAGAAGGAAAGAGACAAAAGGGTCAAAGTTTAGTTGCCATGACACCCTACAGGAACAAAAATTATTATAGCAAAGTTTGTTGAGAAAACCCTTCTTGCATCCACTAGTGTGGAACGCAAAAAGTCAATTGCTATTTGCAAAAAGCAAAAGCTGATTTATGGATTGAGTGGATCGAACGTGATAGTATAACATGTACTTCAACTTACTTCAACTTAGTCCATCGTATGTGGGATTATTACTCATTTTGACAGCTCTATATTTGTGTAACCCATATTAGTAGGTAAATTCCGAATTCAAAAAATATCCAACTTTTTATAAGAGTTAGTAAGACAAGAGATGCATCTACTATGGGCAATCCAATTAATTGGATTATTGGCAATTAATTGTTGGCATAACTTGTCATATCCATCCCGTCTAAGGACCAATTAGCAGATGTGGCATTGAAATTTAGCGGATGGGAGGAACCGTGTTGAGGAAGAGCAAAAAGCTACTCTCTCATCTCAAGCTTGTGCCTTTAAGAATAAAAAACAAATCACTCTCACCGTGCTGAGAATGAGCAAAAGAGCTACTCTCTCATCTCAAGCTTGTGCATTGCTTTGAGAGTGAGCTCCAGAAGGCAATGCACACAAGTCACTCGCCTTTTGTGCTTTGAGAGCGAGCTCCAAAAGGCAATGCTCACAAGTCACTGAGAGTGACTTGTGTGCAACAGTTCTCTTTGCACCAGGAATTTGGCTGCGAAAAACAAGAAGATTTCTCATTACTTTTTATAGTAGACTTGACTCCCTCTCTCATGCTGCTAACTGTTGCTATTTGGAACTCCTCCAACTTGTCTTTTCCAGAGATGAACATCTCCACCACTTGGGACCATAATCCATAATTGGATCCATCCAATTTGACTGAGATTTGTGTGGTGGACGCCTCATGGGATTTTGTCGATGCCTGAGTTAATTTCTGGGTCAAAATTTGTCTCAACTTCGTCGTAAGATTCTCCAAGAGAGAGGCAATTGTTGAGTTCTCCCCTTCTCTTGATGAGGTACCACATCTTTTAGATCTGTCATGGTTGCCAATCACAATTGTTTCGCAAACAAGAAGGAATTCCTAGTCGGGTAAAAAACAACGTGGCAACAGCATGAGTTAGCACGAGTCGATTCTGTGGCAGCAATCTAGTCTGGTTGGTGCAGCGGTAGCACAAATAACCAATGCTGCGGCAGTGATCTGATACTAGTTGAAACGGCGTGAAGGAAGTTGGGGTTCCCGCTCTGATACCATGTTGAAAAGCATCGCTCATTTTTTCTATATAAATTGTGTTTACATGGCCATATATATATACAAATACTACTAGGGTAACAATCGCCTATTAGGCTAAATATTAACTTTCTATACATATCACTCCTGCAAATCAACTCATGCCAACACATTTATTTATTATCTAATTGACCATGAGTGAAGTGCATTTATACAAAATTTCAATTGTGAGAAAAGGAGCCTACGCTCTATTATCCAAATTTAGATTATGATATGTAAATATAAAAGAAAAGGTAACCTTTAGAATAAAATCATGTTGGTTTGGTCACAAACGTGTCTTCACACTATCAAAGTTTTACTATGTATGAAAGAGTTGTTAGAAATTTTGTGGAAAACCATGATCTTGATAATTGGGATCAAATGCAAACACGTGTAAATTTTGTACTGACCTCTAGCCATCGATGGCATCAAGAACAAATATGCATGAGCTTGAACAATTATGAATAAGCACTTCTAGCCAATTACCCTCTCAACATTGATGGTGTGCCCTCCGATTATCAAATAATCATAATAATAAGAATAATGAGAAGGCTTGGCTTAGATGTCCCATTTATATGCCCTTACAAATCCTAATAGATATGGACAATCTCTATAGTTATCGGCAAATAGATTTGGATAATAAATCCTCAATGAAATCTAATATAGGCAATTTTAAACAGAATTTGGGATCATATTATATAAAATTATAACATTTTTCCACTTGATCCCAATTTTCTTAGAGAAAGGACAAGTGAGAGAGAACGTGAGATAGAAAGGAGGCCTTCTTCTTCGGTGGGTCTTCAAACGCCATTGCCGACGCCCGCAACTCGCTGCTGCCCCCCATCTTCCGGTGAAATCCGCTCCTCAACGCCCACTTCTGTTCAGCCACCAACGACAATGCTTGCTCACGTCACTCTTGCCGCCGTCCACACGATCGTCCCTGCTGCACCACGATTGCAAGGCCTGCCGCCACTCCCGGGTCCACGACGAGACGCGTCCTTCTTGCTGCTCCACGATGGGCCCAACCACCGGCGGCGTTACTACTGGTCGCTGTCCCCATGCAAGTCCGCCAGCTCTCCCTCCTGAGTTGCCGCGCCTGAGGTGCCTCCACAAAGCCGCGACAAGCCTGACCGCGAGCCGCTGTTGCGTCCCTACCGTCAGCAACGGTCGTGCTGTGGACCCAACAAATTCCAATTAGCTGATATAACAATTCCAACGATCGCTCGCATGGGCACCAGGGGCTACAATTGACGAAAGAAAGACTAAACTGAAGAGCACCCTGTGGAAGGAAGCAGACAAAAGTTGACTTTTGTTGTTGTCAGTTTCCAGTATCGATCCAAGAAGGCCACACCAAGAATTACCAGTGTCCAAAGCCCACGAAGCCGCCCGTGATTGCCTTCCCACAACGAGACGGTCCCACCTTGGCCGTGTATACCGTCCGAACCCTCTGACGCCAACCGTGGTTCCCGCTCTTGTCTAAACCGAGTCGATTCCGCGAGCTTTCTATTCTTGCAGGTTCATTGGTTGTGAGCATGCTGCCGCTAAGCCTATCTCGACGCAAACGGCCGTTTGTGAATTCTTCACGCCGGTCCCGTTTTGGAAGCAAATAATTCAAACAAGATAATTTTCTTGAACCAAATTTCAACTCAATATTATTGCCTAAATTGGAATATTTGATGCTACTAGTGATTTCATGGAGACTTTAGGCATTATCCAATAGGATGATATTGGCAAAAAATCATTATAATTACCAATTTGATCCTTAAGATTTCGGATAACTTTTTTTTAATTATTTTGATCCTTTTTGCACGTTGATAATGTTTTAACTTTAAAATTATTATAATTATTAATTTGATCTGCGAGACTTCAAATCAAATTTTCAATTATTTTGATTCTTCTCGCATGTTGTGATGTTCAAGGTTAGAATAATTGTTAATTTAATCCATGAGACAATGGATTGTTTTTTCAATTATTTTAACCCTTTATGTGAATTCTCGACGAATATCTTGAGTGGATTGAATATAATGCCTATATTTAATAATTGCATGTTTTGGAAAATACCCAAAAAAAAAAAAAAAAAGATCAAATTGTCTAGGCTAGTTTCCTAAATTAGGATTGCATCTTTTTTTTTTTTTTTTTTTGGGGGGGTTAGATTGCATGTTAGAATATATAGGATTTCTAGATAATATTGCCTAGCTTGAATAGGATTTCATGTTTAGATAATTCTAGAATATATCATAATTTATTCTAAATAGCATTTTTGTTTTATAGATAGGGTCCTAAATAATGCTTGCATGTTTAGATAATGTTGCATCTTTAAAAATGTTTTTTGAGATACGATAGGGTTTAGGTCTAATTAATCCCTAAACTAGATTAGATAACTATTCATTTTAGATAGTTTAATTAGGGTTTTTATTATTTCGAATTTTAATATAAAAATATAAAAATAGCTTGTGCATGTCATATTGGCTTTAAATTCAAGATAAGAGAAAACCCAAAAGAAAAAAAAAAATTGCTTGCTTTGGTGTGTTTAATTCCTTCGGTGCAATTTATTTGATTCATTAATTGTTTAATGATGGTTGCGTGAACATATTTTTGAAAATAAAAGACAATAGGTACTAAAAGGGTGTTATTGTAATCTAGCGTAATTAAACTACCTACTAATTGAGGAATATGTTTGGATGGCAGTTGCAGTACGACATGTCATCAAATTTTTTATGGTCATGCTAATTTAGATATAGCCTAAAATCGGGCAAGAAAGTCTCTCCTCATAAAAGCGATGTTGTCCATTCTATTACATAAAAGACGTTATGAAATTTGCTGAGAGTCCACAATGGCCATCACACAACGAATGTTATCAAAGAAGATTAGAACTTTGAAAAATGGAAGGATCTGCAAAATGATTCCTGTATGGGCTCGAGTTTGCTTTCCGTGCCCCGCATTCCAATCAGTGAGATATTCACCCAAGAATGAAAACTACCTCCACCTTCTCGTGTAAAAAGATATAAGCACAATGTCATCAAGAGCATCGAAACATAGTCATTATATATGAAAGATTAGATCACACACCCTTAGTAAACTGTGCAATAACATGGTCCTCAATTGACATCGCATGTACAATTCCGCTTGATAGGTAGAGATAACTACGGAGTGATGAGAGTTCATCATGCATTTTGTGAGAAGACAAAGCATAGGCTTTGACAGGAAGCACAGGCGAGGACTCCTCTGAGAACAACACGATGCAGCTGCTGTCCTTTCAGCAGGTCTGTCCATAAGAACCATTCTTGACGGGTTTGGTGCTGGCTGAATTCTAAGTAGTCTCTTAGTTGTCTCCATGAAACATACCAGTAAAATACACAGCATTGCCAAAGTAAGAAAATGTGCACCAGAAAAATTGGCGTGAACATCTCATCGTAGAAGGTATTGCAAATAATTCACTGTAATCACCATCCTCGGTTGAGAGTAGAGACAAACTATAAGCAATATCCAAATTCCTAAACCTAATTACGGAGCTCACAGCATGCAGTATCCATGGCAAAGACAAGTACACGTAAATGAAAACCAGTCAATGCAATGGTGCGCACAATATGAACTATGCATTCACAAGATGAATACATTGACGAGACAGTTATACCAATTCCATTGCACCAATTTTTTGCAGACGTTTCCATCAAGAAGAGGGCATATGTTCGCGCTTCCTTCAGTAAAAGGGACCAGACGTGATATAAAGAGAATTATAGAGAACGATAATTTAAAGCGAGTCTCATTAACGTCCCAGTCCTTATCCAACAATCTGGACCGACCCTATGGTTTGTTTAAAATAAACCTTTTCCTTTGACTGATTTTCATTATAGAAAAAATTAATTAAAACCTTTATATTGACTAAAATCTGAGTCCTAAGCTCATTGTCAACAGTGCGTGAAAGGATGGAAGTTGCCATGGGGGACCCGGACATGGGCACCGAGCACCAGGCTCCGGCTCGTGTTCTTGTAGAGGTGTTAAATGGGTGGGTCGGGTCGGGTTTGGGTCGGGTCATTAATGGTCCGACCCAAATTGACCCATTAACCCATTTATGACCCATTTATGCCTAATATAAATTTTTCGACCCATACCCGACCCATACCCGACCCATATTAATAAAATACTTTCATATTTAACCAAATTTAGGAAAACTTATTCTTATGTTTTTTTTTTAAAGATTATATTACTAAAATACTTCCAAGCAATACAAATCTAATCAATAATTTTTCAATTTTTTGTACTTTTTCAAAAAAAATTATTTTTTCTTTTTTTTCTTCTGCATCCAGAGAGGTTCGCTGGCCAACCTATTTTATGAATTGGAGGTATTAAACGTCTCGAAATCAATCAACTTCGACACAAATACAATTGATGACACGTTGATCACCAACGTCAATAGTGAAATTAAGCCCAAATGATTTGCTATCGCCTCCAATTTCCCGTGTAGATAACAATCTATGATGCAATTTGCTTATGCTCACATTCATTCCGAGGAATAAAGGCATGAGTTAGAAAAGTTCATTGCTGAATTAACTTGATACGGATTGTTCATCAAATCCATAACAAAATGTCAGTGCTTTCGCTTCTTGGGCCGTCAAAGGCGATATTGTGACTATACTACCATCAAATTGCTGCAGCTTCAACACATGATTTGGCTCATAGTCTCGGACTCCTTGCAGTATGACTCCAGAACATATGTTTCAACCGGTGCATCAAATCTAGGGCAAACTATCTAATGCAAATATACATGACTTCCACAAAAAAAAAAAATATCTTCAAGAGCTTCTAAGATGTCACACAGCGCTTTCCTCAACCATTACCGACTCGATCTGTCAAATCCTATCCTATAGCCAGTCATTCTTTTACATTATGAAGTAGAGCAGAAGACTGAAGCACCTATTCATGCTATCACAGCCACACTACAGATGTTGGTCATAGATCATTTCAATGGTTGGAGCAAACTGCAAAAGCAAAGAGAGCAAGGAAATCTTAGTCACATAGAGAGAGAGAGAGAGAGAGAGAGAGAGAGAGAGAGAGAGAGAGAGAGTCTACAAGGTATCATCTTCATCGAAATACACTCCATCAACAGCACTATTTTGCTGGAACTCCCACCCAAAAGTATTCTCAAGTAGTTCCTTGAATTTCCTTGTCTACAAAGCCAAACAACCCCACTCTAAGTAATTCCTTCATATCCATTTAAATAAGGGTAAGTAACTAGCAAATATGCAAATTGAGATCTACAGCTGCTAGATAGGACACACAGAACTCAACAAGTTTCTTTCAACGAGCTTCTCCCCAAGGCCACAGAGAAACGTGTAATTACAGTTAGGGCAAAGTCACCACTATAAATAGCTGAAGCAAGTTCGATGGTTCAACTCCCATGAGAAGTAGGAGAAGAAGCAATTAAATCAGACGTAATTGCAAATTTTTAGTATGTGTTTTACTAGTCAATCCTATTTATGGTACACAATCTGTGCTCATATGAGCTCAAAAGCAGATAGCAAACTAGAATAGTGGAAGTGGAACATATCGTAAAGGTTTAAATAGACATCAGATTTGGTCCTCACTCCAATGCCTATACTCTTAAGAACCCTGATTAACCTGAAAATTTATCACCAAGTGATCTCCACAACAATAATATCATTTCATTGCATTTGAAAAGAAACTACAATTCTTGTCTATCGTCATTAGAAGTGCAATGGCAAATGGCAGATAACGCCAAGGCTCAGAAAACCAACCCAAGATAGAAGTTCTCCATCAACAACTGGGGCAACTAGCACCAATGAAAAGAAATCCTGAAATTGGGAAACAAATAAGCTATCACAAGTTTTAAACATGAATTTGGATTAACAAATGACTCAATTTAGTCAGAAGACAACTGATAAGACAGCTCAGTCTCATGAACCCATAAGGAGTCAACATGAATTTACAGACTCAATACAATTGTAGGTATAATATATTTAAACACAACATGGAAAAGTAGCTAAAACTACAGGATGATTATCACCTTATCCCATTACCTTGCAAAGTTGATGAAAAAAGCTATCGGTAGAAAACCACGAATCATCCAATAGTTCCCTGCTCTGTACTCCTATTGTCTGCAGAGTCCTTTTGAAGTCCATACTTGAGCTGATACTGGAGCTATCCTGATTGAGCTCAACTAGTATAGGGAGCACAGCCAATAGGCACCACAACTGAGAAATATAATCTAGTGTGCAGTTGAGAAACAACAAATTTAGAGTCATTATGACCCAACAACTAGTCTAGAACCTGAAAAGGAAAAGCATGAACTTTGATTAGAAGTTGTAGCACCACAAAGTATACCAAGAATACATCATTATGAAGACAAGTGTATTAAATCACATGAGCAAACAAAAAGAATGAGATGAAAAAAAGTACCTAATGCAAATAGTCTTGAAAGTCAATGATGAGAGACTCCTCATCTAAATCTTCCTCAGGCGGAACTCCAAATAACCAATTTCTAGTGCACAGCTCAGCCTCTACGCTTTCAGGGGAAAGGAAGCTACGATATTTATTTAAAATGCGTCCTCCAATGCTGAAGGCTGATTCTGAGGCAACGGTAGTGATAGGAATGCTCAATATATCACGTGCCATGAGGGATAACTTGGGATACTGATGAGAATGAGTCTTCCAATAATCAAGGCAATTGAGATATGGGAACTTCTTTCTATCAAGCCCATTCTCCTCCAAATACAAATCCAATTGTGACTTAATAGATTGTGATCCAAAGTGTTCACCACTTTCGCAAACAAATTGACGACACTAAGCAACCAATGATCGATCAAACATGTCGTCGGGACCATCCCGCCACACGTGCACGCTCAATTACGTAAAACAGCAAGCCCGAACTCAAAATGAAATCCACAAATACGTGTTCAGACGGATTACCTGAACCAAGCGGCTCCATCCTCTGACGATGGTTCCGCGAGCCGTTTGCGGCGAGCAGACGAGTGCTGCTTTTAGGGTTTTAGTCCAGCTGATCCGCAAGACTGATCGTGGCGACGAGGTGACAATGGGCGGCGGCGAGCAGCGACGAGGCGACGATAGGCGGCGACGAGCGGCAACGGGCGATGGAGGTGGCGCACTGGCGAGTGGTGGCGAATCGAAAGCGAAAAGGAATCATGGGTTACTGGTTCATCTTCAGTGGGTTGGGGAATGGGTCTTAAATGGGTACAAAATAGACCCATTTAAGACCCACGTAATTTAGTCTTTCTATTTTTAAAACCCACTAATGAGTGCCTTAAGAAATAAGTGCAACCCATTAACGACCCACTTAAGTAAACATGGGTCTATAAATGGGTTTGTGGACCCATTTAACACCTCTATGTTCCTGCTAGCAAGTGATCACTGTTGAACGGGAATCAGAACAAGCTCGTGTTGCTATATTTTAACCTTATTTCTCACTTATTTGTTAGGATTGTAAGTTCGACTTTTCAAGTAAAGTTTATTGTTTGGTTGTAGGCATTCCAAGGTAGGTAGTACTATATTCTTTGAATTTGTAAAACATGTGTTTCGAAAATGCTACAGATTATATAAAGATGAATCACGAAATTGTATTGTTGTTGCACAAAAAGCCAGATTGAGCATTTACTACTCCTTGGTTATTTGCGAATATTTAGAAAGCGTGTTATGCAAGGTATTATGAAGAAATATATATATGTAACTGCTTTACAATTGGTTTATGGAAGGGTTCATAAATGATTTGAGAAATGATTGAGAAATAATGGATGAGTTATGTTGCAAAAAATTATTTGCTTAGTTTAAGAGATTGATTTTTGGATTAGATTTTTGGGATTAGATTATGGTTGTTTGATACTCAATATGACTATGAACCTGATGAAAGGTTTGTAGTGTATGCATACCATCTAGAATATTCTTTTGGACTGAGCCACTAGCTTTGTAGGTTGAGATTTTGCCAAGAAAATTTTTTTGGTCATCTTGTCATCAAGAGCTATTTCGTGACCATGGTAGTATATCGAGCAATAGATTAGTTAATGGAATGGACTATTGACATGGTTTTTGATAGAAATTAATCAATGAACTTGACAATAACTTGAATTGTGATGATCGTTTAAATGGAATTTTTTATTAGTATAAAAACCTTGTTGATAAGAAATAACTCATATATGATTTGATATGTATTTTATATTTTGAATTTAAGTTATAAAGTTCTTATATTACTTTATATACATACATAGGAGTCGCTCAATCTTCTTAGAAGATATATACTACATATTGTGTTATGGTTACTTATTTCGCTCGTCTTTCATATTTTTAGGCCTCTCGGCTAGCGGCAAGTAGGATGAGAGTGCTATTGGTGGGGAACTTTTGAGAGTTGTATTTTGGGTATAGCTTAAGGGAGTTCTGAATATAATTGTTGATAATTTGTTGGGTTGGGTGAGTATAATCCTTTTTTGTGGATTATAAAAACTCTAATGTTGCAACAAACTTGTTGATTTATCAATATATATAAATATATATTTATATGGTTTAAGATATATACATATACATATACATATACATATACATATACATATACCGATATTATGTTGTTGGTTCTAAGACTGTGTCCTTTCTGTGAAAGGATGGTCATGTCATCCTCCTTTTTTGTAATTTTCAGGGTCTAACACATATTACTTTCAAATCTCACCTTCCTGGCAATCTTTTGGTTTCCTCTTTAGCTTCTACTTGTATTTGCCGTAAATGTGTCATTTTAATGTGAAAGAATGGGGATTGGGTTCATCCTTATGACTTGAACACTCCTAATTTTTTCTATACAATGAACGACTAATTGGGGTTCATGAAAAATCTGGATGTCAACAAGTGTTTTTGAAGGATAACACGATGTGTCAAGACTTTAGGAAAAAGAAAAAAAATAGACCTTTCTCTACTTGGTTGGGGGATATCCGCAAGAACTACACTGTGGACTAGAATCATATAATGTGTTAAGGATTAAATTGAATTTATTGTAGAAAATTAGGGCCCTTTAGAAAGAAACTTGTTGATGAGATTAAATTTGACAAGTAATTGGATTTAAGAAGAAAATCTCACCTAGATGGCAACTTATCGTCACCTTTCTACTGGACCATGAAACTTAAGAAATCCATCTCATTTTGACTAGATAATATCTTAAGCATATCCTTATTAAATGAAAAGGATAATCTTACCTTTCTAGTCATCGAAGGTAATGAATCTCTGAGTATATAAAGGTGCTACACTAGTTCATCTCAAAACATCAATACACTAGGTCATAAAGCTATCAAAACTCATTGAGAGAGAGGCTAAAAACATAAGAATATTCTAGGAGTGAGTAGCCATGGAGGTAACGGCATCCAAGAGATTAGGGTTGATGATGTTCGTGGTGACTCTCATACTATGGTCGTCCATCGGCGTCGACGCAGCCATATCTAGGGACTGCAAGTTGAAGTGTGCAGCGGCTTGTATCTTGGATCCTGACCAAGCTCAATGCTATCTCGAATGTCTCAAGACTTGCCCTAGACAGTCTTCTACATATGTCGCATCAGAGTATTGTGACATGGGTTGTTTCTTGTCTACTTGCCTTGGCTACCATCCAGGTAATAATCTTCACATTTACATTGAAGATATAAAGTCACTTCTTGAGTGATCTATAAAATCAAGAAAGTCATTGTATAATCTTGTTCCTTCATCAATGTTTCATTGTTATATTTTGATTAGGAGAGGATGGTTGTGTACTAAATTATTTAATTTCCTCGGACTTCAATATATGCTCTTGTTAAAAAATCAATTTCAATCTTGATGTAAGTAACTTTTTTAATTTCCTGTTTTATATTTGAACTCATGTAGACACTAAGAAAGTTGAAGCAGATGCGAAGAAGGTTGGAGCTTGCGCAGATTCATGCTCTCAGGGTTGCGAGAAGACCTCCTTATTGAACTAAAGTTTTGAAATTTTTCTAATATAATTGTTATATAATACATTTGTGGTTTCATTCCACAACTAATAAACTTTTTTAATATCTGCTGGACCATAAGTTAATGTGAACTGAGTTTGATGCTCTCAGGCTTGGTTACGAATGTGTCTTCAAACAATCAAAGTCATACGATGTGCGAAAAAGCATCAATCTCTGTTATGACAAGACGTTAGAGCATGAATCGATGGTGAAAGAATGGGGATTGGGTTCATCCTTATCACTTCACACTCCAAATATTTCCTATACAATGAATGATTAATTAAATTCGTAAAAAATCTGGATGTCAACAAGCGTTTGAAGGATAACACGATGTGTTAATGATTAATTAGAACCGTATAAAATACGGATGTCAGCAAGCGTTTGAAGGATAACACGATGTGTTAAGGACTCAATTAAAAAGAAAAAAGAAAAAAGATGTGATCTTTCTTTACTCGCTTGGGGGGCTTCCCAAGGAGCTCCACTATGGACTAGAATCATATAATTGGTCAAGGATTAGACTGAATTTATTGTAGAAAATTATGGCTATTTAAAAAGAAACTTATTGATGAGATTATATTTGACAAGTATCCGAATTTAAGAAGAAAGTCTCTCAATATATGGCAACTTAGGGTGCGTTTGGTAATGATTCTATTCCCGTGAACAATTTCTGACCATAAATGATTCTTTTTTATTATGTTCCCGGGAACAATTTCTAAGCATTTTAAGCCGTTTGGTAACTGTCCAAAATTTCTGATTCTCGAATAGAATTGCGTTTGGTACCGTGCTCAAAATTTCTACTCAAAATCATTTTCTTTTAATTTTAAAATAATTTTATTACTTTTTTCCTCTTTTCTTCTTTTCTTTTTTTCCTTTCTTTCTCCTATTCTTCTTCTTCAAGTGGTCAGTCGCTAGACCGACGATTGGCCAGACGAGGACTGGCGACCTCACTGGAGCGTCATCGGCCCTTGGCGAGGCCAGCCCTCGTTGGCTGAGCCTCGTCGAGGCTAGGCGAGGCCCGCCTGGCCATTGACAAGGCGCGGCCTAACCAGATCGTGAGGCTCGCCTAGCCCCGCCAAGGCTCGGCCTTGCCAGGGCTGGGCGAGGCTCGCTTGGCCACCGACGAGGCTGGGCTTGCCTCCGACAAGCAAGCCGGACCTCACCCTGGCCTAGCAAGCTCGCTGGACCAGTTGTTGGCGACCAGTGGTGGTGGGCGGCGGACGACATACGGCAACCGCGGCGGTGGCAATAGATGATGAAGAAGAAGAAAAGGGAAGAAGAAGAAGAGAAAATGGAAGAAGAATAAGAAAATGGCTTGATTCTTAGATTTTTTCCCGAGAACAAGAATCAACTTTTTTTTTTTTAAATTCTTGATTCTGTTCCAAATCTACTTCCGAGAACAAAAAAATAGAGATTTGTTCCCGGGAGCAAAAATTTTACCAAACACGATTCCGTTCCAAAACTACTCATTGGAACAAAAAAATAGAATCTGGCACTATTTGGATTGTTAACAAATAGATCCTTATTGACACATTTCTATTGGACCATGAACTTTATTAAGGAATCCTTCTCATTTGACTTGATGATATGGAAAGCATATCCTCTTAAAAATGAAGAGGACGATCTTTCTCCTCTTCATTCCTTTCTAGTCATCCACCTTCAAGGATTAGAATGAATCTTTGAGCATATATAAAGGTGCTACATTGGTTCATCTCAAGATATCACTACATTTGGTCACAAAGCTCTCGAAACTCATTGCGAGAGAGAGGCTAAGAACATAAGAACATTCGACATGGGGAAAAATACAAAAAAATCCTAAATCTTAGGCATTAGTATCAATTGAAAATTCTAAAATTTTCAATTGGACCAATTTAGGATGTGTTTGGTTTAACATTTTGAAAGTTCATTGGGGAAATGCAAAGTAATTTAGCTTAAAGGGCTGTAGGTAAATACAAAAGCTGTTTGGTAAACTATGGGAGGATTACCAAAAAAGTCCTAAACCTATTGCAATTGTGACAATTCAGTCATAAACTTTCTTTCTTTTTTGCCAATTTGGTCATAAACCTTTTACAATTGTGCCAATTCAGTCCATCTGGAAAAAATTAGCCGACCGGGCGTTGACGTGGACACCGGCCGGAGACAGCTAGCCAGGCGAACGATTTTTTAATATTTCTTTTTGAATTTTTTTATTTTTATTTTTATTTTTATTTTTCACTTTCTTCTTCCTCTAGCTAGGGCCTGTCGACCAAAGGTGAGGGCTGGCGAGGCTCGCCCCACCGGTCACGGCGAAGGCTAGCCTCACCCAGCGACGGTGAGGCCGTCGTCGCCTCGCCAGATTTGGCAACGACGGCCTCACCGTTGTTGGGAGAGGCCGCCGTCACCTAGCCAAGGCGAGGCTTGGCCTCCCCAAGCCATGGCGAGGTCGAGCCTTGCCGAGATGGCGATGGCGGCCTTGTCGGCCATTGGCGAGATCGACCCTCCCCTTGGCTAGGCGAGGGTCGACCTCCCAATGGCTGGCAAGGTCGCCGTCACTTTGGGCGAGCTCGCCCCCGCCGGCCGGTGGCGAGGCGAGCCTCGCCTAGCGACGGTGGCCTCACCGGCCACTAGCGAGGCTCGACCTCACCATGGTGGGCGAGGCCAAGCCTTGCCTTGGCTAGGCAACGGCGGCCTCGCCGTCGCTAGGTGAGGCTCGCCTTCGCCAGTGGCTGGCGAGGGCGAGCCTCGCCAGTGGTCGACAAGGCTGACCTCTCCAGCCCTCGCCCCTAGCCAGCCAGCGTTGGCCAGAGGAAGAATAAGGTAGGGAAAAAAAAAAAAAAAAAAAAGAACAAAATTCAAAAAAATTAAAAATTCGAAAAAAAGAAATTAAAAGAAATTAAAAAAAATTGTTTGCCGGCCGTTGTCCCCGACCGACGTCCAAGTTAGCACCAACCGGCCAATTTTGGCCGGATGGATTGAATTGGAACAATTGTAAAAGGTTTAGGACTAAGTTGGCCAAAAAAGAAAAAGTTTAGGATTTTTTTGGTAATTCTCCCGGTAAACTATGCTTTGAGAAGTAACTTTGAAAGAAATGCTATTTAGTAAAAAACACATTTGAAAAACACTTCGTGTAATTAATATTAGTTTTTCAATTTTTATTGCTTTAAAATTAATATATATTTTTATATATAAGGATTAAACCCTTCATCAGTCCATCAAAGTGCTACGGCCACCGATGAGCCAAATCTAACGTTGACGGTTGTTGGTCAAGGTCGCTCGAGTTTAAGCGACCTCTGATGAGGGTTGCAGAACCCTGGCAAGGGCTACCGTTAGGAAAACCTTGGTGAGGGTCGTGTTCCGCCTAAGTCTTACAACCTTAGGCGACCTTCACCTGGGTCTCGCGAAGATTGCACGATTGACGACCGTTGTCGCATAACCTTTGCGAGACTCAGTCGAGGGCTGCCTGAGGCCACGAGACCTAAGCGGAGGTCGCTTAGGTCACATGACCCTCGTCGAAGGTCCCCCAACCTCGAGTGACCTCATCTGATGGCCGTCGGCACTAAATTTGGCTCGTCGGCAATTGTAGCACTTCCCTGGACTAGCGAAGGGTTTGGTCCTTTTTTATTTAAAAAAATAATGAGGGAAAAAATAAAAAAAATAAAAATTGAAGAATTGGTGGGAGTAGTTTGGAAGGAAAAAAATGAGTTTCAACATTTGGCCAATGCTGAAAGCTCAATGCTAGTTCCTACTAACATTAGGTTTTTAGCCTTCTCAATGCTAGCTTTTATTTGAAAACTTCTTCAAAATAATTGCCAAATGGTCCAGCATTTTCCCAGGGGACTTTGGAGGTTGAAAGCCCTTGAGAAATGTTGAATTAAATGCACCACCAGTCCTAAACTTTTCATATTAGTATCAATTCATTCATTTCGACCAATTTTGCCTAACTAGTGTTGACATGGACATTGACCGGTTGGCGAAAGCTAACATGGCAATTTTTAAATTATTTTTATTTTTTATTTTTGAAATTTTTCAATCAATTTTTCTTTTTTATTTTTTTCTTTTTTTTTCCCTTTTTCCCCTTTTCCTCTTCTTCCTCTTAACTTCTTCTCCTACGACAGCTGAGAAAAAAAGAAGAAAAATTAATAAAAAGATTCAAAAAAAAAAAATTATCTAAAAATTGCCACGTTAGCGTTCCCCAGCCGACCTGCGTATGTTTTAACGTCGGCTGGCTAAAATTGGTCGAAAGAACTGAACTGGTATCAATGTGAAAATGTTTAGGATTAAATTAGTCTAATTGAAAGGTTTAGGACTAGATTGATATCAATGCCAAAAGTCTAGGACTTTTTTGGTACTTTCCCCTTCTAAATGTGAGCCATGGAGGCAACAACATTCAAGAGATTAGAGTCGATGATGTTCAGGATAGCTCTCATACTGTGGTCATCCATCGGTGCCAACTTGGCCAAATCTAGGGAGTGCATGTTGAAGTGTGCAGCGTATTGTGTCTTGGAACCCGAGCCATTTCAATGCAATCTCGAATGTCTCAAGGATTGCCCTAGAGAGTCTTTTACGTCTGCAGCATCAAAGCACTGTAACATCGCTTATTTCTTGTCTACTTGCCTTGGCTACCAACCACGTATAATCTTCGACATCCACATTGAAGGTATAATCAAAACCCCTTATGAGTTCCATAAAACCAAGAAAGTCATCGTATAATATGTTCCTTCACAAGTGTTCCATTGTTATATCTTAATTATGAGAGGATGATTGAGTACAAAATCATTTAATTTGTCATAGATTATATATAGCCGATCCTCGAAGTTAGGAGAAACTTGTTGTGTCCACGCAAATGAATGGGTTGATAATCGTGTGTGGACTCTTACTAATTTACGCTTGTGCAATGTGCTAAAAGCGTTGTGACAGAAGTGTGTTTAGACCTCATTTTTTGATCTAGTTAAGGACCGCGCTTACTAGGTGTTTCTGATCTCTTTTCTAGGGTTCAAAGCATGTTTAAAAATCATTGTGAATGGTTTTTAGGTACTTTTAAGTGTGTTTAGACCTCATTTTTTGTTCTAGTTAAGGACTGCGCTTACTGGGTGTTGTAGGACCGCGCATCCTAGCAATGTGGTCTAATATATTTTGTTAGAATTATGAGCAATAAATATTCTACTGCACCTGTTATTGACATGTTGTGTGTTTAGTGTTCTAAACTTCAAAGTGGCGTTTGCATGCATCTACTCACGTCCTTGCAAGTTGTGTGGCTGTCTCTATGTAAGCGGATTCATAAGCTGTGCAGTGCCTAGTGTTATGAAGCGCTTGAGGCTTAGTCTTCAACTTTCAAGGAACCATAAATTATGGCATCCTATGTTAGTGGATTTCCTACTGTAGTGATGCTAACTGAATCTCAGATTTAAATGAGATAAAATCCACAAATGAATATGTGTTCACCCGGGTGAAGGTGCTCAACCAAACAAAAAAATTGTGGGGGAAATGATAATCCTGCTAAACCAAAAAATAACTTGGTTTAAATAGATGGTTCTAGTGATAAAATTGTTGTGGAAATTTCCATAGCCAATATTGTGACGAGTGTCAAAGTATGGGTGGTAGACCTACGAAACTTTTATGTAAAAACATAGTGCTTTATCCTCCTATATTTAGTAGGGGAAGGAGAAGAAAATATTTATTATTTTTTGGTAATTTTATAACCTCTCAAGTTCTCTGGGAAAAGAAAATTCTTCTCATACTCACATTTGAAAATGATGACTAGTTGAGGAACTTCTCAGCAGATGTTCCTTTGGGAATGTAACCGACACCTCCTATGTCTAGGCATTGTGATTGCCAAGAGGCAATAGACATTGTAAAGAATGAAATTTTCAATAATTAAAAAAAAAAAAAAAAGAACCCGTTTGATTAAGATGTGATGTGGTAAAGCAATTACTTAAAGATGGAATTATGTCCATCGATTACATAAAGTCATAAGTGAATGTGGCCTATTCTTTGACTATACATTGAGGGGAATGGGACAAACCAATTAAAGAAAATCAACAATGATGGTAACCTAACCTATGTGATTGGTGATCCCATGAATTAGGTTCATATGGATAATAACAAGTAACTTATTGATCTAGTGATCCACTATAAAAATTGTTATCCCTCCCAATGTGAAAATAGTGCAAATCTGCAAGGAAAAAGATGTTGAACTAAGCTCTTAATGAAATTCCATAACCATTATTAGTGGTGTATTAAACTATATAATACGCTTGATGGAATCACCTATATAAGTGTGGAGTAGGGCCGCTCCTATGAGAATTATTGGCGATAATCTCTAGAGTACTAGCAAATAAACCAAGTACACGCATGGCCTATTAGTGCAAAACCGCATTGGGCAACAAACCTTGTGGGAGTGTAATGTGATTGGTGAAGATTATAATTTACAAAAATAAATTCTTGGTTCATAGAAGTTTCAAACTTCACCAATTATTTCGTGAATTATATTTCATTCTTTCTAAGGCCACCTCATGGCCTAACAAGCATTAGTTTCGATGCATTACTCTCTAATAACCCAGTAGTATTCTAAATTTTCTTTTAAAAAATTTTCAAAATATGTGGAGGATTGTTGGATATTTCAGTAGTTTTGAAATATTGAAATTTATTAATTTTTGTAACAGTTTTTTACCATTATCAATTTGTAATGGATTTTCTTTGCTATTAATATAAAGCTTTTTTGTAACATTTTATAATGGTTATTTAGGGCCTGTTTGTTAAAAAGTGTTTCTGTTCCCCGGAACAAAAATTTCTGTTATTTTGTTTCGGATAACAAAAAAAGAACAGAAACGTGTTTGGTAAAACTTTTATTTTTAGGAGCAGATTTGGAATAGAAACAAGAAGTAGAAAAAAGTTATTTCTTGCTCCCGGGAACAATTCCGAGAAACAATTTTTCTCTCTCTTCTTTTTTCTTCTCTTTTTTCTTCTTCTATTTTCTTTCCTTCTTCTTCCTTTTGGCCAGTCGCCAACCTTGGGCATGGCTGGCGACAAAGGAGAAAGAAGGAAAAATATAATAAAAATATTGAAAAAAATAACAAAATTATACAAGTTTACCAAACGCATTTCTATTCCTGGAATATAATTTTTTTGCAGTTACCAAGCGCATTCTTATACTCAAAAATTGTTCCTGGGAATAAAAAAAAACTATTTCTGTTAAAAAATTGTTTCTCGGAACAAAAACGTTACCAAACGCGCTCTTAGTGGTCTTATAACAATTGTATGACGACTTTCTAATGGCCGTATAATGGCTTTATAATGTTTCATTTATTTCTACATAAACTCTTCTTTATTTTATAATGGTTATAAAACGGTCATATTCTTCCATAATTACCAATTTATTAATAACTGTTTCTTAACAATTCTCTCTTTCTCTTACCTACAAATTGTTACTCCAAACGTAATTGAAAAGTAATATAGACATATCTAAACCAGAATATTCTAATTTATCTACTTATGTCTTTTCTATTATTTGCTGGATTGCTACCTTCTGGAAACTCTCGCTTTTGAATATAGGTCATGATGTCGTAATACCATGGTTTTCCGTTCGGTTCGATCCACTCGATCCATAAATCAGCTTTTGCGTTTTGCAAATAGCAATTGACTTTTTGCGTTCCACACTAGTGGATGCAAGAAGGGTTTTCTCAACAAACTTTGCTATAATAATTTTTGTTCCTATAGGGTGTCATGGCAACTAAACTTTGACCCTTTTGTCTTTTTCCTTCTCTTCTTTCTTCTTCTTCCCTCTGTTTTTTTCTTTAATGTTCATAAAAGAAACTAATCATTTCTCAGAATTATGTACTAGTATAAACCATGGAGGTCGCCATGGTTGGCTTTAGTATATTTCAACTGAACGCAGTGTTTACATATTTAGGTCTATCACGGGGAGCTCACCCTCCTGGGGTGTCACCATGTTGGCATTCTTGATTGGAGAGGAGGAGGAGCTGCAGGTCGGAGCTCGATCCTGTCATTGCCGCAGTGTGTGTGAACAGAAATGTGGGTTGGGAGGTCCGGTCAAGCGTATTTGAGTTTGTGCTTTCTTCTCTCTTCTACTGTGTGCTGGATAAATATATCGAACCGGCTATAATGGCTTCATTGTTCTTGTCAGGTGTTCATGGCAACGAAAACTTCGACCCATAAGCTAGAGAATATACTGCAACACGCACATATAGCCACAACCTTTCGATAAAATATTAGAGGCATCACTAGGAATCATGAGAGAGAATATGTGAGAGGGAAAGGGAGATTGAGAAAGTTTGGCAGGTGGGAAGCATGTAAAAGAGAGGAGGGGAGACGAGCGAGCGGGCGAAAGGGTGGACCAGGAAGGATCTCGGAGTCAGCGACCGTTTAGCACTTTAGGAGATTGATTTTGATTGGGGGCGGGGATGGAATGGCCGAGAGGCTGGAGCGACACGTGCGCCGACGACGGAAGCGGGTGACCGGGTGAAGGTGGTGCGGTGTGGGTGGCTCGATTTTAGCGGACTCGCTTCCCCTTTCTAGCTAGTAATGTGATTTTGGAGTTTAGGGGAGAAAGGCTGGAGATGGGGACTACTGCTGCTACTGCTGCTGCAGCAGCAGCTGACGTGTTGCTCTTGCTTGTGTATATGTGATTAAGGGTGAGCATCGGTTTAGGGTCAACTCCAGCCCAACCCTGGACTGGCCCAACCCTGCCGATCTTGGTCTGGTTCCCAGGGAGACCGGGTAGTCCTTGGTGCTGGGATTCCTAGACCAGCACTGTGCGGGCTGGCCCTCGATCCTAGGAGTTTAGGGTCGGTCCAACCCGGACCAACCCTGATTCTATGTATATTATATATCTAATATATTATTTATAATTTTTTATATAGATAAAACCTTAAAATAAATGACGTCAACAACATTAAATAACTATTTAGTGATAAGTTCAAGTAATTTTACACTATTTTTTAAATAACTTAAATATTTTAATGTCTTTTACAGTGTCAACAACCATAATTTACAAAGGAGGAAAATGTTTTTGCGAGGAGTTCTCACGGCATTCAAAAGGGCATAAATAGCTCCTCACGGCATTCTCCTCTAGTACTCATTCACTTCTGTCTTATTTCTCCTCTTAGTTTTCAATTTGCCAAAATCGAAAGAAACAACTTCTCTGTTCGCTACTTGACACTCACCTCACTCGCTTTGGGTCACTCGTGCCGCTTGTCGCTCGATGCTTGCCTGGCCTGTTGCTCCTTACTTGATGCTCGACGCTCACCTCACTCGACGCTCACCTCGCTCAACGCTTATCACTCGCCTCTCTAAGCAGACCTCGCTCATCACTAAACTTATTGGGTTGGTCCGGCCCTCGATCGCCTTTTCAAGGAGTACAAAAAATGAAATAAAAAATTATCAGTTGGTCCTGAGTTGACCTTGGAATCAAACCAAACCCATTGGATCGGTTCGGTCCTCGATTGCCTTTTCAGATGGTATAAAAAATGAAATAAATAAATTATTGGTTCGTCCCGGGTTGACCATGGAACCGGACCGAACACATTGGGTCAGTCCGGTCCTCGATCTCATGCTCAATAGGGTCGGTCATCGGTCCCAAAAATTGAGGACCAGTACTGTGCGGGTTGATCCTAGGGTAAGGGGGTGGACCGGCCCAACCCGGACCATGCTCACCCCTATATGTGATATATATATATATATATATATATATATAAATAAAATAAGTATATCATTTATATCATTTATAATCCTTTTCTATTAATTTATTCTCTAAACTAATATTGTTATTCAGAAATAATCATCCCTGCTCTCCTTATCATTATTTTCTTGTTTCTCTATTAGACTTGCCGCTCTAGTTTTTACTTTCTTGATTAGACACTTCCCTTATCTGTTGTGAGGCCCCCCACTTGTCTTCGCTTTGCAAACCGACCCTTTGTTCTCTTGGAAGTTTTTCTCTTTTTTCCTACGCCTCAGGCCTGAAAAGAAAGGAAAAAAAAAAGGAAAGTGGAACTCATAAAAAAAAAAAAAAAGAAGAAGAAGAAGAAGAAGAAGAAACAAAATAATTTTCTCAAAAAAAAGGATCACTTTTGTAAAATTGTAATAGATGTGATGGGCCTCGCAAGCAATCATATAGTCAAAACATTATTTAGAAAAAAAAAAAAAAAAAAAGGATGTTTTAGTCAAAGGAAGAGTGAAAAAAGTGCCGCCCATCAAGTAATTACATTGTGCACTACCCATAAAGTTGAGGGTTAGCCGAAAATGTAGAGGTAAACAAGTAAACAATCATGTGATGAGGCATGGGAGCAGCCTAAGACGGACCAAATTCAGTCCAACTAAGATACGATGCAACGACATATACTCATCAATCTAGTTTTGTGAGCACAATCTTTGTGACATCGTAAGCTGCAATCTAAATAGACTTTCGAGTCATGCATCGTTACTCTTTAGGATCATCTGACATATTAATCTCCCAACTATTAATGATCCACTCGTGTCGAACCTTTTCTTTAAAGAAATGATTGCGTAACGGTTTTTTTTATGTATTGTGAGAATAACAGTTTATTTTAGATCACAAAAAAACTAAATCATAAATAATTATAAATTATTGTGGAACTTACTTCTTTAAGAATTTTTAATTCACAATAGACTATTATTTTCATAGTACTTTAAGTATTGTTATGCTAGCGAAGCTCTTTTCTTAATTGTTCATCCCTCGTTGGCCTAAAGCGGAGCGGGATCGATATTTCGACACCGGTTGCTGCTGCTGGTGTTCGCAACTGAAAAAACCATCTTGAATGTTACTGCATGTTTGAGTAGGGAACAAGTTGAGGGCTCACCAAGAACGCGGAGATGAATATTCTTCCCGACTTCGACTCTCTTTCTAATCATCGTCAATATTAGTAACATCGGAAACATGGGATGAAGAAACCATTGATGTTGCTGGCGGTGAGTGGTCAATGACGTTTGGAGGAGATTTGTGGTCAAAGAAATTATCAAATTAATGTCTCGAGTTTGAATTCGGATAACGATTTGTTAAATCGAAATTGATGAAAAAGATTTCCCAAGTAGATTACAAGTCGGATAAAAAAAGAAGAGGTTTCCTCCCGTTAGACTTTTTTTTGGCGTACAAAAGAAAGGAAAACATAATATACAACTATAAGACAAAAGAGGAAATAAAAAAAAAAAAAGATGAGGGTTTTTTTCTATGTTCTTTGTACGTGCAGAAGAAGAAGGCAATAGAAGAATCAAAAGTGGTGGGCCCAAGTCAAATTGTTGACCTTGGGCGCGCGCACACATATAAAAGGAGTTACTTTTAGCTGGGAAAAGTGACGTGAATCCCTACGAAGAAGAAGGAGAAGCACTTCTGGAGAAGCGAAGCAGTACGTACGTGGAAAGAATAAAAAAAGATGCCGGAGTTCTTATTTTTCGACATACATAGAGCATTTCATTTGAACTTGAACGCATAGTGATTTTGTGACGTGAGTTCATGTCTAAATGAGTTATTTATTTATAAACACTTTGACTACGTTTGGTCATCCAGATTTCTAATCGAGATAGGACTGGATAGGATATGATATGAAATCCTAGGATTTTTTAATATCCTATCCATTGTTTGGTGAATCGTAGTATTAAAGTCGGATATATTCACATCATATCATATACAATTTTTTTGATATAAACGGCATATCATTATAAATGAACATTAATGTTCATAAATGGAGATGGTGAAAATATCTCGTAACACTATTTCTTAATTTATTTTTTATTTTATTTTATTTTTCCTCTTTTTTATATTATTTTCTTTTTTATTTCTTTTTTCTCCTTTCATCACTCTTTAATAAAATTTTATGAAATAGTAAATTGTACTAACATACCTAAATATATAATAAATATAAATATTTAATTTATAGATTGAATGTTTATTATAAGATAAAATTAAAGTTGAATATATAAATTAAAATAAGATTAATTAAAAATAATTTTTAATTTTTAATTTCTTATATTAGAATTCAAATATTATTTATATTGAAATATAATTTCAATTTTGTTAATTTAATAAGTTTGTTATTCAAAAAAATAACTTTCCTATTATAGACGTTAGAAATGCAATCCACCTTTATCCCACCTCCTCCATGTGATAATTTTATCTTGCATATATCCCCCTTATATCCGACTTTATCTCGTCCTAAGCAAGCACCAAATGTAGGATTGGATAAATAATATAATATCCCGAATTTTATCCCAACTGCCAAACACAGCCTTTGGGTTTGGGCTTAAATCTAGGTATGGGAAACACTCGAGCATGTGAGCGATTGTAAACACTAATTCTCCGATTATAATAGATTATTTGTTGCTGGCTCTACCTGTGGACGTAGGTTCCGATACTCGGATCGAATTACGTAAATTTTTGGTGTCCTTATTATTTTTTGTTTATTTCTCTGGTAATTTCGCGTTGACATAAATTGTAAGATCATGTCATTTCCGCATATTATAATCCAACAAAAATCGAACAACGACAATAATTAAGAGTAGGTCTAATTATACCTTTTTCTGTGCAAAGTTTTGTCAGTAAGTCCGAGAAATGGATATGACATGCTTATCACACTTATTCTTCCGACCATCGGCAATGACCGAAAATCTTCTTCGACTACTTATTTAGTCGAGACTCGAGAGCAGAAAAAGCAACTGATCTTTATTTCTCTATTATTGCCTGCGCGGAAGCAGTGGCCCTACGGATTAAGAGCACATTGACTTTTTCGATCGAGCGTTACCAGAATTTCACTTTTTTACCCTGCTATTTTCCCACTTTGATTTTTATTTTATTTTATTTGTTGAACTTCTTTAGCGCTGGTCTTCTTGAGATGGCGGCCTAACAAAGCTCAATAGGGCATTGTGCAAGTTTAGAAAGAAGACACAAGGTATAGAACTCCATGAACCAAAGGAACAAAGCAACAAATGATCACATAGCAATTTCATGTCAATTGGAGCGTGCAATATGAAGCAACAGGAGCTCAATATAATTGACCAACAACACGAGTTCACTTGATAACTGGATTGGTTTCCATGGATCTTAGTGTCTCCTCTCTTCCTCTTCTTCTCTCTCAAAAGTCAAACCTTCATGAAATCGTTTGATTGAAGAGGAAAAGCATTAAAGAAGCCTACTGGAAGGATCATCGTCTCTTTATGCACTGCGTTTACAGTTCACATGAGCCATGCCCATCATTGAAACGGTGTGGGAATTGAGTGTGGGTCGGGAGGGCGGTGGAGACGGGAGGACAGATACCGACAGAGCCCAAGGAGGAGAAGGAAAAGGAAAAAGTACGTGGAATCTCCAAATAGTGACCTTGGATTCCTATAATAGCGGTTGCAAGTATCTTTTCTTAAGAAACTATGGCTTTGGGCTTGGAATTCGTAGGGTCCATCCTCTCCTTAGGATCAGGTGACAAATGAATCACCCAACTATTTGCAATCCATTCGTGCCGAATGTTGTCTTAATTGTTCATTGCCCGTTGGCCTGACGTGGTCGATGACAATTGTAGTTTTGCAGTTAAACAAAGCAATGTCGATGGGTATTTTTGGCTTTCTTGCGGTCCATGTTATTTCTTTCACTTGAGAGACGGTGAGAAATTAGAAGTGGTGGAAACCAAGGGATGGAGACCGTCGTAGATGGTTGCAAGTGATCGAACTAAAGTTGGACAAGATCAAGTTATGAAGTAGGCGCTCGAACTACAAAATGTTGCCTAATTCGGGTCGGATTTAGAGAAATGTTTTGGGTTGGGATTGCTTAAATGATATTTGATAAATCTCAGACATGGAGTTCATGGTTTCCCAATTTATAGTGAATGCACATGTGAGATAGAATAGGAAACTGGATTTGTAAGCGTGCATATGCCGTATCATTTTATTTCCTAATATGGTATAACTCGACATATTCCACAAAAAAAAAAAAAAAAAAAAAAAGATAATATTTCTTTCTCCCACCCTTTCTCTGTTAGGTTTCAATTTCTCGAAACTTGCTATCTCCAGAATAAAATTGGCTCCGCACGCAGCCAAAATGTATCAAGAGAGATGGGGGATGTCAATGGATTTGATGTTAGATATGCCCGTTATAACATGTTGTTAGAACTAGTACGAGCACCTAGAGGGGGGTGAATAAGTGATTAAGATGATTTTATAAAACGTAACAGAATATATAGACGATTTATTGAATGATGGACTAAGGGATTGAAAACAATAATCGATGTAAGTAAAAGCAATGTAAAGTAAAAGAATTAGGGATAGAGAATCAAGACTCCAAGTTTATAGTGATTCGGCTTAGACCAAGCCTACGTCCACTCTCTCGCACGGACAGCCCACTAGCTGGATTTCACTAAGAATCAAAAAGAGAATTTACAGTCTCACGCCCTTGATTCCACAGTGTAAAGACTCTACTACACTTCCTCAAGGTCTCACCAAACTTCAGTCTCTCTTTTGATTACAAGTATAGCTCGAAGAATAAGATCACAAAATAACAAAGAGATTCAGACTTTGGAATTCTTCTTTCTCGCACTCTTGAACAACTTGAGCGTCTCCCTTAAATACTTCTTCATGCCTTCATTACCGTTGGCACCTTCCAAAGAAGTTCTTCCAATCAACCTGTTGGACAGAATCAATTTAGAGAGATCTCTAGCTCCTCAAGAAAAATGATGATAGCCCATCAATCATGCTCGCCCATACAATCAGGATCTTGGTTTCCATTAGTAGAACCTTCCAAGTATAAATTGCGGATCTAAAGAATCTAGATTATTCGAATACGAATAGAAGATCTTGAAGTGCTAATTCCAGTCGTGAGATAATCCTTAACTATTGGAGTCAAAAATCACACTAGATATAATCAGGATAGAAGTTTAACTTTGTCGGTCTGGAAACTGTCCATGAGAGCAGACTTTGAAATTTGAGTCTAGAGGTCTTCCGACTTTGCCAGTAGAGTCTGCAAGTCTTCAGACCAGACTGATGAAAATGTTTTGTCGACTTCAAAATACCTTAAGATGATTTTTCTAACACATGTGATTTCTTTTTAAGGAAATCATACACAAATTTGAAACAATTATAATATGTTTCCAAAATATGAAATGATCTGCAAACTAACAAACTTAAGATGTAGAATCGATCGAAAAATATCTCCCTGAATTTATTATTTTGTTATTGTTAAGGGTAGACAGACAAGGAGTAATGTGTTAAAACAGCCAGATGATTTATTTGGTGATAACAAATATTTTAATTGACCATTTTAAAACACAAATAATATCCAGCCAACTAGTAATGAAATACACACCTGCTAGTTAGGCAATGGTTAAGAAATATACTACATATCCATTGTTAGACCAATTAAGCTTTTCTTTGACAAGAAAAAAATTGTCCTGCTTGAAGCATAAAGCGAGACAAAAATTGACAACATCCATAAGTTTCGTGGAAAATTAATGATTTGAAAAATATTTTTCTAAAAATGATCAGTCATATCAAAAATTAAATGAGGGAGAAGTATTTTCATCATCCACGAAAATATTTAAATATAAATTATTGCTGGTAATAAAAATATTTTTTAGTAACTAATTGTTTCAAATGATACAAGCAATTATTTTTAAGAAAAATGATTTTTAAATTATTCATTTTTTTCCAAATAAACGAAACCTAAATTTTCTTTTTTCTCAAAAAATCTAAATAAACTTGCATGAAGCATAAAGACATGTACCTCCAAACTCCAGAACTATCGAATTTTGAAAGACGATGCGGATTATAAACATTAGATGATTGTCCTAATTGAAGCACTCAACGCCTTTGTTTTTCTTAATAACATTTGAGTTAGGAAGCTACAAAGATCAGAATTAGCTCAAGAGTCCGTTTATATAGCGGGAAATCCACATTTTGAAAAAATAAAAATTCTAAAAATAATAGCTTGCAACGCTTACAAAAAATATATAAACATAAAAATATTTTCATCGTTTACAAAAAAAGTTTAGGTATAGGCTGTTGTCATAGTGAAAACTTTTTTGTTACCTAATTATTCCAAGCAATATAATCAATTATCATTTAGGAAAATATTTTTCAAACTATTAACTCTCCAGCAAAACAAATGATCGCTAAGATTAGTACTAAATATACTAAGACCGATCTACCAATGATGCGTCATACTCTACGTGGGCATTTATTCTATACCCAATTGATATTTGCTACATCATAATAGCAGTGGGTCAATATTATCTTAAGATCTAGCATTTCTCTTTAATTTGCAGCACTAGATGTACTCGAATCTTTTCATATTGCTGGCATCAGTGTCTTTTTAAGGAATCGTATGATTGTAGTAGTCTGTAAGTCCAATCCCACTTGTTATTTGAATTATTTGATCTCAAATAGACAAATATCAAGTTCTACGTGTTTCCTGTATATATTGCGCATCTTTTTTTAATTACTCCCGATTTTTACCGACGAAACATGGGCATAGAATCCTCAATTTTTTCAAGTAAAAGTTTGAGTAAGATATATCGGTAATTCAAAAGGAATTATAAATTTTAAGTGACAATACTACCCTGCAAATTCAAATCTCTCTACTTTAGCATGCAAGAAAACATTCCTAAAATAAAGTATATACTCATTTTATTGTGCTTAATAAAATAGCTATTGTTTCTTATCGTGAGATTTTTTTTATTAAGACAAAACCCAAAAATCTGTGCTTAAAGTGTTTCTTAAATCGGGTGGATTGAGAGCGTGTCGCAGTGAGTGGGTGCATGTGCGGTAACACTATATGTTTCATAAAATGTGATGATATAACAGAAATAAGTAGAAAAATTATAAATTCATGTGGTTCTCTCTCTCTCTCTCTCTCTCTCTCTCTCTCTCTCTCTCTCTCTCTCTCTCTCTCTCTCTATATATATATATATATATATATATATATATATATATATATATCAGTGGAAATTTAAGTGGAGATTAATGTACTTGCCCTATAATCCCTAAAGGGAAAAAAAGTTGATCTTATAGTATTAGCAGGAAATCAATCTTGAATCTTGAAATTATTTCCTATTTTATTATTCCCCGCACAAAAACTAATGTCATCAAATTAGGAAAAGAACCTCTCACTCCTCAGTGCACTCTGAAACTTGACTACAAAGCCATCCCAATTCCAACGGTAAACTAACCATTTATTTCCCTATCTAATCTCCGAGTCTATGTCCTCTGTCTTTCTATTCTCTCTCCAACGTTGTCTTCTCTCTTTAGCTCTCTCTTAATTTCTCTGCACTGTGTTTCTCTTTGTTATCGCGAAGCACTTTTCTGATTCTTCAACCGAAAACCCATGAAGGTCATGCATTTCTTCAGCCCCAAATTGCCTCCGATTGGCAACGGCCCTAGAGGCGAGGTCCACTCGCCGCCATTGATGAACTCTTCGTCGTGCCTTGCTTATCTCCACGAACACAAGAAGAATCGCGACAAAGAGGCCAGAGGAACTTCATCTGCAGTGGCGGTGGTGAATCGCGACAAGGAAGCCGTTCCTGCCCAACCGAAGCGAAAGTCCTTGGCCTCGATCACTGATGATGGAACTTGTAGGAAAAATATTAGAATACATTAAAACAAAAATAATAATTGTTGGAAATACATTGAAAAAAAAAAACAAAAACAATTATCTGAGGCGTGCAAGCACTGTCCTTAAGGATAATTCCTCCCTCATATGAAACTCCGTGTGTAAGGCTTTAGTAGCTATTCTCCTAAAAAACAATCGATCTTCTTCTTTATTCCATACAGAATAATAGAAGGAAATAAGAATAACATTATGTGAATAACTCAGCAAATAATAGAAAAGACATAAGCAGATAAATTAGAATATTCTGGTTTAGATATGTCTATATTGCTTTTCAATTACATTTGGCGTAACAATTTGTAGGTAAGAGAAAGAGAGAATTGTTAAGAAACGGTTATTAATAAATTGATAATTATTGAAGAATATGACCGTTTTATAACCATTATAAAATAAAGAAGAGTTTATGTAGAAATAAATGAAACATTATAAAGCCATTATACGGCCATTAGAAAGTCGTCATACGATTGTTACAAGACCACTAAGGGCGCGTTTGGTAACGTTTCTGTTTCGAGGAACAATTTTTGAACAGAAATAGTTTTTTTTTTTTTTTTTTTTGTTTCTGTTCCCGAGAACAATTTTTTAGTATAAGAACGTGCTTGGTAACTGCAAAAGAATTATATTCTAGGAATAGAAATGCGTTTAGTAAACTTGTATAATTTTGTTGTTTTTTTTTTTTTTTTCAATATTTTTATTATATTTTTCCTTCTTTCTCCTTTGTGGCCAGTCGCCAGCCATGGCAACGGCCGGCGATTGGTTGGGCGAGGTCCGGTGAGCTTGCCGGAGCCCCGCCAGGCCACCATGAGGGCCAGCAAACTCACCGAAGCCTCACCAGTGGCCTCGGTGGCCAAGCGAGCCTCGCCCTCGCCGACCCTCGTCAGTTGGTCGCCGGCCATGGCTGAGGTTGGTGACCGGCCAAAAGGAAGAAGAATGAAAAAAAAATAGAAGAAGAAAAAAGAAGAGAGAGAAAAATTGTTTCTCGGAATTGTTCCCGAGAGCAAGAAGTAACTTTTTTCTACTTCTTGTTTCTATTCCAAATCTGTTCCTAAAAACAAAAGTTTTACCAAACAAGTTTCTGTTCTTTTTTTGTTATCCGAAATAAAAGAACATAAAATTTTGTTCCAAGGAACATAAATACTTTTTTAACAAATGGGTGTTCGTAAAATTCTAAACGCAAGTGAACGTGTCGAACAAGTAATATAATGATGAGAAAGAGTATCGTCCCACAGAGATCGATGATTAATAAACTAATTAAATACTAAAATAGATTAATTTTAAAATTTATCTAACATATCAAAATATAATTGATAATAAATTAAAAACAAAATTTTTAGACTAAATGCAATAAATCGATTAGAAAAATATGTTCGAGCATCCGATTTCACCATAACCACTAGATATGAATTTCATACTATTGTGGGTACAAGAATAATATCAAACATGTGATAGCGGAATTTCCTAACCTATTTACTATTCTATCTCTAGGTATAGTAAATCTACTCAGTTTATTAATCCACTATATCTCTATGTGAATTAAAATAAACATAAGTGCATTAAAAACTATGAATATTCAAGGCTTACAATGAGTCTTTTGGATCACCTTATCACCAAAAGCTACATAAATAACGCGGTATATCTCTATCCACGTTTAATTCATGGTTATATATTATAATGAGCAACTGCATATTATCACTTCTTAGTCTCAAACATGCACATAAGATCATTCAAGTGGTGGTCAGTCACTTAAAAGCATTATGCACAATAATATATAACTCATATGAATGAAATCAATTGTAAAACAATCATGAAATTCACATCATCATTGTTAGGCTACATCGTAGCCCTAACAAAAGAAAATTACAACATAGTAGAAGAAGAAATAAAAATATAATTCAAACCCAGCATCTTGAATCAAAGAACAAGAATTCTGTCACCACTTTTTCAAAATACTTGAAAAACTCTCAGAACAATGAAAAACCATCTAACCAAAAACCTAACTGCTCTCTCTCTCTCTCTCTCTCTCTCTCTCTCAATGTTCTATCAAATGATCTTTTTCTCCAAGCAATTGCGCATTAAATTAGGGAGTAAATTAGAGGATCTTGATTTGATATCTATCTCCCAACACTTGCAGATAACATTAGGGAATAAAATCAAGGATTCCCTAATTTGATATCTATCTTCCATTGCTTTTTTATTTGAATTCTTGATTTTTGCCATTCTTTTCATTATCTTCTCCATATATCATTATTCTGCATAAACAAGGAAAAATCGAATAATCATAAGGAAATCCAAATATTTTCTAATAGATATTGCATTAATCGTTGCCTAAAATAGGTAAAATAACTCTATTTTTATAGAGTTATCAAACCCCCAAACTTAAAAATTTTGCTAGTCCTCGAGTAAAATCAAGATATAACACATAGTCAAGCTAACAACCTCCTCCATGACATCTTTCCATAATTGCTCAAATTCACAATTCAAAGAAAAACACAAATTTCATCTAAACATTGAAATTGATTTATAAGTTAAGACCAATTCTAACTATGTGATCCAAGTGTGTGTGTGAGAGTCCTCATCTTTTTCGAATTATATGCAATCCAGATAAATTCATATTGATATGCAACCTCTCAAAAATTTTGAATAATTATGACCAAATCTCATAGGTTTGCTTTTCATTCCTCTCTCCACTAATGTAAGCTAATTATCCAACCAAAAATCAATAGGACTTTTCTCAGTTTGTAATGTAAGGCTGGGCTAAAGGTGAGATAATGGTAATTTTAAGCTCAAATCACCCATCAACACATTGATTTCCAGGACTAATTAGAGCCAATGTCACTGTCCAATTTCACTCCTTCAAGATAATTTTTCTACCACCATATATCATCATTCCTTCTTTCTTTCTTTTTTTTTCTTTTTTTTTTTTTTTTGAATTGCTTTATGGTGGAGTTTCTCCCAAAGTCCCTCCTAATATAACATGAAAATTTCCAACCCATTGAGTATCCAAAAGGCTCACTTAATTGAAAGTTGGATAGGGAACTATAAAAGCAATTTTTTTTTTTGATAATACACCCCAAACAACCATAAGAATCACTTTTTTTTTCTTTCATACTCCATCCTTCCTCCCAAATTTCTATTAAGCTCAGATAATTTTTTTATTTTTTTCATCCCAAAAAGAAAATCAACATGTTCATAGGGCATGGGACAATGATATAATTTGATAACGGCTAGGCTAAACATATATGGGTGTCAATGACAAATTGGGTAATAATTAAGGCTCAAAGGGGGTGACTAGGGATAAATAAACAAGGTTAGCTTGAAAGGCTCAATCGATCCAAAAATTGTCTAAATCATTTTCTTAGTTAGATTTAGCTTAGGATTTCGCCTCAAGAGAAAATCAAACAAATTCTAAGATTCGGGTGAAATCTAAGAAAATCACATACTTCACATGAATGTTCTCTAGATTTACACACAATTCAAAAATTAAGGACTTTGAGTGCTTAGTAAGTGGATCAACATAATCAAATTAAAATTAACTCACACGTCAATTGCAAGTTTAAATAAAATTTAAATTTTCCTAAGAATCGTAAAAATTCACAACCAGGAATGCAATCATGATAGACAAAAAAAAATTATTCAAAAAAATTGTCTCCCCCCCAAACTTGAATGAAGTAGTGACCCCAATGCGAAAAATAGAAATAAGAAGAAGAAGACTCCCTTGGTTGTAAGATAAGTCCATAAATGACTTTGATGATTAAACTCTTGAAAGATGATCCCTAAAAAAAAAATTAACCTGGATAAAACAGAGAAAAGTTAATCTTTCTTCTTTTGTTTTTGAAAAACATAAACTTAACAATAAATAAATAAATACATAATTAAAATGCTTGGGTTGCCTCCCAAGAAGCGCTTGCTTTATAGTTTTTAGCCAAACTATCTCTGATGTCGCTTTTCTAGAAGATGAAGTTCAATGGCGGTCTTCTGCTTTTTGTAACCACCTTCAAAGTAGGGCTTCAAACGTTGACCATTCATTGCTTCTTGCATCTTCAGGTTCAAATGCCTCTGAGGTTGGATAGTGGGTTTATATTGTTCCTCCATCAAAATTTTGTGCATGCAAATTGAAGGACTAATTCCCTTGATATCAACTATTTTCCATCCAATTGCACCCTTATACTCTCTTAATACTCTAAGTAGTTTCTCCTCCATCAAACCTGTCAAAGAAGAAGATATAATTACCGGTAAAGAAGAAACTCCATCTAAATAAGCATATTTCAAATGAGAATGTAAGGGTTTGAGTTCAAGAATTGGAGGCTCTTCAATTGATGGTTTAGGCTTTGTAATGTATTGTCCCAATTCCTCAAATTTAATTGCCTTTTGCCTTGTATATGGTGGAATTGCCTCCATGAAATTTGCGTACTTGTTTATCTCCTCATTCTAAATATTTTTGTCACTTGGTCGAATCAGACATGCTTCAAGTGGATCTCTAAAAATATTTTTCTGAAAAACCTTATTTACTAACTTGTCAACTGTCTCAAATCTAAAACAAGAATTATCATCATATGGATATTTCATTGCTTTAAAAACATTAAATGAAACAAAATCATCTTGAACTCTAAGGATCAACTTCCCTTGTTGTACATCAATAAGAGCTCTTCCTGTTGCTAGAAAAGGTTTACCTAAGATAAGTGATACCTCAAAATCTTCCTCCATGTCAAGAACTATGAAATATGCAGGAAAGATAAATTTGTCAACTTTTACCAAAACATCTTCCACAATACCTCTCGGATATTTAATTGATCGATCAGCCAGTTGAAGTGACACTGTGGTTGCTTTTACCTCGCCCAATCCTAATTTCTTGAAAACTGAATAAGGCATCAAATTAATACTTGCACCTAAATCACATAATGTTTTTTCAAAGTAAGAATCCCCATTAATGCAAGGAATAGTAAAACTCCCTGGATCTTTTAATTTCGGAGACAATTTGTTTTGTAGGATGGCTAAACATTCCTCATTTAACTTCACAGTTTCATAATCCTCCAGTTTCCTTTTGTTTGCCAAAATCTCCTTCAAAATTTTTGCATAATTAGGCATTTGCGCTAAGGCATCTGCAAAATGAATGTTAATGTGCAATTTTTTAAATACATCAAGAAATTTAGAAAATTGCTTATCTATTTTGTGTTGTTGGAGTCGCTGAGGGGATGGAATTAGCGGCACATATGGCTTGGGATTATCTGGAAAAAGTTTACTCTTGCTTGTCTCCTTTGATTGTTTATTGATCACCTCTTTCTTGTCTCTAACAATCTCTTATTCTCCCACTCACTTCTCAAGGTAATAGCCTTTATATTTTCAATTGGATTTTTCTCTGTGTTGCTTGGCAAAGAACCTTGTTGTCTCCCTAACATCATGCTTGCTAACTGACCCACTTGCATCTCCAGATTTCTGATTGAAGCCTCTTGGTTTTGAAATCTCACATATGTGCTTTTGATGAAGTCATGAGTCGTATTAGCAAGTTTGGTGACTATCTTCCAAATTGAACTTTGTCTCTTTTGATTGTTTGAATCTTGGTGATCTCGTCATATTTTGATTATTCCATGAAAAATTTGGATGATTGCACCATCCTAAATTGTACGTGTTGGAGTAGGGATTATTCTGTGACCTGTTCAAATTCTCAACAAAGTTAGAATTTTCACTAGATTGTTTAAAAGTATTACCTACCTGACACGATGTGCTAACATGTCCTCCACCACAAAAATCGCATGCCAAATTCTGAATTTTCATGGCTGAAACACTCATATTATCTAGCTTTTTATTGTGTTTCAAATTGTGCAGCAATTGCAGCAAAAGCATCCACTTCGTGAACTCCGCTAACTTTTCGCATTGATAGTCTTTCAGTAGGCCACTGATAACTATTGGGCACCATCTCCTCTAATAAATTGTAGGCTTCTTTTGGTGTTTTATTATTTAGAGTTCCCCCTGCAGTTGCATCAATCATAGAACGAAGATTTGTACTAGAGCCATTATAAAAAGTTTGTACCTGCATCCATACGGGTAGTCCGTGATGTAGGCATCTCCTAAGAAATTCTTTGAATCTTTCACATGCTTCATATAATGATTCATTAACCATCTGCATAAAATTAGTAATATCGTTACGCATCTTCGCAGACTTTGCAGGTGGAAAGAACTTACCAAGAAATTTCTAAGCCATATCATTCCATGTAGTGATTGATCCTACAGGAAGAGAAGAAAGCCAACTCTTAGCTTTGTCTCTAAGAGAGAATGGAAATAATCTCAATCTAATAGCATCATCTGTAACTCCATTATATTTAATGGTGTCACAGATTTCAAGAAAAGCATCGATGTGAGCGTTTGGATCATCGCTTGGTAGCCCACTGAATTGCACTAATTGTTGAAGCATTTGAATGAGTGACGGCTTGATCTCAAAATTGTTTGCTTGAATTGCAAGTCTTCTTATACTTGATGTGGTGCCTTGAACTGTTGGTGCAGCATAATCTCTTAAGAGTCTACGTGGATTTTCATTATCACCGTCTGCCATCTTCTTAGCGTGATTTCTCCGTTCTCTCAGTCGCCTTTTGAATGTACGCTCGATTTCTGGATCAAGCTCAGCAAGTTTCCATTGTTGGCTACATGTCATAAACCGATGTACATCCTGAAAAATAAAACAAAACGAAAGCTAGATTAAACTTAGAATTATCTTGTATCAATATTAATTAGTATTAAACAAATGATCCCCTGCAACGGCGCCAAAAACTTGTTTGTAAAATTCTAAACGCAAGTGAACGTGTCGAACAAGTAATATAATGATGAGAAAGAGTATCGTCCCATGGAGATCGATAATTAATAAACTAATTAAATGCTAAAATAGATTAATTTTAAAATTTATCTAACAAATCAAAATATAATTGATAATAAATTAAAAACAAAATTTTTAGACTAAATGCAATAAATCGATCAGAAAAATATGTTAGAGCATCCGATTTCACCATAATCACTAGATATAAATTTCATATTGTTGTGGGTACAAGAACGATATCAAACATGTGATAGCGGAATTTTCTAACCTATTTACTATCCTATCTCTAGGTATAGTAAACCTACTCAGTTTATTAATCCACTATATCTCTATGTGAATTAAAATAAACATAAGTGCATTAAAAACTATGAATATGTCCAGCTTATAATGAGTCTTTTGGATCACCTTATTACCGAAAGCTACATAAATAACGCGGTATATCTCTATCCACGTTTAATTCATGGTTATATATTATAATGAGCAATTGCATATTATCATTTCTCAGTCTCAAATATGCACATTAGATCATTCAAGTGGTGGCCAGTCACTCAAAAGCATTATACACAATAATATATAACTCACATGAATGAAATCAATTGTAAAACATAAAAATCATGAAATTCACATCATCATGGTTAGGCTACATCGTAGCCCTAACAAAAGAAAATTACAACATTGTAGAAGAAGAAATAAAAATATAATTCAAACCCAACATCTTGAATCAAAGAACAAGAATTCTATTACCACTTTTGTCTTCTCTTCAAAATACTTGAAAAACTCTCAGAATAATGAAAAACGATCTAACCAAAAACCTAACTGCTCTCTCTCTCTCTCTCTCTCTCTCTCTCTCTCAATGTTCTATTAGATGATCTTTTTCTCCAAGCAATTGTGCCTTAAATTAGGGAGTAAATCAGAGGATCATGATTTAATATCTATCTCCCAACGCTTGCAGATAACATTAGGGAATAAAATCAAGGATTCCCTAATTTGATATCCATCTTCCATTGCTTTTTGATTTGAATTCTTGATTTTTGCCATTTTTTTCTTTATCTTCTCCATATATCATTATTCTGCATAAACAAGGAAAATTCGAATAATCAGAAGGAAATCTAAATATTTTCTAATAGATATTGCCTTAATTGTTGCCTAAAATAGGTAAAATAACTCTATTTTTATAGAGTTATCAACAGGCCCTAAACAACCATTATAAAATGTTACAAAAAAGTTGTATATTAATAGCAAACAAAATCTGTTACAAATTGATAATGGTAAAAAACTGTTACAAAAATTAATAAATTTCAATATTTCAAAACTATTGAAATATCTAACAATCCTCCACATATTTTGAAAATTTTTGAAAAGAAAAATTAGAAATACTATTGGGTTATTAGAGAGTAATGCATCGAAACTAGTGCTTGTTAGGCCATGAGGTGGCCTTAGAAAGAATGAAATATAATTCACGAAATAATTGGCGAAGTTTGAAACTTCTATGAACCAAGAATTTATTTTTGTAAATTATAATCTTCACCAATCACATTATACTCACACAAGGTTTGTTGTCCAACGTGGTTTTGCGCTAATAGGCCATGCGCGTGCTCGGTTTATTTGCCAGTACTCTAGAGATTATCACCAATAATTCTCATAGGCGCGGCCCTACTCCACACTTATATAGGTGATTCCATCAAGTGTATTTTATAGTTTAATACACCACTAATAATGGTTATGGAATTTCATTAAGAGCTTAGTTCAACATATTTTTCCTTGCGGATTTGCACTATTTTCACGTTGGGAGGGATAACAATTTTTATAGTGGATCACTAGATCAATAAGTTACTTGTTATTATCCATATGAACCTAATTCATGAGATCACCAATCACATAGGTTAGGTTACCATCATTGTTGATTTTCTTTAATTGGTTTGTCCCATTCCCCTCAATGTATAGTCAAAGAATAGGCCACATTCACTTATGACTTTATGTAATCGATGGACATAATTCCATCTTTAAGTAATTGCTTTACCACGTCACATCTTAATCAAACGGGTTCTTTTTTTTTTTTTTTTTTTTTAACCATCGAAAATTTCATTCTTTACAATGTCTATTGCCTCTTGGCAATCACAATGCCTAGACATAGGAGGTGTCGGTTACATTCCCAAAGGAACATCTGCTGAGAAGTTCCTCAACTAGTCATCATTTCAAATGTGAGTATGAGAAGAATTTTCCTTTCCCAGAGAACTTGAGAGGTTATAGAATTACCAAAAAATAATAAATATTTTCTTCTCCTTCCCCTACTAAATATAGGAGGATAAAGCACTATGTTTTTACATAAATGTTTGGTAGGTCTACCACCCATACTTTCACACTCGTCACAATATTGGCTATGGAAATTCCCGCAACAATTTTATCACTAGAACCATCTATTTAAACCAAGTTATTTTTTGGTTTAGCAGGATTATCATTTCCCCCACAATTTTTTTGTTTGGTTGAGCACCTTCACCAGGGTGAACACATATTCATTTGTGGATTTTATCTCATTTAAATCTGGATTCAGTTAGCATCACTACAGTAGGAAATCCACTAACATAGGACGCCATAATTTATGGTTCCTTGAAAGTTGAAGACTAAGCCTCAAGCGCTCCATAACACTAGGCACTGCACAGCTTATGAATCCGCTTACATAGAGACAGCCACACAACTTGCAAGGACGTGAGTAGATGCATGCAAATGCCACTTTGAAGTTTAGAACACTAAACACACAACATGTCAATAACAGGTGCAACAGAATATTTATTGCTCATAATTCTAACAAAATATATTAGGCCACATTGCTAGGATGCGCGGTCCTTAACTAGAACAAAAAATGAGGTCTAAACACACTTAAAAGTACCTAAAAACCATTCACAATGATTTTTAAACATGCTTTGAACCCTAGAAAAAAGATCAGAAACACCCAGTAAGTGCGGTCCTTAACTAGATCAAAAAATGAGGTCTAAACACACTTCCGTCACAACGCTTTTAGCACATTGCACAAGCGTAAATTAGTAAGAGTCCACACACGATTATCATCCCATTCATTTGCGTGGACACGACAAGTTTCTCCTAACTTCGAGGATCAGCTATATATAATCTATGACAAATTAAATGTTTTGTACTCAATCATCCTCTCATAATTAAGATATAACAATGGAACATTGATGAAGGAACATATTATACGTAGACTTTCTTGGTTTTATGGAACTCATAAGGGGTTTTGATTATACCTTCAATGTGGATGTCAAAGATTATACGTGGTTGGTAGCCAAGGCAAGTAGACAAGAAATAACCAATGTTACAGTGCTTTGATGCTGCAGACGTAAAAGACTCTCTAGAGCAACCCTTGAGACATTCAAGATTGCATTGAAATGGCTCCGGTTCCAAGACACAATACGCTGCACACTTCAACATGCACTCCCTAGATTTGGCCAAGTTGGCACCGATGGATGACCACAGTATGAGAGCTACCACGAACATCATCGACTCTAATCTCTTGAATGTTGTTGCCTCCATGGTTACTCACATTTAGAAGGGGAAAGTACCAAAAAAGTCCTAAACTTATGGCATTGATATCAATTCAGTCCTAAACCTTTCAATTAGACTAATTTAATCCTAAACATTTTCACATTGATACCGGTTCAGTTCTTTCAACCAATTTTGGCCGGCCAACATTAAAACAGACGCAGGTCAGCTGGGAAACGCTGACGTGGCAATTTTTAGATAATTTTTTTATTTTTTTGAATCTTTTTATTAATTTTTAGTTTTTTTTCTCAGGTGCAATAGGAGAAGAAGTTAAGAGGAAGGAGAGGAAAAGGGGAAAAAAGGGAAAAAAGAAAAAAAGAAAATTGATTGAAAAATTTCAAAAATAAGAAATTATTTAAAAATTGCCATGTTAGCTTTCGCCAACTGGTCAATGTCCATGTCAACTAGTCAGCCAAAATTGGCCGAAATGAATGAATTGATACTAATATGAAAAATTTTAGGACTCGTGGTGCATTTGATTCAACATTTCTCAAGAGCTCTCAACCTCCAAAGTCCCCTGGGAAAATGCTGGACCATTTGGCAATTATTTTGAAGAAGTTTTCAAATGAAAGCTAGCATTAAGAAGGCAAAAAACCTAATGTTAGTAGGAACTAACATTGAGCTTTTAGCATTGGCCAAATGTTAAAACTCATTTTTTTCCTTCCAAACTACTCCCACCAATTCTTCAATTTTTTTATTTTTTTTATTTTGTCCCTCATTATTTTTTTAATTAGAAAAGGACCAAACCCTTCGCTAGTCCAAGGAAGCGCTACAATCACCGGTGAGCCAAATTTAGCGCCGACGGCCATCGGATGAGGTCACTCGAGGTTGGGGGACCTCCGACGAGGGTCATGCAACCTAAGCGACCACTGCTTGGGTCTCGTGGCCTCGGCAGCCCTCGGCGAGTCTCGCAAAGGTTATGCGACAATGGTCGTTAATCGTGCAATCTTCACAAGACCCGGGTGAAGGTCGCCTGAGGTTGTAAGACTTAGGTGGCACGCGACCCTCACCAAGGTTTTCCTGGCGGTAGCCCTTGCCAGGGTTGTGCAACCCTCATCAAAGGTCGCTCAAACTCGAGTGACCTCGATCGACAACTATCAACGTTAGATTTGGCTCGTCGATGGCCGTAGCACTTTGACGGACTGATGAAGGGTTTCATCCTTATATATAAAAATATATATTAATTTTAAAGAAATAAAAATTGAAAAACTAATATTAATTACACAAAGTGTTTTTCAAATGTGTTTTCTACCAAATAGCATTTCTTTCAAAGTTACTTTTCAAAGCATAGTTTACCAAACAGCTTTTGTATTTACCTACAGCCCTTTAAGCTAAATTACTTTGCATTTCCTCAATGAACTTTCAAAAAGCTAAACCAAACGCATCCTAAATTGGTCCAATTGAAAATTTTAGAATTGAATTGATACTAATGCCTAAGATTTAGGATTTTTTGTATTTTTCCCCTCTTAGAATGTTCTTATGTTCTTAGCCTCTCTCTCACAATGAGGTTCGAGAGCTTTGTGACCAAATGTAGTGATATCTTGAGATGAACCAATGTAGCACCTTTATATATGCTCAAAGATTCATTCTAATCCTTGAAGGTGGATGACTAGAAAGGAATGAAGAGGAGAAAGATCGTCCTCTTCATTTTTAAGAGGATATGCTTTCCATATCATCAATTTAAATGAGAAGGATTCCTTAATAAATTTCATGGTCCAATACAAATGTGTCAATAAGAACCTATTTGTTAACCATCCAAATAGTGCCAGATTCTATTTTTTTGTTCCTAGGAGTAGTTTTGGAATAGAAACGTGTTTGGTAAAATTTTTGCTCCTGGGAACAAATCTCTATTTTTTTGTTTTCGAAAGTAGATTTGGAACAAAATCAAGAATAAAAAAAAAAAAAAAGTTGATTCTTGTTCCTGGGAACAAATCTAAGAATCAAGCCATTTTCTTCTTCTTCTTCCCTTTTCTTCTTCTTCATCATCTACCGCCACCACCGCGGTTGCCGTATGCCGTCCGCCGCCCACCGCCACTGGTCGCCAACAACCGTTCCAGCGAGCTTGTCGGAGGCTCGCCAGGCTAGGGTGAGCTCCGGCAAGCTCATCAAAGGCAAGCCCAGCCTCGCCGGTGGCCAAGCGAGCCTCGCCCAGCCCTGGCAAGGCCAAGCCTTGCGGGGCTAGGCGAGCCTCGCGATTTGGTGAGGCCGAGCCTTGTCAGTGGCCAGGCGAGCCTTGCCCAGCCCTGGCGAGGCTCGGCCGACAAGGGCCGGCCTCGCCAAGGGCCAATGATGCTCTGGTGAGGTCGCCGGCCCTCATATGGCCAATCGTCGGTCTGGCGACCGACCATTTGAAGAAGAAGAATAGGAGAAAGAAAGGAAAAAAGGAAAAGAAGAAAAAAGGAAAAAGTAATAAAATTATTTAAAAATTAAAAGAAAATGATTTTGAGTAGAAATTTTGAACACGGTACCAAACGCAATTCTATTCGAGAATCAGAAATTTTGGACAGTTACCAAACGGCTTAAAATGCTTAGAAATTGTTCCTGGGAACATAATAAAAAAGAATCATTTATGGTCAAAAATTGTTCACGGGAACAGAATCATTACCAAACACACCCTAAGTTGCCATCTATTGAGAGACTTTCTTCTTAAATTCGGATACTTGTCAAATATAATCTCATCAACAAGTTTCTTTTTAATTAGCCATAATTTTCTACAATAAATTTAGTCTAATCCTTGACAAATTATATGATTCTAGTCCACATTGGAGCTCCTTGGGAAGCCCCCCAAGCGAGTAAAGAAAGATCACATCTTTTTTCTTTTTTTCTTTTTTTTCTTTTTAATTGAGTCCTTAACACATCGTGTTATCATTCAAACGCTTGCTGACATCTGTATTTTATATGGTTCTAATTAATCATTAACACATCGTGTTATCCTTCAAACGCTTGTTGACATCTAGATTTTTTACGAATTTAATTAATCATTCATTGTATAGGAAATATTTGGAGTATGAAGTGATAAGGATGAACCCAATCCCCATTCTTTCACCATCGATTCATGCTCTAACGTCTTGTCATAACAGAGATTGATGCTTTTTCGCACATCGTATGACTTTAATTATTTGAAGACACATTCGTAACCAAGCCTGAGAGCATAAAACTCAGTTCACATTAACTTATGGTCCAGCAAATATTAAAAAAGTTTATTAGTTGTGGAATGAAACCACAAATGTATTATATAACAATACTTTAGTTCAATAAAGAGGTCTTCTTGCAACCCCGAGAGCATGAATCTATGCAAGCTCCAACCTTCTTCGCATCTGCTTCAACTTTCTTAGTTTCTACATGAGTTCAAATATAAAACAGGAAATTAATAAAGTCACTTACATCAAGATTGAAATTGATTTTTTAACAAGAGCATATATTGAAGTCCGAGGAAATTAAATAATTTAGTACACAACCATCCTCTCCTAATCAAAATATAACAATGAAACATTGATGAAGGAACAAGATTATACAATGACTTTCTTGATTTTATAGATCACTCAAGAAGTGACTTTATATCTTCAATGTAAATGTGAAGATTATTACCTGGATGGTAGCCAAGGCAAGTAGACAAGAAACAACCCATGTCACAATGCTCTAATGCAACATATGTAGAAGACTGTCTAGGGCAAGTCTTGAGACATTCGAGATTGCATTGAGCTGGGTCAGGATCCAAGATACAAGCCGCTGCACACTTCAACTGGCAGTCCTTAGATATGGCTGCGTCGACACTGATGGACGACCATAGTATGAGAGTCACCACGAACATCATCGACCCTAATCTCTTGGATGCCGTTACCTCCATGGCTACTCACTCCTAGAATATTCTTATGTTTTTAGCCTCTCTCTCAATGAGTTTTGATAGCTTTATGACCTAGTGTATTGATGTTTTGAGATGAACTAGTGTAGCACCTTTATATGCTCAGAGATTCATTACCTTCGATGACTAGAAAGGTAAGATTATCCTTTTCATTTAACAAGGATATGCTCACCATATTATCTAGTCAAAATGAGATAAATTCATTAAGTTTCATGGTCCAGTAGAAAGGTGATGATAAGTTGCCATCTTGGTGAGATTTTCTTATTAAATCCAAATATTTGTCAAATTTAATCTCATCAACAAGTTTCTTTCTAAAGGGCCCTAATTTTCTACAATAAATTCAATTTAATCCTTCTAGTCCACAGTGGAGTTCTTGCGGATATCCCCCAAGCAAGTAGAGAAAGGTCTATTTTTTTTCTTTTTCCCGAAGTCTTGACACATCATGCGTTATCCTTCAAACACTTGTTGACATCCAGATATTTCATGACCCCAATTAGTCATTCATTATATAGAAAATATTAGGAGTGTTCAAGTCATAAGGATTAACCCAATCCCCATTCTTTTACATTAAAATGACACGTTTATGGCAAATACAAGTAGAAGCTAAAGAGGAAACCAAAAGATTGCCAGGAAGGTGAGATTTGAAAGTAATATGTGTCACACCCTGAAAATTACAAAAAAGGAGGATGACATGACCATCCTTTCACATAAAGGACACAGTCTTAAATATAACCAATATCATAATATCAGTATATGTATATGTATATGTATATATCTTAAACCATATATATATTGATAAATCAACAAGTTTGTTGCAACATTAGAGTTTTTATAATCCACAAAAAAGGATTATACTCACCCAACCCAACAAATTATCAACAATTATATTTAGAGTTTTTCTTCCGTCAAGACATCTTCTTTGTCTCCTTCTATAATGTCCATTCCTAAACCACAAAATAGAAGTGTGAATATTTGGGAAGATCCTCTGATTTCTCCACTTCTCTTTCTTTCCTATTCTATCTTTACACCACAGAGAAATAATCTTTTGTTCTTGATCTTCCACATTTTCATGCTGCTACGAATCTTCATGAATGATCTATTTTTGACGAAGAATATCTCCCTTAATATATCAAGTCCACTTTTATATGTGAGAAAGCTTATTCTTCTTTAGACAAATATATCTCCTCCTTCCCTTTTGCTTGACTGAATATTACCTCATGTCAAATCTTTTCCCGTCTGAAGTCATTGCAATATTCTCTTGATAATGCAATATCCTCTTCATATCATACGAGTTTTAGCCATGATGTGAAAGGCATAACGTGATTCTCATCCATGGACTTGGCCAAATTCACGGGCTCAATAAAATTCAAGGCTAATCAATTAAGTCCATTTGTCATCAATCCAATGCAAATGCAATTATTTCTATATGCAATGCAATTTAATTTAATATTTCTATTTATGGGCTAAATTTTAGTCCCAATTTTTTATGCAACAAACAACTAATTGGATCGTCAAATTTAGGTGTCAACACACTAAATTGATGATACCTGATCCTTTAACTAAAGGAATGCCACCAATGAGTTATAATGATAATGTAATCAAAATGGGCATTGGTCCAATCATTTAAATTTTCTTTACATGAAAGAATTTGTGAAACTTTTATTCATTTGTGATGTTTTTCTAAATACAATTGTATACATTCAATTATTCTGAGCCTAGAATAAACATAAGGTTTATTCACTATGTTATATTATCACATATGGGCTGGTGAGACATATTGTGATACATGAAAGATATTGCTCATTCTAAGAGGACTTATCGATATGATTTGTCTCTTTTATTTTCAGCATGAAGTTTTGTGGATTTGGTTCACATTCAATGAAAATTGGGATCAATTGGGAAAATGTTATAATTTTATATAATATGATCCCAAATTCTATTTAAAATTGCCTATATTAGATTTCATTGAGGATTCATTATCCAAATCTATTTGCTGATAACTATAGAGATTGTCCATATCTATATTAGGATTTGTAAGGGCATATAAATGGGACATCTAAGCCAAACCTTCTCATTATTCTTATTATTATGATTATTTGATAATCGGAGGGCACACCATCAATGTCGAGAGGGTAATTGGCTAGAAGTGCTTATTCATGATTCTTCAAGCTCATGCATATCTGTTTTTTATGTCATCAATGGCTGGAGGTTAGTACAAAATTTACACATATTCGCAATTGATCCCAATTATCAAGATCATGGTTTTCCGCAAAATTTCTAACAACTCTTTCATACATAGTAAAACTTTGATAGTGTGAAGACACGTTTGTGACCAAACCAACGTGATTTTATTCTAAAGGTTACCTTTTCTTTTATATTTACATATCATAATCTAAATTTGGATAATAGAGCGTAGGCTCCTTTTCTCACAATTGAAATTTTGTATAAATGCACTTCACTCATGGTCAATTAGATAATAAATAAATGTGTTGGCATGAGTTGATTTGTAGGAGTGATATGTATAGAAAGTTAATATTTAGCCTAATAGGCGATTGTTACCCTAGTAGTATTTGTATATATATATGGCCGTGTAAACACAATTTATATAGAAAAAATGAGCAATGCTTTTCAACATGGTATCAGAGCGGGAACCCCAACTTCCTTCATGCCGTTTCAACTAGGATCAGATCGCTGCCGCAGCATTGGTTATTTGTGCTACCGCTGCACCAACCAGACTAGATTGCCGCCGCAGAACCGACTCGTGCCGACTCATGCTATTGCCACGTTGTTTTTTACCCGACCAGGAATTCCTTCTCATTTGCGAAACAATTGTGATTGGCAACCATGACAAATCTAAAAGATGTGGTACCTCATCAAGACTAAGGGGAGAACTCAACAATTGCCTCTCTCTTGGAGAATCTTACGACGAAGTTGACACAAATTTTGACCCATAAATTAACTCAGGCATCGACACAATCCCATGAGCCATCCGCTACACAAATCTCAGTCAAATTGGACGGATCCAATTATGGATTATGGTCCCAAGTGGTGGAGATGTTCATCTTCGGAAAAGACAAGTTGGGTTATATTAATGGTGATCTTCCTCAGCCCTCACTTACTGATCCTCAATTTTGAAAGTGGAAGACTGAGGATGCAACTATGAAGGGGTGGCTAATCAACTCGATGGATCCAGCATTGATAGGTAATTTATTCCGCTTCCCAATTGCGAAGATGGTATGGGACTCTGTTGCAACAACATTCTTTGATGGAAGTGATGTCTCTCAAGTTTATGACTTGAAGAGACGGGTGACTCGGATGAGACAAGGTGGAGGGACAATTGAGGCCTATTACAATATTCTTCAGAGTTTGTGGAGGGAGATCGACTTCCGTCATCCAAACCCAATGGCATGCCCAATTGATATTGAGCAATACAATCTTGCCATTCAAGAAGACCGGGAATATATCTTCCTTGATGGGTTGGACGATCGTCTAGATACAGTGAGAGCGGATGTTCTCCAAATGCAGCCATTCCCAACTGTTGAGCAGGCTTATGCTCGAGTTCGTAGGGAAGATACAAGATAATTAGTAATGCCCACCCATATTGATCCCACACATGGGTCTGCTGCCACAGTGGCACAAGGAAACAAGACAGGTGACCGAGAATTCCCAGTAATGCCAACTTTGCAAATGAAAAAATCAGGAGCTATGCAAGAGGGAGGGTGGACAAATAATAGTCCACGAAGTACAGCTCCATCTAGAGGATGCTCACACTATGGGAATGCTAAGCATACTCAAGAGACATGCTTTAAACTCCATGGCTATCCAGAGTGGTGGAAGGAATGGAAGGCGTGAAAATAAGCTAACGAGGGTACTAATAGTGGAAAAGGGAAGGCTTCCCTTGCTAAGATGGAACCTCAACTGTCTTTGGTGCCCAAGGTCAAAATTCAAAACCAATCAGCTATGTTCAGTTTAGATAATATCCAAGGTAATTGTGGTGGTGCACTAGTTCTCCCTAATCATAACAATTGTGATGGATGGGTGTTGACACCTAAATTTTGGCGATTTAGTTTATTTATTTATTACATAGAAAATTAGGGGGTTAATTTTATTAATTTCATAGCATATAGATTTAGGTTGCATTTATTTTTGATTTTTTTATTTTTATTGAATTGGTGGCGGATGAATTCAAATTAGCCGGCCAAGCCTATTTTTAAATGATCAGAAATTATCTTGTGAGAAATTGGAAATTGGAAATTTTTTCGAGATATGATGAATTTTTGGGTAGATATGATGAAATATTGCGATTTGGCTTTCCAAGATTTGGAATTAAAGAATAATTTTATCGAAATCTTGAATCATTATCAATAGGTGAAAAATTTGTTAAAAAATATTGTGGATGTTGATTTCGAAAAAAAAAAAGAAATTGAAATCCTAAATTTTCCCTATAAAAGGCCATGCGTGCGAGAGGTTTAGCGGGGTTCTTTGTTGTTTTTAGGATTGTGGAAATCAAAAAGTGAAAGAGTTGCCGTCCGTGGGTTCTTTTCTCGATAAAAAAGTAAAAGAAATTCACACAAAAAGAGAGAGGAAAGGGAAAAGCTATTTCGTGCTTTTGAGGTCAAAATCAAAAAGGGGGGTTTCTTTTTGGGGAGAATAGGTCAGGAGGTAGCAGAGAGGAGCGTGCAGCAGGAAGAGAGAGAAAAAAAAAACAAAAACAAAAAGGGAAAAAGCAAGAACAAAAGTAGAAGAAGTGGTCGTGCCGTCCAACCTCCTCGCGCACGCAGACCCTCCACCGCCGCTATTCGTTCATCCCACGCCGGCGACCACACCAACACTGCCGCTTGTAGCTCAGCGTCAATTGTTGCCCGCGACCTACAGCTGTTGGGCCATCTTCCGCCATCGCCGGCTTCCGAGTAGCAACGCCGCCCTCAGCCTCGTTGCGACCTGCTCGATTGCGACCGCAACCCGCTTCTTCTCCGACGCTTCTGCTTGATTTGCCGCGCCGAAACCATAACCCGAACTCGTCCGTGACTGTTCAATGTAGATCCCGCCTGCTGCCGGCCACCACCGTGCCGCTTGCAGCCCCTCGCTACGCCTCCGTAGTCGCAGAAGTCACCGCGCCTTCCGCTTGAGATCCAGCCACACCACCAGCGACCCGCGAGTACCGCCCCGTCGCCGACCACCTCCTCACCGCAACCCACCGCTCCTGCAGCCAAGCCCGAGCGCCGCTCGTCGCCCAGCAACTGGACTCAAGTCGAATCGCTGTCTGACCCGACGCCCCTATCCGCGAAGCCACCGCTGGTTCACCCCCGCGCGCGCACCCACCGCCGATTCACCTCCTCACCGCTCGCCCGCCGCTGGTTCACCCTTGCCGGACCGATCGATCTGCCCCTTGGAGACCCGTGAACCGTGCGTGGGAAGAGAAAAAAACAAAGAAACAAAAAAAAAAAAAAAGGAAAAAAAGAAATTAGGTAGTTTCTTTTGTTTCTTTTTTATTACTTCTTCACTTATAGTTTTTTTTTTTATATTTTCCCTTACAGCTTGTTTTTTTTTAGTGAAGTTGTTCCTCAATATATGATTGATATTCCGACATGAAAGTGCCCCTCAAATTAGGGATTGTCGATTCGATTTTCGCGCCCGAAATCCGACTCGTCTCTTTTCTGAAAAAATCGACAATCCGATCTCACGCCCGAGATTTGATTCGCGATTTAATTTTTAAATTGACAACCCGATCTCACGCGAGATATAGTTCGCTAATTTTCGGATATCAATTTTATCTTGTTTGATTTGATGTCGTGATGTTTGAGTCAGTTTTATTTTTGTAAAAAGAGAAAATCCAAAAAAAAAAAGATTAGGTTTGTTTTTAATTATCTCACATGATTAGAATAGGGGTTTTATTTTGAATCATGAAAAAGAAAAAGTGCATTCATTTAGGATGTTAGTTTTTTTATGTGAATTGCATGTTTAATTTTAATTTTGAATTTCATAAAATTAGAATTAGGGCATTATTTGCACGTCATTGCATATTAGATAAAAATTACATTTTAGGTCTAGATAGATCTTTAGATGAATTGCATGATAGGTTTTTTTAAATGCATGTTTAGAAAGCATTTAGAATAGATAGTATTTCACTTTAATTTGATTTTCATTTTTAAGTGATTTTAATTACGAATTTTCGTTAAATAAAATCATGGAATGCACGTCATTTAGTTTTTATTAGGTTCATTTAATTAGAAATTGCACGTCATTAGAATTAGGTCATTTTGGTTAATTTAGATTGCATATTTAATTATTGCATGTTCATTAAGAAATCATTAGTTTTTTTTAATCATTCATATAGTTTAGGACATTTTGTCATGCCATATTATTTCATTTTATATTAGAAGCATTGCATTGCATTGCACATGGACTATATTCTCGTTAAAAAGTGAAAGCAAAAATTGAGTGATTGTTTGTTAATTAGAAATCATATCTAAGATTGCTGATGTGAATTCTGATCTAACAACGCAAATGATTTCGTTGCTTCGAGGTAAGTTCTACATTATTTAATTGCTTTCTTGAGTGTTAAATTGGCGGTATGGGCACCTGTATGATCACCTCACATGTTAGGAAAGTGAATTAAAATCAAATCAAGCTGCCTGCAAAACATTTTTTTTGAATAAAAAGAGAAAAGTACCGGAAGGGCACTACGATAGTCTAGTGTAACCAAGTCCCCATACCCAAAGTTTCTGGTTCGTAGGAGTAAAATGATTCTCCCATTATTTTACTTAGGTGTCTAATCGACCTACCATAAATTGATTAGTGTCGACTCCCTTTTGCATGCTAGATATTTGAATTTAAATCTCGAGTTGGTATGGGCTTGGGAGAGCCCGAGCTAAGTCTAGGCTTAGTAATCCATTAGCCTAATTTTAGGTGGTTCACCCGAAAATCTGGTCGCGACAGCTTGGGTTATTAATTCGGGGGCTACGGAAATGACCTTTAACCTAGATGATTTTGTGAACATTACAAAGCCAAGATGATGTAGTATCACAAATGTGAATGGGTATACATACCCAGTAACAGGGGCTGGTGTGGTGGCGGTTTCCCCTCAATTGTCATTGCCTCACACCTTACTTGTCCGGTCATTGACCACAAAATTGATTTCTGTTGGACAGCTTGTAGAAGATATGAATTGTATTGTTCTAATATATCCTCAATTATATCTTTTCCAGCCTCACGAAGGAGATCATTGGACATGGTACTAAAAGATTTTTTTCCGGGGGAGATGTACTATCTAGATTATTTCAAGTCTGGAAGTGTGCATCAGGTTCGGAGTTCACCTGGTAATAAAAAAACATATTTGGCTTTGGTATCGACGATTGGGACATCCTTTATTTGGATATATGAAAAAGTTGTTTCTTGAGTTATTTTCGGATCTAAAAGAGTTGGATTTCTGTTGCCAGACTTGCATTTTGGCTAAGAATCACCATGTTTCATTTCCCATAAGTTCAAATAAGAATAACACGCCTTTTCCGTTAGTTCACTCTGATGTTTGGAGTGTGTTTCCTATTACTACTATCTTGAGCTATTGGTGGTTTGTTATCTTTTTTTATGATTGTACACGTATGATTTGACTTTACTTGATGAAAACTAAGATGAAGTGGCTAATGTGTTCAAAGTGTTTCACAAGATGGTTCAAACACAGTTTGATGCTAAGTTGCAAGTTCTTCGGAGCGATAATGGCGGAGAATATGTGAATCGATATCTCACAGAATACTTCGAGCAGCATTGTCTCATTCATGAGACCTCGTGTACACAGACTCCACAACAGAATGGAGTGGCTGAACAGAAGAATCGACATATCCTCGAGACCGTTTGAACCCTCTTAATTGAGGGACATGTTCCTCTACATTTTTGGGATAATGCCGTTGCTACGGCGGTGCATCTCCTCAACTGAATGCCCTCGAAAGTGCTAGATTTCCATATGCCTCTACATGCTCTCTCTACATCCGTCCCATTGCCATCAGTCCTGACTCCATGCGTGTTTGGATGTGTTGCGTTTGTTCATATCTTGAATAACCAACGCACCAAACTTGATTCGTGTGCCTTGCGGTGTGTGTTCTTGGGGTATGGTACTCATCAAAAGGGCAATGCTACAACCCATCTACTAAGAAAACCTATGTGACTATGGACATCACATTTGTCGAAGGAGAATTTTTTACCCGAATACCAATTCTACCTTTCAAAGAGACAATCGACCAGAAAGGAAGAATTGGTGGGAGACTGTTGCTAGGGTTATACCCGAAGGAAGGGACGCAATTGTTGGGGATGATGGTAGTATCGATGATAGCGTGGATGATAGCCCTAACATCGATGATGGTGGGGCTAGGCAGGCTCCAACTATTGGTGATGGAGGAGCTAGGCACGGTCCAATTGGTGCTAGATCTGCTATGGGTGATGTGGGTGGTGCTGACGTAGTTGGTGTTGATGGTGGAGCTACTGGACAAGTGAGAGATGGTGCTGGTGGTGGTGGATTTGCGACGAGTGTAGCTACGAAAGCCTCGCAGGAACCGACAGAGGGTAAAATACCCACATAGAAACAAGTTGAACAGCCCTCCTCTCTCCTCTTCTTTAGTACCTGACCAAGCTCGTGAGGATTTTCCTAAGATAATCTCCCATATTGCCTCTGACTTACTTGATGAATATAATATGTCTGTGGAATATAAATTACCTGTTAGGCACAATTGGGGAAAGCCTCCAAATCGATACTCACTAGACGTTGAAGAAAGGAGATCGAAATATTCCATCACAAATTATGTCTCAACATGAAAATTATCTAAAACATTGAAGGAGTTTGTGTTGGTTGTATCTTCTATTAGCATTCCGAATGGAGTGCAGGAAGCTTTGGAGGATCCGCAGTGGGTTCAAGCTATGGAAGAAGAGATGGAGGCATTACAAAAGAATAGAACGTGGGAATTGGTGGACTTACCTAAAAAAAAAAAAAAAAAATAGCGGGATGCAAATGGATTTTTTCTATTAAGTATAAGGCAAATGGATCCATCGAAAGATACACGACGAGACTGGTAGCAAAGGGGTACACATAGATGTATGAAATTGACTACTAAGAGACTTTTTATCCTGTTGCAAAACTTAATACTATTTGAGTTTTGGTGTCTCTTGTAGCTAATTTAGACTAGCCACTACATCAGTTTGATGTGAAGAACGCCTTCCTTTATGGTGACTTAAAGGAGGAGATTTATATGGATGTACTACCACAATATAGGTCTCCCTCACATCTAGGTATGGTTTGCAAATTGAAGAAGTCCTTGTATGGTTTGAAGCAATCACCAAGGGCTTGGTTCAATCGATTCAATGAGGCAATGAAGAAGTGTGGGTACAGGCAAAGTGAGTTGGATTGCACCTTGTTTCTTCGACAACAATGGAAGATAACTACATCGATCATCTATGTTGACGATATGATCATTATAAGGGATGACATGGAAGAAATCACCTTACTCCAAAGGAAGCTTTCTAGAGAGTTCGAGATGAAAAACTTGGAAGAACTGAGGTATTTTTTGGGGATAGAGGTAGCAAGGTCAAAAAGGGGAATACTCTTGTCTCAAAGAAAGTATGTACTAGATTTGTTGGCAAAAGTAAGGATGCTAGACTATAAGCCGGCAGATACCCCAATTGTTCAGAATCATAAACTTGGAGAGTATCCCAATCAAGTACCCACAAACAAGGATAGATACCAAAGGTTAGTGGGGAAGTTGATCTACTTATCGCATATGCATGCAGACATTGCATATGCTGTAAGTATCGTAAGTCGATTCATACATGCTCCCATTGAAGATCATATGAATGTCATGGTGAGAATAATTTGGTATTTGAAAGCATCTCCAGGGAGAGGGTTATAGTTCCTAAGGAATGGTCATCTTGGAATTGAAGGTTACACAAACACAAACTAGGCGAGTAGTGTGTATGGCAGGAGGTCAACTTCAGGGTATTTTACATTTGTGGGGGGAATCTGGTCACTTGGAGAAGTAAGAAATAAAAGTGGTGGCTTTATCAAGTGCGGAGGCAAAGTTCAGAGAGATGGCAAAAGGGGTATGTGAACTTTTTGTGGCTTAGAAAGCTAATGTCCAAATTGGGATTTCCTCCTAGATCGAAGATGAAGCTCTTTTGTGATAACAAGGCGGCTATTGACATATCACATAATCCCGTGCAGCATGACCAAACCAAACATATTGAGGTTGATCGTCATTTTATTAAGTAGAATCTGGATGCAAAGATAGTTCAATTCCCATTTGTGAGGTCTAAAGATCAGCTAGCAGATATATTGACAAAGGCAATCTCGAGCAGGGCCTTTTACAGCTCACTTGACAAGTTGGGCATCAGCGACATTTATGCACCAACTTGAGGGATATGCTTTTTCAACAAATTGCACTATTTATTAGTTGTGGAATGACACCACAAAGATATTACATAACTCAACTGCCTTTATTTAACTATAGAAAAGGGAAAATTTATGAAGAGGTCTTCTCGCAACCTTGAGAGTAGGAATCCGCATAAGCTCCAATCTTCTTCATGTCCGCTTCGACTTTCTTGTTGTCTATATGAGTGTCCATATGAGTTCAAAGATGTAACAAGAACTTAAAAAAGCCACTTATATCAAGATTTAAATTGATTTTTAACAAGAGCATATATGGAAGTTCGAGGAAATAAAATGATTTTGTACACAGCCTTCATCTCATGGTTAAATTATAGCAATGAAACATTGATAAAGGAACAAGATTATAAAATGACTTTATTGGTTTTATAGATGAAGAAGTACAGCTCAAGTGCCCAAACTTTGCACGAAGGGACACTTAAGTGCCAAAAGTTAAGGAAAGTAACACTTAAGTGCTATTTTCGGCAAATCTCACGTGGCAATTTTTTATTTTTTATTTTTTTGTCTACGTGGCTCGCCAGAGTGCTAACTCAACGAAAAAGGGCAAAAACAACATCGTTTTTGGCCCGGCCGGGCCAAGGGCCACCGCTCGCTAAGGGACCGCTCGCTCAATTGAGATGAGCTACTATAACACCTTCATATACTCATAGATTCATTATGGTTGCTGAATGAGCAGATGACTAGAAATGAACGATTGTCCTTTTCATTTAATGAGGACATGCTTGTCATATCATCTAGTCGAATGAGATGGACTTCTTACCATATCAAGTCCAATTAAAAGGTGACAACAAGTTACTATTTATTGAAGAATTTCACCTTAAATCCGAGTACCTGTCAAATTTAATCTCATAAACAACTTTCTTTTTAACGGATCCTACTTTTCTAACTTTGTCAAATTCTATAGTCAATTATCCTACATGACATAACCAGCGCTACCGTAAATATTTTTAAATAATATGTTAACAATATTTTAAATTTTTTGTACTTTTTCTAATTTTGTTCTTTTTTTCTTTGTTCTTTTGTTTCTAGTGGTTGATAAATAGCCATTGACCACGGGGTTGGCTAGCAAGGGATAGCCTTGCCAGACATGGCGAGGCCAAGCCTCACTTAGGCCATCATGGCCACGCCAGGCGTTGCCTTGCCCTTGCTGACCCTTGCCGACCCTTGCCTAGTGAGGCCGCCATGGCCTAGGAGGGAGTTAGCCTCACCGAGCACCACCTAGAGCTGGTGGCCATTTGTCAGCCATCAGCAAAAAGAATTGGGAAAAAAATAAAAAAGAAAGAAATCAGAAAAATCATAAAAAAATTCAAGATATTATTTTAAAATGCTCACGTTAGAACTAATCATGTCACATAGGACAGCTAGCATCTTGGTCAATAATTTCTAATCGAAATTGGCTAGGTGAGCTCAACTAGCAAAAGGTAAAAAGATTTAAGACTCAATTGGAAAAATTGAAATGTTTAATATTGAATTTGCGAAAATACAAAAGGTTCAGGACTTTTCGAACAATGTTGCTGATTCTAGACAAGTGGCTGAGACTACTCCTCTTAAGCTTCTTCTTGATCTTATAAAGGTCGTAGAGCAGCACCAATGCTGTGTAAATGCCATTGTGTCGCTCTTCCTCTTCTTCACATTTTGAGGCCTCTTTTTAGGCTCAGGTATCTACATCTGAAGAGGATAGAATCAGAAAGACGAGGCATAACACGCAAATTGAGGGGACGGAATGCATGCATAGCAATATACGCCCGTTGACACTTTTCTATCAATGTGGACAAATTATCAAATGTTCTAATTGTTTCTCCATTAGAAAAAAAGAAAAAAAAAGAAAAAAGAAAAAAAGAGACTGTTTCTGGAGTTGAGCCTGTAATCATGCAAGATGCAACACCCTCTTACTCCCTTCTTGAGCAACCCTTCGTGTTTTGGTGTCGGTAGACTCTCTCCGATGAGAAATTACTACGTAAAGCATAAGAAATGCGCTCAGCTAAATCCGGATCACCAAAAGTGATGGGTCTCCATGGATCCCGATAAATTTGACAGTCCATCATTCATTTTAGCAGATGTAAGTAGGTTCACTTAAATGATTTCCCACCATATATATTGTTATTTAACACATACTTGGTAGGCCGATGGTGGCCCACGGCCCCTCGATCCAAAAACTTCCATCAAGCGAAAAGTAAAAGTTAAAAAGACAAAAGAGTTATACATATTATATAAATTAGCAATTTGTGTCTCGCCGCTGGGTATGACGGTTCTGTATGTCCTCATGTGACGACTTCGAAGAAAGAAAAACATGAATAATGCCCAGAGGCCGCGTAGATTATAAGCTATTTGTCATACGGGACGATCCGTTCAAAAGATACGCAAGACTACGTAATCTGTCGAGGTGAGATGAACCGATGAAGTTCACATACCACGTAGATTCGAGTGAGGGAAACCGGATACATTGAAATCTTCGTTCAAACTATTGCCAATTTTTGGCATGGAAGGACACTCCCTGGAGTCAATATAACCCCCACCGTCACAAGATCCCACCCCATCTTCGCCTGGAATAGGTAAGTCCAAAGGACATTTCAACATCACTTGCTAATTTAAGGTTTGCTAATATTTCTAGGTTAAGAGCATATGATACATCCCCCAGGAAACAAGCCAGACTTAGTTCTGTATACCAGTCAGGCGGCGCTCCCTGTACTTAGCAAACATTGGAGATGGCTTTAGCGGTCGCATTCCAAGCTATTATTCCAGAATCGGAGGCCGATTCAATTCCCTTTCGGTGCAAAGGTGAATGGATCCTCACTGCACAACCAGAGAGATAAATAGTCTTGAGTCTCTCCCCTAGACAAGCAGAGAACCGCCTGGGTTACAAACGACAGCGAAAAGAGTCGCAGATGAAGAGGAAAAAAGGGTAAGAGACCTCTTTCCCTTTTCGTCGGCAATTGTAATGTATATAAATAGAATATAACTAAAAGCACATGCATCGACTAATCTAAATCAAAGAATTGAATTCCTACTCTGAATGAAGTTACAATCAAAATGAAAGGGAAATTATTCATTATATACAAATCCATGCCCTCCAACACCTTGCTGAGGCATCCCCCATCGCGGACATGCCTCTCTTCCCCTTGAGAAAGAGCAAAGCATTCCAACCAAGTACACAAGTTTTTTCGTTCGTTCTTTCTTTTATTCCCTTCCTTTCATACATATTAAGAAGCTTCAGTGCAACTAAAGAGAAGGGGCAGTCACAGAGAAGTGTGTCCACCATCCACTTGTATTTGCCCAGAGAGACTGAGAGAGCCTGAGCAAGCAGAGCCCATTCAAGAGTCAAACACTCCTTTGACAAAAACTATATGACTCTAAATTTCTAGTCTGCATAAAATTTGCGTTCATGCCCACATTTCTGATTTCTGAGTGCCTTTATAACTTTTTTTCTTTTTGACACTTGTAGAAACTCCGCTATCACCATGCTGTAATTATCAGAAAACTACTTAAGAAAGCAATGTTCTTACCTTAAAATCCGACGCCAGCAAGTTTACTGAGACATCTCATCCCCACATAAGGCCCGATACCTGGCTCTAGCAAAAAGATAGCGAGAGGGGCAGACTGGCCAGACATGTTGCAGCAAGGTTTCCCGTGCAAGGTGGGGTTGCCAAGGATTTCCAATCCTCTCTATGGCTAATCTCCTAAGAAACTTTCAATTATCAAACAAAAGTAGTTCAGTGGAGACCTGATTCTGTCCTTTTTTCACTCGTTTGGGCAACATCTCCAGCCATCGGAGCTTTTCTCCCCCTCAGGCAAGCACTGTGTTCCGCGTTTTTAATAAACGGAACACAAGGTAGAGCTTGAGTTTGGCAAAGATCAAAATACAAAGAGGACAAGCAATTAGTGATCTCTCTTCCACATTGGTCCAGAGGAACCCTGCTGCTTCTTCTGTGCACCGTATTGCCAGGATTCTCTTGATCTGTCTCCCACCTGATCAACACCTTCCAGTGAATTCTCCACAGGTTGCTTAAGAGGCCGGAAATTTCCATTCCTAGAGATTAGGGATGCTGGCAACTTCTCATCATCTTCTGGTGCCACCACTGACCTGGGCTCTGTGTTTGTGTCTGTCAATCTATGCCTCGACCCACTTGACCTCAACCCCCTTGAATTCAAAGGAGCCTTACCTGGCAGGGGAGCTAGAGTCGGTCCTTTGGGTGTGTAGAACTCTTTGGGGACAGAATCCATGTCCATGTAACAATTTCTGGCTTTGGCATCATCAATCAATGCAGCCCAGTCTTCAGACTGAATTAAAGCATTAGCATTTCCCATTACCTATTAAGATAAAAAGGCACAAAAACAATCAGAATCTGTCCCTGTAAGTTGACAAGCGGACAGGACAGGGAGAGAGCAAAAAAGAACAGAGTAGATGAACCCATACCCATAGAGCTCTCCTAGCACGAGTTAGAGCAACATTCATTCGACGAATATCTGCAACAAAGCCAACTCCATGACCAGAAGCACGAACACATGACATTATAATGACATCACGTTCTTGTCCTTGGAAAGCATCAACAGTATTGATATAAATATCCTTCCCTTCTTCTGAATTCAGAACCTCCTCAAACTCACGTTGAAGGCATTTTAACTGCAACTTGTAAGGTGTAATTATGCCCACGGTAATCTTCCCCACACCCATAGATTTCAGAGTTTTCTGTAATTGCTCATATATACGGAGACAAAACTGTGCTTCGTGTATATTTTGGTAGGAGACGGAACCACCTCGGTGGGATTCCCGACCATGTGTAATATCATAAAATAAGTAAGGTCTTAGCAATGGATCCCTGTAATATACCTCATCAGGTAACTTCACTACACTCTCACTATCGCTTAGGCGTCCCTGGTAAAAGTACCTGGAAGGGAAATCACGGATTTGTGGATGCATCCTATACTGAACAGACAACAACATTGTTGGGCATCCAGCCTGTTGAAATCTCTCAAAAAGGCTCCTGCTGTATAGCAGAGTCCCAGCTGCTTTGCTGATCACAGTGGCAGGAAGCTGCTGTGGATCCCCAACCAGAACACATCTAGCAGCACCAAGAGAAAGGGGAGGAAGGACTGCCACCTCACTGGCCTGTGCTGCCTCATCAATGACCACCATATCGAAACCATGAGAAAGGCGAGAGAATAACTTTCTACCACTGCTTGAAACAGTAGTGAAGACAATCTCAGCTTCATTGGCATAACTTGCCTCAAGACTGGCGCGGGCCTCTTCCAAATTAAAATTACTACCAGTACGAAACTTTACTTCTACAATGAGGATGCGAGACATCTCAACCAGCACTTTGTCCCTGTTCTCAACTGCTTGAGCAAGTTGCTTGAGCAATGCATCACGATTCTGGTCCCTTGCCATCAAAACATCAGGATCCACACCTACAGATCCTTGAGAACGAATAGCAGCAGCTGCACTGTTGAGTTTCATCTGAATTTCGGCTATCTCCTGAGAGAATTGAGCTTCACTACTTCTCAATCTGTGCAACCAGGCATACACCTCCTCTTTACCCATGGCAAGAAGTTGCTCAGTTCTCCTTTCAACAGAGACGGCCTGAGCTGCACGTGTTTGTGAGTCGACTCCAACTCGGGCTACATCAGGTTTATATATCCTCATTTCCCCATCAATGAAACCACGATCAAGAACACGAGCCAGGAGCTCATCTGTTGCTGCATTGGAAGGAGCACACACTAACATTCTAGGCTTTGGGCAGAGCTTTGGAAGAGTCCGAAAAAGACTCTGATCCATGCTCTGGAGAACTTCATCAATTGATCCAGTTGCATTATTATCAGAACTGCCCTCGCTAGGTTGTTTGTAGCTTTCAGGTGCCAGTTTCTTGAGCAATGAGTTGTAATAATGTTGATACTGAACCAGATGGATCACATTCAACATACCCCATACAGTATGTGTCTTGCCTGTACCTGGAGGGCCTTGGACAAGAGTGAAGGGCCATGGTTCCTGCCTCTTTGTTGTCCCACTACTTGTACCGGCAGCCGTATGCATAGCAGCCCACTGTATTGCTGACAGTTGGGGTAGGTTAAAGGTCCTGTTTAAGTGTTCTGCAAACTTCTGAGTGAAGCACTCCGGCGTGGCAGGGATCTGCTGCTCATAATTAGGAAACTGCTCAGGACTAGGCTGAAGTATCGCTGTTTGCATCTGAAAAGGAGAGAATCGGTTAGACGTGATTTAACCCAAGTAAAATTGCAGTTATATTGAAAAACAAAAAAAAAAAAAAAAAAAAATCCAGTTGTACCTGCAAATTAAGGCGACGAAATGCATGCAAAGCAACATACTCCCGTTGAGTTGTAGCAAGAGAGCCCAGGACAGTTAAATACCAGATGCCTCTAGGCTGGATTTTCCTTAAGATGTGTTCTTCATTGCCCTCACTGAAAATGTCCAATAGGAGAACACAATTAGAGTTAGTACATGGGTATGACACAACATAGATAATATATAGAAACAATTCCATTCAAGGGAAAATAATCTAACGCTGAATACAGTAAACTTAACCTGCTGGGATCAAAAGAATCACCAACATAGAAGTGAAGGATTGCTCCAGGAGGGTCACGAGTATCAATAGGCATAAATCGCCTAACCGTACCAGCCACACGTCCAGTTATCTCATGCTCATCCCCCTCGCCATTGACAGAGAAATTGTTTCTTTTGGATCTGAATGATCCAGGCCTAGGGGTTGAAAGGACCCCAACATCCCCCTCCTTAAACATCCATTTGCACTCGTTTACTGGAAGAACCGTCACATCATACCATCCTGAGAAACAATTTAGTCAGTACATATATACATACAAAAATGTGTGCAGGTGCACACGCATGTGCGTGCGTGCGAGAGAGAGAGAGAGAGAGCCATAATTAGTACGTTTACCATCTTAACTTTCTACAACCTATGATGACTGAACTGCTAAAACAACGCTTAGTAAAGAATAAGACCATGCAAGCGCTAATCTTCAATTGCAAGCACACCTAGTGAACATAAATCCATCATGGAAGAATAGGTACAAAAGAACTTCAACAGAACAAAAGCTAGGTCAGAGGTCCACAACATCTAAATCCAGTACAAGAGCAGCATGGTTTATGTGAACTTACACAGATGAATTTTTTGTGCCTCATGCCTACCACACAATTCTTAAAAAAGTTTTTTACTCTAAGAATACACAAGGCCATGCATTAATGATTTCACATCTGACAGCATCCAAGTGACCAACTTAAGAAATCCTCGATTCCTAGACAGACTATTAAAACATGCCCACTGGGTAAGACAGAAGTCAGAATGTTTCTTAAAAAATAAATTCACAAGACTGAAGCATGTGAGCCAAGTAAAAACCAAACGCTTGACCTATTAAAGAGGTACAACATGCAATTGGCCATGGACAGGCCTACTCGCTTTCAGCTATTATTTAGGTCAATCAATTACAGAGTCTAGCCTAAAATAACAAGCACACCACTGCTGCAGCAAATGCGCAACATGCCTTACATAATGTGATTCCACTTCAGACAGAACCCTTCCAAAATGTTGGCTACAAAACGATGTTGTACATAAAAAGAATGATATGGAAATGATAGATGTGTAAAATGTCTTAAAAACTATGCAACATAAGTTCCAAATTCCTGAAAAAGAAAACACCTGCAATTTGGCAAAAGTATTATTACCTCTTTCCCTCCTTTCGATATTCCGCACTCGAACCGTTACATGTGTATCTCTCGAAATTGTTTCAGTTAACTCCTCCCATGTACTGTAAAGCTGTGCACGGCATTCCTCAAAAAGTAAAGGCTCAAATACTCTAACGTACTCTTCTACAGACTCAAATCGACCGGGAACGCACTGTAGATCAGTCTCCCCTGGAACACAAGAAGCCACATCACATTTTACACTCAAGAGAACCAGCAAGGAATCAAACACATAACTAAGCTAATTAAAACAAATATCATCACCTGCAAAAGCAAAACAGACAAGACAGTATAGGCTAATAAAAACTGATATCACCATCTGCAGTATGACTGCATACAAATAAAAGAACATGCATTTGGACCAAGATATTCTGGGCCCCTTCCAAACTCAAATGCATGTTCTCAAGGGCTGCAATGTGCAGGTAAATGAATGCATAATCATGCAGGAGCCTCATGCCAGCCAAAGAAAGGGTTAGAATTCATATGTGGAAAGATTGACTCTAATCTGGATCTTAGATCTCACATACAGGCCAAAAACTCCCATGAATAGGAAATATCCAGATCCGAATCACTTCAATAATCGATGAAACCCTAATATCCAACTGACTCTTATACTCACCACATGTTTCAAATCACAAGTAACGACTTAGCCTTTAGCCACCCCAGTCCAATCGTCCCCATTATACCAGTCGAATTGGGTTGATTTCAGTTTGATCTGGTTTTGGTCAGAGATGGTTAAGTAGGCAAGACCAGACTTGACTATAAACTGATTTCCAGCCCAACCAGCCAAAACAGCCCCTTGATTTTAACTGTAAACTTTACAGCAACCTCGCATGAAAAGAATGAACCTTCTTGGTTCTTACAACGTGCTACACAAATGTCTAAGTAACAAGCATGGCCTTTCATGGGAAGCCCTACCCTTCTCGGTGAAGCTAAAAGGGAATGATGAAAAGTCAGAGTTTTGATTGCACAGCACAATATACCCTTTTGATGTCTTTCAAGCATTAAATTCATCAAAATACTATTGGAAAAATGTTATCCAAAGGAATGAAACATATGCATCGTAGCATCAGCAAAAATTTTCCAGTGCACAGAGACCAATTTTTAAAAAACATGAACAGGAAGCATGGCTGATGTTATTATACCAGGTTGTTGCCAAAATTTCTCATTGGTCACCTCACGTATCATGCGCTCAACTGATGTATCTTGATAGGTAGAATTAATTATCGTTTGCTTCTTGGGGCCAAGATGCTTCTTATTCACTGACTTTGAATCCAAGGAGATCTGACTGATTAAACCTGGCTTCTTGTTAGGAAGCGGAGAACTTTTTGGCTGTCTTGGATCCATGGGTTGCTTCCAGGAACTCTGCCTTGAAGGTTGTGACAATTCAGTAGGTGGGTCATTACTGTTAATCAGTTTCTTAGGCTTAGCAAGTACTCCAGCATCTACATCACCATTGCACTCGGGCTTAGAATCACTCTGCTCAGCAGTATTGCCTCCTTCAAAAGCAGATACATCCACTTTTTTCAGGTCCTTAGATATGGATTGACCCAGTCTTTCGACAACGCGTTCAGAAGGAGGAGGAATAGTTCGAGTTTCTTTTGCAGAACGAGTGCTTGTAGTTGATGAAAAGTTTGGTCGCCTTGGAGTTGAAGTCTTCATTTGTCCAGCTTGCTTTACATCTTCCAGATTAAGAAACATGGTCTGTCTGTTGCGCTTCTTACCTAGCATAGCTTCTTTATGTTGGTCCATCTTCCTCTTTCCAGGATTATTTGCACATTTCAGAGCATAGCTCGCCTCAATGCCTTTGACTTCTTTTAGTTTCGTACCTACACTAGCTTCCTCCAGAATACCATTAGAAGAATCTATTTTAGCATTGCCCTCAACATTGTGGCTGTCGTTGCTTTCATTATCATTTGGGTGCAAGTTTAGACCAGCAGGTGCAGAAGCTGAATTCTCGCCCTTAACACTTTCAGAAATTTTGCCATTGCAAGAAACAATCTCATTAACCACCCCTGAAGCATTAGAATCCTCCAATTCAATCATTCCTTTTCCTCGTGAAGCTTTGCCTGGTTCATGCAAACTGCTAGATCTATGTGTATCAGCAGCGCCATCATCATCCAACCATTCACCTTCTTCTCTCTCAACATTACGACCTGCCACAGAGTCAGAAACCAACAGACTTGCTGGATTCTTCTCCTCAAGACTTGCTGGATTCTTCTCCTCAATATCACTCAATTTTGATGATGAGGCAACAACGGAATTCCTATCCCCCGCATTCTTCTGCTCAGCACAACCCAGCTCAGGGATATGAGCAGCTTTGGGACGAACAAAAGGTTGAAAACCTGACACAGATGATGCATGTGAGAAAGCATTATTGTTGACAATTCTTTGAGGAACTACTGATGACACAAGCATGGCGGAACTGTGAGGATTTGAAGATGGAAGAGCCTTCTGCGGCAGCATGCTGACAACACTATCATTCTCTTCATCATCCCCCGGAGGAGGTTCATTCAGATCAAACATGGGCCTTCCCCGAGATGTCATCTCATAGGTAAACACATACAAACTGTATTGTCAGTGCATATAACTTAAACTGGCAACTGTCGTGCCGCCCCCTCAACATACAATTCACACTTCCAACAGAATGTGTATGTCCAAACAATATACCTACAGGGAGAAACCAAATAATCCTGATGACCGAACGGGACCTGTAAAAATCACAAGACAATAATTATATGGCTATCCAACGTAGGAACAAGGCACACAACAAAAGACCAGCAACTCCAACAAAAGATGTTTGAATCGAATACCCAATGGAAGGGGCAAAAAAAAAGTAATTGCTCAATCAAGGATGGCCGAGGCTGCCAAATTGCTACTTCGACAAGTGAGGTGTCAACAAAGATAAAGATTCCACAGCAGTGTCACCAGGGTCGATCTCTGTGATCCAGGACACCACGGATCAGACCAAACTAATTCGTCTTCTGAGAAAACCCTGAACTTCCGTTTAGGAACCCAACCCAAACCAACCCATCCCGGACCAAAATCGCAAGCATCTCCCCAATCAGCCCCCATCCTCGACGAAAACCCTAAACCGACCAAATCGGCAATCCCCTTTTCCCACCGCACCACATACACGATCTCGCCCCAATAAAAAAAAATTAAAAAATTGAAAAACCTAATTGCCCGCTAGTCAAACCAAATGCGGATTCCACAATCGAGCCCCCACCCCCATCGACCCGCTGACCCGATCGGGAGCCCAGGTCGGAGGTCGGAGGTCGGAGGCGGAGACCGCAACACGCCGAGCGAGAACTCACCGAACTCACCCGCAAACGCGCACGGAGCCAGATCAAACCGCGAGGCGCCGGGCGACGCCGGAGACGGATTGTCGCGGCTTCCTCGGAAGGGCCCCCCGGAGACGGCGGGCGGCGGCTGCGGCGGCGGTGCCGGAGACGGTCGTCGTCGTCGGCGGCGGCGGCGGCGGCGGCGGCGATCGGCGGAATCGAAGAGGTAGAGGGAGGGGGAGGAGAGCTCGATTCGATCGAGCGAGAGAGCGGAGTCGATGGTGATGATGTGGGCGAGGCGGAGGACGAGGAGGAGGAGAGAGAGAGAGAGAGAGAAAGAGAGAGAGAAAGAGAGAGGAGAGAGAGATCTTGCTTGGGTTTTTGTTTGGGCTAGGGGAGGGAGAGAATATCCAACGTTATGTCTATGTAGGCATTTGGCAGCAGCGGGCGGAGCAGCGAGGAGCAGGCAGCAGCGCTGCCCTGGCCTTTTGCGTTTTTAGGTTTTAGCCCTCACCAAAGCGTGAAACGACACGAGCTCCTTTTTCTCTTCCGTCCTCCTTCCTCCTCCTCCTCCTCGCCGAGTACTACTAGTACTAGTCAAAGGTCATTTCACGGTCCCTCCAATTATATAATATATATATATATATATATATATGTGTGTGTGTATGTAAAATATATTTTAATTTCATCTTTTCAAATATATTGAAGTGTGGTTTGGTTTAGGTCAGTTCAGTTTGTCCTTCACACTAAATTACTTTTATTTTGAAAATAATTTTACTGGGAAGTTCGGATCGATAAAGATTGCCAGGTTTGAGTTAGGTAAGAGTGGAAAGTGAAAAAAAAATGAGATGTTATTTATAAGCGTGCAAGTCTTAGCGATTTAATTTGGATTTATGAGAGGCGACGAGAGTGGTAAGAGCGATTCCTTGGGTGGGATTTAATTCGGAGGTAGGTTAGTTATCTTGTGATTCACTTGCGATTTAAAGCTTTACTAAGTTTCCATGCGCATGCCGAGCACCTCCGAATTATTTTAATAACCTTAATTGGATGGAGAGATAAAATAATAATAATAATAATAATAATAAAAAATAACCTTTTCATATTACTCTTTTAAAAACTAAGCATTTTTATGTTGATAACAAAATTTTGGATGAAGCGATTTGCGATTTTTATAAATAATTGTAAAAAACCATCAGTTTAAAAAAAAAAAAAAAAAACTGGTAAACAACCAACTATTTATTTCAAAATTTATTTCCAAACAATTATCTGTTCCATAAATAGATGGGAGAAGGATTTTTATGAGGTGGGTTTATGCATAAAAGGAAAGTGGGTGGCTAATTGATAAGTCGGCAATATATGTTTTTAATAGTAATTCTGGAAAATGGGGCCACCCTAGCCCATTGAATGCTTCTTGACCCGGGCAACGGAGGGATTCTTGTTGGAATATAAATGACACTTTTGGTTTAAAAATCTAGATCCAAAAAATTTAGCAAAAAATAAAATAAAGTTAATGGTTAAATTTTTACTAAATTGGATGATTCCACTCATACCTAATATATCGACTACATAATGAGGAAGGGTGGCAATTGGGCCGAGCCTGGTCGGGCTGGCACAATCAACTTATTTGGGCCCTAAGGCCCAAACTTCGGGCCTCGGAGGGATTCTCGTAGGAATATTAATGACAGTTTGGGTTTGATAATACAGATCCAATAACTTCAGCCCAAAAATAATAATACTAATAATAATAATAATAAAGTTAATGGTTGGATTTTCATTGAATTAGGTGATTCCATGCTTACCTAATATATCGACTTACATAATGAGGAGGGGGTGGCAATTGGGCTGGGCCGGGTCGAGCTGTGTCTATTAGGCCCATCTTCTCTCGAGATGGCCTGGTAAAAGGCTCGGCCCAAATCGAATTATATGGGGCAAAAGGCCCAAACTATGGGCCCCATCTACTTGACCGGTGGCCGTTGGGCCAGGGGCTTTGCCAGTGGGCCCCCAAAAGCAAAAAAAGGAAAGTTCCTCCTCCAATTTATCTCCCTTTCCGTCTCAAAATTTTCCTTTCCTTCGCTCGTCGGATCGATCTGTTGCTAATGACCAATTACAATTGTAACCATCAATTTGTCTCAAATGAACCTGGAAAATTACTTAATTACACCTAAATATATTGTACGGAAGTCAAATCAGTTCTAAAACTTTTAAATTTTTGCTAATTTAATTCTAAGTCTTTATATGAAATTTTAATATAATCATTTCAATTGATTTTCATCGGAGATCTTTGACGCAGCGGCAGGTGACGTCCACCACGCAAGACAACTCTATCATTAGGTCATGGAAAAATGAGCTTTGTATTTCAAAATCTTGCAATTTTGCGTAGCTACATAAACTCTATACTCTCATGGCTTGATCGGATTTAGTCTTCTCCCACTAGGATGCGACAGATGATCGAACGTTTTCTTATGTGTAGATCCCATTAGCTTCCGATTCGACGCGTGCGTCAGGCGGTACTCTAGCTATGCAATGCCGGACAAGGCTGCTCCACGCAAGGATTTCGTCGTGTCATGCTGCTGCATCTTGGGATTATGTGAAGAAGTCGATGCTGGCTGAATTCTCGCGACGATGAGAGCATTATTACACGGTATGGACGACGCGTACGGCGGATGAGGCGAAGACACGCCATCCTCGGAGCGTTCATTTTGGTTTTGTTGACAAAGACGAAGTCGCCGACGCGGCGAAGACCCGCCGTCATCCGAGTATGAAATTGAGGGGCGAACGCGAAGGCACCAAAAACCGACACGCGACTTCAGGAGGAGTGCACTGGGCCACATGTGCCCCTGATAAAACCATAGAAGACACAAAAACATGGAATTGTAATGTCAAAACGCGTTTGATTTTTTTAGAAAAATCTTCATGTCACCACACGTCACCTCAAATCTTTGCAAAGTTTTTATAAGATATTGGAACGTTCTTTTATTTCGGTGAAAAATAAATTTAAATATGACTAATTTGATGAACGTCAAACTAAACAGCCTATTAGTTTTGCATAATTCACACAAGCATCCATGTATATGTATTAATCGATCAGCTTTCTTTCTTTCTTTTTTTCTTTCTTTCTTTCTTTCCATGCCTAGCAAAAGAGTTGCTGGCCAACCCTCGCCAACCATGAAGCCCTCAATCATCGCGGCCCTCACCCAGTCGCTAACAAGGGTCGCCTAGCCCTTGCCTTTCAGCTGGCAAGGGTTACCTAGCGATCCTTGTCAGACTTGGTAGGAAAAAAAAGAAAATAAACAAACAAAGAAGAAAAATTATAAAAAATTGGTCACATCAATCCCAGCCATCCTATGTAACAGTACTAATGTCCACGTTAGTGATTTCTGATTAAAATTAGTCGAATAAACTCAATTGGTAACACGTGAAAATGTTTATGACTCAATTGACATAATTGAAAGGATTATAATTGAATCGGTCAAAATGCAATAGATTTATTACTTTTTAGATAATTTTTCCTCATAATGCGCTGCACTTTGTAAAATTGATTTGAAACAAGAGCTTGAAATGATTATATTTCAATACGTAAAGATAATAGTAGTATTCATGCCCATAAATTCATGCAACCAGCCCGCGACATGGCCGTCCCGCCAACTCGACCATGCATGCCGATAGCCTGCTCGTGCCTGGCCATACCACTGGCGTGGCCTACATCATACTATACCGAAGCTTAACAATATCCTAGATTTCCTCCTCTTAGTACTTCGGGCATAATTTCCTTCAAAGGACTTCCAAATTGCAGGGAAACTTGATTCATCGATGCTAGACATGTCCGGCTTTCAACCATGCATCATATGACCATATTAGAGCATCTCGAGACACTGGCAATTCGGTGCCGGCGATAATGGGACTAGTCGCTTTGGGGCGTTTCGAGGTCGAGATCTTCCTCAATGAAGAAGCTGCCCGAGCTGCTGAGGCGAGCCATAGCCAATTGCCTTTCCTCCACGGCCGCCTTTGAAGCTTCTGAAGATCTTCGGGTTGCGCTTGAATTTTGGTTCTTTCTTGGTTTTTCTTATTGGTCTTGCCAACCTGGTTAGAACATGCCCAGTCTTGATTTTGGTCGTAGAGAATGGTGTTTGGAATCCTATAGAAACAATGGAAAGTCAAAGAAGAGAATGTTCTTCAAATCATAACTCATACGTTTGTTTTTCAAAGTATACATGGGTGGAGACATGCATTCAAAGTACAAGAGAACCAAGGCCAAAAAGGGGCATCATCTCAAACGAGCTTTGATATTTACCACTGGAAATAAAGATGTACAGCCTGCTTTCAAATCATAGGCAAAGAGTGTTTAGTACTTGGATGCTTTGGATAATGTGCAATGGGCGAAGTAGTCCTCGGATTTTTAATTTTACTTATTTATTCATTTATATATGTTTTATTGATGTCCTCCATATAATCAACACCAGATAATATCTACCCCATTGATTTTATATGTATATAGGCGCGTCAGCCAATTCTAAAATGAAGGGGTTCCACTAAATTAAATAACTAAAATAAAGTCAATGGCGCCAGCATCTAATAATCTCAAGAAGAAATGACATAAAATTGTTCACATTCAAGGGAGCTACTAACCATCCCCAAGGTGTTATATGGCAAAAATGGATATCTGAGCTAATTTAGCTTTGTCTGTCAAGTAGAATCAGAACAAGACTATCCATCGTGCCTCAAGATCATGGAATGTCATTACAAATACTAGGAGCATTTTTTTTAACTACTCCACATGTTTTTATAAGTAGACAAAGGCGTCAGCAAATGCATTGACAGAACATATACAAACTAGTTTTACTATCTAATTTTCGGGTTTTGTCCCTTGAAAATTAAAAGGGATATAATGCCATGCCTCTTACAAACAATCTAAGAGTATAGCAGGAAAAGAAAAGAAAAAATTGGAAGTATAGTGATGGAAAAATTAATGTATTCTCTTATTTTTAAAGCATCTAAAAAGAGACGATCACTTTTGCAAAAACGAGTCAGTATGAAACCACAAGATGATCCATAGAGCACATTCATGCGATGCGATTACTTAATCAATAAGTTAAAACCACCCACCTCCACCAGAAAGTCTCATCTTAGACTTTGGACCCCTACAATTACATTATTAAACAAATTTGACATACAAACAACTGCTTCATCGAAAGGAGACAAAAATGCATCGAGCAGAACCAGACTAAGCAATCCCGACCGTCCATCACGTGTTTAAGGCCTCCCGCGTTGGCCCGATTGGATGCGAGACTTTTCATGTGCCAACTTTCCCTATAAATACGCCCCTCCCTCTGGAACGGTCTCACAACGCATACCATACAATTCAGCTATAGTCCTTTCCCTCATCCTTCGTCAATTCTAGTATTCCTGAAAAAAAACAACCACCAACCATGGCCGAAGGACACCACCATCACCACCACCACAGCCACCACAAGAAGGATGATGCCTTCATGGAGCCTGGGGTCGTCTTCACGGAGCCTACGGTCGATTACAGGAAGGAGGAGAAGCACCACAAGCACCTCCAGCAGCTCGGCGAGCTCGGTGCCGTTGCTGCCGGTGCTTATGCCTTGGTAATAATTATCATCTTCTTCTCAATTCTTGAAATTTTTTTCCCATTTTATAATTTAGATAAAATTTACGTCTTCACCTTATTGACCTGAATCGTCAGGTTATTCACCAGCATTGGATGCAAAAGATCTCGATTAAACTCACATATTTCAACTCGACATGATAATGGCATGCCATGCAAGAATGGATCATCCTTATAAATGAACAATAGTTTGAATTTAATTGATTTCCTTCACCCATCAGCTAGAGGAATAAGATTTCCCTACAATTGGCTTAAACAAAAAACATAGTTGTAATCCATAGCACTATTTACATGATCAAATACTTATTTTCAAAGTGAATAAATTAATTTTTTTTTCTCGAACTTATCCCATGCTCAGAGCTTGTATAAAACAAAGTATACATAATAGAGAACTTTTTTTTTTGCTCCTTTCCTCTTTACCTTAACTCATTTTGTTTCGTGCGCGCAATTCCTGATTAATGATGTGCAAAATGCAGCATGAGAAGCATAAGGCCAAGAAGGACCCGGAGCACGCTCACCGGCACAAGATAGAGGAGGAAATAGCTGCCGCCGCTGCCGTCGGGGCTGTCGGGTTCGCCTTCCACGAGCACCACGAGAGGAAGGAGGCCAAGAAAAACAATAAAGAGTCTCATCATGGCAAGAAGCATCACCATCACTTCTAAACCATGGAGGATCTCCGTCTCTTTTTGCTGCTATCTGTCTTGTTTATGTAATTTTATTTCCTTAGAGACTGCCTTCAGTAGTCGCTGTACATTTGCGGAGGGTGTGTTCGGGCTTTTTCTTGTACAGGTTGTATCTTGGGTGTTCTGATGATCTGATTTCTTGCGTTTACATTTCCACATATTGTTTTGGGTACAATGATTATATTGAATATTATTTTCCAAAACCAGTTAGCACACAGTCTTCGCATAGGATGGATCCACACCCGGTTAGTCAATGTCAATTAACTCAAACGCGATGGCGTCAAATTCAAAAAAATCTGTACATGACATAAAAGTATATAAGAGTTTCTTAGAATTGATGTTTTGAGTCCTCCCATGAGGACACGTACAAATTAGCAAATTTATCGAATAATAGTCCATTGCGATATCTTCATCGTGACCTCACTAAGAACATTGACATTTTCTACTAATTTGGCGGGATCTATGTGCTAGGTGCATGTCATTATCATCGTCCATTATCGTGATTTTTTCCAAGTTAGTTCTTTCAAATATGGCTGAGTCAATTAACTGCGATTTAGTTTGAAATGAACTCACAAAATGACATAATTAATAATCTATTTTGTCCCAGATAAAGCGATATAGGGAAAAGTGTTAAAAAAAGTCTTAAACTTTTTGTATTTGTGAAAATTTAGTCCTAAACTTTTTTACTTAGTGTCGATTCATTCCTTTCCAACAAATTTTGGTCGGATTTTGCTAACTGAACGCCGGCCGGTTGACATGGCATGATTAGTGTTGACGTGAACAACTTTTAATAATATTTTAATATTTTTGATTTTTGATTTATTTATTTTTTATTTTATTTTTCTTTTTTCCTTCCCCTCCTCCAGCCGGTCGCCAGACCTTGGTGTCACGAAAGGGAACAGAGAGGAACTCGTGAAGAAAGATGTCAAGGAAAAATTGTATTCCTTTCATTGAATTGTAATCTCTGTACAAGATGTATTTAATTACATAGAAGAATCAATAAAAGGAAATAGAAATATTCTCCTATCTTTACAGTCCTAAAATAAGAGACTTTGTATCAATTTACAATTGATATATTCTAAGTAAATCATAAGTGAATCATATCTTCCAACACTCCCCCTCAAGCTGGTGGTCTGTATATGTCAAAGACACCGAGCTTGTTTAGAAGATATGTATGTTGTCTTTGACAAAGAGGTTTAGTAAATATATCCGCAAATTGCTCCACGGTTCTGATTCCTCTTGTCTCGACTATCCCTTCTTGAATCTTCTCTCAAGTAAAATGACAATCCACTTCTATATGCTTTGTCCTCTCATGCAGTACGAGATTTGCTGCAAGTTTGAGTGCTGAATCATTGTCACAAAATAGTAGAGTTGGTCCTTTAACTTGTGCCCCGAGATCCAGAAGTAGACCCCTTAACCAGACTATTTCACAAACAGTCTTGGCCATAGATCTATATTCAGCTTCAGCTGAAGATAACGATACAGTAGATTGTTTATTTGTCTTCCATGAAAGTAATGATTCTCCGAACTTGATATGGAAACCAGTGATAGATCTCCTACTCATAGGACATGTGGCATAATCCGCATCACAATAGGCCGTCATTTCCATGTTGCATTTTCGAGAAAGGAGTATCCCTAAGCCTGGACATGTCTTCAAGTATCTCACTATCTTCAAGGCCGCATTCATATGAGATTGTTTTGGACTGTGCATAAATTGACTAAGAGTCTGTACTGCATAGCAGATATCTGGCCTAGTCATGGTCAGATATATAAGTTTTCCTACGAGTCTCTGATATCCTGATGGATCTTTTAACGGAGGATCATCAAAAGAGGATATACCAGTATCATACTCAATAGAAGTCAGCTTGGCATTTTGCTCGATAGGAATAATTGCTGGTCTGCAGCCCGAGAGTCCTGCTTCTGATATGATCTCCATCACGAATTTTCGTTGGCATAGAGAGATTCCTTGATCTGAACGAGCTATCTCAATTCCAAGAAAATACTTAGGTGGTCCTAAGTCTTTGATGTGAAAAGTGGAGTGCAGGTACTCTTTAAGTTTCTTTATAGCAGAATCATCATTTCCCATGATAAGTATATCATCAACATAGATCATCAAATAAATAGATGATATACCTTTTGTCCAGGTGAATAAAGCATAGTCATACTTGGATTGTTTGAACCCAGCAGCCATAAGTGCATTAGTGAATTTGGTATACCATTGCCGAGAGGCTTGCTTTAATCCATAAAGAGATTTGCGGAGACGACATACCTTAGACTCCCCCGTCTCCGTAATCCCGGTGGAAGTTCCATGTATATCTCCTCATTCGGATCACCATGCAAGAAAGCATTATGAACATCCATCTGATGTAGTGGCCAGTCACGAAAAGCAGCAACCGATAGGAAAGAACGAATAGTGACATCTTTTGCTACTGGCGAGAAAGTTTCATGATAGTCAAATCCTTCACGTTGTGTGAAACCTTTGGCCACTAACCGGGCTTTATATCTTTCGACAGAACCATTTGCTCTGTATTTAATCTTGTATACCCACTTACACCCAATGGGTTTGCGATGAGCGGGTAATGATACTATATCCCAAGTTTGATTTTCTACCAAGGCATGTAATTCTGACTCCATGGCATTTTGCCAATGAGGAGCATTTCTTGCCTTGTTATAACTAGAGGGTTCTAGTTCCTCAGAAATACGACTCATACAACACAGATGTTCTGGCGATAATCTATCAAAGGAAATATAAGCGGAGATAGGAAGTTTGGGACACTTGGAGTGCCATAACATGGCACAGGAGGACACTTGAGTGCCATAACTTCGAAAAGGTACACTTAAGTGCCAATTTCGGAGTAAAGTGGAACACTTTAGTGCCACTCTGGCTAAAATCCAACCAAATGGGTGACGTGACAATTTTCCGACGAGTTGGACACAAAACGACGTCGTTTTGCACGCTGACGTGGAGAGAAAATGCAAAAACAACGTCGTTTTGTGTCTTATGTATAAATAATTAATATAAAAATTAATTTTATTTAAAATATTCTAAAAATTTAAAAAACATAAAATTTTAAATTTTAAAATTTAAAAACATAAAATTTTAAAATTAAAATTTTAAAAATTTAAAAATTAAAATTTTAAAATTTTAAAAACTAAAATTAAAAAAAAAAACTTAAAATTAAAAAAACTTAAAATTAAGAAAACTTAAAATTAAAAAACTTAAAATTTAAAAAAACTTAAAATTAAAAAAACTTAAAATTTAAAAACTTAAAATTAAAAAACTTAAATTTTAAAAAACGTATTTTTTAAAAAATTAAAATTTAAAAATTTAAAATTAAAAAACTTAAAATTAAAAAACTTAAAATTTTAAAAATTTAATATTTAAAAAAATTAATATTAGAAAAATTAAAATTTAAAAAACTTAAATTAAAAAAAACTTAAAATTAACAAAATTAAAATTAAAAAAATTAAAATTAAAAAACTTAAAATTTTAAAAACTTAAAATTTAAAAACCTTTAAATAAAAAAAAAAAAAATTGCCACCTGAGCTGCCCCTTCCCCCCCTTTTAAAAAAATTAAATTTTTTAAAATTTTAAGTTTTTTTTTTAAATTTTAAGTTTTTTAACTTTTAACTTTTTTTAACTTTTTAATTTAATTTTTTTAATTTTTTTTTATTTTAAGTTATTTTACTTTTTAATTTGTTTTTAATTTTAATTTTTTTAAATTTCAAGTTTTTAAATTTTAAGTTTTTTAAAATTTAAGTTTTTAAGTTTTTAAATTTTAATTTTTTTAAATTTTAAGTTTTTAAATTTTTTTTTTTTTTTTAATTTTTTTTAATTTAGTTTTTTTTAATTTTAATTTTTTTTAATTTTAATTTTTTTTTTTTAATTTAAGTTTTTTTTAATTTTTTTTTTTTAATTTTAAGTTTTTTAATTTTAAGTTTTTAAATTTTAAGTTTTTTAAATTTTAAGTTTTTTAAGTTTTATTTTTTTTTAAATTTAAGTTTTTTAATTTTAAGTTTTGTAAATTTTAAATTTTAAGTTTTGAAAATTTTAAGTTTTTTAGTTTTAAGTTTTTTTAATTATAAGTTTTTTTAATTTTGAGTTTTTTTAATATGTTAAATAAAATTAATCTTTAATTTTAATTTAATTAATTTTTATATTAATTATTTACACATCGACACAAAACGACGTCGTTTTGCATTTTCTCGTCACGTCGGCATGCAAAACGATGTCGTTTTGTGCCCAAGTCCGGAAAATTGCCACATCACCCATTTGGCCGGGATTTTTGCCGGAGTGGCGCTGGGGTGCGCGTAAAAATTTCTTGGGTGGGGAAGAGTTTTTTTCCATAAATAGTTCTTTTCTATTTCTATTCCTAGGAGCAATTTCTAAAAAAGAACCCGTTTGATAACCGCACAAAATTTCTACTTCTTGGAATAGAAAAAAAATAGAAATGCGTTTGGTAACGCAACGATTCTTTTTGTATTTATTTGTTTTTTATTTGTTCCTTTTTATTTGTTTTTTTTATTCTTTTTTGTATTTATTTGTATTTATTTGTTTTTTATTCTTTTTTTTGTATTTATTTGTTTTTTATTTATTTGTATTTTTTTTTGTATTTATTTGTTTTTTATTTATTTGTATTTTTTTTTGTATTTATTTGTTTTTTTATTTTCTTGCATTTTTTTATTTGTATTTATTTGTTTTTTTATTTTTTTTTGTAGTTATTTATTTTTTGTATTTATTTTTCTTATTTTTGTTTTTTATTTGTTTTTTTGTATTTATTTGTTTTTTTTTGTTTTTTTATTTTCTTGCGTTTGTTTTTTATTTGTATTTATTTGTTTTTGTATTTTTTTTTTTTGTATTTATTTTTCTTATTTTTGTTATTTATTTATTTTTTTGTATTTATTTGTTTTTTATTTGTTTTGTTTTTTTTTTATTTTCTTGCGTTTGTTTTTTTTTTTTTTTTTGTGTTTATTTGTTTTTTTGTATTTATTTGTATTTATTTGTTTTTTTTTGTATTTATTTGTTTTTTTTTTTTTATTTTTTTATTCTTGCTCACGGTCGGCGGCGGCGGGGCGGCGGTCGGCGGTGGCTCGGGCGGTTGGAGGTGGCCACGGCAAGAGAGAAATAAAACAAAAATAAAAAGAAAATTTACTTATTTCTAGAAATTGTTCTCAAGACAAGAAGAACTTTTTTTGTTTCTCGTTTTTCTATTCCCTAAACTTTTCTATTCCTGGAATAGAAATCAACTTCCGTTATCAAACAAGGTTTCTATTCTTTTTTTGTTAAACAAAGAATAAAATTCTTGGGCTGGGGAAGGTTACCATGCAGCACCTAAGTGTTCCACTTAACTTCGAAATTGGCACTTAAGTGTACCTTTTCGAAGTTATGGCACTTAAGTGTCCCCCTGTGCCAAGTTATGGCACTTGGGCTGTTCTTCTACCCGGAGATAGGGTAACGAGTACCTGATGATCGTGTAGAACCACATATAAAATCTTTCGTCCAAGTTGGTGGACGAGTAGCTCGACCAGAACGTCGTAGTGGCTCATGTGGTATGACAGATGATTCTTCAGTAAGATTTGCTTATGGAGAATTCCTTAACTGTGTCGGTTCTTCTATAGTAGAGTCTTCAATAGAATCACGAATGGGGTTTTCAATAACCACTGGGGACAAAATATCTGCTGGTCTCGGAGGAGAAGCAATAAGAAGTGTTCCCCCAGAAGATAAGTCCTCTTCCATGAAGAAGTGATCATCCCTTGTCTTCTCATCTTCAGATGAAGATTTGAAATGTGAGAATGGAAAAATATCTTCATGAAAAACAACTTCCCTGCGTACAAAAAAATCCCCAGAAGATGGTTCATAAAGCCTGTATCCCTTTTGCAAAGTTGGATATCCCATGAATATGCATTGTCTGGCACGTGGTGCCATCTTATCTCTATGCCCGACTGTAGTCATGTAGCAAAGACTTCCAAAGACTCTGAGATGACTCAGATTTGGTTTCTTTCTATATAAAAGCTCAAAAGGTGCCTTCCCTTTTAGAATTCGTGACGGCATGCGATTGATCAGATATGCTGCCGTGACCACATAATCTCCCAAAAATTCTCGGGAATAGAAGCTTGGAATTTAAGAGCTCGTGCTACTTCTAAGAGATGACGATGTTTTCTCTCAACAATTCCATTTTGTTGGGGTGTATATGTGCATGAACTCTCATGCAAGATTCCGTTTAAAGAAAATAAAGAGGCACATTCAGCATTAAAAAACTCTTTTCCATTGTCAGTTCGTATCCGACGGATTGTTTTTCCAAATTGGGTTTTAGACAAGGAAAGGAAAGTCTTTATGTGAGAAAAGACCTGATTTTTAGATTGCATAAGGAATATCCATGTGGCACGAGAGAAATCATCCACAATTGTGAGAAAGAAACGAGACCCATCATGATTCAAAGTATGATACGGCCCCAAACATCAGCATGGATTAGAGAAAAAATCTCATCTGTTCTAGAAGTGCTATTTGGAAAGGAAGCACGTGTTTGTTTTGCCATAAGACAGATCGGACATTCAGGACAAGGGAATGATGCAAAGTGGCCCAATCTTCTATGACTAAGAGAATTTATTTCATTGGTAGCAGCATTACACAATGACTTATTGAATGCAATAGAAGATAATTTAGAAAGATGCGGAAACTTCATCCAAAAAACTAGCCCTTGATTGACTCTACCCAAGCCCATCAGTTTGCCAGTCGAAAGGGCCTGAAAGAAGCATTTATCAGAATGGAAAAGGATTCGACATGAGTTTTCTTGACAAGCTCGAGCAACTGATATGAGATTGAAGTGAAACTCAGGGACATATAATACATTTCGAAGAGTAATAAGGGAACTAAGATTCACAGTGTCAGTCATTGTGACTTTAGTAATGTGTCCATTCGGTAGCTGTACCGATATGGGGATAGATAATTTGACAATGTCAGAAAGAAAGGTTTGATCACAAACTATGTGGTCACTAGCACCTGAATCAATAATCCATGCATTTTTTGAAATTGAATTCATCAAGCAATAAGAAGTACCTGTGAAACTTCCACCCTTATCAGAAGCTTCCAATTTCTTCAATGCTTCCATCACTTCTTGATATTGTTCATGGGTAACTGTATTTCCCATAGGTTGGCCCGATACCTGAAAAACTGAGGACAATTTCCCTCTCTCTTTTTCTCCTGGTTTTCCATGCAATTTCCAACAGTTCTCAATTGTATGGTGTGGACGCTTACAATAATCACAATACATTTTACCTTTTCCTTTGGGCCCATTATTTTTTGCAAAAGGATATCTGGTCGTGGGCTGAGCTGAGTGGGTCGAAAAATTCCCATATGGCCCATCGGATGTGCGAAATGAATTTTCGCGTGGGCCATTTGGCCCATAAGAGCTTGCGGACCGATTGGATCCAGCAAATAGGTTTTCGCGTGGCCTATTTGGCCCATAGAGGGTCGCTAATTGTGAGCCATTCGATCCAGCTAGATTGACACTCCGCGAGCCGTTGGATCCAGCCGGATCCAAGAATAGATCACCACCGTCCGATCGGAGGAACAGATCACCACCGTCCGTGGTCTTCCTTATAAACCTAGGGTTTTCGCCATTTGCGAACCCTAGATTCGCATCTCCTCTGTTCTTTCCGAACCCTAGATCTGCTTCTCCTCTGTTCTTTTGCGAGGAACGGAAATGGCTCCTCGCGGCGAGGACCATTCCGTTTCCTCCCTGGCCATGGTCCGTCGCTCTTTGTTGGCTCTCCTCTTGTATGTGCTTGTATTGTGCCTGTATTTGATCGAGCCAGTTGAAATCCTCTTCTGCTGCCTCTAATTCGTTCCACAGGGCCGAAAGTCTATTGTAAATTGTCGCAATTGTCATATTCCCCTGTTTCAGATCTGAGATCTGCTGTGTGAGTGAAAATTTTTTAACTTGATCGAGTTTTCCATACATCTCTTGTATGTTTTCCCACATCCTTTTTGAATCCTCCGTCGGGGGAAGTCCGGCCGTGACTTCGGACGCGATGCAGTTTCCTATCCAGGTTCGGACTAGTTGATTGCATCTCCTCCAAAGCCGTGCCATTCGCTCGTCGGAGGGAATCGGTAAGGTTTCGTCGATAAACATCTCTTTACCCTTCATTACCAATGCCCTCCAGAATTCACGCGACCAACTTGAATAGTTGTCGGCACCCTTTAGTTGTTGGGCCGATGATTTTGAGTTCCGGTCCATCTCCGTTTGTCGTATAAAGGGGGTTGCTTAGGGTTCCGGGCGGCCACCGCGCGAGAGGATCCGGTATGGAGGAAAGAAACCAGGCATAGGATTCGGGTAGGGATTCATTCCCTGACCCGAGCCGCTCGACCCATATCCGTGACCCGCATCTTGAAAATCCGAGTAGGGATTCGTTCCCATACCCGGCACAGTCGTTCCGCCCATCCCGGTCGATGGATGGGCTTGCCCCATCGTTGGTCAGTAGGCCCCCATCGGCTCGCATGCTGCTCTAGTAGCCAGGCGATGATGCATTAGGGTTTAGCCCCTGATACCATGGATATGGCATCCATGGATATGGGTAGCCCAAAAGGGCTGCCCTAGATTAGCCTGAGCCTAAATTGCTGCCACTGCACGTGTTGAGCTTGTTGTTGGATCTGACTTTGCTGCTGTTCGGATGTAGGAACCATGACTGATGAATCTTGGTCATCCAAGTTTGGCGGTACCTCTCTCGTAGTTTGATCGACTGAAGGTGAGGTAGAATCTTGCGGTTTCGTCATGAGGTAAAGAAAATTGATTCCTATGGTAACTCTTTTGCAGATAAAGCTTCTTCTAGGTAATCAACAGTTTGATTCCTTCGGCAATGCTTTTTTGGGAATTGGAGTTCCTTGAGGTAATCGAAGCGGAAGCAAGAAATTAGTTCAGAACCGTGGATGGCTCTGATACCATGTCACGAAAGGGAATAGAGAGGAACTCGTGAAGAAAGATGTCAAGGAAAAATTGTATTCCTTTCATTGAATTGTAATCTCTGTACAAGATGTATTTAATTACATAGAAGAATCAATAAAAGGAAATAGAAATATTCTCCTATCTTTACAGTCCTAAAATAAGAGACTTTGTATCAATTTACAATTGATATATTCTAAGTAAATCATAAGTGAATCATATCTTCCAACACTTGGCGAATGGCCAAAGGCAATAGCCGGTGAGGTTGACCTCGCCAGATTTGGCGACCTAGCACCAGGTTGGTGAGGCTTGATGTCGCTGAATCACGGCCTGGGCGGTGCCGGCGAGGCTCCTCTTTGCCGAATCTAGGCGGCGCTGGCGAGGTTGAGCCTCGTGGCCCAGCGCCCTGCCGCCCTCGCGGCCACTGGCGAGCTGGTCGCTAAGGTTCGGCGGTCGGTTGGAGGAGAGGAAGGAAAAAAGAAAAAGAAAAAGAAAAAGAAAAAGAAAAAGAATTCAAAAATATTAAAATATTATTAAAAGTTGTTAACGTCAGCACCGATCAGGCTATGTTAGCTGGCCGGCGTCCAGTTAGCAAAATCCAGCCAAAATTGGCCAGAAAGGACTGAATCAGCACTAAGTAAAAATGTTTAGGACTAAATTGGCACCAAAAAAAGGTTTAGAACTAAATTTGCACAAATACAAAAGATTTAGGACTTTTTTAACACTTTTCCCAGCGATATATGATGGCTGACCCATTTATATATCCTCAATAAAGTGTCTTTAATTCCACAAAAGTTATATCTCTTACATCATATAGAAGTTGTCAATAAAATTATCATCATTGGAGGGAAATGGCTCCTTTCTCTCTCTCTTTGATGTAGCCCATATTCAAAACCAACTTGTTCAACCAAGAAGATTAGCGTGCATTCAATATCAACGACACTCTATTTTGTCATAAAGATTTTGTCATTTCTCAAACATTAAAACTTGCATCAAGGCACTTTGGGGCGAGCAAAAGCATTAGTAAATATTGTTTCAATTTTAATAGCTTCTAGTTTCTACGTACATTAATGACTATTAGTTTCTATGTTTGAGTCTAGCCTCTTACTCTTCTTTTGTTTTGATATAAAAGGTCAGTGAGTCTCTATAAATTATAGACCGAATTTGATTAATTAAATTTGCTTAGTGTAACTCTCTTGAACCTTAAAGAGTTCAAATCCCTTGAAAACCTAGAAGAGTTTCCACTCTGTCCTTAAAGAGTTGGGGCTTTTAAAGCCTGCATCTTTGAAGAGTTGCAGCCATCAATCTCGAAGAATTGATGCTATTTCTACTTTCTCAAGGGCCTAGAAAAGCAACCATTGAAGTTCCTGTACTTTTTTTCATTTTATCCACCACTGTTTAGCCCACTTTCATAAAATATCGACAGGCCTATAGTGCTTAGTCCAAGAAATTGAAAACACAAAATTTGTGATTATTCGAGTCTCCATTCTTTTGCTTTGGAATCGGCTCATTTTGATTTGAATCGACAAATTTATGCTCATTTTCCTAAACTAGCATGGAAAAAAAAATTATTCGATTTTATGACTAAGTTTCCATACGTGTAAGTCACTCTCCCGATTCTATCGTCTAAGTAGCCGATTCTCTCTCTCTCTCTCTCTCTCTCTCATGCGACTTTGTTCCCTAATATCTCTCTACATAGGTACTTATGAGTATGATGCTATGAGATTGGTTGGAGTCTAGCGAGTTAGAATGATCTTTGATTATTGAGAGTATAGCACCACAACACAAACCCTTAACCTACGTTCTTGATACCGTGTGATTCTTAAACTATTTGAAAACATGTCAATAATCTACTTATAGGACGTTTCTTAAAGCTTTGGAAGTTACGTATTTGATTTGAGTGTTTTTGGTTTTGGTCGGAAAGGGCTATCTATAAATATATATATATATATATATATATATATATATAGTCAAATCAAACTTCAATCTTGACTACAATATAAATATGCAAGTCTCTATTCACGAGCTATTTGTATTCATACACAGGCCTCGTCGATGGCTGGAAGAGGGAAAAAGGAAAAATGAAAAGAGAAGAGAGAAAAGAAAAGGAAAAATAGAAAAAAACAAATCTGAAAATCAAAAGAATTACAAAAATTGCTTTTACAAAAAAGAGGGGATTAAAGTGTTTTTTTAGCTGAGGGAATTCCCCTCGTATTTCCTTTTCATTTCTAGATCTTTCTCCTCTGTAGTTCTATCATATATAGTAGCCTGTAGTTCTTCATTGTGCTTTTAATTCTAAATGTGAGTAATTTCTTTGTTTTTACGTTGCGATCTATTCTCTAGCTAAGTGTCCATACGCTATTGAATCTCCACAAGGCAAAAGGGTTTTGAGCAGTTTTTGAAGTGCTAGTTGGCTGGTATAATACCACTGAATCGAATCTGAAATTTCAAGCAGGTGTCGCCTTATTGAAAGGGTATGAATAGCTTAAAAAAATGCTAAATAGGATAGCTACAAAACTGCAGCAAGAAAGAAATTCATTGAATTTGGGAAACGGATTGCCCTAATTAAGGGAACAGTATGATAGGACAACTCCCCACTTGTCCATTGCCGATAGCGAGGAATGCAAATGGTATCATATGGCATGGCTCTCATACATCGACTTTGCTGGCCATGGAGTATGCGATATGTACAGTGTCAACCCATATATGCCCTAAGAAGCACGAGCATCATGCGCGCGCGAGTGAGAGCCAATGTCAATTGTCGAATTTGCTAAAACCCAAATGTTCAATCATGAAGAACTCAAGGCCATGGAGCATGCATATATATATAGTGGCATCATATGCCCTAAGAAGTACTAGCAATGCGAGTGCACGCACGCGGGAGTGAGACAATTGGCACAACGAATTTCATGTTCATTTGAAAATATAATGAGCAATTCATACATGACGCAAATCATATCAGGGAATATCGAATGAGATTCTCCTTGCACATTCTGCCGTCATCTTTAGTCGGTAAATGATCATCTTCAACCTAATAAGTAAGTCTTTGATCGACTGCTGAAAACATTCCCCTAAAGTGCATGAAATAGCCACTTGCAACGAAAATGATTGAAGAAAACTTAGGGACACGAAAAGAAGCCCGTGTATGGACAAAATGCCCAACTCCCTCGCACTTGTCTCTTTTCTTTCACCTCCTTTTGCTTTGTTGTCGGCAAACTTAGTCAAGGGATGTCACAATTGGCGGCGGTAAAAGCAACATAAGACTAGGGGTGAGCGTGGTTCCCGGGTAGAACCGGGAACCGGGGAACCGAATCGGAGGTTCCGGTTCGGTTCCCGGTTCTTAAGGGACCGGTTCCGGTTCCTGGTTCCCTTTTCTGGAACCGGCGGTTCCGGTTCCTATTGGATCCGGAACCGGAACCGGTCCAATTAGGGCTCAAAAAAAGCCCCGACACTTTCGCCTCGCGTCTTCACTCTTCGATACCCGTGTTCTCTCTTCGCCCTCTGCCGTGTCCGCTCGACGCCACCCGAGATTCCATCGGCGCATCCCCTTGCTTCGCACTTCTGCTGGCCGCGGCGTCTTCGAGTGACCCTTGCTCGCTCGCGCCGACACCAAGCCCTCGCAACATAGATACCAAGCTCCGCCGCGCCTCGCCTGCAGCCCGCACCAACCCGCGACGACCCTCCCCCCGCTCCACCCACCGCTGCTGTCCGACGCCGTTGCTCACCCCCGCCGCCGTGATCCGGCGACGCCACTGCTCGCCTTCGCCGTGCCCCGAAGCCCACACGCTTGAGCTTCGCAAGCTCACACGCTTCTCCAATCGCGGTTGCTCGTCGAAGCGTCACGGTTCTCTTGGTGCGGCTTCCGCTCTCGGCTTTCGTTCTCGGCATCGTGCGGCTCGGCGATCGGCGATTCTCTCCAGTGAAGATTTACTCTCTCTTTTTTTTTTTTTTTTTTTTCGGTTTTGCGTCTCGCGAAGTCAAAGCAAATCGAGGTTGACGCTGCCAATGTTTGTGCCGCCTCGCCTTCGTGTGTTTCGATGAACGATCGTCTCGAGTGGTTTTGGTGAATTACATGGTCCAGTTAGAGTTTCGAGGCAAAAGCGTCAATGAAGTTGTTCAGAGAGAATATAGAACTTTCTTAGTTTTGGAAGATGCTCTGATATCGGTGTTCTGTCCTAAATTAAAGTTGATTTCCTCATGTTCATCTATGTTCTTATTCAAGTATCTCGAAATGTGGTTTACACTGACCGACCGACCGAAGAGTGCTAGCATGTCCCGGTCGAGTATGAGTTCCTTTTTCACTCTCTAAGATATTTGCCTCAATTGCTAATGGTGATATAACTTGCAGTGTTTTAGCAACCCCGGTAAAGAACAAGGCATTTCCATATCCTTTTATGGGTTAAATAACGAGTCCATTATAGATATTATACTTCTTTTATCACAGGTTTTGAAGCATTAATGAACATACAGAATCTATTGAATAGTGGAACTCACGATCAATCACAAAGAAAGTTTGCTCATTGATGCTAGCAACCGATTTTTCGAGTCATCCTCTCTATTCATCCGCATGTTATCAAGGATGAAGACGATTTTCAGTCCAAGGTAGTGAATGCACTGCGAAATGCATTGCATGTTTCATCACCTAATTTTATGTGTTTCTTGTGAAGCCAATGAGATTGTGGCGATTGATTACTACCTGGTTTTTATAGTACTCATCTGTGTCATCTCATATGTTTACATGTGAGGTAAGGATGAAAGAAGTCTTCTCTTATATGACTCAAGAGACGTACACCATTCTCGGGTAGAAAATGTCCACTCATGACTTGCGGCTCCTTGCATGAACCCACGTAAATTTTTCTTGATGCGGCCAGAATCAATGGAACATTTTGGTTTCTGTTTTGGTTTTGCAACATGGACTCAAACTGCAGGATGTCTTCTAGAATTGGAGGATGTCTTCTCACTTGAACGTGAGGGAGAATTTGATAAATTTGCTCCCTTCCGGCAAAACCTAAGGAATAAAATGCTTGGACGTTTTTATCGCATATCTTCCCTTATCGAATTCTTGCGGACACTCGGTTCCATGCGTAAATGGTTGAATCTCTGTATAGCTCTTTGCTATAGCAGCTTATATGTTTTCCATCGAAGGTCGGTTGTTGGTTTCCTAGTTTAGTTGGTGGACCAGGCATTCGGACCGAATCGATGTGTGACACTTATGGTACAGAGTGACCATTGATACCTTCTCTTTTCTGCTTCCCGGTGTTTATATATAAACAGCCATGATTGCTCTACGCCTCTCATCTAATTTTTTTTTTTGGCACAATGTAGGGGCGCAACTCGGAAGCATATCAATGCTACTCTTGGGAGTGGAAACCCGAGGGAGGCAAGTGAGACTTCCTCCCGGAGAAGATCTCGAATGAGTGGCTTGTCATGTAAACAGTATGTTTCTTTTCTAACCTAATTTTGCTCTCTCTTCACATGCGCATGTGCCTACGTCCATGTGGGAGCACGCGTACTTTGCATTTGCACTAAGATTATTACATTCATGCAGTTAAACTTACTCCAGCAATTAATTTTTTTCTAAGTATCTGAGCTAAATGAGCTGGTTGTGTGTTTCAATTTCAGCCGTGGATTTCTTCAACCAGTGAATCTCGCTCTATGGTACCCTGACAGAGTTTTGTACTCCTGAAAATTGTCCTACTATGACTGCAGACCCAAGTAAGTTACTGGAAATGGCCCTTTCTTGCTTTATCTACATTTGTTGAGCTGTAAAAGACATAACAGAGCACTTTCTGTTTGATTGTTTTGCTGTATGTATCATATAGTAGAGAGCACACGTAGATAGCACACTTGGAGTATCATGTACATTCTGGAGATTCGAGATCGTTGTAATTGTTTTATCTTTGCTAATGCAAAAGTAGAACGTCTCGTGTACTATCTTTGCTAGAGCAAAAGTTGATTTTTTTTGTGCATGGGATAGAAAAAGAACGAGATGTGCAAGTGAGCTGATTTCAAATGATAATATCAACGATAGAGCAAGTAGGAGTAAACGGATTATCATGGATTATTGGACCAATCAAGAAAACCAGTCTAAGAGACCTCTCCTGAAAGTCATTGACAAGTTTGTTTATTATTGCTGCATTCATTTCCATTTTTTTAACTAAAAATGAAAAAAAAAAAAAAAAAAAGGAACCCGTTGGAACTGGAACCGACCCGGAACTGTGATGTGGTAGGTTCCGTGTTCTTGGTTCTGACGGGTAGGTTCCAGGTTCCAAAAAATGAGGAACCTGTACCCGAGGGTAGGTTCCAGGTTCCAAGCGGAACCTGTAAGGAACCGGGAACCGCTCACCCCTACATAAGACTACACAGTGATGAGATCAGGTGTTTCTGCTTCAACGGATAGCAAAGCGGTGTGTACTTTTTCCAGCCAACCATCCAACCGATCTCGCTAGGATTTAACTTGCAGAATGCCCAGAACTCTTGGTTGGACCCAGGAAAGATGCATTGTTCCCTCTACTTGGACTTTGAGATTAACCAGAATTGAAGAGAAATAGTGAAGAACAGAATATCTTCGCTGCCCATGTGTCTCGTGGGATCAGACCAAGGAGAAAAAGAGTAGTTCTTTTATGCTCTCTTAATTAGGTATAAAGCTTCCACCCATCCATATGACTATCAATTATTCATTTTTTAAACATCTAAACCACCGATCTATCCAGATGGAGTTCATTCTGTCTTCAAGCTTCGTGTATACAGTGGACCATAAGGCTAAGTCAAACTATAGCCAAATGAACTCAAAATTATAGAAGAATCATATACACACAACCAGAATAATGATGACGTCCAATCTACTCATCCAATGTCATAGAACACAGCACGACACAACCACCAAGGGAAATACAAAAGAATCAGGAAGACTTACGAAAGGCTCTTCATGAGAAGGTGCTCAACATCAGCTACACAAAGACTTTGGGCGTTCAGCAATAACGCTGGTGGAATTGTCTTATCTTCGATGCACAGCTGCAGGATAAGATTGTATATTTTATATGTGGAGGAATACATAGTTATAATGAAAAATGTGAAATAATAAGTATGACAGAAATGGAGATAAGAAAAGAATAGAAAGCGAGACCTGAATATGATTTCCATTAGGTAGAGAATGTTTATTTTCTCCAATAGTTTCTTGTCATTTTCGACCAAACCAGGTTGTGCATTGAGAGCAGCCTTGTGTACATGACATAGTTCTCAATAGTGTTGCAAATCACCAGCATTAAATGCCTTGAGAATATAGTACATCCACTCAACCTTTGTTCCCAAGAGGCTCTTTATCTGTCAAATTTGTTAAAACAAATCAAGATATTAACACGATGATTAACAAAAAAAATGAAACAAATAAGGGCAACTTGGAAAGGACCATGTAACCAAAAAGCAAGTTATGCTTGAAGTTGCTTTGTAGAAAATGTCATCAACATAACATTAATAGCTACACAATGAACATGTGTTACAAATGTGCCTCAAGCGAATCATGAAAAAGTGTTAATGAGACCTACCACTAAGAATTTGATGCAAAAAATACAATAGATAGAAAACCTTGATTGCATTTGACAGTCATGATAAAATTTATCTTATTCTTTGTTTGATGCGTGCTCAAAATAGGATAAAGTCATATAATTCGTAAAGGTGTCAACGATTCGGTTCGGTTCGGTTTTTTTGAAAAACCGAACTGAACCGAACCGTTAGAAAAAACTTCCGAACCGAATTGAATGAGACCTGAACCGAATATGAACCGAACTGAAATTTTGGTTCAGTTCAGTTTGATTTTTCGGTTTTTGGTTTTTAGCTTTTGGTTTTTCGATTTTTTTTTTCATTTTTTTTCTGTTCAACTCAAAATAATCTAAATTCAATATGTTACTGCACTTCAAGCTTAGAGGATTTTGCAATTTAGATCATATACTTCACTCAGAAAGACGATCAACAACATAGATTCCCTCAACTTGAAGGTGATTCCTAAAGGCTGTTATGATATTCCTGCCAAAATAATGGAAAGAAGGGGAGAAAAGGGAACGTTAGTTGAAGTAGTTTAGTTATCTCGCTATCTAATTCTAATGTAATGTCAACACAAGCAAACATCCTACAATGTGGATTTCAACACCAATGAAGACCCCAGAGTAACGAGAATGTAAAAGCAGGACTAGATTCTACATGAAGGAATTGCATATATACTTTCCAGGAAATTGAAAACACAAAATTTGTGATTCTTCGAGTCTCCATTCTTTTGCTTTGGAATCGGATCATTCTGATCTGAATCAACAAATTTATGCTCATTTTCCTAAACTAGCATGGAAAAAAAAATTATTCGATTTTATAACTAAGTTTCCATACGTATAAGTCACTCTCCCGATTCTATTGTCTAAGTAGCCGATTCTCTCTCTCTCTCTCTCTCTCTGTCTCTCTCTCTCACATGCGACTTTGTTCCCTAATATCTCTCTACATAGGTACTTATGAGTATGATGCTATGAGATTGGTCGGAGTCTAGCAAGTTAGAATGATCTTTGATTATTGAGAGTATAGCACCACAACACAAAGCCTTAATCTATGTTCCTGATACCGTGTGATTCTTAAACTATTCGAAAACATGTCAATAATCTACTTATAGGATGTTTCTTAAAGCTTTGAAAGTTATGTATTTGATTTGAGTGTTTTTGGTTTTGGTCGGAAAGGGCTATCTATAAATATATATATATATATATATATATATATATATATATATAGTCAAATCAAACTTCAATCTTGACTACAATATAAATATGCAAGTCTCTATTCACGAGCTATTTGTATTCATACACAGGCCTCATCGATGGCTGAAGGAGGAAAAAAGGGAAAAATGAAAAGAGAAGAGAGAAAAGAAAAGGAAAAATAGAAAAAACATCAGAAAATCAAAAGAATTACAAAAATTGCTTTTACAAAAAAGAGGGGATTAAAGTGTTTTTTTAGCTGAGGGAATTCCCCTCGTATTTCCTTTTCTTTTCTAGATCTTTCTCCTCTGTAGTTCTATCATATATAGTAGCCTGTAGTTCTTCATTGTGCTTTTAATTCTAAATGTGAGTAATTTCTTTGTTTTTACGTTGCGGTCTATTCTCTAGCTAAGTGTCCATACGCTATTGAATCTCCACAAGGCAAAAGGGTTTTGAGCAGTTTTTGAAGTGCTAGTTGGCTGGTATAATACCACTGAATCGAATATGAAATTTCAAGCAGGTGTCGCCTTATTGAAAGGGTATGAATAGCTTAAAAAAATGCTAAATAGGATAGCTACAAAACTGCAGCAAGAAAGAAATTCATTGAATTTGGGACACCAATTGCCCTAATTAAGGGAACAGTATGATAGGACAACTCCCCACTTGTCCATTGCCGATAGCGAGGAATGCAAATGGTATCATATGGCATGGCTCTCATACATCGACTTTGCTGGCCATGGAGTATGCAGATATGTACAGTGTCAACCCATATATGCCCTAAGAAGCACGAGCATCATGCGCGCGCGCGAGAGTGAGAGCCAATGTCAATTCGTCGAATTTGCTAAAACCCAAATGTTCAATCATGAAGAACTCAAGGCCATGGAGCATGCGGATATATATAGTGGCATCATATGCCCTAAGAAGTACCAGCAATGCGAGTGCACGCACGCGGGAGTGAGACAATTGGCACAACGAATTTCATGTTCATTTGAAAATATAATGAGCAATTCATACATGACGCAAATCATATCAGGAATATCGAATGAGATTCTCCTTGCACATTCTGCTGTCTGTCTTTAGTCAGTAAATGATCATCTTCAACCTAATAAGTAAGTCTCTGATCGACTGCTGAAAACATTCCCCTAAAGTGCATGAAATAGCCACTTGCAACGAAAAATGATTGAAGAAAACTTAGGGACACAGAAAGAAGCCCAGGTATGGACAAAATGCCCAACTGCCTCGCACTTGTCTCTTTTCTTTCACCTCCTTTTGCTTTGTTGTCGGCAAACTTAGTCAAGGGATGTCACAATTGGCGGCGATAAAAGCAACATAAGACTACACAGTGATGAGATCAGGTGTTTCTGCTTCAACGGATAGCAAAGCGGTGTGTACTTTTTCCAGCCAACCATCCAACCGATCTCGCTAGGATTTAACTTGCAGAATGCCCAGAACTCTTGGTTGGACCCAGGAAAGATGCATTGTTCCCTCTACTTGGACTTTGAGATTAACCAGAATTGAAGAGAAATAGTGAAGAACAGAATATCTTCGCTGCCCATGTGTCTGTGGGATCAGACCAAGGAGAAAAAGAGTAGTTCTTTTATGCTCTCTTAATTAGGTATAAAGCTTCCACCCATCCATATGACTATCAATTATTCATTTTTTGAAACATCTAAACCACCAATCTATCCAGATGGAGTTCATTCTGTCTTCAAGCTTCGTGTATACAGCTGCACCATAAGGCTAAGTCAAACTATAGCCAAATGAACTCAAAATTATAGAAGAATCATATACACACAACCAGAATAATGATGACGTCCAATCTACTCATCCAATGTCATAGAACACAGCACGACACAACCACCAAGGGAAATACAAAAGAATCAGGAAGACTTACAGAAAGGCTCTTCATGAGAAGGTGCTCAACATCAGCTACACAAAGACTTTGGGCGTTCAGCAATAACGCTGGGTGGAATTGTCTTATCTTCTGATGCACAGCTGCAGGATAAGATTGTATATTTTATATGTGGAGGAATACATAGTTATAATGAAAAATGTGAAATAATAAGTATGACAGAAATGGAGATAAGAAAAGAATAGAAAGAGAGACCTGAATATGATTTCCATTAGGCAGAGAATGTCTATTTTCTCCAATAGTTTTTTGTCATTTTCGACCAAACCAGGTTGTGCATTGAGAGCAGCCTTGTGTACATGACATAGTTCTCAATAGTGTTGCAAATCACCAGCATTAAATGCCTTGAGAATATAGTACATCCACTCAACCTTTGTTCCCAAGAGGCTCTTTATCTGTCAAATTTGTTAAAACAAATCAAGATATTAACACGATGATTAACAAAAAAATGAAACAAATAAGGGCAACTTGGAAAGGACCATGTAACCAAAAAGCAAGTTATGCTTGAACTTGCTTTGTAGAAAATGTCATCAACATAACATTAATAGCTACACAATGAACATGTGTTACAAATGTGCCTCAAGCGAATCATGGAAAAGCGTTAATGAGACCTACCACTAAGAATTTGATGCAAAAAATACAATAGATAGAAAACCTTGATTGCATTTGACAGTCATGATAAAATTTATCTTATTCTTTGTTTGATGCGTGCTCAAAATAGGATAAAGTCATATAATTGGTAAAGGTGTCAACGATTCGGTTCGGTTCGATTTTTTTGAAAAACCGAACCGAACCGAACCGTTAGAAAAAACTTCCGAACCGAATTGAATGAGACTTGAACCGAATACGAACCGAACCGAAATTTCGGTTCGGTTCGGTTCGGTTTTTCGGCTTTTGGTTTTTAGCTTTTGGTTTTTGGTTTTTGGTTTTTGGTTTTTTTTTTTTCTCTGTTCAACTCAAAATAATCTAAATTCAATATGTTACTGCACTTCAAGCTTAGAGGATTTTGCAATTTAGATCATATACTTCACTCAGAAAGACGATCAACGACATAGATTCCCTCAACTTGAAGGTGATTCCTAAAGGCTGTTCTGATATTCCTGCCAAAATAATGGAAAGAAGGGGAGAAAAGGGAACGTTAGTTGAAGTAGTTCAGTTATCTCGCTATCTAATTCTAATGTAATGTCAACACAAGCAAACATCCTACAATGTGGATTTCGACACCAATGAAGACCCCAGAGTAACGAGAATGTAAAAGCAGGACTAGATTCTACATGAAGGAATTGCATATATACTTGTCTTTCAAATCAAATATGTCCAACTCTTGTTGCTTCAACAATAATCAATCCACATCAAGCCTGAAATAGCATTATGAATTGTCTCTGAAAAACCACACATGACATGAAGAATTAAAGGTATGATCCTCACTGTGTCAATGGGATCTCTGGGCATAGGAAGGACAACACCAGTGTGGTAATAATCTATTCCAAGACCACCTCCAATATTCAAATAATTAACCTCAAATCCTTGCTCACGAATCAGGTTGATATAATTTACCGTGAGAACTGCAGCATCTCTGAATATGTCAACCTGAGAAGTACGAGAAAAAGGACTTTCTCAATATCACAAGCGTGCCAATTGCTGGGTAAATTAGAATTGACAGATAGATGGGCAAAACACATGAAGTGCAGAGAGATTCATATGATCCTCATACTCAGTTAGGTACAACCAGTCAAAGGTAAACCAATAGTTAGACAATAACAGCTTTGACTGCTGTAATCTTTAATGTGATTCAAAACAAGATTAAGACCATACCTTGGTAATTGTGGAACCAAGATGGCAGTGGGCACCCACAAGCTTCAGCTCGTTTGGATGTTATTTTACAGCATCAAGAAACCACTACAGCTTCTCATTCCTAATTCCAAACTTAGAGTTCTTGTTTCCCGTGGCAACATATGGATGGACCTGAATTAAAAAAAAAAAAAAACCCACAGAATTAATCTGAGACTTTTTCAGGAGAAGGAAGGAACCAGTGACACACCAGCCATAATTCATATGAAATGCACACAACAAATACTGTAAAAAAATGAGCTTGACAGAGAATAGTATGTAAGGTATGAAATGTAAAGGTCTTATGGGTGGAAGAACCAAAACTACCTGAGGATCCTCGTCTGGATTAATACGAAGTAGGACATTAACCTTCTTGCTTGCTATTCTTGCAGCTGTAACTATGTTCTCCAAGTCAAATTCACTGTCAACATTGACAAAGACACCTTCTTGTGCTGCTAGAACCAAATCTTCCAAGAGTTTCGCGTTTCCATTAAAAATGCATCTATTATCATTTCCAAAAAACAAATATATAAATTCACTTTGTCATCCAAAAATTGCAAACAATTTCATACCTTTAAAGAACAATTAGATTACATGTAAAGCATGAGAAGAAGCAACCACATTCCTCTTGGGCATTTTCTCAAAAACCTTACAAGCTGAAACCAAATCAGCATTACCCTTTGCAAACATGTCAATCAATGCACACCCAACACACACATCAGAATCAAGATAGCCGCTATTGATAATAAACCCGAAAACCGTATCACCAATCGATGCATTCTCTGGGACCGAGCAAGCCCGAGCAACCACCACGAAACAATAATCATTAGGGAAAAACCCATCCTCGAGCATATGAACGGACGTATCCACCGCTTCAAACTCCATGTGATCATGGAACTTCAAGAAACCAATCCCTCTTATCGCCCATGTCCCCAAAAACCCTCTCCGCCTCAGCCCGAGAGGAGGAAGCGTAGGCACGCAAGCACGGGATTAAATTAAATGGCGGCGAGCAATGAAGACGGGATTAGAGACTTGCCTGCGCAGGACATTCTCATGGCTTGATCGGATTTAGTCTTCTCCCGCTCGGATGCGACAGATAATCGAACGTTTTCTTATGTGTAGATCCCATTAGATTCCGTTTCGACGCGTGCGTCAGGCGGTACTCTAGCCATGCAATGCCGGACAAGGCTGCTCCACGCAAGGATTTCGTCGTGTCATGCTGCTGCATCTTGGGATTATGTGAAGAAGTCGATGCTGGCTGAATTCTCGCGACGATGAGAGCATTATCACACGGTATGGACGACGCGTTAAGGCGAACGAAGCGAAGACACGCCATCCTCGGAGCGTTCATTTTGGTTTTGTTGACAAAGGCGAAGTCGCCGACGCGGCGAAGACCCGCCGTCATCCGAGTATGCATTTGAGGGGCGAACGCGAAGGCACCAAAAACCGACACGCGACTTCAGGAGGAGTGCACTGGGCCATATTTGCCCCTGATGAAACCATAGAAGACACAAAAACATGGAATTGTAATGTCAAAACGCGTTTAATTTTTTTAGAAAAATCTTCATGTCGCCACACGTCACCTCAAATCTTTGCAAAGTTTTTATAAGATATTGGAACGTTCTTTTATTTCGGTGAAAAAGAAATTTAACTATGACTTGGTGAATATCAAACTAAACAGCCTCTTGGTTTTGCATAATTCACACAGGCATCCATGTATATGTATTAATCGATCAGCTTTCTTTCTTTCTCTCTTTTTCCTTTTTTTTTCCCTTCCAAGTCTAGCAAAAGAGCTACTGGCCAACCCTTGCCAACCATTAAGCCCTCAATCATCGCGGCCCTCACCCAGTCGCCAACAAGGGTCGCCCAACCCCTGCCTTTTGGCTGGCAAGGGTTGGTTAGTGATCCTTGTTGGACTTGATAGGAAAAAAAAAAAAAAATAAATAAACAAAGAGCAAAAATAATAAAAAAATTAGTCACATTGACCCCAACCGTTCTATGTAGCATTACTGACGTCCACATCAGTGATTTTCGATTAAAATTAGCTGGGTAAACTCAATTGGCAACACATGAAAATGTTCATGACTCAATTGACACAATTAAAAGGATTAGAATTAAATTGATCAAAATGCAATAGGTTTGTGACATTTTAGATAATTTTTCCTCATAATGTGACTGTACTTTGTAAAATTGATTTGAAACAAGAACTTGAAATCAATATTTGTGTATTTCGGTACAAAAAGATAATAGTAGTATCCATGCCCATAAATTCATGCAACCAGCCCGCGACATGGCCGTCCCACCAGCTCGACCATGTGTGTTGATAGCCTGCTCGTGCCTGGCCATACCACCGGCGTGGCTTGCATCGTACTATACCAAAACTTAACAATATCCCAAATTTCCTCCTCTTAGTGCTTTGGGCATAATTTCCTTCAAAGGACTTCCAAATTGCAGGGAAACTTGATTCATCGAAGCTAGACATGTCGGGCTTTCAACCATGCATCATACGACCATATTAGAGCATCTCGAGACACCGGCAATTTGGTGTCGACGATAACGGGATCAGTCGCTTTGGGGCGTTTTGAGGTCGAGATCTTCCTCAATGAAGAAGTTGCCCGAGCTGCAGAGGCGAGCCATAGCCAATTGCCTTTCCTCCACCGCTGCCTTCGAAGCTTCCGGAGATCTTCGGGTTGCGCTTGAATTTCGGTTCTTTCTTGGTTTTTTTTATTGGTCTTGCCAACCTGGTTAGAAAACATGCCCAGTCTTGATTTTGGTCGTAGAGAATGGTGTTTGGAATCCTATAGAAACAATGGAAAGTCAAAGAAGAGAATGTTCTTCAAATCATAACTAATACGATTGTTTTTCAAAGTATATATGGGTGGAGACATTTATTCAAAGTACAAGAGAACCAAGGCCAAAAAGGGCATCATCTCAAACGAGCTTTGATATTTACCACTGGAAATAAAGATGTACAGCCTGCTTTCAAATCATAGGCAAAGAGTGTTGGTACTGGGATGCATTGGATAATGTGCAATGTGCGATGTACTCCTCAGATTTTTCATTTTACTTATTTATTCATTTATATATGTTTTATTGATGTTCACCTTCTAATCACACCGGATAATATCTACCCATTGATTTTATATGTACATAGGCGTCATCCAATTCTAAAATGAAGGATTTCCACTAAATTAAATAGGGATACAACGCCATACCTATTACAAACAATCTAAGAGTATAGCAGGAAAAAAAAAAAAAAAAAAAAACGGAAGTATAATGATGGAAAAATTAACGTATTCTCTTATTTTTAAAGCATCTAAAAAGAGACGATCACTTTTGGAAAAACGAGTCAGCATGAAATCACGGGACGACTCATAGAGCACATTCATTCGATGCGATTACTTAATCAATAAGTTAAAACCACCCACCTCCACCAAAAAGTCTCATCTTAGATTTTGGACCCCTACAATTACATTATTAAACAAATCTTTCAATTCAAGCTCAAGACTAAGAAATTATCATCAGACAAATCAAAGGGAAACGATAAAAACATCATTGTCAAGTATATGGTATCGTTAGAGCATTGTTCTCAAATAAATTTGTCCTCCCAAAAATCCCTCAACTAGAACCCCCCCAAAAAAAAAGATCATCCCCTAATCTTTTTGTTTTTGTTTGACATACAAACAACTGCTTTATCGAAAGAAGACAAAAATCCATCGAGAAGAACCAGACTAAGCAATCCCGACCGTCCATAACGCGTTTAAGGCCTCCCGCGTTGGCCCGATTGGATGCGAGACTTTGCATGTGCCAACTTCCCCTATAAATAGGCCCCTCCCTCTCGAACGGTCTCACAACGCATACCATAAATCAGCTATAGTCCTTTCCCTGATCCTTCGTCAATTCTAGTATTCCTGAAAAAAAACAACCACCAACCATGGCCGAAGGACACCACCATCACCACCACCACCACCACCACCGCAGCCACCACAAGAAGGATGATGCCTTCATGGAGCCCGGGGTCATCTTCACGGAGCCTACGGTCGATTACAGGAAGGAGGAGAAGCACCACAAGCACCTCCAGCAGCTTGGTGAGCTTGGCGCCGTCGCTGCCGGTGCTTATGCCTTGGTAATAATTATCATCTTCTTCTCAATTCTTGAAAAAAATTTCCCATTTTATAATTTAGATAAACTTTGCGTCTTCACCTTATTGACCTAAAGCATCAGGTTAATCACGAGCAATGGATGCAAAAGATCTCGATTAAACTCACATCTTTCAACTAGACATGTTAATGGCATGCCATGCGAGAATGGATCATCCTTATAAATGAACAATAGTTTGAATTTAATTGATTTCCTTCACCCATCAGCTAGAGGAATAAGATTTCCCTACAATTGGCTTAAACAAAAAACATAGTTGTAATCCATAGCACTATTTACATGATCAGATACTTCTTTTCAAAGTGAATAAATTATTTTTTTTTTCTCGAACTTATCCCATGCTCAGAGCTTGTATAAAACAAAGTATACATAATAGAGAACTTTTTTTTTTTTTGCTCCTTTCCTCTTTACCTTAACTCATTTTGTTTCGTGCACGCAATTCCTGATTAATGATGTGCAAAATGCAGCATGAGAAGCATAAGGCCAAGAAGGACCCGGAGCACGCTCACCGGCACAAGATAGAGGAGGAAATAGCTGCCGCCGCTGCCGTCGGGGCTGTCGGGTTCGCCTTCCACGAGCACCACGAGAGGAAGGAGGCCAAGAAAAAAAATAAAGAGTCTCATCATGGCAAGAAGCACCACCATCACTTCTAAACCATGGAGGATCTCCGTCTCTTTTTGCTGCTACCTGTCTTGTTTATGTAATTTTATTTCCTTAGAGACTGCCTTCAATAGTCGCTGTACATTTGCGGAGGGTGTGTTCGGGCTTTGTCTTGTACAGGTTGTATCTTGGGTGTTCTGATGATCTGATTTCTTGCGTTTACATTTCCACATATTGTTTTGGGTACAATGATTATATTGAATATTATTTTCCAAAACCAGTTAGCACACAGTCTTCGCATAGGATGGATCCACACCCGGTTAGTCAATGTCAATTAACTCAAACGCGATGGCGTCAAATTCAAAAAAATCACTTGATCGCAATGTTATATATAATTATAATTCAAAAAGTACGTAAAAAAGCTGTACATGACATAAAAGTATATAAGAGTTTCTTAGAATTGATGTTTTGAGTCCTCCCATGAGGACACGTACAAATTAGCAAATTTATCTAATAATAGTCCATTGCGATATCTTCATCGTGACCTCACTAAGCACATTGACATTTTCTACTAATTTGGCGGGATCTATGTGTTAGGCGCATGTCATTATAATCGTCCATTATCATTATTTTTTCCAAGTTAGTTCTTTCAAATATGGCTGAGTCAATTAACTGCGATTCAGTTTGAAATGAACTCACAAAATGACATAATTAATAATCTATATTGTTCCAGATCAAGCGATATATGATGGCTGGCCCATTTATATATCCTGAAAATGGTTCAATAAAGTGTCTTTAATTCCACAAAAGTTATATCTCTTACATCATATAGAAGTTGTCAATAAAATTATCATCATTGGAGGGAAATAGCTCATTTCTCTCTCTCTTTGATGTAGCCCATATTCAAGACCAACTTGTTCAACCAAGAAGATTAGTGTGCATTCAATATCAACGACACTCTGTTTTGTCATAAAGATTTTGTCATTTCTCAAACATTAAAACTTGCATCAAGGCACTTTGGGGCGAGCAAAAGCATTGGTAAATATTGTTTCAATTTTAATATCTTCTAGTTTCTGCGTACATTAATGACTATTAGTTTATATGTTTGAGTCTAGCCTCTTACTGTTCTTTTGCTTTGATATAAAAGGTCAATGAGTCTATAAATTATAGACCGAATTTGATTAATGAATTTGCTTAGTGTAACTCTCTTGAACCTTAAAGAGTTCAAATCCCTTGAAAACCTAGAAGAGTTTCCACTCTATCTTTGAAGAGTCGGGGGCTTTTAAAGCATGCATCTTTGAAGAGTTGCAACCATCAATTTCGAAGAATTGATGCTATTTCAACTTCCTCGGGGGCCTAGTAAAGCAACCATTGAAGTTCCTGTACTTTTTTTCATTTTATCCACCACCGTTTAGCCCACTTTCATAAAATATCGACAAGCCTACAATGCTTAGTTGAGGAAACTAAAAACACAAAATTTGTGATTCTTCGAGTCTCCATTCTTTTGCTTTGGAATAAGGTCATTTTGATCTAAATCGACAAATTTATGCTCATTTTCCTGAACTAGCATGGAAAAAAGAAATTATTCGATTTTATGACTAAGTTTCCATACATGTAAGTCACTCTCCCGATTCTATTGTCTAAGTAGCCGATTCTCTCTCTCTCTCTCTCTCTCTCTCTCTCTCTCATGCGACTTTGTTCCCTAATATCTCTCTACATAGATCCTTATGAGTATGATGCTATGAGATTGGTTGGAGTCTAGCGAGTTAGAATGATCTTTGATTATTGAGAGTATAACACCACAACACAAACCCTTAACCTACATTCTTGATACCGTGTGATTCTTAAACTATTCAAAAACATGTCAATAATCTACTTATAGGATGTTTCTTAAAGCTTTGGAAGTTACGTATTTGATTTGAGTGTTTTTGGTTTTGGTCGGAAAGGGCAATCTATAAATATATATAGTCAAATCAAACTTCAATCTTGACTACAATATAAATATGCAAGTCTCTATTCACGAGCTATTTGTATTCATACACAGGCCTCGTCGATGGCCGGCAGAGGGAAAAAGGGAAAAATGAAACGAGAAGAGAGAAAAGAAAAGGAAAAATAGAAAAAAAATCAGAAAATCAAAAGAATTACAAAAACTGTTTTTACAAAAAAGAGAAGAGATTAATGTCACACCCCGATCTTCGAGCGCGCGCCCATCCTCACCGGTTGATTAATTAGCGGCGTCTCGGGACGCGTCGCCGAGCCATTCATTTTAATACGCAAGTGGAAGCATATAAATAATCTTCAGACAATAAAACAATGGGATAGGAAAGTAGGGCCAATTTTTCAAACCAAAACAAACATTTTATAAACAACCAGGTTTATTTACAAGACCAAACTATTTACAAAAAGGTCGGCTCATTCCAAAAGGAATGGTCCTATGACCTACTAGTCAGACCCGTTCGCCGATTCTGGTCTATCTACCTTTCCAAACTCTAGGGCTTCCGGTCCTCCATCAACATCATCTAAGGACCAGAAAATTGTTATACAATAATCAGTGAGACAATGTCTCAGCAAGTTCAACCCCCCTAAGACTCGATTAGGAAGAAAATACGTCCTAAGGGCTGCCTAAGCACAAGCATAGGTCGAAGGACTTACCTTGGCCACAGTCTCTTCCTGCAAGTCAGTACAATTCACAGATACCTCAAATCACATCAACCATTCAATTCATATAATCAGATCAAATCATTGATCAATCGACTCGGTCGATTCCATGTCAACAAGACCATTCTCCAGTCATTTCAATCAATACTATCTATTCTCCAAGATGACATATCAAGTCATCGAGCTGATATAATATACTATTCATTCTCCAAGATGACATATCGAGTCACCGAGCCGGTATAATATAGCGTCTTTCTCCGAGATAACATACCGAATCACTGAGTCGACATTCATTCTCCAAGATGACATACCAAGTCACCAAGCCAATATAATATAATGTCTTTCTCCGAGATGACATACTTAGTCATCGAGCCGACATTCATTCTCCAAGATGATATACCGAGTCACCGAGATCATATAATATAATGTCTTTCTCCGAGATGACATACTTAATCATCGAGCCGACATAATATAACGTCTTTTTCCAAGATGACATACTGAGTAATCGTCCAATGATTTTTCACTTTTTATCATATCTGATAAAATAGTCGTGTGTGGGTACACGGTTAGCCTTAGCCAAAATATAATAATTTCATTTCCATAAATCCCACTAATTTATATAGTCCACCAAAATATTTTTGGAGTTGTAAACCGACGCTTAGTTATTTTCCAATCAAATATTAGAATTAAATCAATTTAGGAATAAAATCCTAAAATCACAATCACTTCAAGTCAACGCAATTTAGAGCTTAATTAAATAAATGGACCACACCACAGCAATCTGCATAAAATTCCGGTCATCGGCTATCCTGGTCTAATTTTCGGAAAATAATTAAATAATTAAATAATTACGGAAAATATTAAATAAATGCCAATAAATTCAACTTAGGCCGTAATGCCAAATTAAACGCTGAAACGGACCCAAAAAATTTCCAAGTCACTCTAGATAAATGCTAGAGCATGTCTAGGTCCTAATTGCACTAACTATTCACTTAACATACATCGGCAAATCATTAATTTCACTAATCTAATCTAACTATCCACCTAAACCATGCTTAACCTAAACTAATCAACCCTTAAGCGTCATTAACCTACTAAACGAGGATTAGTGAGTTAAACCCACTTGTTTGGCGATCCGGTCGGTGCAAATCGACGGGGATGCGACGAGGCTCACTTCTCTCCAAAGTGGGCCTAGCTTTTGGGGCTGGGAACACCCACAAAACGGGCCAAAACAGTGTTAGAATACCCACTGGTCGGGTTCTGTTTTGGGCTGGTTGAGGCAGCTTTAGGCGGCTGGTTGAGGCAGCTTCGGCGGCTGGTTAGGCTAGACAAGACCGGTGACAAGTAGGCGGAGCTCCGGCGGGGCCTCACGGCTGCAAGCGGGTGTCCCAACAGCTCTGATGATGAGCCACAACAGCTCAAGTGACCTCGGTAGATTGCTGGAAGAGAAGACGGCGATGGTGGTGTGCAGTGAAGTGTGAGCAGCGGCGGAGGGACACACGCAGCGGACGGCGGTGTGAATGGCGGTTCGGCGGTGGCGTGCAACGGTGAGTGGCTTCCACGGCTGGCTGGTGCTGCTGGTTCTAGTTTGTTGAGGTGAAAAATCGAAAATGGAGAAGAAGGGGGAGGCTCTCGACGGATGAGGGAGGAAAGGGAAGGAGGAGGGGACCACTTGGCCTTATTTTCTCTAAACTTGTCCCCTAGATGACCTCACCCAACCCAACTGGCTTGCACCACCAATTTTGGACCAAAAACTCCCTTCTAGAAGCATTGAAGAGGTCCATAAGTCACAGCCATGGGGGTGCTACGAATTTGGCTTGGTCTTGCATCAATTGGACACCAAAAGCTTCTTGAATCCACTCAATTTGCCCTCCATAAATTCAATCAACACCTCATTGATTCAATAGGTATTTTTCCTCACCAATTGATCTCACTTGCATCCCAATTGCGCGATAAAAAACAGTCCCTTGACATTTTCTAGACAAAAACGACCATACCTGGACTTTTCCCAAAAAGTCTCGGTATGAAGAAAAATCTTCTAAGACTAAGTCAACATTCCTAAAATGACTTGTGACATGATAGAACTTTCAATTTCTAAAATCGAACTCAAATTCGTGGTTGATTTCAATTCGACGCGATTTAAGCGTGACTTAGGCTACCGGGCAGCTTTCAGAAATTTTTAGTGCAAATGACCCGTGGTCGATTTTCTTCGAGCCATAATGAACCCACTCGACGCATTGGCGACTCTCAGTTGTCGTGAAAATCTTGAGAATTCAAATACGGACATAGGGTACCAAAACGATAAGAAAATCAGTCTAGTGCTGGTCGACGAACCGATTTATCTCTGATTTAGTGGAGTCACCCATGTTTAGCCACACATTTTAGTCGAACTGATATATCTCTGACTTCTAATCGACTTATATATGTGCCATAATGACCTCTAAAGATGAGCACGATCGAGTAGCCGATTCCTGGTTGAATTCTCAAGTCTATTGCCTTAAAATTCTTTAATGGCTTCCTCAGATAGTCTAGTTATCTCGAGAGTGATCAACTCTGAGAATAGCCCTATAGGCACGTCGATGAAATGCCCGATTTATTCAATAGAAAACATAATTGAAATTTTGGGATGTCACAACTAAAGTGTATTTTTAGTAGAGGGAATTCCCCCTGTATTTCCTTTTCTTTTCTGGATCTTTCTCCTCTATAGTTCTATCATACATAGTAGCCTGTAGTTCTTCACTGTGCTTTTAATTCCAAATGTGACTAATTGCTTTGTTTTTACGTTGCGATCTATTCTCTAGCTAAGTGTTCATACACTATTGAATCTCCACAAGGCAAAAGGGCTTTGAGCAGTTTTTGAAGTGCTAGTTGGCTGGTATAATACCACTGAATCGGATCTGAAATTTCATGCAGGTGTCGCCTTATTGGAAGGGTATGAATATCTTAAAAAAATGCTAAATAGGATAGCTACAAAACTGGAGCAAGAAAGAAAGTCATCGAATTTGGGACACGGATTGCCCTAATTAAGTGAACAGTATCATGGGACAACTCCCACTTGTCCATTGCCGATAGTGGGGAATGCAAATGGTATCATATGGCATGGCTCTCATACATCGACTTTGCTGGCCATGGAGTATGTAGATATGTACAGTGTCAACCCATATATGCCCTAAGAAGCACGAGTATTGTGCGCATGCGCGAGAGTGAGAGCCGTTGTCAATTCGTCAAATTTACTAAAACCGAAATGTTCAATCATGAAGAACTCAAGGCCACGGAGCATGCAGATATATATAGTGGCATCATATGCCCTAAGAAGTACCAACAATGCGAGTGCACGCATGCGGGAGTGAGACAATTGGCACAACAAATTTCATGTTCATTTGAAAATATAATGAGCAATTCATACATGACGCAAATCATATCAAGAATATCGAATGAGATTCTCCTTCTACATTCTACTGTCTGTCTTTAGTCAGTAAATGATCATCTTCAACCTAATAAGTAAGTCTTTGATCGACTGCTGAAAACATTCCCCTAAAGCGCATGAAGAAAACTTAGGGACACAAAAAGAAGCCCAGGTATGGACAAAATGCCCAACTGCCTCGCACTTGTCTCTTTTCTTTCACCTCCTTTCTCTTTGTTGTCGGCAAACTTAGTCAAGGGATGTCACAATTGGCAGCGGTAAAAGCAACATAAGACTACACAAAGGACGAGATCGTGTTTTTCGCTTCAACGGATAGCAAAGCGGTGTGTACTTTATCCAACCAACCATCCAACCGATCTCGCTAGGATTTAACTTGCAGAATGCCCAAAACTCTTGGTTGGACCCAGGAAAGATGCACTGTTCCCTCTACTTGGACTTTGAGATTAACCAGAATTGAAGAGAAATAGCGAAGATCAAAGATCTTCGCTGCCCAAGTGTCTATGGGATTAGACCAAGCAGAAAAAGAGTAGTTCTTTTATGCTCTCTTAATTAGGTATAAAGCTTCCACCCATCCATATGACTATTAATTATTCATTTTTTGAAACATCTAAACCACCAATCTATCTAGATGGAGTTCTTTCTGTCTTCAAGCTTCGTGTATACAACTGCACCATAAGGCTGAGTCAAACTATAGCCAAATGAACTCAAAACTAGAGAAGGATCATATACACACAACCAAAATAATGATGACATCCAATCTACTCATCCAATTTCATAGAACACAGCACGACACAACCACCAAGGGAAATACAAAAGAATCAGGAAGACTTACAGAAAGGCTCTTCATGAGAAGGTGCTCAACATCAGCTACACAAAGACTTTGGGCGTTTAGCAATAACGCTGGGTGGAATTGTCCTATCTTTTGATGCACGGCTGCAGGATAAGATTGTATATTTTATATGTGGAGGAATACACAGTTATAATGAAAAATGTGAAATAATAAGTGATAGAAATTGAGATAAGAAAAGAATAGAAAGTGAGACCTGTATATGATTTCCATTAGGCAGAGAATGTTGATTTTCTCCAATAGTTTTTTGTCATTTTCGACCAAACCAGGTTGTGCATTGAGAGCAGCCTTATGTAAATGACAATTCTCAATAGCGTTGCAAATCACCAGCATTAAATGCCTTGAGAATATAGTACATCCACTCAACCTTTGTTCCCAAGAGGCTCTTTATCTATCAAATTTGTTAAAACAAATCAAGATATTAACACGATGATTAACAAAAAAATGAAACAAATAAGGGCAAATTGGAAAGGACCATGTAACCAAAAAGCAAGTTATTCTTGAAGTTGCTTCATAGAAAATGTCATCGACATAACATTAATAGCTACACAATGAACATGTGTTACAAATGTGCCTCAAGCGAATCTAGGAAGAGCGTTAATGAGACCTACCACTAAGAATTTGATGGAAAAAATACTATAGATAGAAAACCTTGATTGCATTTGGCAGTTATGATAAAATTCAGGATATGATACAATTTATTTTATTCTTCGTTTGGTGAGTGCTCAAAATAGGATAAAATCATATATAACGTGGATATAGGCTTGATAAAATTATTTCATGGGAGTGTGGAATGAATGTGGATATGATTTCTAATTTTCATATTAAGAAAATTATTTTTTATCGGAAACTAAACTTCTTAAATGAACAAAATTAACAAAATTAAAATTATTCGATTAACAAAATTAAAATATATTTCAATATATAAATAATATTTGACACTTTTGGTTTAAAAATCTAGATCCAAAAAATTTGGCAAAAAATAAAATAAAGTTAATGGTTAATTTTTTACTAAATTGGATGATTCCACTCATACCTAATATATCAACTACATAATGAGGAAGGGTGCCAATTGGGCCGGGCCTGGTCGGGCTAGCACAATCAACTTATTTGGGCCCTAAGGCCCAAGCTCCGTACCTCGGAGGGATTCTCGTAGGAATATAAATGACACTTTGGGTTTAATAATATAGATCCAATAACTTCAGCCCCAAAAAAGAAAGAGAAATAAAGTTAATCGTTGGATTTTCATTGAATTAGGTGATTCCATGCTTACCTAATATATCGACTTACATAATGAGGAGGGCGTCACAATCAACTTATTTGGGCCCTAAGGCCCAAACTACGGGCCTTGGAGGGATTCTCGTAGGAATATAAATGACACTTTGGGTTTAATAATATAGATCCAAAAACTTCAGCCAAAAAAACAAAATAAAATAAAGTTAATGGTTGAATTTTCACTGAATTAGATGATTCCGTGCTTACCTAATATATCGACTTACATAATGAGGAAGGTGTGGCAATTGGGCTGGTCCGGGTCGGGCTGTGTCGATCAGGCCCATCTTCTCTCGAGATGGCCTGGTAAAAGGCTCGGCCCAAATAGAATTATATGGGCCTAAAGGCCCAAACTTTGGGCCCATCTACTTGACCGGTGGCCGTTGGGCCAGCAGGTCTTTGCCAGTGGGCCTCCAAAAGGCCAAAAAAGGAAAGTTCCTCCTCCAATTAATCTCCCTTTCCGTCTCAAAATTCTCCTTTCCTTCACCTGTGTTGTCGGATCGATTTGTTGCTAATGGCCAATTACAATTATAACCATCAATTTGTCTCAAATGAACCTGGAAAATTACTTAATTACACCTAAATATTTTGCACGGAAGTCAAATCAGTTCAAAAACTTTTAAATTTTTGCTAATTTAATCCTAAGTCTTTATAGGAAATTTTAATATAATCATTTTGATTAATTTTCATCGGAAATCGCTGACGTGGCAACAAGCCATGTGCCTCCACGCTAGACAACTCTATCATTAGGTCATGGAAAAAGGAGCTTTGTATTTCAAAATCTTGCAATTTTGCGTAGCTACATAAACTCTATACTCTCATGGCTTGATTGGATTTAGTCTTCTCCCACTAGGATGCGACAGATGATCGAACGTTTTCTTATGGGTAGATCCCATTAGCTTCCGATTCGACGCGTGCGTCAGGCGGTACTCTAGCCATGCAATGCCGGACAAGGCTGCTCCACGCAAGGATTTCGTCGTCTCATGCTGTTGCATCTTGGGATTATGTGAAGAAGTCGATGCTGGCTGAATTCTCGCCACGATGAGAGCATTATCACACGGTATGGACGACACGTCAAGGCGAACAAGGCGAAGACACGCCATCGTCGGAGCGTTCATTTTGGTTTTGTTGACAAAGACAAAGTCGCCGACGCGGCGAAGACCCGCCGTCATCCCTGATAAAACAATAGAAGACACAAAAACATGGAATTGTAATGTCAAAACGCGTTTAATTTTTTTAGAAAAATCTTCATGTCACCACACGTCACCTCAAATCTTTGCAAAGTTTTTATAAGATATTGGAAGGTTCTTTTATTTCGATGAAAAAGAAATTTAACTATGACTTGGTGAATGTCAAACTAAACAGCCTCTTGGTTTTGCATAATTCACACATACATCCATGTATATGTATTAATCGATCAGCTTTCTTTCTTTCTCTCTCTTTTCTTTTTTTTTCCCCTTCCAAGCCAGCAAAAGAGCTGCTGGCCAACCCTTGCCAACCATTAAGCCCTCAATCATCGCGGCCCTCACCTAGTTGCCAACAAGGATCGCCCAACCCTTGCCTTTTGGCTGGCAAGGGTTAGCTAGCGATCCTTGTCGAACTTGGTAAGAAAAAAAAAATAAACAAAGAGGAAAAGTTATAAAAAAATTAGTCACATCAATCCCAACCGTCCTATGTAGCATTACTGGTGTCCACGTCAGTGATTTTCGATTAAAATTAGCTGAATAAACTCAATTGGCAACACATGAAAATGTTTAGAACTCAATTGACACAATTAAAAGGATTTGAATTGAATTGATCAAAATGCAATAGATTTATGACATTTTAGATAATTTTTCCTCATAATGCGACTGTACTTTGTAAAATTGATTTGAAACAAGAACTTGAAATCATTATTTGTGTATTTCATTACGAAAAGATAATAGTAGTATTTATGCCCATAAATTCATGCAACCAGCCCGCAACACGGCCGTCCTACTAGCCCGACCATGCGTGCCAATAGCTTGCTCATGCTTGGCCGTACCACCGGCGCAACCTGCATCGTTCTATACCGAAACTTAACAATATCCCAGATTTCCTCCTCTTAGTACTTCGGGCATAATTTCCTTCAAAGGACTTCCAAATTGCAGGGAAACTTGATTCATCGAAGGTAGACATGTCGGGCTTTCAACCATGCGTCAGACGACCATATTAGAGCATCTTGAGACACCGGCAATTCGGCGCCGGCAATAACAGGACCAGTCGCTTTGGGGCGTTTCAAGGTCAAGATCTTCCTCAATCAAGAAGCTGCCCGAGCTGCAGAGGCGAGCCATAGCCAATTGCCTTTCCTCCACGGCCGCCTTCGAAGCTTCCGGAGATCTTTGGGTTGTGCTTGAATTTGGGTTCTTTCTTAGTTTTTTTTTATTGGTCTTGCCAACCTGGTTAGAACATGCCCAGTCTTGATTTCGGTCGTAGAGAATGGTGTTTGGAATCCTATAGAAACAATGGAAAGTCAAAGAAGAGAATGTTCTTCAAATCATAACTGATACGTTTGTTTTTCAAAGTATACATGGGTGGAGACATGCATTCAAAGTACAAGAGAACCAAGGCCACAAAGGGCATCATCTCAAACGAGCTTTGATATTTACCACTGGAAATAAAGATGTACAGCCTGCTTTCAAATCATAGGCAAAGAGTGTTTAGTACTTGGATGCTTTGGATAATGTGCAATGGGCGAAGTAGTCCTCGGATTTTTAATTTTACTTATTTATTCATTTATATACGTTTTATTGATGTCCACCATATAATCAACACCAGATAATATCTACCCCATTGATTTTATATGTATATAGGCGCGTCAGCCAATTCTAAGATGAAGGGGTTCCACTAATTTAAATAACTAAAATAAAGTCAATGACGCCAGCATCTAATAATCTCAAGAAGAAAGGGCATAAAATTGTTCACATTCAAGGGAGCTACTAACCATCCCCAAGGTGTTATATGGCAAAAACGGATATCTGAGCTAATTTAGCTTTGTCTGTCAAGTAGAATCAGAACAAGACTATCCATTGTGCCTCAAGATCATGGAATGTCATTACAAATACTAGGAGCATTTTTTTTTAACTACTCCACATGTTTTCATAAGTAGACAAAGGCGTCAGCAAATGCATTGACGGAACATATACAAACTAATTCTACTATCTAATTAAATTCGGGTTTCGTCCATTGAAAATTAAAAGGGATATAACGCCATGCCTCTTACAAACAATCTAAGCGTATAGCAGGAAAAGAAAAGAAAAAAAACGGAAATATAGTGATGGAAAAATTAATGTATTCTCTTATTTTTAAAGCATCTAAAAAGAGACGATCACTTTTGCAAAAACGAGTTAGTATGAAACCACGAGACGATCCATAGAGCACATTCATGCGATGCGATTACTTAATCAATAAGTTAAAATCACCCACCTCCACCAGAAAGTCTCATCTTAGACTTTGGACCCCTACAATTACATTATTAAACAAATTTGACATACAAACAACTGCTTCATCGAAAGGAGACAAAAATGCATCGAGCAGAACCAGACTAAGCAATCCCGACCGTCCATCACGCGTTTAAGGCCTCCCGCGTTGGCCCGATTGGATGCGAGACTAATCATGTGTCAACTTTCCCTATAAATACGCCCCTCCCTCTCGAACGGTCTCACAACGCATACCATACAATTCAGCAACAGTCCTTTCCCTGATCCTTCGTCAATTCTAGTATTCCTGAAAAAAAACAACCACCAACCATGGCCGAAGGACACCACCATTGTTGGATAAATTCTCCTCAGAAGTTTTGAAGTTGACAAAACATTTCTCTCGCCCGTCTCGAAGACTTGCGACTCTACCGGCAAAGTCTCGAAGATCAAAGTCTCGACGTCAACAAGACTCAAGTTTCAAAGTCTACTCATGGACAGGTTCCACACCAACAAGATAAAAGTTTCTATTCTGATTCTATATAGTTTTTATCTCAATGGCTGAGGATTATCTTTCGACCGGATTCAGCAATACACGATCTTACATTCGTATCCGAATTGATATAGATTCTCTAAGATTCGCAACTTATTTGGAAAGTTCAACTTATGGAAACCAAGATCCCGATTGTATGGGCGAGCAGGGATTGATGGGCTATCTACACTTACCTTAAAGAGTTCGAGATCTCTCCAAATTGATTCTGTCCAACGGGTTGATTGGAAGAACTTCTTTGGAAGGTGCCAACGGTAATGAAGGCATGAAGAAGCGTATAAAGAGAGACGCTCGAATTGTTGAAGGGTGCCGGATAGAAGAATTCCAAAGTCGAACCTCTATATTTCGTTTGTGATCTTATTCTTCGAGCAATACATGTAATAAAAAGAGTGATCATAGAGTTGTGAGACCTTGAGGAAGTGTAGTAGAAGTTCTACATTGTGGACTCAAGAGCGTGAGACCGTAACTCTTTTTGATTCTTAGTGAAATCCAGCCGAAGGGGGGCTGTCCGTACGGGAGAGTGGACGTAGGCTTGATATAAGCCGAACCACTATAAATCTAGAGTCTTGATTCTCTATCCCTTATCCTTTTATCTTTCATCATTTTCAATTGCTGCGATTGCTGTTTTTAATTCATTAATTTCATATTCGGATTTGATTGTTAAAATTGCTTTAATCACCTATTCACCCCCCCTCTAGGTGCTAATTCTAGTCCTAACAATTGGTATCAGAGCTTGTGTACTCGTTTATAAGAAGTGTCTTTACTTCTGAGTAAAAGATCTATGGCTAGTATGTTACCTACAGGGTTGGTCGAAGGTCAAAGCAATACCAGACCTCCATACTTTGATGGAAAAGACTACAGCATATGGAAGAACAAGATGAAAGCATTCCTAAGATCGAAAGATCCTTTGGAATGGGAAGTGGTAGACAAAGGAATCATTCCCTAGCTGCAAAGATCGGGATCCGAGAGAGGAAAAGAAATTACCGATCCCACTCAAATGACTCAAGAAGAAATCACCAAGAGACGTACTCTTGACGCTAAAGCCATTTACTCCTTATATTGTGCTTTATCTCCTACCGAGTATAACAGAATATCTTCTTGTGATACAGCAAAGAAGTCTGGGATAGGCTTCACATTACCTATGAAGGAACGGATCGAGTGAAAGAGACGAGGATCAACATTCTTTTGGGACAATATGAAGTCTTTAAGATGAGATCGGAGAATCAATAACGACATGTTTGTCGCTTTACTGAAATTGTGAATGGTCTTGAATATCGGGGACATCCAATCTCGGGACATATGAAGGTCAACAAACTCCTACGAGGACTCTCTAAAGACCTGGAATCACATAAAAACCTCAATAAGAGAGACACGAGAGGATTGCTCCACTCTCTCGTAGACGAATTGGTTGGGACTCTTCAATCTTATGAAGTAGAGCAAACCAACGAAGAGGAAGAATCAAAAGGTAAGAAATCTATTGCCTTAAAGTCTAATGACTATTCGATGCTGCGATTCGAAGAAGATCTAGATGATGAAGAGCGGCACTTATGATAAAAAGATTCAGAAAGTTGAATAGAAAAGGAAGAAGATTCAACTGGAAGAAACAGCTCACAAAGGTTTCAGAACAAATCAACGAGAGAAGATGATTCTAACAAAGAAGTGACTTGCTTTGAATGCAAGAAAAGGGACACATCGACCCAACCGTCCTCGTTAAAGAAGAGAAAAGGAAAGACCGAGAAATACGAAAAGCACTCAAAGCGAGACCCGAGTGATACCGAATGTGAAGAAAGTGATGACGACTATGCCAATATCTCGTCTAATGGCAAAATCTGATTCGAGACTTAGACCCGATTCGAATACGGACTCGAACCGTGAACTCGAGGTCACTATCAAAAAGAAGATTAAATGGTATCTAGATAGTGGCTGCTCAAGACATATGACAGAGACTCAAGTTGCTTCATAACACTTGACCGAAAGACGGAGGAAAAGTTTCCTTTGGAGGTAACAACAAAGGAAGAATCATTGGTCGTGGAACAGTCAAGATTGGAAGTCCATCAATCAAGAATGTTTCTTTAGTTGAAGGACTAAATTACAACTTGCTTAGCATAAGCCGCTTGTGTGATACCGGATTCAAGATCAACTTCCGAAAGAAAGTGCTCGAATCGGTAAAGACTCTACTCAATCCTTTGCTTGGACGAAGACATGGAAATATCTATCTTCCGGATGTAAATCATGAAAGATCACGTGCTTGATATCGGTACAAGATGAAGCTAATTTATGGCACGAAAACTTGGTCATATCAATATGAAGCAAATTAGCAAGATCTCCTCCAAGAAACTTGTTCGAGGATTGCCCGTTCTCAATTATTCAAAGTCGATCTATGCACACCATGCGTGCGGGTAAACAGGGTTAGAAACTCCTACAAACCAATAAGTAAAGTTTCTACTAACCGTGTGTCTTTAACTCTTCGCATATGGATTTATTTGGACCTACTAGAACACGAAGCATTGGTGGAAAAAGGTTACGCCTAGTAATAGTGGATGATTATTCACGATTCACTTGGGTCTACTTCCTTTCAAGTAAGTCTGAAACTTTCACTCTCTTTTCAAAGTTTGCTAAGAAGGTGCGAGAATGAGAAAGGTTATACTATCTCAAGTATTCGTACGAACCATGGAGGTGAGTTTGAAAATCAAGACTTTACGAAATTCGTGATGATTCTGGTCTTCGGCATAAATTCTCCTCTCCATACACACCGGAGCGAGAATGGGGTTGTGGAAAGGAAGAATAGGTCTTTACAAGAAATGGCAAGAACTCTTTTAATTGAAAGTAATATTTCTTCAAGGTTTTGGGCTGAAGTCGTTTCAACCTTGCTATATTATTAACAGTATTTTTAAGACCAATTCTTGAGAAAACTCCTTATGAAATTTTCAAAGAAAAGAAACCAACTGTTTCTTATTTTCAAGTATTTGGTTGTAAATGCTTTATTCGAAGAATGCAAATGATCGAGTTGGTAAGTTTGAAGAAAAATCAGATGAAGGATTCTTTCTTGGTTACTCAACTATGAGCAAAGCCTATAGAGTATTCAACAAGAAGACTCGGACGTGGAAGAATCAATGAACGTCAAATTTCAAGACTCTCCACAAGTTCAGCCAATACGGGCGAAGAATCGATTACATTCCCATTAATCGCTAGATCTATCTCCCATAAAGCGGTCCAAAATCCAGATGCAATACAACAAGTTGTCGATGGAGATTCAACTCAAGAAAATGATCAACAATCCATCAGACCATCCAGTATCTGGAAACACAAGTCCAGTCATCCCGAAGAACTCATTATTGGGAACATTAATGAGGGAATTCGTACAAGATCCAAAAGGCGAGAAGAGTCTAGTGCGGTTGCACTTATTTCTGAAATAGAACCCAAAAACATTGAAGAAGCCTTAGCGATGAAAAAGTGGATTGAAGCAATGCAAGAAGAGCTCGAGACAATTCAGTATCAATGATGTTTGGGAATTAACTCCTAAACCAAAAGGTAAATACATTATTGGAACTAAATGGGTTTTCAGAAACAAAGTTGATGAAAAAGGAAAAGTGACAAGAAACAAAGCAAGACTCGTGGCTAAAGGATACACGCAAGAAGAAGGGATAGACTATGATGAGACTTATGCTCCAGTAGCAAGGTTAGAAGCAATCGATTACTACTTGCTTTTGCATGTTATAAGAATTTCAGTTATTTCAAATGGACGTCAAAAGCGCATTCCCGAATGGATTTATTCAAGAAGAAGTCTATGTGGAACAACCTCCTGGATTTGAAGACTCAAAGAAACCGGGCTCGGTGTTCGGACCGAAGAAAGCTTTATATGGATTAAAACAAGCTCCTCGAGCTTGGTATGAAAGGTTAAGTAATTTTTAATTCAAAATGGTTTCTCTAAAGGAAAGGTAGACACTACTCTATTTGTTAAAAAGGAAGGCAAAAGCTTTCTACTTGTTCAGATTTATGTTGATGACATTATATTCGGATCATCTAATGAGACTTTGTGCAAGAAATTTTCTAAGTCTATGCGGGATGAATTTGAGATGAGCATGATGGGTGAACTATCCTTCTTCCTTGGTCTACAAGTGAAACAACTCAAAGAAGGAATCTTCATTCATCAAGAGAAATATGCAAAAGAACTTGTGAAAAAGTTCGATTGGAGAATTGCAAAAGATCGACATACCAATGTCAAGTTCTTTGAAGATAGACAAAGACGAAGCGGGGAAGAAAGTCGACCAAAAATTATACGGGGTATCATTGGGTCACTTCTTTATCTTCTTGCATCTAGACCTGACATTTTATTTAGTGTTTGCATATGTGCTAGGTTTCAATCAGATCCTAAGGAATCACATTTAAGTGCTGCTAAACGTATCATTAAATACGTTGCAACTACTGCTAAGATTGGTCTATGGTATCCCAAAGAAGGAGACTTTACCCTTCTTGGTTATTCGGATCAGATCTTGCAGGTTGTTGTAGAGTTGAAAGAAAAAGCACTTCGAGTACTTGTCAATTACTTGGCAACAGGGTGGTATCTTGGTTTTCAAGAAAACAAGGTACTGTGGCTCTTTCAACAGCTGAAGCAGAATACGTAGCACTTGGAAGTTGCTGTTCTCAAATACTTTGGATCAAACAACAACTACGAGACTTTGGTATTGAAGACTCTTGCACGAGAGATCGATGTGACAATACCAGCGCAATCAATCTTACAAAGAATCCTATCCTACATTCAAGAGCCAAACATATTGAGATTCGACATCATTTTATAAGAGATCATGTTCGAAACAAAGAAGTCTTGATACAATTCATTAATTCGAAGAATCAACCGGAACATCTTCACAAAGCCACTTTGGATAAAAGCTTATTTGAGTCTATTCGATCAAGACTCAATATTGTATCTCTTGAAGATTGTTGAAGCTCGGACTCGAAATCTTAAAGTCGACGGAGTATCGGACTCAAAAGGGTATAGACAAAGAATACCAATGGACACGACCGTAAGTACATCTACTTAATCTTTTATCTCGAAAAGGTAAGTTTGCTGTTTATTTATGGTTAATCATGTTTATTAAGGCAGTTTAATTTTTTAAAGGGTGGTTATCGATTTATTAAGGCAGTTATTTTTCGAAAAGGAATTTATTTTGCGTCGTTTCAGATACCCCGATTCGATTTTCCTTTTATACTTCTTCTTCTTCTTCGTTTTATACTTTACCCGAAACCCTAGTTCAAAGCTTTTCACTCTCGGAATTTCTCTCCTCGATTTCTACTGCTCAAGTTTTTAACTTTCTTGCGACACAAGTGAGAAAGTTTCTCCAAAGACAACGACAATGTCTCACCAAAGAAAATCATCAAGGCTTGCAAGCGGGGACCACGGGGCTGCGGAGAGGGGCCTACGCACTTCGATCTTACGGAAGAAAGCGACTTTCCAACGGGGCCGGTCTCCTCAACGATCTCAACAGCGTTCCTCCTCAACTAGACCTCATGATAGTCGCCCTCAACAAGCGAAGAAGTGCTTGAAAATGTTGAACCCGGTAAGATCACTCGAGCACACTTTTGTTTATAGGCTTTACTCGCATTGAATGAAGGAGGGTCTCGATGACCTTTATCGATGAATTTCGAAGGAAAAAGGTTATAGAAACGAAACGCATTTTCTCACCGTGATGGAAAGATCGGGCGTTGTTCCCGAGGGAACAAGCGGCAAGAGTTTTTGCAAACTTTCCCGTGACCCTAGGTTTGGTAGTTTTAATCAACCGAGAGGGAAAGGACGATGATGAGAAAATGTATTTACATTTTAAACCTTGGATGGGTGTGGCTGCAAACCTTCGAGGAAAGAAGGATGAACTGTTTCGATCTGATGGACACAGGAAGAAGTATGAGAAACTGCTGAAGCGAGGGGTGATAAATCCTGAACTGTGGACTTTGATTTTCTGGATTTACCGAGCATCAATCTTAGAGAAGTTTGAGAAACTTCAACCGCACAAGTTTTGTACCGAATGTGATGTGGCTCATTACGAATTGACCGCATATTTCTACTCTAATCTCGGCTTCCTTGATGCGAACAGCTTTTCATTTAGCGTGCGAGATAGAGAATATGTTGTTGATGCGGACACTCGCGACGTAATTGGTGTGGAAAGAGGTGCTTTCCAATCAATTTCGGTGTTCGTGAGTCATGCAACCATGGAGCTTGCAAGAGACCGAATTGCTGAAGGTCGCCTATCCTACTCAGAAATGAATGCAACAAATATTACGCTTCACAAGATTGTGATCAATTTGTCTTAGACCAAAATCAACTTCAAAGACAGACGTATCTATCTCAGAGGCAAAGTTGATGTTTGCAATCAAGGTGGGCATTAATTTCTCTCTGCCACACACTATCATGTTTCACATGTACAGGTCGATGGCAAAAGACAAGGGACAACTCCCTTATGTTGCTCTCATTACAAGACTTTTCAGACATCTGAATATCCAGCCTCCCCACATTCTCTCTATGAAGACTATTGGTCGAATGGTCATCGGACTGAGGATGATAACAAAGATGCGTGCGAAAGAACTCGGCAAGAAGAAGCTGGAGCAGTTCAAAGAAAAGACCCCCTGTGAAAATCAAACCAGGACTCTTCATGGCAAAAAGGAAAGGAAAGGAACACATCCTTGGTCCTATCAAGAAAAGGCGGGCAATCATCTTGGAAGATGAAGATGATGAGGATGATATGCCCATCTCAGCCTTTGTCTCTCAGTATTCTGCTCTGTATCATTTGTTCCCCGGAACAACGGTTTGCGAAGAAAGCGAAAAGGAAACCAGGAAGAGGAATCCTTGCAAAAGGAAGAAGAGACAGAGAGAAAGAAACGAGAGAAAGAAGAAAAAGAAGAAGAGAAAGAAGAGAAAGAAGAAGAGGAAGAGAAAGAAAAAGAGGAAGAACAGAAAGAGGAAGAGGAAGAGAAAGAGAAAGAAGAAGAGAAAGAGGAAGAGAAAGATGAAGAGGAAGAGTCGGCCCGAGAACGGACTCGGCGCATGAACCAACGAGACTCACAAGCAAAGACAGATTCTCCAGCGAAGGAGGATCGGCACAAACTTGTCACGAGGAGACTCCTCGAAAGAAGAGTTCTTCTCCCCTTCGAAGGCATGGAAACGGGGGAGATATCCAAAGAGAAAGCAATCCTCTTCTACCGACATTTACAAGTGCAAGTGTGAGCGGATCGCCACGATGCTGAAGATGTTTATGCTTGCTCATCATCCCGAGGGAGAGGCTTCATCTCTAAACATCGATCTTCCTTCGACATTCACACCGGCTTGACTCCACCATCGGACCGAGTTGACGCAAGCACCCAGGCCCGGCGATAACTCGGGAGATTTCGAAGGTTGCTTGACATCATGTTGGAGCTAAAGGTCAAGTATATGCTATGGGGTGTGACTTTCAGACTATCGAGAATGAAAATCATGCTATGTTCATCTCCTTACATGATCAGCTGAAAGATGTTCAAAGTAAGGTTCAAGACACAGCAAAAGGAACTGCTATCGCTGAACTTCAAGAAGATTTAAGGAAGTTGGAAGGAACTGTCAAGTCTATGGAGGACTTTCAACTTGTTCGCGTTCCTCGTGCTCCTTGATTTTCTTACTTTTTAATGCTGACAAAAAGGGGAGAAGACTTTGCGGGCGGCGATTTTCACTCTATTCAAACCCAAACCCAAACCTTAAACTTTCATTTCTATTTTTGGATTTATTGGTTTGTTTACGTTTGACATTTTCACTTTATCTTGAGTTGTTGAATGATTGCTTACTACTGCATTACTTTAAGCTGTCAAAATTAGATATAGATAGTAAAGTCTGCATTGACTAATGAGGTTTCTGTGGATGCAGATCTGTGTACGGGGGGTAAGTCTCGTATACGGGACATCTGTCTGACGGACATCTTATACTATTCTTATTCTAATGATATCTTTGCAAGCTTAAAAGTTGTTTTGCGGGGCAATAATGTTCAAATCTGCGGAAAGTTTTGTCACCATCAAAAAGGGGAGATTGTTGGATAAATTCTCCTCGAAGTTTTGAAGTTGACAAAACATTTCTCTCGATGCAGTGCGAAGACTTGCCGGACTCTGGCAAAGTCGAAGATCAAAGTCGCGTCAACAAGACTCAAGTTTCAAAGTCTACTCTCATGGACAGGTTTCCAGACCAACAAGATAAAAGTTTCTATTCGATTCTATATAGTTTTTATCTCAATGGCTGAGGATTATCTTTCGGCTGGATTCAGCAATACACGATCTTACATTCGTATCCGAATTGATATAGATTCTCTAAGATTCGCAACTTATTTGGAAAGTTCAACTTATGGAAACCAAGATCCCGATTGTATGGGCGGCGGGATTGATGGGCTATCTACACTTACCTTAAAGAGTTCGAGATCTCTCCAAATTGATTACTGTCCAACGGGTTGATTGGAAGAACTTCTTTGGAAGGTGCCAACGGTAATGAAGGCATGAAGAAGCGTATAAAGAGAGACGCTCGAATTGTTGAAGGGTGCTGGATAGAAGAATTCCAAAGTCAGAACCTTTATATTTCGTTTGTGATCTTATTCTTCGAGCAATACATGTAATAAAAAGAGTGATCATAGAGTTGTGAGACCTTGAGGAAGTGTAGTAGAAGTTCTACATTGTGGACTCAAGAGCGTGAGACTGTAACTCTTTTTTGATTCTTAGTGAAATCCAGCCAGAAGGGCTGTCCGTGCGGGAGAGTGGACGTAGGCTTGATATAAGCGAACCACTATAAATCTAGAGTCTTGATTCTCTATCCCTTATCCTTTTATCTTTCATCATTTTCAATTGCTGCGATTGCTGTTTTTAATTCATTAATTTCATATTCGGATTTGATTGTTAAAATTGCTTTAATCACCTATTCACCCCCTCTAGGTGCTAATTCTAGTCCTAACAACCATCACCACCACCACAACCACCACCGCAGCCACCACAAGAAGGATGATGCCTTCATGGAGCCTGGGGTCGTCTTCACGGAGCCTACGGTCGATTATAGGAAGGAGGAGAAGCACCACAAGCACCTCCAGCAGCTCGGCGAGCTCGGTGCCGTCGCTGCCGGTGCTTATGCCTTGGTAATAATTATCATCTTCTTCTCAATTCTTGAAAATTTTTTCCCATTTTATAATTTAGATAAAATTTACGTCTTCACCTTATTGACCTGAATTGTTAGGTTATTCACTAGCATTGGATGCAAAAGATCTTGATTAAACTCACATACTTCAACTAGACATGATAATGGCATGCCATGCGAGAATGGATCATCCTTATAAATGAACAATAGTTTGAATTTAATTGATTTCCTTCACCCATCAGCTAGAGGAATAAGATTTCCCTACAATCGGCTTAAACAAAAAAAAACATAGTTGTAATCCATAGCACTATTTACATGATCAGATACTTCTTTTCAAAGTGAATAAATTAAACTTTTTTTCCCGAACTTATCCCATGCTCAGAGCTTGTATAAACAAAAATATACATAATAGAGAACTTTTTTTTTTTTTTGCTCCTTTGCTCTTTACCTTAACTCATTTTGTTTCGTGCGCGCAATTCCTGATTAATGATGTGCAAAATGCAGCATGAGAAGCATAAGGCCAAGAAGGACCCGGAGCACGCTCACCGGCACAACATAGAGGAGGAAATAGCTGCCGCCGCTGCCGTCGGGGCTGTCGGGTTCGCCTTCCACGAGCACCACGAGAGGAAGGAGGCCAAGAAAAAATATAAAGAGTCTCATCATGGCAAGAAGCACCACCATCACTTCTAAACCATGGAGGATCTCCGTCTCTTTTTGCTGCTATCTGTCTTGTTTATGTAATTTTATTTCCTTAGAGACTGCCTTCAGTAGTCGCTGTACATTTGCGGAGGGTGTGTTCGGGCTTTGTCTTGTACAGGTTGTATCTTGGGTGTTCTGATGATCTGATTTCTTGCGTTTACATTTCCACATATTGTTTTGGGTACAATGATTATATTGAATATTATTTTCCAAAACCAGTTAGCACACAGTCTTCGCATAGGATGGATCCACACCCGGTTAGTCAATGTCAATTAACTCAAACGCGATGGCGTCAAATTCAAAAAAATCTGTACATGACATAAAAGTATATAAGAGTTTCTTAGAATTGATGTTTTGAGTCCTCCCATGAGGACACGTACAAATTAGCAAATTTATCGAATAATAGTCCATTGCGATATCTTCATCGTGACCTCACTAAGCACATTGACATTTTCTACTAATTTGGCGGGATCTATGTGCTAGGTGCATGTCATTATCATCGTCCATTATCGTGATTTTTTCCAAGTTAGCTCTTTCAAATATGGCTGAGTCAATTAACTGCGATTCAGTTTGAAATGAACTCACAAAATGACATAATTAATAATCTATTTTGTCCCAGATAAAAGCGATATAGGGAAAAGTGTTAAAAAAAGTCTTAAACTTTTTGTATTTGTGAAAATTTAGTCCTAAACTTTTATACTTAGTGTCGATTCATTCCTTTCCGATAAATTTTGGTCGGATTTTGCTGACTGGACGCCGGCTGGCTGACATGGCCTGATCAGTGCTAACATGGACAACTTTTAATAATATTTTAATATTTTTGATCTTTGATTTATTTATTTTTTTCTTTTATTTTTCTTTTTTCCTTCCCCTCCTCCAGCCGGTCGCCGGACCTTGGCGAATGGCCAGAGGCAATAGCCGATGAGGTTGATCTCGCCAAATCTGGCGACCTAGCAATGGGCTGGTGAGGCTCGACGTCGCCGAATCATGGCCTAGGTGGTGCCAACGAGGCTCCCCCTCGTCGGATCTAGTCGGCGCTGGCGAGGTCGAGCCTCGTGGCCCAACGCCAGGCTGCCCTCGCGGTCACTGGCGAGGTGGTCGCGGAGGTTCGGCGATCGGCTGGAGGAGAGGAAGGAAAAAAATAAAAAATAAAAAGAAAAAGAAAAAAATTCAAAAATATTAAAATATTATTAAAAGTTGTCAACGTTAGCACTAATCGGTCGGTTATGTCAATCGGCTGCGTCCGCCAAAGAAAATCCAGCCAAAATTGGCCGGAAATGACTGAATCGGCACTAAGTAAAAATGTTTATGACTAAATTGGCTTAAAAAAAAGGTTTAGAACTAAATTGGCACAAATACAAAAGATTTATGACTTTTTTTAACACTTTTCCCAGCGATATATGATGGCTGGCCCATTTATATATCCTGAAAAAGGTTCAATAAAGTGTCTTTAATTCCACAAAAGTTATATCTCTTACATCATATAGAAGTTGTCAATAAAATTATCATCATTGGAGGGAAATAGCTCCTTTCTCTCTCTCTTTGATGTAGCCCATATTCAAAACCAACTTGTTCAACCAAGAAGATTAGCGTGCATTCAATATCAACGACACTCTGTTTTGTCATAAAGATTTTGTCATTTCTCAAACATTAAAACTTGCATCAAGGCACTTTGGGGCGAGCAAAAGCATTAGTAAATATTGTTTCAATTTTAATAGCTTCTAGTTTCTACGTACATTAATGACTATTAGTTTCTAAGTTTGAGTCTAGCCTCTTACTCTTCTTTTGTTTTGATGTAAAAGGTCAATGAGTCTCTATAAATTGTAGACCGAATTTGATTTAATTAAATTTGCTTAGTGTAACTCTCTTGAACCTTAAAGAGTTCAAATCCCTTGAAAACCTAGAAGAGTTTCCACTCTATCCTTGAAGAGTCGGGGCTTTTAAAGCCTGCATCTTTGAAGAGTTGCAGCCATCAATCTCGAAGAATTGACGCTATTTCTAGTTCCTCATGGGCTTAGAAAAGCAACCATTGAAGTTCCTGTACTTTTTTTCATTTTGTCCACCACCCTTTAGCCCACTTTCATAAAATATCGACAAGCCTACAGTGCTTAGTCCAGGAAACTGAAAACACAAAATTTGTGATTCTTTGAGTCTCCATTCTTTTGCTTTGGAATCGGGTCATTCTAATATGAATCGACAGATTTATGCTCATTTTCCTAAACTAGCATGGAAAAAAAAATTATTCGATTTTATGACTAAGTTTCCATACGTGTAAGTCACTCTTCCGATTCTATCGTCTAAGTAGCCGATTCTCTCTCTCTCTCTCTCTCTCTCTCTCTCTCTCTCTCTCTCTCTCTCTCTCTCTCTCATCCGACTTTGTTCCCTAATATCTCTCTACATAGGTACTTATGAGTATGATGCTATGAGATTGGTCGGAGTCTAGCGAGTTAGAATGATCTTTGATTATTGAGAGTATAGCACCACAACACAAACCCTTAACTTACGTTCCTGATACTGTGTGATTCTTAAACTATTTGAAAAGATGTCAATAATCTACTTATAGGATGTTTCTTAAAGCTTTGGAAGTTATTTGATTTGAGTGTTTTTGGTTTTGGTTGGAAAGGGCAATCTATAAATATATATAGACAAATCAAACTTCAATCTTGACTACAATATAAATATGCAAGTCTCTATTCACGAGCTATTTGTATTCATACACAGGCCTCGTCGATGGCTGGAAGAGGGAAAGAGGGAAAAATGAAAAGAGAAGAGAGAAAAGAAAAGGAAAAATAGAAAAAAAATCAGAAAATCAAAAGAATTACAAAAATTGCTTTTACAAAAAAGAGGGGATTAAAGTGTTTTTTTAGCTGAGGGAATTCCCCCGTATTTCCTTTTCTTTTATGGATCTTTCTCCTCTGTAGTTTTATCATATATAGTAGCCTGTAGTTCTTCACTTTGCTTTTAATTCTAAATGTGAGTAATTTCTTTGTTTTTACATTGCGATCTATTCTCTAGCTAAGTGTCCATACGCTATTGAATCTCCACAAGGCAAAAGGGTTTTGAGCAGTTTTTGAAGTGCTAGTTGGCTAGTATAATACCATTGAATCGGATCTGAAATTTCATGCGGGTGTCGCCTTATTGGAAGGGTATGAATAGCTTAAAAAACAATGCTAAATAGGATAGCTACAAAATTGCAGCAAGAAAGAAATTCATTGAATTTGGGACACGGATTGCCCTAATTAAGGGAACGGTATGATAGGACAACTCCCCACTTGTCCATTGCCGATAACGGGGAATGCATATGGTATCATATGGCATGGCTCTCATACATTGACTTTGCTAGCCATGGAGTATGCAGATATGTACAGTGTCAACCCATATATGCCCTAAGAAGCACGAGCATCATGCGCGCGCGCGAGAGTGAGAGCCAATGTCAATTTGTCGAATTTGCTGAAACCCAAATGTTCAATCATGAAGAACTCAAGGCCATGGAGCTTGCAGATATATATAGTGGCATCATATGCCCTAAGAAGTACCAGCAATGCGAGTGCACACACGCGACAATTGGCACAACGAATTTCATGTTCATTTGAAAATATAATGAGCAATTCATACGTGACGCAAATCATATTAGGAATATCAAATGAGATTCTCCTTGCACATTTTGTTGTCTATTTTTAGTCAGTAAATGATCATCTTCAACCTAATAAGTAAGTCTCTGATTGACTGCTGAAAACATTCCCCTAAAGCGCATGAAATAGCCACTTGCAATGAAAAATGATTGAAGAAAACTTAGGGACACTGAAAGAAGCCCAGGTATGGACAAAATGCCCAACTGCCTCACACTTGTCTCTTTTCTTTCACCTCCTTTCGCTTTGTTGTCGGCAAACTTAGTCAAGGGATGTCACAATTGGCGGCGGTAAAAGCAACATAAGACTACACAGTGATGAGATCAGGTGTTTCTGCTTCAACGGATAGCAAAGCAGTGTGTACTTTATCCAGCCAACCATCCAACCGATCTCGCAAGGATTTAACTTGCAAAGTGCCCATAACTCTTGCTTTTAATTCTAAATGTGAGTAATTTCTTTGTTTTTACGTTGCGATCTATTCTCTAGCTAAGTGTCCATACGCTATTGAATCTCCACAAGCCAAAAGGGTTTTGAGCAGTTTTTGAAGTGCTAGTTGGCTGGTATAATACCACTGAATCAGAACTGAAATTTCAAGTAGGTGTCGCCTTATTGAAAGGGTATGAATAGCTTAAAAAAAATGCTAAATAGGATAGCTACAAATCTGCAACAAGAAAGAAATTCATTTAATTTGGGACACGGATTGCCCTAATTAAGGGAACAGTATGATAAGACAACTCCCCACTTGTCCATTGCCGATAGCAGGGAATTCAAATGGTATCATATGGCATGGCTCTCATACATCGACTTTGCTGGCCATGGAGTATGCAGATATGTATAGTGTCAACCCATATATGCCCTAAGAAGCACGAGCATCATGCGCGCGCGCGAGAGTGAGAGCCAATGTCAATTCGTCGAATTTGTTGAAACCCAAATGTTCAATCATGAAGAACTCAAGGCCATGGAGCATGCAAATATATATAGTGGCATCATATGCCCTAAGAAGTACCAGCAATGCGAGTGCACGCACGCGGGAGTGAGACAATTGGCACAACGAATTTCATGTTCATTTGAAAATATAATGAGCAATTCATACATGACGCAAATCTTATCAGGAAGATCGAATGAGATTCTGCTTGCACATTCTGCTATCTGTCTTTAGTCAGTAAATGATCATCTTCAACCTAATAAGTAAGTCTTTGATCGACTACTGAAAGCATTCCCCTAAAGTGCATGAAATAGCCACTTGCAACGAAAAATGATTGAAGAAAACTTAGGGACATAGAAAGAAGCCCAGGTATGGACAAAATGCCCAACTGCCTCGCACTTGTCTCTTTTCTTTCACCTCCTTTCGCTTTGTTGTCAGCAAACTTAGTCAAGGGATGTCACAATTGGCGGCGGTAAAAGGAACATAAGACTACACAATGATGAGATCAGGTGTTTTTGCTTCAACGGATAGCAAAGCGGTCTGTACTTTATCCAGCCAACCATGCAACCGATCTCGCTAGGATTTAACTTGCAGAATGCCCAGAACTCTTGGTTGGGCCCAAGAAAGATGCACTATTCCCTCTACTTGGACTTTGAGATTAACCAGAATTGAAGAGAAATAGCGAAGAACAGAATATCTTCGCTGCCCATGTGTCTGTGGGATCAAACCAAGGAGAAAAAGAGTAGTTCTTTTATGCTCTCTTAATTAGGTATAAAGCTTCCCCCCATCCATATGACTATCAATTATTCATTTTTTGAAACATCTAAACCACCAATCTATCCAGATGGAGTTCATTTTGTCTTCAAGCTTCATGTATACAGCTGCACCATAAGGCTAAGTCAAACTATAGCCAAATGAACTCAAAATTATAGAAGAATCATATACACACAACCAGAATAATGATGACGTCCAATCTACTCATCCAATGTCATAGAACATAGCACGACACAACCACCAAGGGAAATACAAAAGAATCGGGAAGACTTACAGAAAGGCTCTTCATGAGAAGGTGCTCAACATGAGCTACACAAAGACTTTGGGCGTTCAGTAATAACGCTGGGTGGAATTGTCCTATCTTCTTATGCACGACTGAAGGATAAGATCGTATATTTTATATGTGGAGGAATACACAGTTATAATGAAAAATGTGAAATAATAAGTATGACAGAAATGGAGATAAGAAAAGAATAGAAAGCGAGACCTGAATATGATTTCCATTAGGCAGAGAATGTTGATTTTCTCCAATAGTTTTTTGTCATTTTCGACCAAATCAGGTTGTGCATTGAGAGCAGCCTTGTGTAAATGACGGTTCTCAATAGCGTTGCAAATCACCAGCATTAAATGCCTTGAGAATATAGTACATCCACTCAACCTTTGTTCCCAAGAGGCTCTTTATCTGTCAAATTTGTTAAAACAAATCAAGATATTAACACAATGATTAACAAAAAAATGAAACAAATAAGGGCAAATTGGAAAGGACCATGTAACCAAAAAGCAAGTTATTCTTGAAGTTGCTTAGTAGAAAATGTCATCGACATAACATTAATAGCTACACAATGAACATGCGTTACAAATGTGCCTCAAGCGAATCTAGGAAGAGCGTTAATGAGACCTACCACTAAGAATTTGATGGAAAAAATACTATAGATAGAAAACCTTGATTGCATTTGGCAGTCATGATAAAATTCAGGATATTATAAAATTTATCTTATTCTTCGTTTGGTGAGTGCTCAAAATAGGATAAAGTCAGATATAATGTTGATATAGGCCGAATAAAATTATTTCATGGGAGTGTGGAATAAATGTGGATATGATTTCTAATATTCATATTAAGAAAATTATTTTTTATCAGAAACTAACTTCTTAAATTAACAAAATTAACAAAATTAAAATTATTCGACCAAAAAAATTAACAGAATTAAAATGTATTTCAATAGATAGATAATATTTGACACTTTTGGTTTAAAAATCTAGATCCAAAAAATTTGGCAAAAAATAAAATAAAGTTAATGGTTAATTTTTTACTAAATTGGATGATTCCACTCATACCTAATATATCGACTACATAATGAGGAAGGGTGCCAATTGGGCCAGGCCTGGTCGGGCTGGCACAATCAACTTATTTGGGCCCTAAGGCCCAAACTCCGGGCCTCGGAGGGATTCTCGTAGGAATATAAATGACACTTTGGGTTTAATAATATAGATCCAATAACTTCAGCCCCCAAAAAAAAAGAGTAATAAAGTTAATGGTTGGATTTTCATTGAATTAGGTGATTCCATGCTTACCTAATATATCGACTTACATAATGAGGAGCGGGTTACAATCAACTTATTTGGGCCCTAAAGCCCAAACTACGGGCCTTGGAGGGATTCTCGTAGGAATATAAATGACACTTTGGGTTTAATAATGTGACATCCGGGTTTTCGTCAGACCTCGAATAAGTAACGGTCGTCACAAGTTGACGGGAGTATCGACAAACTGCGTCATTGGCACCATTTGCGGACATTATTTCGTCATTGTCATTTTCGGTATAACATTAGGCTATCGTTTCCTCACCACTCATCATTCCGAAACATCAACTTTCGGAGAGAAATTTCCCATGCATGGCCATGCACACGCTCGATATTAGTCCCGAGCGGCCTCGCCAACGGCCACGTTCTTTGGCAATGCAGCACGTAAAGTTCCCTTCCCATTTGTGGCGATTGAAGACCATCGATTTGCATGGCCACGATTAAGCTGGCCCTAACTTTCCCATACACTTGAAGAAGTCCCCATGCAGCTACGTCCACGCATCCAATAATAGCCCATATGAACGCCCCTTTGATGGTCAACAAAAGAAGGGGAATATTGACTAAGAGGCAGCAAATGGCAGCCACGTCGTCCCCAGCAAATGTCTCCTTTACTACCATCGAATCCTCCTCAGTTGACTATGAGGGTCAACAAAACCGAGAAAGGAAGCCACGTCATTTCTCTCCCTCTTCGGTGGCCAGCAGAGAGAGAGCCCAACATGTATGCAGTGAGACACGCCTGCATGCCATGATCAACGTGGAAGCAGCCCGCATCTCTTGCTGCCTCGGTGTCTTCGGCTGTTGACTAGAAGAGTCAACAAGCCAATCTTCGAAAAGAACAAGACCGCCAGTGGAAGAAAGAGCAAATCGAGAGAGAGAATAGAGGGCGCGAGAGAGTGAGCGGCGAGAGAAAAGAAAGGGACCGCTGCCTTCGTCGTGTACGTGCAGCCGCCGTCCCTGTCGCATCGATCCAGCCGTCCCATAGCCTTCGCCGTGTCCGCGAAACCGTGAGCTTCCAAACCTCTCACCATCGTGTCGTTGTCGCCGTGAACCGGTGTATTTGCTAACCCAGTGAACTTATGCACTAAACTCTTCTTAGTAGGCTAATGACGTCTAATGGGTGTTTAGATTTAATTAATTAGGAATTATGTGGTTAGTTAGATTAATTTAGTGATTTAATTATGCAACTATGCATGTTAGGTGGTTAGATTAGATTAAGTGAGGCCTAGATAAATTGTATTATTTATCTAGAAGGGTTCAGAATTTTTCAGGTCCGTATCAGTATTTAATTTAGTGATTTCAGCCTAGGTTGGTAATTTTAGAATTTAAATTGGATTATGCAATTAATTTTAGAAATTAATTAATTATTAATTTTTTTTTTCCGGAAATTAGGTCGGGATAGTTGGTGACCGGAATTTCGTGTAGATTGCAATGGTGTGGTTAATTTCTGCAATTGAGTGTTAAATTGTTAAAGTTGAGTGCTGATTGGATTGTTGGTCAATTATTCCAAAATTGGTGAATTTTGATATTTATTCAGAAAATCCCGGGTGTTGGGTGTTCAACACCGAAAATGGTTTTATATACTATATAAACCAGTGGGATTTTGAAAAGAAGGTTATGAATTTTTTGGGTCCAATCTGACCTTGTACCCACGCACGACTATTTTCATCAGGTGTTTTTAATACGAAGAAAATAGGCCGGGATCACTATTTTAACTGAGGCATTTGAGTGCAATGCATAGTGTCCTAGGCCGAGATTGATTGGTCGTGTGATGGTTAAGAGAACCCGTCCCTGAACTGTGTTGGATGGACATTACCCTATATGGGATACCCACTCATTGGGTTTCGGGTCGCAATAGAGGCTGGACCTATGCTCCTTCAAGAAAGCCGTCTTGGAGAGACGTAGCCATGCTCAATGGGGTGAGACGATGCCTGGCTACGCCAGTAGACCGCCGAACTTCAAGTAGGCCGTACCCTAGAGTGGGAGAAATTATCAATTAGAATGCATGTTGAGTGAAATAGATGCGCCGGATTATGGAACAAAATTGTGTGACATGGTATGGGACGTGTCATAACGATTTGATCCTCTAATCTGGAGCCCTGTGATTTATTGAGTTGAGTAATGCGTTTCAATGGTTGTGTACATCGATGTTATGCATAATGTATATGAACTGTGCTGACCTGTAGGGTGGATCTAAGACAAGGTAAGTCTCTGTGATTGTGTGATTGTGTGGTTAGGACGCTTCTTAGCGTATTTCCCTCCTAATCGGGGTTTAGAGCGTGAACTCGTTGAGATTTATATCTCACCCCGTCGTGGGATAATTATTTAGGACCGTAGAGCGGAGGACTTGGAGTCGTGCTGAGGTGATCTATAGTGTAGGTCAGTTAGGACCGCTTCTTTTTGGAGAGCCAGTCTTTTGTCGTCTCTTGGTCAAAGACTCTATACATGACTCGGTTGGTTTATGAAAGCATGTTTTGTTTGTAAATCTGTTGTCCTACTTTTCTATCCCGAGATGGTTATTGTCAGGGGATTTATTATTCGCTTCCGTATGTGCAATAAAATGAAAGGGTTGGCGACTCATCCTAGGAAGTCGCAAATTTTATCGACCAGAGAGGGATGGGCACGCGCTCGGGGTTCGGGACGTGACATCCCCATTTAAGTGGTATCAGAGCGAGGTTTGTGTCTGGAGTGATAAGGTGCGATGGGTTCATGGGATAGTAGGAATAACCTCTAATTTTATGCTGATGCATGTGAGTGATAGTTGTTTGGTAGATTGGTTGTGGGATCACTCAGTTTCTAATTCTTTATGGAATTGGGAACCCGTTTTTGTAGAGAGTCTACAACATGAGTGATAAGGAGCCGAGAACTCCTAGGCAGAGGACCTTATCTTTAGTGACTCGGGCTAGGACGTCGACTAGGGTCAGTGTCCGAGGTGGCCGGGGTAGAGTGCAGGTTGAGGCCAGCACAAGTGGAGTAGCATCACCTCCAGTTGGTGCTGGTGTAGCAGCCCATGGTGATTCGAGAGTGGACGGGATCATGCATGTGTTAGAGACAATGGGTAACCGTATGGAGTAGCAAGCTCAAAATCAAGCTGCCGCCATCGCCAATGCTTCAGCCACCGCTATAGCCGCTGCTACCGCAGCCACCACCACTGTTGCCAATGCCGCCGCTGATGCTTTGCTTCCCATGCCGCCGTTCTTTGCCAGCAATCGTCGCACCACCCGCCGCACGCACGCCGGTTCCACTTGGAAACATGGTCACTGAGAGAGAGAGGCCCATGCATAAGTTAGTGGAGTAGTTTTTGAAGTTGAACCCGCTGAGGTTCACTGGTGCAGGAGATCCTGAGGCTGCAGCCCTTTGGATCTAGGAATTGGAAAAAGCCTTTGCACCGTTGATGTGCACCAAGGCGGAAAATGTCGTCCTTGTAGTCTATCAACTGGAGGGGATTGCCAGCACTTGGTGGAGAGCCACCAGAGGAATAGCGTTCCCAAAAGGTGTGGTCCCCAAGTGGAATGCCTTTGTCGAGATCTTCAACAATAAGTACTTTTTAGACAGTGCTAGAGAATTGAAGATGGCGGAATTTCAGCGCCTTCGCCAAGGTACCATGACTGTGGATCAGTACGAAGCGAAGTTCACTGAACTGTCACAGTACGCCCTTAGATTGGTCAAGGACCCAGTAGATCGAGCACAAAGATTCAGAGATGGACCCAGACAGGAATTGAAGAGTCCGCTGGTGCCGTTCAATTTGAAAGATTACAACGACTTGTATGAACGAGCCCAACTGATAGAGAGAGACCTGAACGAACGAGCCGCCGTATTTGGGTCACGGTTTAGTTCTAACCGAGATGGAAATCGGTTTGGGAAAAGACCAATGACTGGAGGAAGGTATCCTGTTCCACCCAACAGGAAGGGTGGGATTAAAAAGTCAACATCAAGCTAGAATGGAGTGTGTCGTGACTGCGAGAGACAACATGGATCAGCCCCGTGTCCTGCTAGGACGGGTGCTTGTTTTGTGTGTGGCCAGCAGGGTCACATGGCTAGGAACTGTCCTAGAAGGCAAATGGGACCACAGTTGCCGCTGCCACCACCGATGGGTCAGAATCAAGGAATCATGCCATCGAATGCACCGTAGGGTGTTTTGAACCGGCCGCCAACTCAGGGAAGGACGTACGCTATCACCAGAGGACAGGCAGAGGACTCGCCTGATGTGATCACAGGTACGGTCTCGCTAAATGACCATGCTGCTTATACTTTATTTGATCCTAGAGCTACTCATTCATTTATAGCTGAGCAGTTTGTTAAGCTGGTAGGATTGAATCCTGAATTGTTGGAGTCGGTGGTTAGCATATCTACACTGTTAAAGGATAAGGTGTTAGCTACAGTAGGTTGTCCTGGTTGCAAGTTAGTTATTGGTGAGCGAGAGGGAAAGATAGATTTGATAGTCCTAGCCATGTATGATTTTGATGTGATAATTGGCATGGACTGGCTCACCAAGCAACGAGCTAAGATGGACTGCTATCGTAAAATGATTCAGTTTAACCCGTTAGTGGGTGAAAGTTTCGAGTTTATTGGTAGTTGAGGAGGACCCTCGATTACCTTAATCTCGTCGCTTGAGGCAACTTGTTTGTTAGACAAGGGTTGCCAAGGTTACTTAGCGATTGTCGTGGATACGACAGTTGAGGAGCCGAAGATTGAGGACATCACCGTGGTACAAGAGTTTCCAGATGTGTTTCCGAAGGAATTACCTAGCCTACCCCTAGAAAGGGAGATCGAGTTTGTAATTGAGTTAGCCCTCAGGACGAAACCAATCTCTAAGGCTCCTTACCGCATGGTGTTGTCAGAGCTGAAAAAACTGAAGGTGCAGATGCAAGATTTGTTGGATAAGGGATTCATACGTCCCAGTGCATCACCTTGGGGAGCATCGGTTTTGTTTGTGAAAAAGAAAGATGGTTCGTTGCGCCTTTGCATCGACTATCGTCAACTCAATCAGGTGACGATCAAGAACAAGTATCCATTACTGAGGATTGACGACTTGTTTGACCAGCTACAAGGAGCATCGATTTTCTCTAAGATCAACTTGAGGATGGGATATCATCAATTGAGGATCAGAAAGGAGGACATACTGAAGTTAGCATTTCGTACTTGATATGGCCATTATGAGTTTACTGTAATGCCGTTTGGTTTGACGAACACCCCAGCTGCTTTCATGGACATGATGAATCGGGTATTCAAGGAGTATTTGGATCAGTTTGTGATCGTATTCATCGACGATATCTTGGTGTACTCGAGAAGTCTAGAGGAGCATGAAAGACAATTGAGGATAGTGCTTTAGACTCTACGGAGTCATGAACTATACGCTAAGTTTAGTAAGTGCGAGTTTTGGTTAACTCGTGTGACGTTTTTAGGTCATGTCATTTCAGGAGAAGGAATCTCCGTAGACCTAACCAAAATTGAGGCCGTGATCAACTGGCCAAGACTGACGACAGTGACAAAGATCAGAAGTTTCTTGGGATTGGCAGGTTATTATAGAAGGTTCGTGGAAGGATTCTTAGCAATAGCCTCACCTTTGACTCGACTGTTGAAGAAAGAAGAGAAATTTGTATGGACAGATAAGTGTGAGCGTAGTTTCCAAGAGCTTAAGTATAAGCTGACTACCACACCCGTATTGACCATACCATCTGGTCTTGGAGGATACGAGATCTATAGTGATGCGTCGTTTAGAGGACTGAGTTGCGTGTTAATGCAGCATGGTAGAGTCGTTGCATACGCGTCCCGTCAATTGAGACCTCATAAGTTGAATTACTCGACGCACGACTTAGAACTCGCAGCAATTATTTTCGCTCTGAAGATTTGGAGACATTACTTGTGTGGAGAAAGGTTCCAAATCTTTACATATCATCAGAGTCTCAAGTATTTATTCTCTCATAAGGAGTTAAATATGAGATAGCGTTGCTGGATGGAACTTCTCAAGGACTTTGATTGCGACATCCTATACCATCCTGGAAAGGCTAATAAAGTCGCAGATGCGCTAAGTCAGAAGTCTTCAATTTTGCATATGATGGTCAATGAGTGGAATTTACTCGAGGAAGTTCGAGATTTGGTTTTCAAGTTTGAGGTAAGCCACCTTTCGAATATTATGGCTACCCTCAGAATTGAGCCGGAAGTACAGATTAGAATCAAGACGCTTCAGCCGATAGACCCGGATGTTCAAAAAATCCTGCAAGAGGATACTGAAAAGAGGAAAGCTGATTTCCAGATTTCTGAGGACGGAACACTAAGGTTCCGAGGACGATTGTGTGTACCTGACGATGCAGCGCTTAAGGAAGAGATTTTGTCAGAAGCTCATCGTAGCCGTTACAGCATTCATCCAGGCAGTACAAAAATGTATCAGAATCTGCGTCAACACTATTGGTGGACCGGTATGAAGGCAGATATCACCAAGCATGTCGCCAAGTGTCTGACGTGTCAGCAAGTGAAAGCACAGCACTGTAAGCTGGGAGGACTTCTACAACCTATCGAGATCCCAGATAGAAATGGGAGCATATCACAATGGACTTTGTGACGGGCTTACTAAGGAGTCAGAGAGGTAATGACTCTATCTAGGTAGTGGTCGATAGACGGACGAAGTCAGCTCACTTCATCGCAGTACGAAAGGACCTTGATTTGGACAGGCACGTAGAATTATACGTACGTCAGATTGTTCGTCTACATGGAGTGCCTGTGACGATTACATCTGACCGAGACCCAAGATTCATAGCTGCTTTTTGGAAAAGTTTGCAGAGTGCTTTGAGAACGAAGCTGCAATATAATAGGGCATATCATCCTCAGACGGATGGCCAGTCTGAGAGGACGATTCAAACCCTCGAAGATATGCTGCGAGCTTGTGTGTTGGATTTCAAGGGAAGTTGGGAGGAACAACTTTACCTTGTTGAGTTCGCCTACAACAATAGCTACCAACAGAGCATTCAGATGGCTCCTTTTGAAGCGTTATATGGTAGAGCGTGCAGAACGTCGATATGTTGGGACGAGGTCGGAGAATGAAAAATCACAGGCCCAGAGTTAGTCCAGCAATCAGTGGATGCAGTTGCCGTCATCAAAGACAGACTAAAGACCGCTCAGAGCTGCCAAAAAAGCTACGCCGATAAGCGTCAAAGGCCATTGGAATTCCAAGTTGGTGAGTATGTTTTTCTGAAGGTGTCACCAATGAGAGGTACTTCGCACTTTGGCAAAAAAGGAAAACTGAGTCTGAGGTACGTAGGTCCCTTTGAGATTTTGGAAAGGATAGGGACTCTAGCGTATCGTCTTGCATTACAGTCAAGACTGGCGCAAGTGCATGACGTCTTTCACGTGTCGATGTTGAGAAAGTATGAACTTGACTCGACTCACGTGCTGAATTTTGAAGAATTAGACGTGGACGATAGGGTGTCGTACATGGAAAGACCGGTTCAGATTATAGATCGGAAGGAACAAGTTCTACGCACCAAGAAGATCCCATTAGTTAAAGTGGTATGGCAACACCATGGGACAGAAGGAGCAACTTAGGAAACTGAAGACTTGATGAGACGACAATACCCCCACCTTTTCAAAAAAGAATCGTAATAGGTTTAAATTTTGAGGATGAAATTCTCTAAGGAGGGGAGATTTGTGACATATGGGTTTTCGTCAGACCTCAAATCAGTAACGGTCGTCACGAGTTGACGGGAGTATCGACAGACTGCGTCATTGGCACCATTTGCGGACATTATTTCGTCATCATCATTTTCGGTATAACATTAGGCTATCATTTCATCACCACTCGTCGTTCCGAAACATCAACTTTTGGAGAGAAATTTCCCATGCACGGCCATGCACATGCTCAATATTAGTCCCGAGTGGCCTCGCCAACGGCCATGTTCTTCAACCATGCATCACGTAAAGTTCCCTTCCCATTTGCGGTGATTGAAGACCATTGATTTGCATGGCCACGATTAAGCTGGCCCTAACTTCCCCATACACTTGAAGAAGTCCCCATGCAGCTACGTCCACGCATCCAATAACAGCCCATATGCACGCCCCTTTGATGGTCAACAGAAGAAGGGGAATATTGACTAAGAGGCACTAAATGGCAGCCATGTCATCCCTAGCAAATGTCTCCTTTGCTGCCACCGAATCCTCCTCAGTTGACTATGAGAGTCAACAAAACCAAGAAAGGAAGCCACGTCCTTTCTCTCCCTCTTCGGTGGCCAGCGGAGAGAGAGCCCAACATGCATACAAGGAGACACGCCTGCATGCCATGATCAACGTGGAAGCAGCCCGCAACTCTTGCTGCCTCGGTGTCTTCGGCTATTGACTAGAAGAGTCAACAAGCCAATCTTTGAAAAGAACAAGACCGCCAGTGGAAGAAAGAGCAAATCGAGAGAGAGAATAGAGGGCGCGAGAGAGTGAGCGGCGAGAGAAAAGAAAGGGACCGCTCCCTTTGTCGTGTACACGCAGCCGCCGTCCCCATTGCGCTGATCCAGCCGTCCCACAGCCTCCGCCGTGTCTGCGAAACCACGAGCTTTCGAACCTCTCACCATCGCATCGTTGTTGCCATGAACTGGTGTATTTGCTAACTCGGTGAGCTTATGCACTAAACTCTTCTTAGTAGGCTAATGATGTCTAAGGGGTGTTTAGATTTAATTAATTAGGAATTATGTGGTTAGTTAGATTAATTTAGTGATTTAATTTTGCAACTATGCATGTTAGGTGGTTAGATTAGATTAAGTGAGGCCTAGATAAATATTTTATCTAGAAGGGTTCGGGAATTTTCCGAGCCCGTATCGGTATTTAATTTAGTGATTTCAGCCTAGGTTGGTAATTTTAGAATTTAAATTGGATTATGTAATTAATTTTTGAAATTAATTAATTATTAATTTTTTTTTTTCTGGAAATTAGGCCGGGACAGTCGGTGATCAGAATTTCGTGCTGGTTGCAATGGTGTGGTTAATTTCTGCAATTGAGTGTTAAATTGTGAAAGTTGAGTGTTGATTAGATTTTTGGTCAATTATTCCAAAATTGGTGAATTTTGATATTTATTCAGAAAATCCCGGGTGTCGGGTTTTCAACACCGAAAATGGTTTTATATACTATATAAACCAGTGGGATTTTGAAAAGAAGGTTATGAATTTTTTGGCTCCAATCTGACCGTGTACCCACTCACGACTATTTTCACCGGGTGTTTTTAATACGAAGAAAATAGGTCGGGATCACTATTTTAACTGAGACATTTGAGTGCAATGCATAGTATCCTGGGCCGAGATTGATTGGTCGTGTGATGGTTAAGAGAACCCGTCCCCGAACTGTGTCGCATGGACGTTACCCTATATTGGATATCCATTCATTGGGTTTCGGGTCGCAGTAGAGGCTTGACCTATGCTCCTTCGGGAAAGTCGTATTGGAGAGACGTAGCCGTGCTCAATGGGGTGAGACGATGCCTATAGGCCGTACCCTAGAGTGGGCGAAATTATCAATTGGAACGCATGTTGAGTGAAATAGATGCGCTAGATTATGAGACAAAATTGTGTGACATGGTATGGGACGTGTCATAACGATTTGGCCCTCTAATCTAGACCCCTGTGATTTATTGAGTTGAGTAATGTGTTTCAATGGTTGTGTACATCGATGTTATGCATAATGTATATGAACTATGCTGACTTGCAGGGTGGATCTGAGACAAGGTAAGTCTCTGTGATTGTGTGATTGTGTGGTTAGGACGCTTCTTAGCGTATTTCCCTCCTAATCGGGATTTAGAGCGTGAACTCGTTGAGATTTATATCTCACCCCGTCGTGGGATAATTTTTCAGGATCGTAAAGCGGAGGACTTTGAGTCGTGCTGAGGTGATCTGAAGTGTAGGTCAGTTAGGACCGCTTCTTTTTGGAGAGCTAGTCTTTTGTAGTCTCTTGGTCAAAGACTCTATACATGACTCAATTGGTTTATGAAAGCATGTTTTGTTTGTAAATTTGTTGTCCTGCTTTTCTATCCCGAGATGGTTATTGTCAGGGGATTTATTATTCGCTTCCGTATGTGCAATAAAATGAAAGGGTCGGCGACTCGTCCTAGGAAGTCGCAAATTTTATCGACCAGAGAGGGATGGGCACGCGCTCGGGGTTCGGGGCATGACAAATAATATAGATCCAAAAACTTCAGCCAAAATAATAAAATAAAATAAAGTTAACGGTTGAATTTTCATTGAATTAGATGATTCCGTGCTTACCTAATATATCGACTTACATAATAAGGAAGGGGTGGCAATTGGGCTGGTCCGGGTTGGGCTGTGTCGATCAGGCCCATCTTCTCTCGAGATGGCCTGGTAAAAGGCTCGGCCCAAATAGAATTATATGGGTCTGAAGGCCCAAACTCTGGGCCCATCTACTTGACCGGTGGCTGTTGGGCCAACAGGGCTTTGCCAGTGGGCCTCCAAAAGGCCAAAAAAGGAAAGTTCCTCCTCCAATTAATCTCCCTTTCCGTCTCAAAATTCTCCTTTCCTTCACCTGTGTTGTCGGATCGATCTGTTGCTAATGGCCAATTACAATTATAACCATCAATTCGTCTCAAATGAACCTGGAAAAGTACTTAATTACACCTAAATATTTTGTACGGAAGTCAAATCAGTTCTAAAAATTTTAAATTTTTGCTAATTTAATCCTAAGTCTTTATAGGAAATTTTAATATAATTATTTTGATTAATTTTCATCGGAAATCGATGACGCGGCAACAGGCCATGTGCCTCCACGCGAGACAACTCTATCATTAGGTCATGGAAAAAGGAGCTTTGTATTTCAAAATCTTGCAATTTTGCGTAGCTACATAAACTCTATACTCTCATGGCTTGATCGGATTTAGTCTTCTCCCACTAGGATGCGACAGATGATCGAACGTTTACTTATGGGTAGATCCCATTAGCTTCCGATTCGACGCGTGCGTTAGGCGGTACTCTAGCCATGCAATGCCGGACAAGGCTGCTCCACGCAAGGATTTCGTCGTGTCATGCTGCTGCATCTTGGGATTATGTGAAGAAGTCGATGCTGGCTGAATTCTCGCGACGATGAGAGCATTATTGCACGGTATGGACGACGCGTTACGGCGGATGAGGCGAAGACACGCCATCCTCGGAGCATTCATTTCGGTATTGTTGACAAAGACAAAGTCGCCGACGCGGCGAAGACCCGCCGTCATCCGAGTATGCATTTTACGGGCGAACGCGAAGGCACCAAAAACCGACACGCGACTTCAAGAGGAGTTCACTGGGCCATTTGTGCCCCTCGTAAAACCATAGAAGACACAAAGACATGGAATTATAATGGAAAAACGCGTTTAATTTTTTTAGAAAAATCTTCATGTCACCACACGTCACCTCATAAGATATTGGAAGGTTCTTTTATTTCGGTGAAAAAGAAATTTAACTATGACTTGGTGAATGTCAAACTAAACAGCCTCTTGATTTTGCATAATTCACACATGCATCCATGTATATGTATTAATCGATCAGCTTTCTTTCTTTCTCTCTCTTTTCTTTTTTCTTCCCCTTCCAAGCCTAGCAAAAGAGCTGCTGGCCAACCCTTGCCAACCATTAAGCCCTCCATCATCGTGGCCCTCACCCAGTCGCCAACAAGGGTTGCCCAACCCTTGCCTTTAGGCTGGCAAGGGTTAGCTAGCGATCCTTGTCGGACTTGGTAAGAAAAAAAAAATAAACAAAGATTAAAAATTATAAAAAAAATTAGTCACATCAACCCCAACCGTCCTATGTAGCATTACTGGAGTCCACGTCAGTGATTTCCGATTAAAATTAGCTGGGTAAACTCAATTAGCAACACATGAAAATGTTTAGGACTCAATTAATACAATTAAAAGGATTGAAATTGAATTGATCAAAATGCAATAGATTTATGACGTTTTAGATAATTTTTCCTCATAATGCGACTGTACTTTGTAAAATTGATTTCAGACAAGAACTTGAAATCATTATCTGTGTATTTCATTATGAAAAGATAGTAGTAGTATTTATGCTCATAAATTCATGCAACCAGCCCGCAACACGGCCGTCCTACCAGCCCGACCATGCGTGCCAATAGCCTGCTCATGCCTGGCCGTACCACCGGCACAACCTACATCATACTATACGAAAACTTAACAATATCCCAGAATTCGTCCTCTTGGTACTTTGGGCATAATTTCCTTCAAAGGACTTCCAAATTGCAGGGAAACTTGATTCATCGAAGCTAGACATGTCGGGCTTTCAACCATGCATCATATGACCATATTAGAGCATCTCGAGAGACTAGCAATTCGGCGCCGGTGATAACGAGACCAGTCACTTTGGGGCGTTTCGAGGTCAAGATCTTCCTCAATGAAGAAGCTGCCCGTGCTGCTGAGGCGAGCCATAGCCAATTGCCTTTCCTCCACGGCCGCCTTCGAAGCTTCCGGAGATCTTCGGGTTGCGCTTGAGTTTCGGTTCTTTCTTGGTTTTTTTATTGGTCTTGCCAACCTGGTTAGAACATGCCCAGTCTTGATTTTGGTCGTAGAGAATGGTGTTTGGAATCCTATAGAAACAATGGAAAGTCAAAGAAGAGAATGTTCTTCAAATCATAACTGATACGGTTGTTTTTCAAAGTATATATGGGTGGAGACATGCATTCAAAGTACAAGAGAACCAAGGCCAAAAAGGGCATCATCTCAAATGAGCTTTGATATTTACCACTGAAAATAAAGATGTACAGCCTGCTTTCAAATCATAGGCAAAGAGTGTTAGTACTTGGATGCTTTGGATAATGTGTAATGGGCGATGTAGTCCTTGGATTTTTAATTTTACTTATTTATTCATTTATATATGTTTTATTGATGTCCACCTTCTAATCAACACCAGATAATATCTATTCCATTGATTTTATATGTGTATAGTCGCGTCAGCCATTTCTAAAATGAAGGGGTTCCACTAAATTAAATAACTAAAACAAAGTCAATGGCACCAGCATCTAATAATCTCAAGAAGAAAGGGCATAAAATTGTTCAAATTCAAGGGAGCTACTAACCATCCCCGAGGTGTTATATGGCACAAATGGATATCTGAGCTGATTTAGCTTTGTCTGTCAAGTAGAATAAGAGCGAGACTATCCATCGTACCTCAAGATCATGGAATGTCATTACATACACTTGGAACTTTTTTTTTTAACTATTCCACATGTTAGTATAAGTAGACAAGGCCAGCAAATGCATTGATGGAGCATATACAAACTAGTTCTGCTATCTGATTAAATTTGGGTTTTGTCCCTTGAAAATTAATAGGGATATAACGCCATGCCTCTTACAAACAATCTAAGAGTATAACATAAAAAGAAAAGAAAAAAAAATGGAAGTATAGTGATGGAAAAATTAACGTATTCTCTTATTTTTAAAGCATCTAAAAAGAGACGATCACTTTTGCAAAAACGAGTCGGTATGAAACCACGGGAAGACCCATAGAGCACATTCATGCGATGCGATTACTTAATCAATAAGTTAAAACCACCCACCTCCACCAGAAAGTCTCATCTTAGACTTTGGACCCCTACAATTACATTATTAAACAAATCTTGCAATTCAAGCTCAAGACTAAGAAATTATCATCAGACAAATCAAAGGGAAACGATAAAAACATCATTGTCAAGTATATGGTATTGTTAGAGCATTGTTCTCTAATAAATTTGTCCTCCCAAAATTCCTCAACTAGAATCCCCCCCAAAAAAAAAAAGATCATCCCCTAATTTTTTTGTTTTTGTTTGACATACGCCCCTCCCTCTCGAACGGTCTCACAACGCATACCATAATTCAGCTATAGTCCTTTCCCCGATCCTTCGTCAATTCTAGTATTCCTAAAAGAAAAACAACTGCTTTATCGAAAGAAGACAAAAATGCATCGAGCAGAACCAGACTAAGAAATCCCGACCGTCCATCACGCGTTTAAGGCCTCCCGCGTTGGCCCGATTGGATGCGAGACTTTTCATGTGCCAACTTTCCCTATAAATACGCCCCTCCCTCTCCAACGGTCTCACAACGCATACCATACACTTCAGCTATAGTCCTTTCCCTGATCCTTCGTCAATTCTAGTATTCCTCAAAAAAACAACCACCATCCATGGCCGAAGGACACCACCATCACCACCACCACAACCACCACCGCAGCCACAACAAGAAGGATGATGCCTTGATGGAGCCTGGGGTCGTCTTCACGGAGCCTACAGTCAATTACAGGAAGGAGGAGAAGCACCACAAGCACCTCCAGCAGCTCGGCGAGCTCGGTGCCGTCGCTGCCGGTGCTTATGCCTTGGTAATAATTATCATCTTCTTCTCAATTCTTGAAATTTTTTTCCCATTTTATAATTTAGATAAAATTTACATCTTCACCTTATTGACCTGAATCATCAGGTTATTCACGATCATTGGATGCAAAAGATCTCGATTAAACTCACATATTTCAACTCGACATGATAATGGCATGCCATGCAAGAATGGATCATCCTTATAAATGAACAATAGTTTGAATTTAATTGATTTCCTTCACCCATCAGCTAGAGGAATAAGATTTCCCTACAATTGGCTTAAACAAAAAACATAGTTCTAATCCATAGCACTATTTACATGATCAAATACTTCTTTTCAAAGTGAATAAATTAATTTTTTTCTCGAACTTATCCCATGCTTAGAGCTTGCATAAAAAAAAGTATACATAATAGATAACCTTTTTATTTTTGCTCCTTTCCTCTTTACCTTAACTCATTTTGTTTCGTGCACGCAATTCCTGATTAAATGATGTGCAAAATGCAGCATGAGAAGCATAAGGCCAAGAAGGACCCGGAGCACGCTCACCGGCACAAGATAAAGGAGGAAATAGCTGCCGCCGCTGCCGTCGGGGCTGTCGGGTTCGCCTTCCACGAGCACCACGAGGGGAAGGAGGCCAAGAAAAAATATAAAGAGTCTCATCATGGCAAGAAGCACCACCATCACTTCTAAACCATGGAGGATCTCCGTCTCTTTTTGCCGCTATCTGTCTTGTTTATGTAATTTTATTTCCCTAGAGACTGCCTTCAATAGTCGCTGTAGATTTGCGGAGGGTGGTTCTTGAATCTTGAATTCTGCTGCTTGTGAATGCTTCCCTGAGAGGATGAGCATGGGTCCGGGCTTTGTCTTGTACAGGTTGTATCTTGGGTGTTCTGATGATCTGATTTCTCGCGTTTACATTTCCACATATTTTTTTAGGTAGAATGATTATATTGAATATTATTTTCCAAAACCAGTTAGCACACAGTCTTCGCATAGGATGGATCCACACCCTGTTAGTCAATGTCAATTAACTAAAACGCGATGGCGTCAAATTCAAAAAAATCACTTGATCGCACTGTTATATATAATTATAATTCAAAAAAGTACCTAAAAAACCTGTACATGACATAAAAGTATATAAGAGTTTCTTAGAATGGATGTTTTGAATCCTCCCATGAGGACACGTACAAATTAGCAAATTTATCTAATAATAGTCCATTGCGATATCTTCATCGTGACCTCACTAAGCACATTGACATTTTCTACTAATTTGGTGGGATCTATGTGTTAGGTGCATGTCATTATAATCGTCCATTATCGTGATTTTTTCCAAGTTAGTTCTTTCAAATATGGCTGAGTCAATTAACTGCGATTCAGTTTGAAATGAACTCACAAAATGACATAATTAATAATCTATATTGTCCCAGATCAAGCGATAGATGATGGCTGGCCCATTTATATATCCTGAAAAAGGTTCAATAAAGTGTCTTTAATTCCACAAAAGTTATATCTCTTACATCATATAGAAGTTGTCAATAAAATGAGGTACTGACACTTGGTGTGCCTAAACTTGGCACGGAGGAATACTTAAGTGCCAAAAGTTTGGAAATGGACCCTTAAGTGCCAAAATCGGAGCAAAATGGATCACTTCAGTGCTAATCCGGCCAAAATCCAGCCAAATTACTAACATGGTAATTTTCCGATGAGGTATGTGCAAAACGGCATCATTTTGCACGTTGACATGGCTAAAAAAAATGCAAAAATGACATTGTTTTGTCTCGATGTGGTAAATAATTACTATAAAATTAATTAAATTAAATTTAAAACTAAATTTATTTAAAATATTTTTAAAAAAATTAAAAACTTAAAATAAAATTAAAAAGAAAAAAATGGAGAGAGCCAAAGGGAGGCGGTTGAGGCTGTGCCCTCACCGCCGCCACCTCCCCGCCGCAACCGGGAAGGGCCGGCGATGGAGGGGGGACAGTCATCTAAGGTCGCCGGCTCTTGGCTGATCGGCGTCGAAGGCCCGCGAGCCCTCGCCGTCGCCAGGAAGGCCTGGCGACGGTGGGGGCAGCGTCGGCCGGGTCGCCGGGGCCAATGACGTAGATCTACTTGCGGCGAGGGCCCGTGAGCCCTCGTAGTCGGTCGGCCAGAGCCGGTGACCCCGGCCGACCCTCCCCCTTCGTCGCCAGCCCTTCCCGGTGGCGGCAGCGAGGGCTCAACCCTCAACCGCCTCCCTTTGAGCCCCCCCCTTCCTTTATTAATTTTTTTTTAAAAATTTTTAAATTTTTTTTTAATTTTTTTTATATATTTTAAATAACTTTAGTTTTAAATTTAATTTAATTAATTTTTATATTAATTATTTATCACGTAGAAACAAAACGATGTCATTTTAGCATTTTTTAGCCACGTCAATGTGCAAAACGACACCGTTTTACACTCACCTCGCTGGAAAATCGCCATGTTAGCAATTTGGTCGGATTTTGGTCAGATTAGCACTTGAGTAATCCATTTTGCTCCATTTTTGGCACTTAAGTATTACTTTCCAAACTTTTGGCACTTAAGTGTCTCTCCATGCCAAGTTTTGGCACTTGTGCTGTACTTTTGCCTCAATAAAATTATCATCATTGGAGGGAAATAGCTCATTTCTCTCTCACTTTGATGTAGCCCATATTCAAGACCAACTTGTTCAACCAAGAAGATTAGTGTGCATTCAATATCAATGACACTCTATTTTGTCATAAAGATTTTGTCATTTCTCAAACATTAAAACTTGCATCAAGGCACTTTGGGGTGAGCAAAAGCATTGGTAAATATTGTTTCAATTTTAATAGCTTCTAGTTTCTACGTACATTAATGACTATTAGTTTCTATGTTTGAGTCTAGCCTCTTACTCTTCTTTTGTTTTGATATAAAAGGTCAATGAGTCTCTATAAATTATAGATCGAATTTGATTAATGAAATTTGCTTAGTGTAACTCTCTTGAACCTTAAAGAGTTCAAATCTCTTGAAAACCTAGAAGAGTTTCCACTCTGTCCTTGAAGAGTCGAGGCTTTTAAAGCCTGCATCTTTGAAGAGTTGCAGCCATCGATTTCGAAGAATTGATGCTATTTTAACTTCCTCGAGAGCCTAGAAAAGCAACCATTGAAGTTCCTATACTTTTTTTCATTTTATCCACCACCGTTTAGCCCACTTTCATAAAATATCGACAAGCCTACAGTGCTTAGTTGATGAAACTGAAAACACAAAATTTGTGATTCTTCAAGTCTCTATTATTTTGCTTTGGAATCAGATCATTCTTATCTAAATCGACAAATTTCTGTTCACTTTCTTGAACTAGCATAGAAAAAAAAGATCATTCGATTTTATGACTAAGTTTCCATACGTGTAAGTCACTCTCCCGATTCTATCGTCTAAGTAACCAACTCTCTCTCTCTCTCTCTCTCTCTCTCTCTCTCTCTCTCTCACGCGACTTTGTTCCCTAATATCTCTTTACATAGGTACTTATGAGTATGATGCTATGAGATTGGTCGGAGTCTAGCAAGTTAGAATGATCTTTGATTATTGAGAGTACAGCACCACAACACAAACCCTTAACCTCCATTCCTGATACCATGTGATTCTTAAACTATTCGAAACATGTCAATAATCTACTTATAGGATGTTTCTTAAAGCTTTGGAAGTTACGTATTTGATTTGAGTGTTTTTTATTTTGGTTGAAAAGGGCAATCTATAAATATATATAGTCAAATCAAACTTCAATCTTGACTACAATATAAATATGCAAGTCTCTATTCATGAGCTATTTGTATTCATACACAGGCCTCATCGATGGCCGATAGAGAGAAAAAGGGAAAAATGATAAGAGAAGAGACAAAAGAAAAGGAAAAATAGAAAAAAATCAGAAAATCAAAAGAATTACAAAAATTGCTTTTACACAACAGAGAAGAGATTCAAGTGCATTTTTAGCTGAGGGAATTCCCCCCGTATTTCCTTTTCTTTTTTGGATATTTCTCCTCTGTAGTTCTATCATACATAGTAGCCTGTAGTTCTTCATTGTGCTTTTAATTCCAAATGCGAGTAATTTCTTTGTTTTTACATTGCGATCTATTCTCTAGCTAATCTCTAGCTAAGTGTCCATACCCTATTAAATCTCCACAAGGCAAAAGGGTTTTGAGCAGTTTTTGAAGTGCTAGTTGGCTGGTATAATACCACTTAATCGGATCTGAAATTTCAAGCAGGTGTCGCCTTATTGGAAGGGTATGAATAGCTTAAAAAAATGCTAAATAGGATAGCTACAAAACTACAGCAAGAAAGAAAATCATCGAATTTGGGACATGGATTGCCCTAATTAAGGGAACAGTATGATGGGACAACTCCCACTTGTCCATTGCGATAGTGGGGAATGCAAATGGTATCATATGGCATGGCTCTGATACATCGACTTTGCTGGCCATGGAGTATGTAGATATGTACAATGTCAACCCATATATGCCCTAAGAAGCACGAGCATTGTGTGCGCACGCGAGAGTGAGAGCCATTGTCAATTCGTCGAATAATCTGAAACCCAAATGTTCAATCATGAAGAACTCAAGGCCATGGAGCATGCAGATATATATAGTGGCATCATATGCCCTAAGAAGTACTAGCAATGCGAGTGCACGCATGCGGGAGTGAGACAATCTACACAACAAATTTCATGTTCATTTGAAAATATAATGAGCAATTCATATATGACGCAAATCATATCAGGAATATTGAATGAGATTCTCCTTGCACATTCTACTATCTATCTTTAGTCAGTAAATGATCATCTTCAACCTAATAAATAAGTCTCTGATCGACTGCTGAAAACATTCCCCCGATGCGCATGAGACAGCCACTTGCAATGAGAAATGATTGAAGAAAACTTAGGGACACAGAAAGAAGCCCAGGTATGGACAAAGTGCCCAATTGCCTCGCACTTGTCTCTTTTCTTTCACCTCCTTTCGCTTTGTTGTCGGCAAACTTAGTCAAGGGATGTTACAATTGGTGGAGGTAAAAGCAACATAAGACTACACAGTGATGAGATCAGGTGTTTCTGCTTCAACGGATAGCAAAGCAGTGTGTACGTTATCCAGCCAACCATCCAGCCGATCTCGCAGGGATTTAACTTGCATAGTGCCCAGAACTCTTGGTTGGACCTATGAAACATGCACTGTTCCCTCTACTTGGACTTTGAGATTAACCATAATTGAAGAGAAATAGCGAAGAACAGAAGATCTTCGCTGCCCATGTGTCTGTGGGATCAGACCAATGAGAAAAAGAGTAGTTCTTTTATGCTCTCTTAATTAGGTATAAAGCTTCCGCCCATCCATATGACTATCAATTATTCATTTTTTGAAACATCTAAACCACCAATCTATCTAGATGGAGTTCATTCTATCTTCAAGCTTCATGTATACAGCTGCACCATAAGATTGAGTCAAAATATAGCCAAATGAACTCTAAACTAGAGAAGGATCATATACACACAGCCAGAATAATGATGACGTCCAATCTACTCATCCAATGTCATAGAACAAAGCAAGACACAACCACCAAGGAAGGCTTACAGAAAGGCTCTTCATGAGAAGATGCTCAACACCAGCTACACAAAGACTTTGGGCGTTCAACAATAACGCTCGGTGGAATTGTCCTATCTTCTGATGCAAGCAGGGTAAGATTGTATATTTTATATGTGGAGGAATACACCGTTATAATGCAAAATGTGAAATAATAAGTATGACAGAAATGGAGATAAGAAAAGACTAGAAAGCGAGACTTGAATATGATTTCCATTAGGCAGAGAATGTTGATTTTCTCTAATAGTTTTTTGTCATTTTCGACCAAACCAGGTTGTGCATTGAGAGCATTCTTGTGTAAATGACAGTTCTCGATAGTGTTGCAAATCACCAGCATTAAATGCCTTGAGAATATAGTACATCCACTCAACCTTTGTTCCCAATAGGCTCTTTATCCGTCAAAGTTGTTAAAACAAATCAAGATATTAATATGATGATTAACAAAAAAATGAAACAAATAAGGGCAAATTGGAAAGGACCGTGTAACCCAAAAGCAAGTTATGCTTGAAGTTGCTTTGTAGAAAATGTCATCGACATAACATTAATAGCTACACAATGAACATGTGTTACAAATGTGCCTCAAGTGAATCTAGGAAGACCGTTAATGAGACCTACCACTAAGAATTTGATGCAAAAAATACTATAGATAGAAAACCTTGATTGCATTTGGCAGTCATGATAAAATTCAGGATATGATAAAATTTATCTTATTCTTCGTTTGGTGTGTGCTCAAAATAAGATAAAGTCAGCTATAAGGGGGATATAGACTGGATAAAATTATTTCATGGGAGTGTGGAATAAAGGTGGATATGATTTTTAATATTCATATTAAGAAAATTATTTTTTATCGGAAACTAAACTTCTTAAATTAACAAAATTAACAAAATTAAAATTATTCGACCAAAAAAATCAACAGAATTAAAAAATATTTCAATATATAAATAATATTTGACACTTTTGGTTTAAAAATCTAGATCCAAGAAATTTGGCAAAAAATAAAATAAAGTTAATGGTTAAATTTTTACTAAATTGGATGATTCCACTCATACCTAATATATCGACTACATAATGAGGAAGGGTGGCAATTGGGCCGGGCCTAGTCAGGCGGGCACAATCTATTATTTGGGCGTTAAGGCCCAAACTCTGGGCCTATGAGGGATTCTCGTAGGAATATAAATGACACTTTAGGTTTAATAATATAGATCCAATAACTTCAGCCCAAAAAAATAAATAAATAAGAGTAATAAAGTTAATGGTTGGATTTTCATTGAATTAGGTGATTCCGTGCTTACCTAATATATCGACTTACATAATGAGGAGGGGGTGGCAATTGGGCTGGGCCGGGTCGGCCCGACATAATCAATTTATTTGGGCCCTAAGGTCCAAACTACAGGCCTTGGAGGGATTCTTGTAGGAATATAAATGAAACTTTGGGTTTAATAATCTAGATCCAAAATTTCTGCCAAAAAAAAAATAAAAATAAAGTTTATGGTTAAATTTTCACTGAATTAGATGATTCCTTGCTTACTTAATATATCAAAACTTACATAATGAGGAAGGGGTGGCAATTGGGTTGGGCCGGGTTGGGCTGTGTCGATCAGGCCCATCTTTTCTCGAGATGGCCTGGTAAAAGGCTCGGCCCAAATCGAATTGTATGGGCCCAAAGGCCCAAACTCTGGGCCCCATCTACTTGACCGGTGGCCGTTGGGCCTGCAGGGCTTTGCCAGTGGGCCTCCAAAAGCCCAAAAAAGGAAAGTTCCTCCTCCAATTAATCTCTCTGTCCGTCTCAAAATTCTCCTTTCCTTCACTCGTCAGATCGATCTGTTGCTAATGGCCAATTAAAATTATAACCATCAATTTGTCTCAAATGAACCTAGAAAATTACTTAATTACACCTAAATATTTTGTACGGAAGTCAAATCAGTTCTAAAACTTTTAAATTTTTGCTAATTTAATCCTAATTCTTTATAGGAAATTTTAATATAATCATTTTGATTAATTTTTATCGAAAATCGCTAACGCGACAACAGGCCATGTTTCTCCAGGCCCTCCACGCAAGACAACTCTATCATTAGGTCATGGAAAAAGGAGCTTTGTATTTCAAAATCTTGCAATTTTGCGTAGCTACATAAACTCTATACTCTCATGGCTTGATCGGATTGAGTCTTCTCCCGCTAGGATGCGACAGATGATCGAACGTTTTCTTATGTGTAGATCCCATTAGCTTCCGATTCGACGCGTGCGTCAGGCGGTACTCTAGCCATGCAATGCCGGACAAGGCTGCTCCACGCAAGGATTTCGTTGTGTCATGCTGCTGCATCTTGGGATTATGTGCAGAAGTCGATGCTGGCTGAATTCTCGCGACGATGAGAGCATTATTACATGGTATGGACGACGCATTAGGGCGGATGAGGCGAACACACGCCATCGTCGGAGCGTTCATTTTGGTTTTGTTGACCAAGACAAAGTCGCCGACGCGGCGAAGACCCGCCGTCATCCGAGTATGCATTTTACGGGCGAACGCGAAGGCACCAAAACCGACACGCGACTTCAAGAGGAGTTCACTGGGCCATATGTGCCCCTTATGAAACCATAGAAGACACAAAAACATGGAATTGTAATGTCAAAACGCGTTTAATTTTTTTAGAAAAATTTCATTTCACCACACGTCACCTCAAATCTTTGCAAAGTTTTTATAAGATATTGGAAGGTTCTTTTATTTCGGTGAAAAAGAAATTTAACTATGACTTGGTGAATGTCAAACTAAACAGCCTCTTAATTTTGCATTATTTACACAGGCATCCATGTATATGTATTAATTGATCAGCTTTCTTTCTTTCTCTCTTTTCTTTTTTTTCTCCTTCCAAGCCAGCAAAAGAGCTGCTGGCCAACCCTTGCCAACCATTAAGCCCTCAATCATTGCGGCCCTCACCCAGTCGCCAACAATGGTCGCCCAACCCTTGCCTTTTGGCTGGCAAGGGTTAGTTAGCAATCCTTGTCAGACTCGATAGAAAAAAAAAAAAAAAAGAAAATAAATAAACAAAGAGGAAAAATTATATAAAAAAAAAATTAGTCACGTTAACCCTACCGTCCTATGTAGTATTGCTGGTGTTCACGTCAGTGATTTCCGATTAAAATTAGCTGGGTAAACTCAATTGGCAACACATGAATATGTTTAGGACTCAATTGACACAATTGAAAGGATTAGAATTGAATTGGTCAAAATGCAACATGTTTATGACTTTTTAGATAATTTTTCCTCATAATGCGACTGTACTTTGTAAAATTGATTTGAAACGAGAACTTGAAATCATTATCTGTGTATTTCGGTATGAAAAGATAATAGTAGTATTCATGTCCATAAATTCGTGCAACCAGCCCGCGACATGGCCATCCTGCCAGCCCGACCATGCATGCCGATAGCCTGCTCGTTCCTGGCCATACTGGCGCGGCCTGCATCGTACTATACCGAAACTTAACGATATCCCATATTTCCTCCTCTTAGTACTTCGGGCATAATTTCCTTCAAAGGACTTCCAAATTGCAAGGAAACTTGATTCATCAAAGCTAGACATGTCGGGCTTTCAACCATGTGTCATACGACCATATTAGAGCATCTCGAGACACCAGCAATTCGGCGCTGGTGATAACGGGACCAGTCGCTTTGGGGCGTTTTGAGGTCGAGATCTTCCTCAATGAAGAAGCTGCCCGAGCTGCTGAGGCGAGCCATAGCCAATTGCCTTTCCTCCACGGCCGCCTTCGAAGCTTCCGGATATCTTCAGGTTGTGCTTAAATTTCGGTTCTTTATTGGTTTTTTTTATTGGTCTTGCCAACCTGGTTAGAACATGCCCAGTCTTGATTTTGGTCGTAGAGAATGGTGTTTGGAATCCTATAGAAACGATGGAAGGTCAAAGAAGAGAATGTTCTTCAAATCATAACTGATACGATTGTTTTTCAAAGTATATATGGGTGGAGACATTTATTCAAAGTACAAGAGAACCAAGGCCAAAAAGGGCATCATCTCAAACGAGTTTTGATATTTACCACTGGAAATAAGGATGTACAGCCTGCTTTCAAATCATAGGCAAAGAGTGTTGGTACTGGGATGCTTTGGATAATGTGCAATGTGCGATGTAGTCCTCAGATTTTTCATTTTACTTATTTATTCATTTATATATGTTTTGTTGATGTTCACCTTCTAATCACCGCCGGATAATATCTACCCCATTGATTTTATATGTACATAGGCGTCAGCCAATTCTAAAATGAAGGGTTCCACTAAATTAAATAACTAAAATAAAGTCAATGGTGCCAATAATCTCAAGAAGAAAGGGCATAAAATTGTTCACATTCGAGGGAGCTACTAACCATCGCTGAGGTGTTATATGGCACAGACGGATATTTGAGTTGATTTAGCTTTGTCTGTCATGTAGAATAAGAACGAGACTATCCATCGTGCCTCAAGATCATGGAATGTCATTACATACACTTGGAACTTTTTTTTTAACTATTCCACATGTTAGTATAAGTAGACAAGGCCAGCAAATGCATTGATGGAGCATATACAAACTAGTTCTGCTATCTGATTAAATTTGGGTTTTGTCCCTTGAAAATTAATAGGGATATAACGCCATGCCTCTTACAAACAATCTAAGAGTATAGCATAAAAAGAAAAGAAAAAAAAACGGAAGTATAGTGATGGAAAAATTAACGTATTCTCTTATTTTTAAAGCATCTAAAAAGATACGATCACTTTTGCAAAAACAAATCGGTATGAAACCACGGGAAGACCCATAGAGCATATTCATGCGATGCGATTACTTAATCAATAAGTTAAAATCACCCACCTCCACCAGAAAGTCTCATCTTAGACTTTGGACCCCTACAATTACATTATTAAACAAATCTTGCAATTCCAGCTTAAGACTGGAAGAAATTTTTTATCAGAGAAATCAAAGGGAAACGATAAAAACATCATTGTCAAGTACATGGTATTGTTAGAGCATTGTTCTCTAATAAATTTGTCCTCCCAAAAATCCCTCAACTAGAACCTCCCCCATCCCACCCCCCCCCCCGGAAAAAAAAAAAAGGATCATCCCCTAATTTATTTATTTTTTGTTTGACATACAAACAACTGCTTTACCGAGAGAAGAAAAAAATGCATCGAGCAGATCCCTACTAACCAATCCTGAACGTTCATCACGCGTTTAAGGCCTCCCGCGTTGGCCCGATTGGATGCGAGACTTTGCATGTGCCAACTTCCCCTATAAATACGCCCCTCCCTCTCGAACGGTCTCACAACGCATACCATACAATTCAGCTAGTATCCTTTCCCCGAAAAAAAACAACCACCAACCATGGCCGAAGAACACCACCATCACCACCACCACCACCACAACCACCACCGCAGCCACCACAAGAAGGATGATGCCTTCATGGAGCCTGGGGTCGTCTTCATGGAGCCTACGGTCGATTACAGGAAGGAGGAGAAGCACCACAAGCACCTCCAGCAGCTCGGCGAGCTCAGTGCTGTCGCTGCCGGTGCTTATGCCTTGGTAATAATTATCATTTTCTTTTCAATTCTTTTCCCATTTTATAATTTAGATAAAATTTGCGTCTTCACCTTGTTGACCTGGATCATCAGGTTATTCACGAGCATTGGAAGCAAAAGATCTCGATTAAACTCACATATTTCAACTCGACATGATAATGGCATGCCATGTGAGAATGGATCATCCTTATAAATGAACAATAGTTTGAATTTAATTGATTTCCTTCACCCATCAGCTAGAGCAATAAGATTTCCCTACAATTGGCTTAAACAAAAACATAGTTGTAATCCATAGCTTACATGATCAAACACTTCTGCTCAAAGTGAATAAATTAAATTTTTTTTTCTCGAACTTAATTCATGCTCAGAGCTTGTATAAAAAAAGTCTACATAATAGAGAACTTTTTTTTTCCTTTCCTCTTTACCTTAAAACATTTTGTTTCGTGCACGCAAGTCCTGATTAACGATGTGCAAATTGCAGCATGAGAAGCATATGGCCAAGAAGGACCCGGAGCACGCTCACCGGCACAAGATAGAGGAGGAAATAGCTGCCGCCGCTGCCGTCGGGGCTGTTGGGTTCGCCTTCCACGAGCACCACGAGAGGAAGGAGGCCAAGAAAAAATATGAAGAGTCTCATCATGGCAAGAAGCACCACCATCACTTCTAAACCATGGAGGATCTCCGTCTCTTTTTGCTGCTATCTGTCTTGTTTATGTAATCTTATTTCCTTAGAGACTGCCTTCAATAGTCACTGTACATTTGCGGAGGGTGGTTCTTGAATCTTGAATTCTGCTGCATGGAATGCTTCCCTGAGAGGATGAGCATGGGTTCGGGCTTTGTCTTGTACAGGTTGTATCTTGGGTGTTCTGATGATCTGATTTCTTGCGTTTACATTTCCACATATTGTTTTAGGTACAATTATTATATTGAATATTATTTTCCAAAACCAATTAGCACACAGTCTCCGCATACGATGGATCCACACCCGGTTAGTCAATGTCAATTAACTAAAACGCGATGGCATCAAATTCAAAAAAATCACCTGATCGCAATGTTATATATAATTATAATTCAAAAAATACCTAAAAAAGCTGTACATGACATAAAAGTATATAAGAGTTTCTTAGAATTGATGTTTTGAGTCCTCCCATGAGGACACGTACAAATTAGCAAATTTATCTAATAATAGTCCATTGCGATATCTTCATCGTGACCTCACTAAGCACATTGACATTTTCTACTAATTTGGTGGGGTCAAAGTGCTAGGTACATGTCATTATCATCGTCCATTATCGTGATTTTTTCCAAGTTAGTTCTTTCAAATGTGGCTGAGTCAATTAACTGCGATTCAGTTTGAAATGAACTCACAAAATGACATAATTAATAATCTATATTGTCCCAAATCAGGCGATATATGATGGCTCGCCCATTTATATATCCTGAAAAAGGTTCAATAAAGTGTCTTTAATTCCACAAAAGTTATATCTCTTACATCATATAGAAGTTGTCAATAAAATTATCATTGTTGAAGGGAAATAGCTCCTTTCTCTCTCTCTCTCTGACGTAGACGTATTCAAGACCAACTTGTTTAACCAAGAAAATTAGCATGAATTCAATATCAATGACACTCTATTTTGTCATAAAGATTTTGTCATTTCCCAAACATTAAAACTTGCATCAAGGCACTTTGGGACGAGCAAAAACATTGGTAAATATTGTTTCAATTTTAATAGCTTCTAGTTTCTACGTACATTAATGACTCTTAGTTTCTATGCTTGGTTTAGCCTCTTATTCTTCTTTTGTTTTGATATAAAAGGTCAATGAGTCTCTATAAATTATAGACGAAATTTGATTAATGAAATTTCTTAGTGTAACTCTCTTGAACCTTAAAGAGTTCAAATCCCTTGAAAACCTAGAAGAGTTTCCATTTCTTCCTTGAAGAGTCAGGGCTTTTAAAGCCTACATCTTTGAAGAGTTACAGCCATCAATCTCGAAGAATTGATGCTATTTCAACTTCCCCAGGGGCCTAGAAGAGCAACCATTGAAGTTCTTGTACTTTTTTTCATTTTGTCCACCACCGTTTAGCCCACTTTCATAAAAATCGACAAGCCTACAATGCTTAGTTGAGGAAACTGAAAACACAAAATTTGTGATTCTTCAAGTCTCCATTCTTTTGCTTTGGAATTAGGTTATTCTGATGTGAATCAACAAATTTATGCTCATTTTCCTAAACTAGCATGGACAAAAAGTTTTATTCGATTTTATGACTAAATTTCCATACATGTAAGTCACTCTCCCGATTCTATCGTCTAAGTAGCCAACCTAGGGCTTCATCTCTCTCTCTCTCTCACGTGTAAGTCACTCTCCCGATTCTATCGTCTAAGTAGCCGACCTAGCGCTTCATCTCTCTCTCTCTCTCACACGTGTAAGTCACTCTCCCGATTCTATCGTCTAAGTAGCTGACCTAGGGCTCTCTCTCTCTCTCTCTCTCTCTCTCTCTCTCTCTCTCTCTCTCTCTCTCTCATGTGGTTTTCTTCCCTAATATCTCTCTACATAGGTACTTATGAGTATGATGCTATGAGATTGGTTGGAGTCTAGCGAGTTAGAATGATCTTTGATTATTGAGAGTATAGCACCACAACACACACCCTTAACCTACATTCTTGAAACCGTGTGATTCTTAAACTATTCGAAAACATGTCAATAATCTACTTACCGGATATTTCTTAGAGCTTTGGAAGTTACGTATTTGATTTGAGTGTTTTTGGTTTTGGTTGGAAAGGGCAATCTATAAATATATATATAGTCAAATCAAACTTCAATCTTGACTACAATATAAATATGCAAGTCTCTATTCACGAGCTATTTGTATTCATACACATGCCTCGTCGATGGCAGGCAGAGGGAAAAAGGGAAAAATGAAAAGAGAAGAGAGAAAAGAAAAGGAAAAATAGAAAAAAAATCAGAAAATCAAAAGAATTACAAAAATTGCTTTTACAAAAAAGAGAAGAGATTAAAGTGTATTTTTAGCTGAGGGAATTCCCCCCGTATTTCCTTTTCTTTTATGGATCTTTCTCCTCTGTAGTTCTATCATACATAGTAGCCTGTAGTTCTTCACTGTGCTTTTAATTCCAAATGCAAGTAATTTCTTTGTTTTTACGTTGCGATCTATTCTCTAGCTAAGAGTCCATACCCTATTGAATCTCCACAAGACAAAAGGGTTTTGAGTAGTTTTTGAAGTGCTAGTTGGCTAGTATAATACCACCAAATCGAATCTGAAATTTCAAGCAGGTGTCGCCTTATTGGAAGGGTATGAATAGCTTAAAAAAAAATGCTAAATAGGATAGCTACAAAACTTCAGCAAGAAAGAAATTCATTGAGTTTGGGACACGGATTGCCCTAATTAAGGGAACAATATGATAGGACAACTCCCACTTGTCCAGTGCCGATAGTAGGGAATGCAAATGGTATCATATGGCATAGCTCTCATACATCGACTTTGCAGGCCATGGAGTATGCAGATATGTATAGTGTCAACCCATATATGCCCCAAGAAGCACGAGCATTGTGCGTGCGCGAGAGCAAGAGCCGTAGTCACTTTGTTGAATTTGTGGAAACTCAAATCTTCAATCATGAAGAACTCAAGGCCATGGAGTATGCAAATATGTACAATGTCAACCCATATATGCCCCAAGAAGCACGAGCAATGCAAGCGCATGCACGCGAGAGTGAGACAATTGGCACAACGAATTTCATGTTCATTTGAAAATATAATGAGCAATTCATACACGATGCAAATCATATCAGGAATATCGAATGAGATTCTCCTTGCATATTCTGTTGTTTGTCTTTAGTTAGTAAATGATCATCTTCAACCTGATAAATAAGTCTCTAATTGACTGCTGAAAACATTCCCTTAAAGCGCATGAGACAGCCACTTGCAATGAAAAATGATTGAAGAAAACTTAGGGACATAGAAGGAAGCCCCAGCATGGACAAAGTGCTCAACTACCTTGCACTTCTCTTTTCTTTCACCTCCTTTCACTTTGTTGTCGGCAAATTTAGTTAAAGGATGTCACAATTGGCGGAGAGGAAAGCAACATAAGACTACACAGTGACCGGATCAAGTGTTTCTGCTTCAACGGATAGCAAAGCAATGTGTACTTTATCCAGCCAACCATCCAACCGATCTCGCAAGGATTTAACTTGCAGAATGCCTAGAACTCTAAACATGCACTGTTCCCTTTACTTGAACTTCGAGATTAACCAGCATTGAAGAGAAATAGGGAAGAACAGAAGATCTTCACTACCCATGTGTTTGTGGGATCAAACCAAGGAGAAAAAGAGTAGTTCTTGTCACGCCCCGATCCTCAGGCATGCACTCATCCCTCACCTGGTCGATTAAATAGCGACGTCCCAGGACGTATCGCCAACCCATTCATTTTAATACGCATGCGGAAGCATATAAATAATCCCCAGATAATAAAACAATGGGATAGGAAAGTTGGACCATAAATCTCGAACTTGAAAAACCAACACACTTATATACATATACAACACTGAGTTATATATATATATATATATATACAAAGCAAACTAACAAGTCCGGTTCTACTCAAATTAGTTTAGTACACAAGTCTTGCAAACAGGGGTGGGGTTTCAATCCTCCTTTGGATCCTCCTCCGAGTTCTCCTCTTCGGCAATCTCTCCTTCTTCCACACTCCTGCTGGAGCCTACCGCAGAATACTCCGAGGATTTTGGGTCTTCAAGATTGGGGGCCACTAGGGTCAATCGCCGATCCACCTCTAGGGTCTGCAGTGCCCTTCCCAAACACTACCTCCAATGCATACAAGAGCACCTCAAATTCCGGTACAGGACCCACCCTTCTAGCGATACCATGCCCGGTATTGATGGGGCACCTTTTTGGGTAAGCCCGCATCAACCCAAACTATGGATTTCACCATTACATACTCCAATCCTTTGGCATGCCCATGTATCGAAACGGGGAACTTATGTTCTGTGATTTCCTCCAGTATACCAAAATGTTCAGGAGGGGCTGGAGTGGCGGCCATCTATGGACTTGAAATGTTGTCCCATAACAGGGTGAGACTACGTCTCAGCAAGTTCTACCCCCTAAGACTCGATTAGGAAGAAAATACACCCTAAGGGCTGCCTAAGCACAACACGGGTCGAGGAATTACCTTGGCCTCGCCCATCTTGCAAATCAACACAATTTACAATCTCATCAAGTCACATCAACCAATCCAATCGTTTACTCATATTGACTCATCGATCAATTGACCTAGTCGATTACATGTCAATCAGATCATTCCCCGGTCATTTCAGTCAATACTATATGTACAGTTCAACCACCTTGCGGATATCTTACTCTAAGCTGAAAAATAGACAGTAGCTAGCCTCAAGGCTAATAACTAGTATACTATTCATTCTTTAAGATGACATATCGAGTCACTGAGCTGATATGATATACCATTCTTTCTCTGAGATGACATACCGAGTCATCGAGCCAATATCATATAATGTCTTTCTCCGAGATGACATACCGAGTCATCGAGCCGACATAATATACGTCTTTATCCGAGATAACATACCGAGTTATCGAGCCGACATAATATACGTCTTTCTTCGAGATGACATATTGAGTCATCGAGCTAACATTCGTTCTCCAACAATTTCTCACTTTTTATCATACCCGATAAAATAGCCGTGTGTGGGTACACGGTTGGCTTTAGCCAAACTATAATAATTTCCTTTCTACAATTCCCACTATTTTATATAGTCCACCAAAATATTTTTGGCATTGTAAACTGACGCTTGGTTATTTTCCAATCAATTATTGAAATTAAACAAATTTAAGAATAAATTCCTAAAATACAATTCATGCACAATCAACACAAATTAAAACTCAATTAAATAAACAAGTTGCACCACAGCAATCAACATAAAATTCCGGTCACCGACTATCCCGGTCTAATTTTCGAAAAATAAATAAATAAATAATTACGGAAAATAATTAATAAATGCAATAAATGCATACTTAGGACCGTAATGCAATAAATGCATACTTAGGCACGTAATGCCTAATTATATGCCAGAATGGGCCCGGAAAATTTTCGAGACTCGTTAAATAAATACCTAGAGTCTATTTACTCGCTAATTGCACTAACTATCCACCTAACATGCATCGTCAATTAATTAAATCACTAATCTAATCTAATTAACCACATAATCCAGCTTAGCCTAAACTAAACTTCCCTTAAGCGTGATTAACCTACTAAGCGAGGATTAATGAGTTAAACTCACTTGTTCGGCAATCCGGTCGGTTCAAATAGATGGGGATGCAATGGAGCTCAACTCTCTCCAAAGCAGGCCTAACTTTTGGGGCCGAGAACAACCTCAAAACGGGCCAAACCCTTGCTGGGAACCCATTATTTTTGCTCTATGTTTGGTGCTGGAAATGACGGAACCGAGGCTGCTTCGGCGAGGCAAGGCAAAGGCGGTGGATCGACGGAGACCCCGAACTCGGGCGGGCGGTGGCAGCTCTCACGGCGGCAGTAGCGGCTCCAATTGGGCTCGGCCAAACTTGAGGGACACTGGCATGAGCGAAGGTAGCAAGCTGGGACGGTGTAGGGGCGAAGGGCACGCGCAGCAATGGCAGCGCGTGAGGACAGCGAACGGTGATGGCGAAGGCTCCTCCAATGGCGTGCAGCTTCGAACAGTGGCTTCTTTGGCTTCTGGAGGTCTCGAACAGTAAGGGGGAGGGGAAATGGAGGTGGTCGGCCAGTCTTAGTGAGGGAGAGAGGATAGAGGAGAGAAGAGGGGACAAGGGGTCCACCTCTCTCTCATCTTCATCTTCTTGGTCCCCCTCGACCATCCACCACCACCAGCTGCATCCATGGCCCCAAAATAGCCACCAAGGCTCTCTTCTAGAAACCAAGGTGGTCCAAAAGTCACAGGTGGTGGGGGTACACGAATTTGGCTCGGTTTCTCCTCAATTGGACACTCAATCCTTCTCGAATCAATCCATCTCAGCCTCTATAAATTCAATCGATGCCTCACCAATCCAATCAGTATTTTTCCTTATCAATTGGTCCCACTTGCTTCCCAATTTTGCGATAAAAAACAATCCTCGACATTTTCTGAACAAAAACGGCTCCGCCTCGACTTTTTCCCAAAAAGTCTCAGTTTGCAGCAAAATCTTCTAAGACTGAGTCAACTCTCCTAGAATTAATTGTGACGTGACGTAACTTTCAATTTTTGAAATTGGACTTAATTTCGTGGTTAATTTCAATTTGGCGCGATTTTAGCATGACCTAGGCTACCGGGTAGCTTTCAAAAATTTTTAGTTCAAATGACTTGTGGTCGATTTTCTTCGAAACACAATGAACCCACTCGACACATTGGCGACTCTCGATTGTCGTGAAAATCTCAATGATCCAAATACGGACACATGGTACCAAAATGATGGAAAAATCAATCTAATGCCGGTCGACGAGAATTTTCCAATTTAGTGGAGTCACCCATGTTTAGCCACACATCTCGCCGAACCGACCTATCTCGATCCCTAATCGATTTTTAACTGTGTCATAATGGCCTCTAAAGATAAGCACGGTTAAGAAGCCGAATCCTGGTCGAATTCTCAAGTCTATTGCGTTAAAATTCCTTAATGACTTCCCTAGATAGTCTAGTTATCTCAAGAGTGATCAACTTTGAGAACAGCCCTATAGGCGCGTTAATGAAATGCTCGATTAATTCAATGGAAAACAGGATTGAAAATATGGGATGTCACGGTTCTTTTATGCTCTCTTAATTAGGTATAAAGCTTCCACCTATCCATATGATTATCAATTATTCATTTTTTGAAACATCTAAACCACCAATCCATCTAGATGGAGTTCATTCTGTCTTCAAGCTTCATATATACAGCTGCACCATAAGGCTGAGTCAAACTATAGCCAAATGAACTCTAAGCTATAGAAGGATCATACACACAGCCAGAATAATGATGACATCCAATCTTCTCATCCAATTTCATATAACATAGCATGATACAACCATCAAGGGAGATACAAAAGAATTAGGAAGACTTACAGAAATGCTCTTCATGAGAAGGTGCTCAACATCAGCTACACAAACACTTTGGGCGTTCAGCAATAACGCTGGGTGGAATTGTCCTATCTTCTTATGCACGGCTGCAAGATAAGATTGTATATTTTATATGCGGAGGAATACATAGTTATAATGCAAAATGTGCAATATTAGGTATGACAGAAATGGAGATAAGAAAAGAATAAAAAGCAAGACTTGAATATGATTTCCATTAGGCAGAGAATGTTGATTTTTTCCAATAGTTTTTTGTCATTCTCGACCAAACCAGGTTGTGCATTGAGAGTAGCCTTATGCACATGACATAGTTCTCGATAGCGTTGCAAATCACCGGCATTAAATGTCTTGAGAATATAGTACATCCACTTAACCTTTGTTCCCAAGAGGCTCTTTATTGTCAAATTTGTTAAAACAAATCAAGATATTAACATGATGATTAACAAAAAAAAAGAAACAAAAAAGGGCAAATTGGAAAGGACCATGTAACCAAAAAGCAAGTTATGCTTGAAGTTGCTTCGTGGAAAATGTCATCAACATAACATTAATAGCTATGCAATGAACATTGGTTACAAATGTGCCTCAAGCAAATCTAGGAAGAGCGTTAATGAGACCTACCACTAAGATTTTGATGCAACAATACTATAGATAGAAAACCTTGGTTGCATTTGGCAACCATGATAAAATTCAAGATATGATAAAAATTATTTTATTCTGCATTTGGTGCGTCCTCAAGATAGTATACAGTTGGATATAAATGGGATATAGACTAGATAAAATTATTCTATGGGGGAGGTATGATAAAAGTGGATAAGATTTCTCACATTCATATTAAGAAAACTATTTTTGTATAAGACTAAACTTATTAAATTAACAAAATTAACAAAATCAAAATTATTCAACCAAAAAAATTAAAAAATTAAAATATATTTCAACATATAAATAATATTTGAACTTCGATATAAGAAATTCAAAATAAAAATAAAAAAAATTAGTTATTTTAATTTAATCTTATTTTTATTTATATATTCGAAATTAATCCTATTTTAGAATATAGAGTCAATAAATTTATTACATATTTTAGGTATTTTAGTATTTTTGGTATATTAATATAGTTTACTATTTAATAAAATTTTATTAGAAAGTAATGGAAGGGGAAGAAAGAAATGACAAAGAATTAATTTAAAAAGAGAGAAAAATAAAATAAAATAAAGAAATAAAAATAAAGTAGAGAAAAGTGTCGCGAGAGACTTTTATCATCTCCGTTTGTAAAATTTTTTGTTTATTTATAATAATATGTAGTTTATATCAAATAATGTACATGATATAATGTAAATATATCTGGCTACAATCACTAAACAGTGGATAGGATATAAAAAAATCTCTGGATTTCATATACTATCTTAGCATGTCCTATCCTGATTAGAAATCTAGACAACCAAACGTAATCAAAGAGATTTATAACATTTTTGGCAAAGTACTAAAAATAGGATGGAATAGCAGCTTGCCAAAGTTGTATATGTCGTCTCCTAGTAGTGCAGATAGAGACAAATCAAATACCAAATCCTAATAAAGAAGGATGTGTCAGAAACTAATTCTCATAAACCGCTATTACAAAATACTAGATGAAATAAAAGCATCAGTGATTCACCATGCGGAAACGAAAGAAGAATCTGCAATCCTTCTTCATTGAGGTCATTTCCAACTTGATGACAACCTCAACACAAAACATTCCTGACCTCTCACTGCTACGGAAGTGTTTTACAAATATCTACTTCCACTAAGACGTTTAATTCAGGATTTGTCCACTTTCAATTGGAGTTAAGGAGAAAGACAAATGGAGATTCATTTTACTGGAAGTCCACTCAACATAGTTTATGATAGTAAGCATTATGCAGCAAAGTCCAAACTAAAAGTTTAAAAGGAGAGCAACAACTATACAGAAACACACAAATTGAACTACTTGAACGGAAAGTGAGGTTGGTAGCAAGGCAATATACAAACTACATGAATTAAATGCTAATACGTAGAGTAATCATCCTATTCCACCATTTACAATTTGTCCAACCAAGGAAACATTACAAGAACCAAGAGTAAAAGAACGACAGTTTCATAAAAAAACTAAGCCATCATTGAAAATTGACAAGCCATAAAAAGCAATTTAAATCTAAGCTTGATGTACAATTGGGAACAACTTCCTCTCTAGAAAGTGACTTTATAGATTATGATGCAATTGTAAACCAAATACTTGTTTAAATGCATCCAAAAAAGATTCCACTGAGGTATATACCAAACAAAGGAGAGCACTTTATAGAATTCTAGTGCAGCGTTGACGGTACACATCGATTCCTATGAATCCAATATCTTCCTAATAACAAATTGTATGACCCATCAGCATCTACAACATAAAAAGATGTCCTCGAGGTCTTAGAGCCAACTGTTAGGTCCGCAACAAATATTCCTTTGGCCTTAGTCACTTCTCCAGTGAAATCTGTTAACTAGTTATGCGATGGGATTATTTCTTCATTCTTTCTGCCTAGCTTTTTAAAGAAAGTACTGGACGAGATTCATAGTGGATCCTCCATCAACTATTTCCTTTGACACTGGGTGACCAGTTATATTAGCATTTATATACAAAGCCCTCAAGTGATAAGAACTGTGCAAATAGTTTCTCAAACTCCATCACTTTTTCATTATCAAAGTGAAATTCAAACCCTTCCTTTCCATTAGTCAACGCTTCTTCAATCACCTTAGTATCGGTTGGAGTGTCTTGAAATTCGTTGTGTAACGTAGCCTAAACTGTTATAGATGAAGCCAAATATTTATTTTTTAGGGGCTTTTTTGTCTTTTCTATCAGATTTGCTTTTAGGTTAAAAGTGATACTTTTATATTAGCGATGGAAAGACGCTAGCCGTCAAGACGCTAAAATGAAAAAATAGAGAGAAAAGAAAAAGAGAGAAGAAAAAAGTGAGTTTTTTCTTTATAGGGGTTCTCAATCTCTTTGTGCCCTAATTTTGAGAAAAGATCATCGTTGTATTCCAACTTTTTTCGAAATTTAGTGGATTCGCAAAGTGCCTCTGTGCGGAGACATAGCCCAAGTTAGGGTGAACTTTGTTAATAACTTTTCTGGCATATTCTTCTGATTCTGTTCTTTTATTATTATATTTTGCTTGGTGAATTGTTTGCGAGCGTTATTTTTCTGGAATTGACGTGCGATTTCATAACAACTGGTATCAGAACCTGGGTTGGCTAATCGAGAACATCGAGGGTTTTTCGGTGACATTTGATTGAAAGTAAACAGAATTGCAGAAGATAAAATCAGAATCGATAAGTTCGATGGGCAGGATTTCGAATGGTGGAAACTACAAATCAAGAGGATTATCTTTATCAAAAAGATCTCTATGCACCACTTGAAGGTTGGAAACCCGAGATGGCGGAAGTGGATCCGACAGTAGAAGCCGGATGGAAAATTCTCAATCGAAAGGCATTAGGTGTGATTTGTCTAGGGTTGACGAAAAAGACAGGGTACCACATCGTGAAAGCAAAAACTGCAAAAGAAGCCATGAATATTCTTACTAATATTTATGAGAAGCCGTCCACATCAAATCAGATATTTTTGCTGAAGAAACTAGTTAATATGAAGTTATCTAGTAGAGGTTCTGTGGCAGAGCATATTAATAGTTTTACGCAGGTCACAAGTCAATTGGAATCCGCAGGCATAAATTTAGATATGAAGCTTCAAGCTTTATTATTTTTATGTTCTCTTCCAGAAAGCTACAATACCGCGGTGCAAGGAATTTCAAGCACCATGAAGGATAATTTAACTCTTGATGATGCTGTGAGTTGTATCATGGATGAAGAGATGCAAAGGAAAGTCTCAGGTGGAGATAATTTTTCTGCATCTACATCTTCAACGACACTCGCAGTGGAGAACCGTGGAAGAAGTCAAAGTAGAGGAAAATTCAGTGGGCGTGGCAGATCACAATCAAGGGGTAAGAGACGGGTTGCAAAACATGAGTGTTGGTTTTATCACAAAACCGGACACCGGAGGTTTCAATGCAAGATGAGAATCAAGGAGATAATGTGGTTAGTGATGAATCTTTGCTAAACAACTTGTGTTTGTTTGCAGGGTTTGACTTGACAATAGATAAATGGTTTATTGATTCCAGTGCTTCTTTTCATTACACCTCGCAAAGAGACATATTTGATGATTATGCCAGTGGAGATTTCAAACAAGTGATTGTAGGAAACAGCCACATGTGTCCCATTGTTGGGAAATGAACTGTGACCGTGAACATCTTAGGTGGAGGACGTCTAGTTTTGCATGAAACTAGACATATTCCGGAATTAAAGAAAAATATGATTTCAACTAGTAAACTTGACCAAGAAGGTTTGGTAATAACCTTTGGATGTAGAGAGTGGAAGATAACCTCAGGGGCAAGAGTAGTAGCAAAGGGAAAGCGTACAGGTACACTTTACCTTCTCCAAGGAGACAATATTAGTGATATGGTTGCAACTACAATGGCTACAGGTAATTTGTCTATTCTTTGGCATTATCGTTTGGGACATCTTGGTGAAAAATGTGTAAAGCAGTTACACTCGAGGAAATTACTTCTAGGTTTGCAAAAAGTTGAGTTAGATTTTTGTGAGAGTTGCATTTATGGAAAATAGAAGGCTGTTAGTTTCAATTGAATGGGTGACAAAATAAAGGCCAGAAGCTAGTGTTGGTTCATATTGATGTATGGGGACCTACTCAGGAACTCTCTTATGGCGGTAAGAGATATTTTGTCACCTTCATTGATGATGCAACAAGAAAGACTTGGGTCTATGCTCTTAGAGAAAAATCAGAAGTATTCGGGATGTTCAGAATGTGAAAGACCATGGTAGAAAAAGAGACAGTTTATCATATTAAAGCTCTAAAGTCTGATAATGATGGTGAATACATGAGTAAGGAATTTGCAGAATATTTGAGTCAAGAAGGCATACACGAGTTAAAGACTGATCCTAAAACTCCTCAAGAGAATAATGTAGCTGAAAGAATGAACAGGACTATTCTAGAACGTGCGAGATGCATGAGGCTACACGCGGGTCTCCCACTACACTTATGGGCTGCCACTGTTGATGCAACTGTTTATCTTATCAACATAAGTCCATCTAGTGCGTTGGATTAAAAATACCACAAGAGCGGTGGGCAGGTAAAAATATTAATTATTCACATTTAAAGGTGTTTGGTTGTATTGCATATGCTTTGATTTACAGGGAGGATAGGAAAAAGCTTGATGCTAAGTCCCAAAAGTGCATCTTTATCGGATATGGTGGCGAAGAGCATGGCTATAGGCTTTGGGATTATGAGAATAACAAAGTCATCCGCAGTTGGAATGTGGTATTCCATGAAGAAAAGATGTACAAGGATCGTTAGACAGAGCATAAGAAGGTAGTACAACTAGAATATGTTGAATTAGACACAATGCCCGTGAAGATGTTTCCAGTAAATCAAAGTGCACTTGAAAGAGAGGTTCAAGATGAGCCTATTATCAGTGAAGAGGTAGTTCAAGAGGAATGCAGTGATTCGGAGCAAACTAACGACCCTGAAGTACCTGTCTTGAGAAGGTCTACACGTGTGAGAAAGCCAAAGGTAATTTGTGATCCATCAACTAATACTATTCTGAGCCATGTCTTATATACAGATTCAGGGGAATCGGAGACTTACGATGAAGCAAAGGTAGACACGTCTCACTTGCAGTGGGAGTGTGCTATGAAAGATGAGATGGGCTCGTTACTTCAGAACAAAACTTGGGAATTGACCAAGTTGCCCACAGGTAAAAAAGCTCTATTAAACAAATGGGTGTACAAGATTAAGAATGAAGCAGATGGTAGTATTAGATACAAGGCGAGGCTTGTAGTCAAGGGCTTTTCTAAAAAAGAATGGATCGACTACTTCGAGATATTTTCACCTGTAGTGAAAATGACATCAATTAGAGTTCTGCTAAGTATAGTTGTAGTGGAGGATTTTCATCTTGAGTAGTTAGACGTAAAAATAGCGTTTTTACATGGTGACTTAGATGAAAAACTATACATGGCACAACCTAAGGGTTTTGAAGTCAAAGGTAAGGAGTACATGGTATGTCGCTTAAAGAAAAGCTTGTATGGCTTGAAACAAGCTCCGTGGCAATGGTACCTAAAATTTGATGGTTTCATGAAAGAAAAGGGATTTATACACTGTGAGTCTGATCATTGTGTTTATTTTCGCAAGTATGATGATAGTGACATTGTGTATCTCTCTTTATATGTGGATGACATGCTAGTGGCTAGTTCTAATATGAAGAGAATCGTAGAAGTGAAAAAGATGTTATAATCACAGTTTTCTTTGAAAGACTTTGGAGAGGCCAAGAATATTTTACGCATGAAAATCCTCAAGGACAGGAAAAATAAGAAATTATGGCTGTCACAGGAAGACTATGTGAACAAAGTGTTAAAGAGATTTAACATGGACAAGGAAAAACCGGTTGCAACTCCTCTAGCGAATCACTTCAAACTTTATAAGGATATGTGTCCGAGCACTCAGGCTTTGAAAGATGAGATGGCGGTACTTCCATATGCATCATTGCACAGGCAATGGGAGTTGTAAGTCGATATATGCAGAACCCAGGCAGAGAGCATTGGAATGCAATGAAATGGATATTGAGATATCTAGCAGGTACTTCCAATTACTCACTTTGTTATGGTGGTACATCTCTAGAGTTGCAAAGTTATATAGATGCAGATCATTCGGGTGATCGAGATAGTGGTAAGAGTACCACTGGATATGTCTTTACAGTTGCAGGTACAGCAGTGAATTGGGTATCTCAACTACAAAAAGTAGTGGCTTTATCGATAACAGAGGCAGAATACGTGGCAATCATAGAAGCCTCCAAGGAAATCATATGATTACAAGATTACATATCAAAAACAACCAGTCAGTACACTGTGGAGTGATAGTCAAAGTGCAGTGCACTTAGCAAAGAATGCAGCTTATCCCTCAAGGACTAGACATATCAAGAAACGTTATCACTTTATCAAGTCAGCATTGAAAGATAATAAGTTAAAGCTACATAAGATTGATGGCTCGAAGAATCCAGCTGACATGTTGACTAAGGTAGTAGACAGAGAGAAGCATATTTTCTGTAATACTACCATTGGTATTACTCCATGTTGATTGATGAGGAGTATCGCAGAGGCACAAGTTTTTCAACTACTATTTTTTGAAGAAGATGGATGCAAAGTTGCTTGGTGCTTGGGTATATTTGTCTTCAAGTGGGAGATTGTTATAAATGAAGCCAAATATTTGTTTTTTAGGGGTTTTTTTTTTTTTTGTCTTTTCTATCAGATTTGCTTTTAGGTTAAAAGTGATACCTTTATATTAGCGATGGAAAGACGCTAGCCGTCAAGACGCTGAAAAAGAAAAATAGAAAAGAAAGAAAAAGAGAGAAGAAAAAAGTGAGTTTTTTCTTTATAAGGGTTCTCAATCTCTTTGTGCCCTGATCTTGAGAGAAGATCATCGTTGTATTCTAACTTTTTTCGAAGTCTAGTGGATTCGCAGAGACGTAGCCCAAGTTTGGGTAAACTTTGTTAACAAATGTTCTGACGTATTCTTCTATTCTATTCTTTTATTATTATATTCTGCTTGTTGATTGGTTGCTAGCGTTATTTTTCTGGAATCAACGTGCGATTTCGTAACATAAACCATGTTCGAGCTTAAAGGCAAGACTGACCTTGATAATGCCTTTAGCCTACGTTCATGTGTCTGATCTTTGTCGAGGTGGGTTGATCTTTCTTCTAGTAAGATGTTATGGATTCTTTCTTCGTTTTTATTTTCCACACCAAATTGTTCGCCTTATATGGCTTAGGCTTTTTTGCTGCGACTAGTGCTGGCTTGACTTGTATGATATGAATCTGATTAATTTGTTGCTGTAAATGACACATTCATCTCTTCCTTTACATCCTTCTCTTGAGTTCGTGTTATGTTACCCCCTGGACCTTGAATTTCCCCGGCTTCAAACCATTGGTCTTCCGGTAGGTCTTCGGATATCTTCAGTGTCCATTTGGGATTTAGTGAATTAGGCAAACTGAATTCCTCGAAGAGTGAATCAAACTCCTCTCCCATCCAAAAGGATTATAGAGATGAGGGTAAGAAGGAGGTGGTTTATAACTGACATAATAATCAAACTTACAATTGGGTTCTCCTAATGTATTGATAGTGGGTCTCCCTCTTCATATCTTTTTTTAAACTATATGGACGTTCCTCGAAGGGAAATTGCCTTCTTGGATAAGTTATCCTATTAAAAACATGGGACTTCCAGTGCGAATTTGATTGCTTCGTATTATAAGGACTTTCAATGACAAAACTCATCGCTCATTCGTTTTGTTCCTTAGGATAACGATGATATTCCCAACCGATTTCCTACCTGCATTGGATACACAAGTTTGGCGGCTAGTGTTTTTGCCTTTGGACCTCAATGACACCATCCCTGTCATTATAGGGAATGGGTCAACATCAACCTCCACTAGGGCTTTACTCTTTTCATCGGCGAATTTTATCTTGCCCTTGAGAAGTGCTTCCTGAATGTTACTCTTGAAAATTACGTAATCGACGGTGTTATGACTTCGCGAGTGATGCCATTTGCGATATCTCTTGTCCAACAATTCATCTTTAATTGGTATAACTTGACCTTCCATCAATTTCATCTAACAATTAGTCAACAATATATCAAAATTTTCATTTGTCCTATTATCATCAAAAGAATAATATGTAGATTCTTTCACTTTAGCCATAATGTTCGACTTTTCCTTAATTCTTGCTGGCTTCAATAGCTGGCAAGTATATAATTTATCTATTACCATCTTAGCAATGGCTACTTCAGCAAATTCTGTTTGCCTCATTTCCTCGTTGAACTCAGAAGTTTCAACGAAACTAACCTCATTTCTTCATCCGTGCCTCTTGTATTTCTCTTTAAGCAAACTTTTGTGTTTAGTTGCCATGGTGGATAACTGAAACAAGTCTGAATAAGGTTGTCCCACCATTCTCTCCCTTATTTCGAACTTCAAACCATAAAAGGCCAAATCCACGAAGGTCTTTTCAGGTCAAGGGACGAGACATTTGTTTCTAGCTCTTTTGAATCTAGATATATGTTGGTCGATCGATTCATTTCCCATCTGCTTCATAGTTAATAGATCGGCAACCAATGAGTAAGGGACTGCTCTTTGAAATTGGCTATGGAAAAATCTTTGTATCTACTCCCACGAGATGATTGAATTTGCTGTAACACTGTATATCATGTAAAAGCAATTTTGACAATGATAGTGGTGACAATCGTAATTACTAGTGGTCACCATATGTAGCATCACCACATAATACAAAGAATCAATTGACATGTTCAAAAGTAGACTAATCATCTTCACTAGTAAACAACATAAATTTTGGCATTTTAAAGCCTCGTGGGTATGTGATTGCATCCATCCAATTTGGATATGGTTTCTTGTAGACATTTCCCACACATCCCATATCATAACCATACCGCCTCATTAATTGGTCAATTACTAGTTGGTTCTGAGTGCAACCATGGGCACCCCTGTAGCATGTTGAGTGCGAAAATTGGATTGCCACATCTGATTCGCATATTGGGCATGAATTAGGGTAATTGTTGCCATGGACCGTAAGGTTGTTGCTGAACTTGGAATTGCAAAGGTTGTGGGTTATTCTATGGGATTGGTGGAATGTTTGGCTGTTTTGGCGGTTGCTGAGGAACATGTAAAGGAGCAGGTTGAGGGGCTAGTTGCGGAGGCTACAATGGGATAGTCAAAGGGATCAGTTGAAATCCTTGTTTGGGTAATTGTTGTAGTTAAGGAAGTTACTCCTACCCCTAGGTGGAGTCAACAATGTCCCCTGGTTATCGACAGCAGTATTGGGCACAAGGATGGGATTAGGTTGAGACATGGTAACACAAGCCTAAGCACTCTCATTAGCCACAAACAATGGATTTTGGCGAGGTCCTTGACCAATTATCCCACTATTTTTAGTAAGAAATTTTGTTTGAACTAAGCCAGGCGTATAATTCCCATTAGGTAACGCTACTCCACAGGTCTAAGTTATCCCTGGGGTATCATTTATTTGCAATGATGTTGAAGGGCTATTGGCATTGATGCCAACAGGTCCACAGGTTTGGACCGCTATAATAGCCTCTCCTCTTTGCAAGATCCTGAGTGGCGCTGGGGTCGATGTGCCCTGTCCCACAACACCAAAAGTTATCTAAGTACCAATTAATGGAGGAACATACTTGGAGGAAACCCTAGTTCCTGGAAGTTTTCTCTCGAGATGAAGAGTTCCGTCTACCTCTAATGGTAGTTTTACTTTTTGCCCTAATTCCCCAATTCAGTCCTTCGCCTACCCTTCCTCTCCACTTCACGCCTCTCCAAATTACACCCTTGGTATTGCCGTCTCTATTCCTCATCACGATGCTCCTCTCTGGGTTTCCTCTTTCCGCAATGGCGCTGGAAGCTTGATGTCCCCGTCGTTCTATATCTTCAGCTGCATGTCTCGGATTGCTCTGGATTTTGGGAAATTCTCTAACGAGGTGATGTCCCGCTGTCTGTACTTCTGCTATTGTACAGGATCCTGTTTCTCGCAAATGTAACTTGGATAGGGGCGCAGTTTCGCTAGTAAGTCTCAGTTCCTTGTCTTTCCTAGTACATCTGTCTTCGCAATGTTCTGACCATGGCTACGGAAGGCCAAGAGGAACCTATTCGGTTGGCCGCTCTGTGTCAGCGCCTCGGCCGTCTTTGTTCTACGCAAGAAGTTGAAGTTTGGGAAGAAGAACCATCAGTTGCCAAATTAGCATAATGTAGGTTAACTCTAGTGGGAAAGGTGATGTCGAAATGAACAATTAAATTCCAGGCTTTTCAAAGCACTTTAAAACGGGTGTGGAGGACCGACCGTGTCGAATTCTCACAAAGAGAGGATGGTCTGTACCTAGCTAAGTTTCAGTCAGAACCTGAAAAACTACGTATTTTACATGGTGGTCCCTGGCTTTTCTCTAGCCAACTTGTTATTTTTCAGCCATGGACTCCTAACACACCCTTCCATTGCTATGATTTTACTCACTGTCCTTTTTGGGTGCAAGTCTTCAGATTGCCATTGGAATGGAATACCGAACCAATGCTTCGCAAGGCAGTGCAACAACTTGGTGAAGTTTTGGAGGTTCAGGAGGATTTCAAAACAAGTTCTACCTCAAGAGCAAGTCGGGTTCGTGTCTCTATTCCACTTGCTGAACCTTTAAAAACAGGTAAACTGATTCGTGTGGAAGGGAGAATGCTATGGCTCGATTTTAGGTATGAGAAGCTCTCCCATTTCTGTTATTCCTGTGGGCGACTAGGGCATTATGCCACATATTGCAGCGAATTCCCCTATGATGAAGCATGTATGGATGGAAAGGATAAATTGGCGTATGGTCAATGGTTGAGAGCTGAGGTTCATGAATACAGTCCTATTGGCAGGCTTTCTATCATCCCCCAAACAACAATGAATTTATAGAGGAGACAATCCCTGAAACACCTCCAGGCATCCTACCTATCGTTCCACTCTTGCCTACAACAGAACAACAAAGAGATAATACCTTGAAACAACCAGCACGGCAGCAAATTTCCACAATAGCAGAGCCAATCCAGTAACCGCCTCAACCTTCGCGACATCAGAAGCTTTCTCTTTCAACTACTCCAGTATGTGCGCGCACCGACCAGACTCTGCTCCAGCAAGGGCCTTCCCTTTCTACTGCCTTGATACCTGCACAAGTAAAGGAGAAGGGTGTTATGAACTATCCCTTGGATAGACAGCAACAAAAGAAACTTAAGGGCACACGAGCTATACCAAAAACGGGACCATCCAAGAAGCAGAAGCGCTATTCGCCCTACGATTTGCAAATTATGGTATTTGAAGATGTTGGGGACACACAATTAGTAGAGACACCAGTTTTGGACGCTCAAGAAGTCCATCACAGGGCTTTGGTGGCTGGCCCCAAACAGCCGCCGCCACACAAATGAAGCTAGTGTATTGGAACTGTCAGGGTTTGGGCAATCCCCTGACAGTTTAGGCCCTTAAGGCCTTAATGGCTAAAGAAAAGCCCGACTTACTGTTTTTGACTGAAACAAAGAATAGGGATTTAAAGCTTCATCGCTTGCAGAAATCTTTACATTTTCATAACTCTTTACTGCAAAGTCCTACTGGTCTTTCAGGTGGCATGGCGGTTTTTTGGAATGACACTATATCTTTAGATCTAGACGGATCTTCAGAGGATCATTTTGATATGCTTTGTCGGGATTTAATGGAAGATAAACTGATGCGGCTCACATGTCTCCATGCGCCCTCATCCTATCATAACAGACAGTACCTATGGGACATACTTCGACGGATTAGTGCTGTCAATACTCTTCCCTGGGTATGCGCCGGGGATTTTAACGAGATTCTCTACCCATGGGAAAAGGTCGGCAAATGTTCTTTCAACGGGTATCGGCCTCATTCTTTTCGGGCTGTTGTCACTGATTGCGCTTGGCTAGAATTACCAAGCAAGGGCTGCGCCTTTACTTGGTCGAATAACTGGGATGGAGACAAACAGATCAAGGAAAAATTAGATTGGGTGATGTGTACAATGGAATGGCGTATTTTGTACCCTAATGCGGAGGTGTTTGCTTTGCCGGCGATTGGATCCGACCACAGTCCCCTTCTTGTCACTACTGAGGCTGCCCGTCATAGTTGCGCCCGCCCTTTTGTTTATGAGGCGTATTGGAATCAGGACACAGAGTGCGGTGGGATAGTCTCTTCTGCCTGGCATTCAACCCAGGTAAGATCTTTCGATCTATTGACTAGAATATGGAAGGTGTCGGCTGCTTTGCGAAGGTGGAGTAAATCTAAATTTTCCAATGGCCATCTGAGAGTTACAACCTTGCAACAGCAATTGTAGTGCATCATTAATAAACCTTCTATTTCATGCTCAAATAATGCGGCTGCTTCTTATCTCAGAGAGGAAATTCGCAATATATGGATGCAGGAAGAGCAATTTTGGGCTATGAGGTCCAGGATTAATTGGTTAAAATGGGGGGATAAGAATAGCAAGTTCTTTCATGCATCCACAATCCAAAGACGTTAGCGCAATCGGATTGGTATGCTGTGGGACGCTAATCATAACTAGGGTAAGAGATATCCACACTCTGCAAGATATGACCTCTCATTTTTTCTCACAATTGTATACCACAGTGGACATCGAGATGATGGCCCGGTTCTGGCTTCATGCCACCCAATTGTATCAGAAGAGATGAACCAAAATTTACTTGCACTGGTCTCAGTTGAAGAGGTAAGAAAGGCAACTTTCCAAATGAGTGCTACTAAGGCTCCCAGTCCAGACGGCCTAAACGGACTCTTTTACCAGACTCATTGGGACATCATTCAGGATGATCTAACCCGTTTCGTGAGAGAATTTTTTCAATCGAGAGTGATGCCTAGCGAACTGAACAAGACGGTGATTGTACTGATTCCCAAATCTCCCAACCCTGAATGCCTTGATCAGTTTAGACCTATTAGTCTGTGCAATTTTGCATACAAGATCATATCCAAGATCATGGCCAATCGCCTCAAGCCATGGCTGGGTGAGTTAATTTCTATCGAACAGGCTGCTTTTGTCAGTGGGCGTCAGATACAAGATAATATTCTGATGGTTCAGGAAGTTATACATTGCTTTAGGACAAGGAGTAGGAAGCGACAATTCCACGCTCTTCTTAAGACTGACATGCAGAAGGCCTACGACAAAATTGAATGGGACTTCCTCAAAGACTACTTACTCCGACTGGGCTTTCATCCATGGTGGGTTCGTTTAGTGATGCAATGTATCACCACGGCTACACTAGCGTCAGATTTAACGGCGAACAACTACATTATTTTCGGCCATCTCGGGTTTACGCCAGGGAGATCCTCTGTCTCCTTACATCTTTATTTTGGTGGCGAATGTTCTTTCGACACTTATTCAGTAAGCACTACACATGGGCCACCTGAAAGGAATCAAGCTGAACAAGTTCTGTCCAACTCTCTCCCATCTTTTTTTCGCTGATGATTCGGTCTTTTTCCTAGAGGGCACCATTTAGGAATGCCAAAATTTGGCGAATCTATTGAACCAATATTGTCTAGCGACGGGACAAGTTATAAACAGGAACAAGTCTGGAATCTTTTGTAGTAAGTCTTGTCCGATGCATCTTCAGCAAAATTTAGCAGCTGAATTTAAGGTACCGCTGCTTCAGAAATATGGCAAATATTTAGGTATCCCTTCTGAATGGGGGCGTTCAAAAAAAGATATGTTTGGGTGGCTTTTAGGCAGAATCGATGCCAAACTTGAGGGTTGGAAAGAACGCTTGTTGTCGAAGGGTGGTAAGGAAGTCCTTATTAAGTCAGTTGTCCAGGCTATCCCGCAATATGCCATGTCAATCTTCAAGCTTCCTGTTACTCTTTGTCGATCTATTGAAAAAAAGATCTCTAGCTTTTGGTGGCGTAGTGATCAGAATAGGAGGGGAGTTCACTGGCAAAAATGGGATTTGTTAAAAACTAGTAAGGCAGGTGGAGGGCTAGGATTCCGCGATCTCATTGCTTTCAATAAAGCAATGATAGGCAAGCAGGCTTGGCGTTTAATCCAACAACCTCAGTCGCTATGGGGCAGACTATTAAAGGGGCTATACCTTCCGTCAGTGGACTTTCTATCTGCTCAAAAAGGGGCACGTTCATCCTGGGGGTGGCACAGCCTCCTGATGGGCCGTGAAGTTATCTCACCCCATATTCGATGGTCTGTGGGCGACGGAAAGTAGATCAGCATCCGTAATCAGAGCTGGTTACCCACTAGTCCAATAGGGGGACCGGCAGCAAGAGGAGAGCCTAGGTTGGTGGCCGATCTTATTGATCCGACTCACCATACTTGGAATATTCAGCTTTTAAATGATATGTTTGCTCAGCATATCATTGAACAAATACTTCGGATCCCACTTCGACCTTTACATGTGGATGACCAATTAGTTTGGACAGAATCGAAAGACGGCCAACACACGGTGAAGAGCAACTACAATGCCATACTTAAATCAGCATCTACACCACACAGTCACCAAGCCTCTACATCATATCAGATTCCTAGTACCCTTTGGCGAAAGATATGGACCATGAGGACAGCACTGAAGATCAGAATTTTTCTATGGTCAGCCTGCCAGAATGCCCTCACCACCAAAGCCAATCTTTATTATCGTCACATAACTCCAAATCCTCTCTGCACACTATGTGATCAGCAGACCCTTGAAACCATTGAACATCTCTTTTTCTTTTGTCCATGGACAACAGGGGTGTGGCATCATCCTAGTCTCAATATATCTCTATCACATCAACCTATACAGCGTCTAGATCAGTGGATTACCGGCAGAGTGGTGCATCAGAAACTCTTACCTGGGTTGGAAACTGTAGCTCACGTCCTGTGGCAGATCTGGTGTCTGCGCAACCATTACATCTTTCGTGGCCATCATCCCGATCCAAATCGCACAGTAGCCGATGCCTTGGCTCAACAACAACTCGGGTAGCTCTCTAATCAAATTGGCAACAAAACAGAGGACTCCAGTGAAGGGAGTTCCGCATCCAGATTGGCGATTTTTTGGCATCCTCCGGATCGTGGCTTCCTCAAGTGCAATATAGATGGCTCCTTCCTTCCTGGGAGCCGCGAGGGCACGATGGCCTGCATAAGCCGCAATCATCAGGGCCTCCTCACCGATGTGTACACGAGCAGATTCCCAGCAATCTCGGCCTTTCAATCAGAACTACAGGGCCTTACCTTATCTTTGCTTCATCTGCAGCACCAAGGTCTCACTGCTGCAAATTTGGTGATTGAGTGGACTGTCTGGCGCTGATCGACACAATTCAGGGAAGAACGAAGCCACCATGGGAAGATCGTGTCTTGTTTGCTGAACTCGCCTCCTTGCTGCCGCTCTACCCAAATCTGCAACTACGTTTCTGCAATCGAGAGGCCAATGGAGTAGCAGACTGGGTTGCAAAAGCCCATGGAAGACCTGACTTGGCCCATGACTAGAATATCTATCCTCCTCCTATTTTGCAAGCTTTGGTTGCCGCTGATGCCATTGCTTCTTGTTGTAATTAGTTAAACTTGTGTATGGATCCGAAGCTTATCTAATATATTTTCCTTTCTGACCAAAAAAAAAAAAATACTTGGAGGATGTGGCAATTGGTTCAATTTGGGGTTGATATGATCTATTCGGCAATCTGTGTTGCCCTTGTGTACACTCATAATAGGTGTAAATGATCAATGATTTGACCACATCTATCATGCACTTGACGGCATAATCAAGGACTTGTTCTGGCTCTCCTCTAGTGTCATCCTTTTAGATGACAACATTACAGGGGTGAGCTCCATCTGCCTTCTTTGCTCCTCTATGCGCTGCCTTGGAACACTAGTGTCCTCCTCTTGGGCATGGCTCGGGAGAGGTTGTATTGATGATGAAATAGCACATCCAAGATCTTCAGTCATCAGTGGTAATGGCTTATCAGCAATGTTGTCGAAATTGGACTGACTTCTAGTCTGTGGCATATTATCCTCTTAAACTAGCACAATAGGTCCCACCAAGCCTGTGGCATATTATCCTCTCAAACTAGCACAATAGGTCCCACCAAGCCTACCAAAACGATGTTTCGTCGGTTTTGTTCCCGTAATGAAATATCTTTTATCAAGAGTCGTTCCTCGATTTTTATTTAGAAAGGACAAGGGTTTGTGCTATTTCAAGATAGAGGATATCAAATGCAACATGAATATTGAATTTCCAACTTTTGACAACAATATACAATGCTAGACTCTGAGGTTAAGTTTAAACTATGTCAGATTTAATCAACGACATGGTTCGAGGATAATTGGATACAATGTCGGAATTTAATCAATTACAATGCACTAAGACAAAGGACACAACACTGAAATCTAATCGACAACGCTGGACTAGAATAAAAGACACAATGTTGGAATCTAATCAACGACGCTGCATTAAGATATAGATACATGCTAGAATCTAATCAATGATGGGAATCTAGGAACTACAACTATAAAAATTGAAGTACAATATAGGAAAGATAAAGGAATAATATTTTGATTGATTTGTCACGAAATTTCTCGATGGATGACTAGTGGTATTTATAGAGGTGCCTGTTAACCGCTAAATATTATTCATCTTCTAGTAACCACAACACTTTCCATCTTCTCTAGAAATCAATTGTCCATTTCCTTTACAACTGCTTTCTAAACGCATGCGCCTTTGGCGCTCTTCTTAGTCAATATTTCAAAGGTTTTTGTCTAAAAGTTTGCCGCCGAAGCTACTCAAGCGACCCCCAGATATCCGTCATTGCATTCCAATAACTGAACATGTGGCGGCTTCTTGCTTTGCTATTGATTATCAAGTTTTTGTCCTCAGGCTTATCGATAATCGGTCATGTATCATCATCTTTCTCATGATATTCATGTAATTTTGCTTGGCCCACTATCGTCTCACCGCTCTTGTGATCAGCACATGGCGACAAGGTCCATTTTGAGTGTCACCACCAGGCAATATATCTAATGGTAATGAAAAGTCAATTTCCTTGATAACTTTTAAAGCCTGAGCTAAAATTTAGCAGTGACGGGGAAGCCAGCTCAGTTCACACCCAGGCAATACATGACCAAACTCCAATTGCGGTATCCAAGTATGAAGTAGAGCGTGGTAGTTAAGCTGAAGAATATGTTAATCACAGTAAAACTTAATCGTAATGTGCAACTTGAAACAAGTAACCACAGTTAGAAATACTTATCAACACACGAACAATTGAAATGCGGCAAAGCATGCGTTTTGTTCTGATCTACGGACGAGATGGGTTATGGTCTTTCACTAACACATATAAACTGCAAGACCAAAGTCACAGAGACGCGAACCCTCCTCGAATCGCACATCGCATCCTAGGCCATTGCATACTTCTGCGTCCAGCTTATTCTGGTGGCCAAGTACTTGGTCCTGTTGGTCTTGCACACGTACGCCATTTCCGGTACCAGAGGATCATTGGGATTCGATTCCGTCAAGTTCGAACAGATCGAGAGCAGCACCCGAGACTCAGAAACATGAACCTTTCTCCATCCCGCTGTGGTCACAGAAACAGAAAGCGATCTCAACAAAGCAACATTTACACTTCTAACGTATGGAACCAAACAATTTATAAGATTCTAGGATGCAAAGCAAGATTTGGGATAAAAAAAATTCGGAACGAGTTTTCTCCGACCGACTTTCTTGAAAAGAATCATCTACCAATTGCTTGAGACTGGTTTTAGAGTCTTTGACAAAACATTTCTGATCTTTAGGGAAAGCCTTGAACATAGCATGAAATTGGTGTTCTGCCATCAACTAACGATGCAGTCTCCAAGAATTAAGGACACGCATAATAATCATTCTATTTCTATTCAAAACTTTTTTTTTTTTTTTTTTTAATTTTAAACAATTTTGGAACAAAAATTCGTTTGTTAACGTAATTTTATTTTTTTTTTTTAAACAAATTTTTAGTCCAAAAATAGATTTTGAACATAAATAAGATGTAAAAATATTACGAAACAAGTTTCAATGAAATCAGCTGGATTTTCTAATTTCCAGCTCATAATTTGGGTTACCAACCAATCCTTAATTTTGGCAGAGTTAAATTCAAGATCATATCTTTTCTATCAATCCTCAACAATACATTTGAAAGATATCTCTGGCTAAGCAAATAGGATCCATTTCTTTTAGTTTTAAGTCAATTGAAACTTTCATTCAAAGAACTAAAAAAGATTAAATGAAATCAGTTAGATGTTTCTCACCCGACCGTCCTAATTTTAAATAGACTCGAATGAATTGGATGAACCATACCATCCATACAAATAAAAACTCATAGTGAGTCTTTTTTTTTTTCGAAAATCGTTAACCAATCATTCGAAATGAACAAAAACCATATTCAAATTTACTCGAGGATATCTAGATAACTGGAGGCCGTACCTTCTTATCCATTACATTAACAACAACCCTCATGAATCTCGGTAAGGAATTAAATATCGATGCAAAGCCAGCATTCATCACCAGCAACCAATCGTATCGTTTTCTCCCTAAATCACACGGCGGTCCTACCCGAAGTCCCCCGTGCTCTCGCGAACACCCAACCGAAGCCCCGCGAACGCGCCTAAAATCCCTTCCCCAACGTTCCAAAAAGACTTGGTCACCAAAAAAAAAAAAAGAAAAAAAAATTCCGAAAAGAGAATTTTCACAGCCGCGCCCTCACTCTACCACAACTGAATTGACACGCCTTACAGTACTGTCCTCAACCACAGTCCTCAACCACAAGTTGATCCATAAAAGTCATCTGGCAAACAAATTTGTCCCCACAAAATGTCCTTCAGCAAGAAAAGGAAAAACGAAGTTCATCCCCTTTTTTTCTTTGGCTTGACATATGAACAACTGCTTTATCGAAAGAAGATAAAGATGCATTTAGTGGAACCGCATCAACCTATCCTGACCGCCCACGACGCATTTAAGGCCTCGCACGTAGGCCAGAGTGGATGTGACTTTGCATGTGCCAACTCTCCCTATAAGTACACCCCCTCCCTCTCAAACAATCTCACAGCACATACCATACCATACATTTCAGCTGTAATCCCTTCCCTGATTCATCGTCAATTCTAGTATTTCCCAGAGAAACAACCACCGACCATGGCCGAAGAAAAACACCACCACCACCTCTTCCACCACAACAAGGATGACGCCACCGAGGAGCCTGCGGTCGTCGATTACGAGAAAGAGGAGAAGCACCACAAGCATCTCGAGCAGCTCGGTGAGCTCGGTACTGTTGCTGCCGGCGCTTATGCCTTGGTAATTATTATCATCTTCTTCTCAATTCCTACAATTTTTTCTCCATTTTATATTTAGATAAAATTCTCGTCTTCACCATATTGACTGAACCATCTTGTTGATCACAAGTTATGGATGAGAAGAATCTCGATTAAACTTACATATTTTAACTAGCCATGATGACGGCATGCCATACAAGAATGGATCGTCTTTATAAACAAACAATAGTTTGAATTCAATCAGTTTCCTTCGTCGATCAACTAGAGGAATGATATTTCCCCACAATTGGCTTAAACAAAAAACATAGTTGTTATCCATAACATTATTTACATGATCAAATACTTCTGCTCAAAGTGAATAAATTCTTTTTTTGAATAAATTCCTTTCTTTTGTTTTTTGAACTTATACCATGCTTAGAGCCTCTATAAAAAAAGGTATACAGAGTAGAGAACTTTTTTTTTCCCCTCTTTACCTTTACTCATTTTGTTTCATCCACTCAGTTCCTAATTAATGATGTGCAAATTGCAGCATGAGAAGCATAAGGCCAAGAAGGACCCAGAGCACGCCCATAAGCACAAGATAGAGGAGGAAATAGCCGCTGCTGCCGCCGTTGGGGCCGGCGGGTTCGCCTTCCATGAGCACCACGAGAAGAAGGAGGCCAAGGAAGAAGATGAAGAGGCTCATGGCAAGAAGCACCACCATCTCTTCTAAACCATGGGAGGATCTCCGTCTCTCTCTCTTCTTGCTATCTGTGTTGTCTATGTAATCTTATTTCAAGAAAGAAGATGAACAGACTGCCCTCAATAGTCGCTGTACTTTTGCGGAGGGTGGTTCTTGAATCTTGAATCTGCTGCTTGTGAATGCTTCCCTGAGAAGATGAGCATGTGTGTGTTTGGGCTTTGTCTTGTACCGGTTGTATCTTGGGTGTTTAATAATATTATCCTCTGATGATCTGATTTCTTCCATTTACATTTCAACATACTATTTTAAGTACAAAAACTATATTGAATATTAGTTCTCGAAAACCAATCAGCCCAGAGTCTCCGCGTAGAATGGATCCACACCTGGCTAGTCAATGTCAATTCACTAAAACGCGGTAGCGTCAGATTTAGAAAATTACCTGATTGCGATGTTGTATACAATTATAATTCAAAAATCATGTAAAAGAGCTGTACATGGTATAAAGATACGTAGGAAATAAAACGTACAAGGGAACCCTTCATTTTCCTAGAATTGATGTTTTGAGTCTCTAACATAGCGACCCGTACAAATTAGCAATTATTTCTAATAATAGTCCTTCACGATATCTTCATTGTGGCCCCACTATGCATAATGACATTTTCCACTAATTTGTTGGGATCATGTGTTAGGTGACATGTCGTCATCATCATCCATTATTGTGATTTTTGCTAGGTTAGTTTTTTAAAATATGGCTAAGTCAATCACCTGTGATTCAGTCGGATATGAACTCGCAAAATGACATAATTAATAATCTATATTGTCCCAAATCAAGCGATATCTGATGGCTTGCCCATTTTATATATCCTAGAAAAGGTTCAATAAAGTGCCTTTAATTCCACAAAGCGTTTGGCTCGCTCGGTTCGTCTGTTCATTGAAGGAAAACGAGCTTCACGAGTTAGCCCTACAGAAGTTGTCAATAATGTTATCATCATCTGAGGGACTTGGCTACTTTCACTTTTTGTTTTTTATATGTAACTTTGTTCCCTAGGTTTTTTACGTATGTACTTCTGAGTATGTCGCATATGGGATTGGCCGGGATCTAACGAGTTAGAATGATCTTTGATTTTTTAGAGTAGAGAACCACAATACAAACCCTTAAACTATGTTCCCGATACCAAGTGACTCTTAAACTGTTTGAAAATGTGTCAATGATCTACTCGTAGGATGTTTCTTAATGCTTTGGCTATTACGTATTTGATTTCGTTTTTAGCCGGGGAGGGCTATCTATAAGTGAGTAATATGTATATATATAGTAAAATCACACCTCCATCTTTGACTACATTATAAATATGCAAATATCTATTCACAGGCTATTTGTCTTCATACACGGGCCTTGTCAATGGCCGGTAGAGGGAAGAAGGCAAAAAAAAAAAAGAGAAAAAAAGAAAAGGAAAATACAAAAAAAAATTAATAAATCAAAAGAATTACAAAATTGTCCACGTCGGCAACATCACGTATCACACAGGATGGTTAGCATTGATTAGACTACCATTTCAGCGATTTTTGTCCAAAATTGACTGGAAAGACTAATTTCGACAAATCGTTAAAATGTTTAAAAACTAAATTTGCAAATTATCAAAAGGGTATAGACTAAATTGACACATTTGAAAAGTCTAAGACTAAATTGGTAATTGTCAAAAGATTTAGGACAAAATTGGTACAATTGAAAGGTTTGTAACTGAATTGATCACCACATAATAGGTTTATGACTTTTTAGATAATTTTTCAGAACAACTAGAATGAGAATCAAGCACAAAAACACAGACCAAGAGGGACGTCGGTTTGGCCCCTTTAATTTTGACCTAATTGTTTGACCACCACTGCCGACACCTCCATTACCATCTCATACCATTCTTATAGTTTTCCCCGGGACCATCCTTACTCTGCGCCCCTGCCGGAGCCAATCCTACTTGAAGACGAAGCTAGTTCATAGATTGATAGTCTTATGATCTATTTTGTCTTTTGATGTACTCAATTTATGTAGTTTCCTCACTATCTTTTAAATGTTGTTGTGTTGTAGCTCTTTCTTAAAGACGATTGAAAATCGGAAAGAGAAAATGTTGTAATTTGAAAAAAAATATATAAAGTTTATAATTGAAGGATATAAAGAGAAGTCGGAGGGGAGGAGCAAATTAAACTGATTTAACTAAAATCTTATATGGGGAACGGATAATTTAACCCCCAACGTCAAATTGTCCCATTATAAAAAAAAAAAAAAATGTGAAGAAATTGATTCAAAAGGAGACAAAGGAAAAACAATAAAAAAAAAAAGATAAAAAATTTCACTAGGAAAATTATTCAAAAAGTCTTAAACATATTTCACTTTTGACAATTCAGTCATAAACCTTTCAATTTTACTAATGGAGTCTTAAACCTTTTTACTTTTCATCAATTGAGTCCATCCCGATAAATTTAAATCGAAAATCACTGACATGGAAATCGACAGTCTTACGTAGAGGGCTACCAAATCTTTGAAGTTGACAAATTTTAATAATAATTTAATGTTTTGAATTTTTTATTTTTTTCGATTTTTCTTTTTTTTTTTTTTTTCTTCTTCTTCTTCCTTTTGCCAGTGGTCGGCCACTCCCCATGTTGGGCCAACTGGCCTCACCTGCAATAGGCGAGGCGTGGCCGGGCAAGCCCCGGCAAGGGGAGCCCTCGCCTAGGCAAGGTGAGGTCGGCCCTCGCCTAGGCCAAGGTGGCCTTACCGAGAGGGGTGGCCTCGCTAAGCGTTGCTTGGGCATAGACAATGCGCAGTGAGGCTGCCTTGGCCTGAGTGAGGGTTGACCTCATTAGGACTCACTCGCCTAGGTGAGGCCCAACGAGGGTCGGCCTAACCTAGGCTAGATTGGGCGAGGCCGGCCCTCGCCTAGGCTAGGTCGACCTCACTCAGCATCGCCTTCACCTGGCCAACACCGGTGAGGGCTAGCCTCGCTTAGGCCGACCTTCATCGGGTCTTGCCCGGGTGAGGGTGAGCCTCACTAGAGCTTGCCCTCGCTCAGCCATGCCTCACCTATTGCAGCCGAGGCCAAGTGGCCCGGCATGGCCAATGGCCGGCCACCGGCAAAAGGAATAAGAAGAAGCAAAAAAGAAAAGAAAGAAAAAAAAAAATTTAATAATATTAAAATATTATTAAAAATTGTCAATGTCAGCGGCGGCGGTTCTATATAGCATCGTTAGCATCCACGTCAACTATTTCCAATCAAAATTAGTTGGATGGACTTAATTGGCAAAATGTGAAAATGTTTAGGATTTAATTGGCAAATTTAAAAGATTTAGAACTGAATTGGTAAAAATGTAATAGACTTAAGATTTACTGACAATTTTCCCAGCATAATGCAAGTTTTACAATATGCCATGCCAATGTCATTTCTTTTTCTTTTTTTCCCTTATTGGTTAAATACGAAATTTCCGGAAATCCACCTAATATATTGTCCTTAAAATATGATTTATGATGCCTTGAGTAGGTTTCAAGTCTCACTCACGACTAGGAAGGAATCACGTGGATTGGGCTCCCCCTCATCGCCCGATCCAAATAAATTAAAATAAAGTAATGAAATCAGTATTCAAATCGCAATCTTAATTAAGTTTTGCTGTTTCCTAGTATTACGGCATTATTTGGGGGAGGGGGGATCTTAGGTATATTTCCACCGGGCGAGGACCTTTGACGCTAATTTAGAAATTCATTTTATTTTTTGGGACTTACGGCAAGAACATGGCCTGCACGCAGCGCTGAACATGGGCAAGAGCATGTCCCAGGGGATCTACGAAGGCAGAATATTCAACGCTCTCCTAATTTCTGGTCTGTGAATTTCCATGGTATTAATTCAAATTAACGAAAACTAATGAAAAGTAAACTTATGATTAATATACTAATTTTTGCTTATAGAAATTTATTTTATTTTTTGGGACTTATGGCAAGAACATGGCCAGCATGCAGCGCTGAACATGGGCGAGGACATGTCCCAAGGGATCTACAAGGGCAGAATATTGAGCACTCTCTCAATTTCTAGTTTGTGAATTTTCGTGATATTAATCCAAATTAATGAAAACTAATCGAGAGCAAATTTATGACTAATATATTAGTTTTTTCTTTTTGGTTGTCAAAAATTTAGTTTGAAATAAATTTGATAAAGGTATACCGGTATGGAGTTTGTAGCGAAAAAATTAATTCAAAGTAAATTTGTACAAGTGTACCACTTTGAAATTTTTCGTGGTATTAATCCAAAGATAAAAGAGGATTATGAATCCATAGCTATCTAATTCAGTGTGGTGTAACCTAATCCAAGGGTTTTCTTGGGCACAAAGGAACACTCATCAGTGAAGCTCTTCACCTAAAAAGAGATTTAAACTAGGGTACTTCCTCGGGAGCCCAGCCCAACCATACTCGAAAACCTGCCCTCCAAAAAAAATTGTGTCAATTTAGTAAATATGTTTGCCTACTCTTGAAAACTAAATGGAAAAAAAAAAACTTTGTCCTACCTTGTATTTAACATTTGATGGGGCCATTTGTTTTCTCGGTTTACTGTTCATCTCCCTCTCTCCAAGGGGCGATTTTTGCCCTGTTCATCCCGAATGCTCTTCGACTTGCTCTGGGTGCTATAGCCATCCGTTTCTCACCGAATGGCTTCTCCTGGTTTGTCCCCCAGTTGGAGATCTAAGCCGCTCTACTCGTGGCCCGATTCGCTATTGCTTTGGTTCTTCGTGAGCTACTCTGTTCTACTCGAGCTAGGTTAGAGGCTTGGCGAAGGGCCTTGCGGTGGCTGTGGTCGCCCGTAAGCTCCTCTCCTCATCCTTCGATAGCCCTGGTATGGACTCCTTTCCTCTGGCTATTCTGTAGAGGTTGTTGTTGGGCTGTTGGAGGGCTTTGTTTGCACTGATGGCGTCTTCTTCGGCTGAGGTTCACCTAGGTGCTAGTAGTGGTAAAGGGCTTACCCCCCCCCCTCGTATTGAAGCCTCCCGGCCTATTGGAAAGCCAGTCCAACTCCCTCGTCCCGTCGGGGACTGCTCCAATTGGGGATGGTGTTTAGCGTGGCCCGCATTCCAGGCCGTCTCGTGAAGGATGGTCCAAGGGCCGTAGCCGTGCACGTGCCCCTACTAAGAGGCCCCCGAGCAAGCTAGTTAGCTTTTCGAGGCCTCCTCAAGCCCGAACTTGGGCCAATGTAGTGCGGCGGGCAACTAAGGGTTATGAGCTGACCTATATTCTTCCTTCCTTCGTGGAGGATAGACCGATTGTTAATATGTCTGGAGAGGTGCTACAAGCTGTAGACCTCAAGTGGAATGAGTACTTGGTTGGTTACTTTGTAGGGAAAAGACTCCCGTTTCAGCTCACCGAACAAGCTCTGAAGAATACTTGAGGCTCTAAGTTAGTTGATGTGCTGGCCAATGACTAAGGGTTCTTCTTTTTTCATATCCCAGACCCCATGTTCCGTCGAAAGATATTGGAAGAGGGACCTCTCACCATGGCTAGGGTACCCCTCATCTTGCTGCAGTGGAAGCAACTTCTGGAATTGAAAAATGACAAGTAAGCTTTCGTTCCGGTTTGGATAAGACTCAAGAATCTTCCTCTTGACCTGTGGTCCACCCCGGTGATTAGTGCCATAGCTAGCTCCATTGGCAAGCTTCTTTATGTGGACCAACGCACGAAGGGTATGAGGATGATCTCCTTCACAAGAGTTTGTGTTGAAATCCATGCAAATCAGCCAAGGGTTTCCGCGGTTGAAGTAAATGTAGATGGAGTCTCGAGGGCAATTATTGTGGAATACGAATGGAGGCCTATAGAATGCCTCAAATGTGGAGTCTTTGGCCATAAATGTGAGGTCGCTCCGTAATCCCTCTCAGATGGCGTCGAAGGCGCAAACTCAAGCACGCCCTTGCTTCTTCGCCCTATCCAACCTCTTGGTCCTTGTTTCAAGGTCCCGCTGTTCTTGGAACAAGCCTTAGAAGCAGGTTTGGAGGAAGAAAAAGAAGACTCCTCCCCCTGTGGACATTAGCTCAACCATCTAGGTTAGCTCCAGCGATGAAGAGCGTTCTTTGAAGCTTAAGGATGTGATTGTGGAGAAGGGGCTACCTCCTGCTTCTACCTCACCTGTAAAGTTCCTAGAGGGCCCAAAACCTCCCAAAGGCAAGTTGTTGACCCCCCGGGTCTCTTTGGAGGACATTGCCAGCCCTATGGAACTTGACTGCGCCTACTTTGCCTAGCCCAGTTGAGGACCACGAGGGTTCGGATAATCTGGGCTTCTCTTCGAATGATGATCTTCTACCTCCGTGCCCCTCTCCAAAAGCTCCTATTGCTAATAGAAGACCTGAGACTATGCAGGACAAGCTTCTCACCTTGGCTCCAAATCCTCCACCTCCGAACATCCGTGCTGCTCCGCCTTCCACTCGGCGCAAGCTCTTCCAAAAGGAGGTAATCTCCTTCTTCCCTTCTCTTTTGTAAATATGTACATAGGTTGTTGGAACATTAGGGGCCTCGTTGCCCCTCTTAGACAAGCGGAGGTTCGGAAGCTAGTTTCATCCAATCGACTAGCTTTGCTTGGTTTAGTTGAGACGAAAGTACCCCAGAATTTCTTCTCTTCTATTTCGGGGAATTTGGTGATGAATTGGTGCTGGTTGGCTAATTATGATCACTCTCATCGGGGAAGGATCTGGGTTGGGTGGGATCCCTCCTTTGTTTCCTTTGAAGTTTTCTCGGTGTCGGACCAGGCGATTCATGGGAACCTCAGGTGTTTAGATTCGGGAGCTATTTGTTGCATTACTATTGTTTATGCTGAGCACTCTTTCACTTCCCGAAGACCACTTTAGGAGGACCTTGTGTGTGGGAGCTCTACTCTTCAGAATATGCATTGGCTTGTGATGGGGGACTTCAATGCTATTAAGGACCCCTCTGACAAGTTAGGCAGCTCGGACCATTGGTTGCCATGCTTTAATGAGTTCGGTCAATGTATTGATCAAGTGGAACTGGAGGACCTCAGATATGTGGGGTTTCGGTACACTTGGTCTACTTCTTCTGGGGCTTTTCGCAAAGCGAGGAAGATTGATAGGGTCCTTGTTAACCCTGCATGGAGTCAAGCCTTTTCCTTCTCGGAGGCTTCCTTTCTACCTCTTGGGATCTCGGACTACTCTCCTATGTTAGTCAAAGTGGAGAACCCGGTGTTTCGAATGAGGCCTTTCAAATTCTTTGATTTTTGGATGAAGCATTAGGACTTTGAGGCAATCGTGAAGGAAGTCTAAGAGGCTTTGGGAGTAGGGGTTCCCATGTTTAGGCTTGTTTGCAAGTTGAAAGCCTTGAAAAGTCGGCTCAAGCACTTAAATAGAGATTCTTTTGGCAATATTTCCTTTAAGACTTCTGAGGCGAGGAGGCTTTGAATCGAACTCAGCTTGGCCTCCTTCAAGATCCGACCAGTGATGAGCTTGCGGAGCTAGAGAAGTCCCAATGCCGTATTTTCTTGGAGCTTCGCTCTCAGGAGGAGTCATTCTTCAAACAAAAACCGAGAATCAGATGGCTTAAAGAGGGAGATCGTAATACGAAGTTCTTCCATCACTATGTCAATAAAAGACGGTTGAGAAACATAATTCTTTATGTAATGGATACCACGGGTAACCAAATTAATGACCCGCAACTAGTCCAGCAACACTATGTGAGTACTTCCAGGACCTCCTCTTGCCTCGGTTGGATAGGGAAACGCCTCTGGTTAGTGAGATCTGAGAGGTCATCCGCTTTTAGCTCAACGATGCCCAAACCTTGAGATTCGAGACACACTCTTTTCTCTAGCTCGGGGTAAGGCCCCAGGCCCAGATGGTTTCACAGTTGAGTTCTTCAGGAAGAACTAGGAGACGGTTGGTCAGCTAGTTACGGCAGCCATAGGGGATTTCTTCACCTCAAGGAGACTCTTGAAGGAAGTCAACAATACCATTTTGATTTTGGCATCGAAGGTTCCTAATGCGTCTTCTATTGACGACTACAGACCTATTGCTTGTTGCAACACCATCTACAAGCTAATTACCAAAGTGTTGGCGAATAGGATTGCTGCAGTGCTGAATGATATTGTGAGCCCATCTCAAAATGCTTTTGTTAAAGGACGGCGGATTAGGGATAATATTCTTTTGGCCCAAGAACTCTTTTCCAAATTCCATTTGAAGCCTTATACTCCTAAGTGTGCGATTAAAGTGGACTTCAGGAAGGCCTATAACATCGTTGATTGGTGGTTTCTTGAGAGTGTTCTCCTTGCATTTCGCTTTCCCGATCGCCTGGTACAGCTCATCATGACTTGTGTTTGAATGCCTCGGTTTTCCATTATGCTGAATGGGGAGCTTCATGGTTTCTTTCCTAGTGGGTGAGGCTTGCATCACGGTGATCCCATATCTCTTTATTTATTCAATTTAGTTATGGAGGTGCTTTCTGGGATTCTTGGGAGGTGCTCGCTTGACCCGGATTTTAGATTCTTTTGGAGGTGCAGACCTACTTCCCTCTCACATTTGTTCTTTGTAAATGATGTATTCCTCTTCTGCAAGGACACCTGCCTTATGTGACGCTCCTCAAGGAAGGCCTCCAAACATTCTCTTCGTGGAGTGGCTTGCAACCGAACTCAAGGAAAAGTGAGGTGTTCTTTTGTGACATCTTGAAAATTCAGTTTTGATTTCAATTGGATAAGTTGGGCCTTTTATCGACACAACTATAGTGTTTTTCTCTGAGATGACCACTCACGAGAATAACTAGCTTATTAGGTGAAGCCGTTAAGAAATATAAACGCAATAGACTTGAGATTTGACTAGGAATCGACTACTCAACCGTGTTAGTCTGCAAGGGTTATTACGGCACAATCGAAAACCTATCAGAGATTGAAGATAGGTTGATTCGACGAAGATGTGTGGCTAAATGTGGGTGATTCTACTAATTTGCAAAATTCTCGTCAACTGGCACTAAACTGATTTTATGTCGTTTTGGCACCCTGTGTCCATATTTGAAACTTTGAAATTTTCACAACAACCAAGAGCCGCCAATGTATCGAAAAGGTACATGTGGCTCGAAGAAAATTGACCATGAGTCAATTGCACCAAAAATTCCTAAAAGCTACCCAATAGGTTAAGTCACGCTAAAATCGTGTTAGATTAAAATTAACCGCGAATTTGAACTCGATTTTAGAAATCGAAAGTCCTGTCATGTTATGAGTCATTTTAGGAACGTTGACTCATCTTTCGAAGAATTTTCAAAGAGTTCGGGATTTTTACAAAAAATCGATTTGGACAATTCAAAAATGAACGGAAATTTGAATTGACCAATTTGAAGGAACTTTTGGCATCTGATGTAATTTTATTAGTGACAGAAAAGTTCATGGGCTTTTTCCTTAACAAATCGGATCTCAATCGAAGAAGTTTGTTCGGAAAATCAGATTCCAAGAAAAATGAAATAGAATTCAGAATTTAAGAAAATGGTTGTTTTTATTGCTCAAGACTTGTTGTTTAGGGGAAATTTAGTGCGAGAAAGCAAGTGAGGATCAAGTACTTTAGCATGGGGATTTTTGGGGACCAATTTGGATTAAACAAGAGCAAGTGGGATCAAGATTTTTGAGTTATAGGAAATTCCTTTTAATTTTCTTCTTATTTTCCTATTTCCTCCCCCCCCTTCGGCCGCACGCACCTTTCTCTTTTCTCTTTCTCTCTCTCTCTCTCTCTCACTCACACAAAATCCCCCCCCCCCGAAACCGACAACCCCTCTACCATTTCCCATTCACCTTTCCCCCTTCTTTGACTTTTAGTCATCTTTATCCCCCTCCCCACTTTGCCGACAACCTCACCCTTATCCATTCCCCTTTTAATTTTTCTTTCCTTCGGTTCAGTGGTCCACCATCTTCTTTGGCCTCTATTTCTTTTCTTTATTTCATTCCCCAATCCGGTGCTCGCATTTTCCTCCCATTTTTCATGCCGTAAGCTGCCACCCATCTTCGTCTCTCTCCATTGGCCAGCTCCGCAAATTTGTTTCACCGAAGCAGCTACTTGAAGTCATAAGTTTGGCCGTTTCTTCCTCACCAAAATCAACCACTTGAAGTAGCCCTTCAGCCGAGGAAATCCAGCAGTGTCGTGAGACTTTGCGGGCCAACTTTCGGGCCCGAGCCGTGCCTCGTTGGTATCGCCACTTTGGAGAAGATCGAGCCTCGTCGCGTCCCCATCGATTTGATCCGAGCGGATCGCAAAACAAGTGAGTTTAACTCACTAATCATCGCTTAGTAGGTTAATTACGCTTAAGGGTTGATTAGATTAAATTAAGCATGGTTTAGGTGGATAAATTAGATTAGATTAGTTAATTTAATTAATTACTAATGCATGTTAGGTGGTTAGTTAGTGCAATTAGGGCCTAGACAAGCTCTAGTATTTATCTAGAGTGATTTGAAAATTTTCCGGGTCCATTTTGATGTCCAATTAGGCATTATAGGCCTAAGTTGGATTTATTAGCATTTATTTAATATTTTTCCATAATTATTTAATTATTTAATTATTTTCGGAAATTAGACCGGGATAATCGGTGACCAAAATTTTATGTTGATTATTGTGGTGTGGTTCGTTTATTTATTTGAGCTCTAATTTGTGTTGAATTGATTTAATTGTGATTTTAGGATTTTATTCCTAAATTAATCAATTTTGGTAATTGATTGGAAAATAACCGAGCGTCGGTTTACAACGCCAAAAATATTTTGGTGGACCATAGAAAATGGTGTGATTTATGGAAAATAAATTATTATATTTTGGTTAAAGCCAACCGTGTACCCACACACGGCTATTTTATCGGGTATGATAAAAAGTGAGAAATTGTTGGAGGACGAACATTGGCTCGATGACTTGGTATATCATCTCGGAGAAAGGCGTATATTATATCGGCTCGATGACTTGGTATGTCATCTCGGAGAAAGACATTATACTATGTCGGCTCGATGACTCGGTATGTCATCTCGGAGAAAGACATTATATTACATCGGCTCGATGATTAAGTATGTCATCTCGGAGAAAGACGCTATATTATATCGGCTTAGTGACTTGGTATGTCATCTTGGAGAATGAATGTTGGCTCGATGACTTGATATGTCATCTTGGAGAATGGATAGTATTGACTAGAATGACTAGAGAAAGGTCTCGTGACATGTAATCAACTGAGTCGATTGATCGATGATTTGATCTGAATTTCTTGGTTGATGTGATGATGTGATTCAATGATTGTTTATTGAATTGACTTGTAGGAAGGAACTAAGGCCAATGTAAGCCCTCTGACTCGTGTTTGTGCCTAGGCAGCCCTTAGGGCGTATTTTCTTCTTAATCGGGGTTTAGGGAGTGGAACTTGCTGAGACGTCGTCTCACCCCGTCGTAGGATAACATTTTCAAGTCCATAGGTGGTGGTCGTGGAAGACTTGAAACCTCGGAGTTTGGAAAGGTGGAGGGATCAAAATTGGCGAATGGATATGACTAGTAGGTCATAGGGCAGTTCCTTTTGGAATAAACCGACCTTTTTGTAAATAGTCTAATCTTGTAAATAAACCTGGTTGTTTATAAAATGTTTGTTTTGATTTGAAAAATTGGTCCTACTTTTCTATCCCATCTAATCGTTGTTTGGAGATTTATTTATTTGCTTCCACATTTGCATTAAAATGAATGGGTCGGCGATGTGTCTTAGGACGTCACATTTAATCGATCGATGAGGGATGGGCATGCGCTTGGAGGATCGGGCGTGACATCCTTTCTAGAGGGTCGCCTGCCCTATAGAATCAAATCCTGCTGGAGCTTGGTTTTCTTGAAGGAAACTTGCCGGTCCGCTACTTGGGTGTACCGATTATCACAGCAAGGTTGAGCAAGTCAAATTGTGCTGCTCTTGTTAGACGTATCACAGGGAGGGTGTAATCCTTGATCCATCGGTTCCTTTCTTTTGTTGGGCGCCTTCATGACATTCAGGCCTATTGGGCGAGTGTCTTTATACTTCCTATGTCAATGCTGGACCAGATTGAGCATATTCTCAGAGAGTTCCTATGGAAAGGCCCTGAGTAGGGTAGAGAGGAAGCCAAGGTCTCCTAGGAAGAGGTTTGCCTCCCTAAAGCCGAGGGAGGACTTAGTATCCAGAGACTCCGTGAGTACAATAAGGCAGCTATGTTCAAACACATCTGTAACTTGTTCTCAAATAAGGAGTCGTTGTGGTGCAAATGGATTCACTCGACCTTCTTAAAGAGAAGAAACTTCTGGGTTGTGAAGCAGCCGACTTATTGCTCTTGGGCTTGGAAGAAGATTCTACAACTCAAGGCAGAAGTCCAGCTGAGCTACTCTTAGAGGATAAGGGATGGCCTCTCTATATCATTCTGGTTTGACAACTAACACCCTAATGGGCCTTTGAGCTTATTTTTCCCAGATGCGCTCATCTATAGCTCCGGCTCTCTAGGCAGGCTTCGGTAGCTGACCTTTTTTCGATGATGGCCAATCAATCAAGTCGATGATTGGGACTTGGGGGTCACCTCTTCCCTCCCTGACTTGGAGCCAAGACCGTTTTTGTTGGAGAGGGGAGTCGTCGGGCATGTTCTTTGTCGCTTCGGCTTGGGAGGCCATACAATGCAAGAAGAGCCGAGTCAATTGGCACCATTTCATCTAAAACAATGCCATCTTGCATCGATATCAATTCAACCTTTGGCTCATTACCAAGCGCAGGCTGCATACCCAATCTCTTCTTTTATCTTATGGTAGAATTGATGTTGCTTCTTGCCCCTTTTGCAATGATATGCCTAACTCTGTTGATCATCTCTTTTTTGGATGTCGTATTACTACTAGTCTTGCTTTCTTTTGGGTAACTAGATGTAATCTTCCTTGGCGTAATGGGTCTTGGGAGGACAACCTAAATTGGGCCATTTCTTTGCTTTCGGGCAAGGGGTTTTATAAGTGTATTGCCCGTTTTTCCTTCGGTGCGATTTGCCATATCATTTGGAAGAACAGGAACAACATTCTCTTCAGGGGGGAAGCCAGTTTCTGTAATGGCCATGAAGAAGCATCTTCTTAGAGTCGTGAAAGACAAGGCTATCTCCTTTAGGAATGTGGAGGACTCCATTAGAAATAGAAGGCTACAACACTCTTAGGATCTCAATCCCATTATTTTCTCTTCCGGGGACCTCCATCCGGTTGTATGAGTGCCGGGTGCTGATTACGTTCGTTGCCTTGTCCCGAGAGGGAGTCCATTCCATCGGTTATTTCCTGCCTTGCTGGAGGGGTGTTGATGCTTGCTATGAAAGTCGTGGATCTCCTCCTTCGCGGTGGATTTTGCTTTTTGGCTGCCGACTACTTTGCCGGGCTTGTCTTTTATAGTTTTTGTGGCCTTATGTTTCTTTGCCGCGTCTTGTTTGTTTTACATCCCTGCATCCTTCCACTCATTTTGAATCCTTCATCTTGAGTGTAAGTTTTGGTGTCGTGATCTTCTGTACATTTGGCCTTTCCTTGTTATAATTATTACCTTTTCACCAAAAAAAAAAACATTTGAAAATTTCAAATTAGAAAATGTGTTAGTTTTACAAGATTATGAGTTACTATCAGAAAAAACTCAAAACCAATATACCAAAGACAAATTTATCCAAATTATTTTTTGGGTTGCAAATAACCCTAACTCATACACATGTGACATATTTGCCTAAACTAATTTTTGGATCATTGAAAATCCCAAACTAGTATACTTATAATAAATTTATCCCAAACTAATATGGACTTTCACGTGAACTTACCAAGTCAATTGAGTTATTGCCATACGTCTTTCAACTCAACGATTTCAATTTAACAAAAGCTAATAGAAGGTAAATATGTCATCAATGTACCAATACAGAGTTTTTGATAATCTAAAAAATAATTTTGGATAAATTTGTTATATGTGTGCCATTTTAAGTTTTTTGGTAACCTAAAACTTAGTTTAGTATAAATTTGTCATAGGTGTATAAGTTCAAGGTTTTTCATAGTATTAATCCTAAGATTATTAATGAGTTTACATGTTAATGGTTAGATGTTTTGGAATGTTTGAGGTCTCTCAAGCTAAAAGAAAGTCAAATTGTGTGATTATTGAAAGATTGGGAAAAAGTAAAATTCACTTCAAAGATACAAGGCCCCTTTTATAATTTGACCAAAACAATGTATGCCCTTTGTTATGTTATTTTGAGTTTTTTTTTTTCACTTTTTTTCCAAAGTTTTAAACATAAAAACAGCATTGTTTTGACATGAAATGATGAAGAACCAAATCTATATGGCTACATGTTAGTAGCTGTACATTGAATGAGAACTCAAATTTCAAAATCTCTAAGAAAAACGGGATGGAAAAAAATTAAAGAGCATAAATGTCACTCAAAATTAGGAATGATCAGTTTTGGGATAAGTCAATTCTCAACTTAAAAGTAGGATCCAGCCCATATTCTAAAAGTGGCACCATTTACATATGGCAGTTAAGTGGTTATGTTGTTGTTTCTTAATAGTGTGATATCATGGTTTGATTCTCGTGGGCGCAAAAGATTTTTCTGAAAGAAGCTTCAAAGCTTATTCCAACCTTGAACTCGAAAATCAAACCGGTTCTCCCAGGATTCGGCCCAGATTGAACCGGCGCTCCACATGGACACGGAGTACATTTGAACTTTCTTCCGGTCAACTACAGAGCTTATCAGCTTGGGTCAAGTTGCAAAAGTCATAAAGTCCGTGTTGAGTGATGGGAAACTCTGACGGATCAAACTCATTGGTGCCGCTCTGACATCATACTGCAGCCCCTGAGATGTATAGTCTTGCTTTGGATCACCACGCAGATTATCTGCCACATGTTGCTGCATCTCACGCAAATTAGAAATCCGAGACTACGAGATGCGATACTCAGCTGTTAGGATCGACCTCTTTTCGTACTTGTTTCTGGGAAGATCTTTGTGCCCCCCTAGAGTCATCTTCCCTGCTTGTTTTGATCAGGAGAAGGTTTCAGAGCTCGTTCTCGACACTTTCAGGATGCTTCAGTGTTTGGAGGGGGGACCCAGTGGCTCATCTGACCAGTCACCTAGAACAAAAATTGTTGCTTCTGCTCCAATTAGTACTGACCGCTATCAAGGTATCGTTGATCATACTCCGCCTACAAACCTGCGAACCCACCAGGTGTATGTTGGAAATTACTCTGATGATGGAGCTGGGTCTTAGTTGTTTCACTGGTGTTGCTTAGTGATCGGAAGAAATGGAGCAATTCAATGTTCCGGTTCGATTACTGTTTGTGTTGTCTCTCAACACTCATTCTTCTTGGACCTCACGGAATTGCTTGTGTCTGTACTGTTTCTTTGCCTAGTTCCTTTTAGCACATATAATCAGTGAACTTGGATCGATATCTTCTTTTCTTAATTACTCTTACTGCACTACAGAGTTGCTTGGAAATGCTACTAATCGGTTGTTTGCTTGGGCAGGACACTTTTCCTCCGAGGAACCCATCTTGGGATTCTTTTGTACCTTGAAGATCTCGTGTCCCATATGTGAAGTATCTTCTCATACTTGGTGAAAGTAAAGGCAAGTCTGAGAGTGTCAAGTGGATGTAGCTGCTAGCTTAAACTGCTCTCTTACTTCTTTCTCGATCTGTCTCGGTAGGGTGCGGTTCCCCTGCATTACGATGCTTCTTTCAGTAATGCATTTACAGGCTTTTCTTGGGTCCGTATGCATTTACAGATCTTCGAGAGAAATATTGACTTTCCTGTTTTATGCGTCTCTGAACACAATAGACATGCTACAACTGCGAAGCATCCATGTAAAACATATCTGAAAACCGAGTGAGTAGAGCGAGTTGTTTGATGCCAAAGGATCGCATGACGTTGAGGGTATCAAGGGCAAGATTGATGACGGAACTGTTGGCAAACGGGAGATGTGCAAAGAAAAAAGGGAGCCGTGAAGAAACGAAAAAGGAGAAGAGAGAGAAGATATTTGAAGTTGGGTTTAGATTTAGGGATTTGAAGAAGGAAGAAGAAAACAAAGTGAGAGCTGACAGAGAGAGTAACGAGAGCTGTGAGGAAACAAAAAGGAGTCTGATGTAGTCAGAGTGGCACCCAATTTGTACACGTGGCAACTGATGAATGGATTACTGTAATCATATGTGGCACTACTCAAGCACCCAATCGTCAATTCTGAGACAACTATGAAATTGCCTCAGGAAGAGGAAGATCTCCCATTCCAACGTCAGCATGGATCGGAGCTTCTTCTGACACTACAGTAAGCCATAGCGAGAAACCTCCAGACCATCTGCCATATCTTCTGATGAAACCTCTAGTGTTCCCTTCGGCTCCCTAAGTGATTATGTACCTCCATCTGGACAGAGCAAAGGCGACTGCCTGCGTCGCCAAAGTCTTTGTTTGCAGTTTAGGGTACGTTTGGAATTGACTTTGCAAAAGGCTTTGGGCTTCCAAAGATACTTAGGCCAAAATTTGGATGTTTGGAAACAACTTTTAAATTCCCGTTAGCCCAAAGTTGGCCTTCTCAAGGCTGAAAGCCCAAGACAGATGTGATGGTGCCTTGGGCTTTCAGCTTTTTCGGCATATAAGAGCTACTGTTCATTTTTTTTTTTCCCAAAACCATCCTCACTTACTTTCGATTTTTCCGATTTTGCCTTCGTCATTGTACTGTTCATCTTCTTCTCCGTTGAGGTTGGCCGACGGGTTGCTCAAAGCTGTGAGTGGCCGCCAACGGCTCGGCATGGTTGCGGTGGCCCAAGCGACCGTCGCCGGGGAGTGGTGCAACCGCCACCTTGTCTGGGTCGCGGCAATCACCGTGGGTCGAGGCGAAGTTTGGTCGCACGACCTCGCCGCCCCGGATCGGGTCGATGAGGTCGCGCGACCTCCCGCAACCTCGTCGACCGAGATCCGGGGGCGGCAAGGTCGCGTGACCCCGCCGTGACCCAGAGCCGGAGGCGGCGAGGTCCGCCGCGACCCAAAGCCAAGGCGGCGAGGTCCTCCCGCGACCTCGTCGCCCTAGATCTGGGTCACGGCGAGGTCGCCCGACGTTCGGCAGCCCTCGCCGCCCCAAATTTGGGTCGCGGCGGGGTCGCCCGATGTTCGGAAGCCCTCGCCGCCCCAGATCTGGGTCGCAGTTGGGTCACCCGACGTCTAGTAGCCCTCGCCAAGGGTCGCCCAACGTCCGACAGCCCTTGCCGCCCCGGATCTCGCGGTCGCCCAACATCCGGCAACCCTCATCGGGGGCTACCGGACGTCGGGGGTTGCCCGACATCCGATAGCCCTCACCGAGGTCTCTCAACCCCTGCCCTTGCCAGTCAATTTTTTTTTATTTTTCTTTTGATATTTTTTTTTTATCACAAAGGTTCTTTGTAAATATAATTCTCCCAAACACCATTTTGCTTAAAGTACTTCACAAAGAGCTTTCAAACTACAATTTACCAAACACAATTTGCATTTTGAAAAATACCTTTAACTCAAAGGTTTTTGTATTTTTTTCCCCAAAAATCTTCCCAAACGCACCCTTTTAGTAGTTGTAACAATGGAGGTAATCTCTGGCGATGGTTGTTGACAACTACTTACAAATATAATATGTTTGTCTATGCATGCATGTGAATATTGTTTTGTCTATCAAGACCTACATTCTGATTGCATCTGAGTGTATGGAATTCTTTCCTTAATTGTGACTGTACTTAGTCCACAGGGATAGATGTAGAACATTCGCAGTTGTAGAACTAATCTGTCTTCTTGCAGCTTCTGCCTTCGTTGAAGCATGTTGGAAAAGAAGAAAAGCATCAACAATCTTTGATCTTATACAGGAAACGTTCTCCTATCAATGGAATGAATTATCCTCCATTGGATATTGTCATGTCATGCCTGGTGGACATTGCCTTGGTCTCCATCGTCAACTGAAACAAAATTCCTAAATTTGCCTCTGGTGTTGAGGGGAATAATTAGTTATTGATGTATTTATAACATGATAAGTGACTGCCAGTTGATGAAACTAAGAAGTGTGATTAGCTGCATATTATATGAGCCATGTGGTCTGAATACAAAACATATCTGCGCGCAGAAAAACATTAGGAATGTGAGATTGACTCTGATTCACTTTCACTGGATTCAGACACTGGGACTGCATCCTAAAAAACGAACTTCAAAATGGAAAAGATGGTCGCTAGCAATCTGCCAGATTTAGACACCAAAGCAAGGATTTGCTTCCCCGACTCTGCCGATAGTACCGACTGTAAAAATTCAAAGGCACCAAATTTAGCGGATGCTTCTTGGTACAAACTTCAGGGGTCCAGCAGAGACTCCAGACAACCTCCTCAGAAGTTCAAAGCCGTAGGGAAGAACGGTACTCCCCTTCAAGCTAGATCACTAATCATGTATCTTGATCTTAGCTCACCTCTCTCCACGAGCTAACCATAATTGCAAGAAAACTAGACGATGGAGCCAAATCTCAACCGAGCCGGCATCCATCAGTGTTGTTAGGCCGATGTAGTCAACAAACCTTTCTGATCTGGGCAGAGTGAGTGAATGTGATGATCTGTGGGTTAAAGTTGTCTGTTTTATTTTTATTTTTTGGCATTAGACAGATAAAGGTAACTAGATTTCCATGTTGGTGACGGAGAGTTCATGAAAAACTACCCTCTCTGGACTACAGTCACAAGGAATCCTGTACTTGGAAAATATTTGAATCTCAATGATATCATTATGAGTAAACCCCTGAACCACTTTTGGAAAATTTTCGAATTATTGATAAATCACGACCCCTTTTTATCTCTCTTCTTCTGATCATCGAAGCTATTACATTGCACATTTGTTCTGGAAAAACGCTCAAACAAAGAGAAGGGATATCCTAAAACTAATAAGTTCATGTTGCAGAGAAATAAACAAACTGCCTCTGCTTGGAAGTGAGATGCTTGAAATCCATATTGATTGCTCACCTTTCGAAACGATACAAAGTCTATGGCAATCTTTTGGATCTTTAGGACCAGGTGACTTTTTCATGATGATCAAACACGGGCATGCCAGTGTGCAAGCAGGGATTTGGAAGTTTTTCAAAAAAGTGTCCAAGGCCAAAGCTGGAGAAAGCTACAAGAAGTTGACTTTGGCACCTTTGGATATCCTATGCTATTGCAAAACATCAGAGAGCTGTTGATCTGGATAGTTCAGTAGAAACATCTTGATGAAACAGTGACTAAAAACCAGCTTATGCATTCACTGTTGAGGCGAAAGCGCAAAATATGAGGGCGCGTATTGAACTGTCAGCAGCATTGCAATCTGCACACTCATCTATAGGCATGTGGTGTAAACCAAGCCAACTTATACATAGACTTGCCTGGTAATGCGGCCACTATTACAAAACCCGCATTACAAAACTGAACTCTATTCGCAGAAAGCCTATTTATATAATAGGAAATTGGAGTCACATCGATCATTACGAAATAAGAAGTCCATCTTAAAAAAGGATTGCTTAAAATTTGTGCTTAGACATAATTAAGAAAGTCAGATGTTGCCAATCTACAATAATCAATTTCATCCACTCAAAGATATTACCACAGTGAAAACTCTCACAAGAATATCGAAGATAGAACCAGGCTTCAAAAGAAGCATTCACCAAGAATTAAATTTCCTGAGAGATAGTGTCATTGCATACAATAGAATTCTATCACTAATATCCTTTTGCAGAGATCAAAATTTTCCTGTTGGTCAACCAAAAAAAAAAAAAAACAATACTAGATCAAGATCAAGCCTAATTCGCTCTGTGGAGGAGGCTAAAGTGGAATTTGCTAGCAGTAGGCTCCCAATATATCCCGACCTCATCTTCAGCTACCAAGCCCCTCCGTTTCACGAACTCCTTGATCCAACCCCCCTTGAGGACGTACGACCCAGACGACGCCCAAAACACGAACACCAGTCGATGCTCAGAGCACGTGTCCATGTCCCTCACGATGACGTCGGCCCCCTTGCCGCTCTCGACTTGCCTCACTGTCTCCTCGCTCATCCACCGGAGAAAGTGGCTCTTCACAAAGTCCCGCCCGATCAAGAGCCTCGACAGGTGGCCGAGATCGCTTTGCGTAAGCCTCTTCTTGATCTTATAAGGGTCGAAGAGCAGCGTCAACTCTGTGGAAACTTCCTCGGCATCACATCCTGAGGCCTCTTTCTTTCCCTTCTGCGTTCTTTGGCACTTCGCTTTCTTCTCCACAATTAAGGTTTCAGCATCGGTGGGTGAGGCCATGGATTTTCGCTTCAGTTGGGCAGGAACGATTTCTTGAGAAGGGTCGCCAATTTCCTTCGTGTTCCGATCAGGCGCGACGGGGAAGAACTCGCGAGACACCACCACTCCTGCAGACGAAGTACCTCTGGCTCCTTCGTCACGATCCTTCTCCTGATCGTGCAGAGAAGAAAGGCACGAGGAAGATTCCATCGACGGCGGCGAGGGAACCTCGCTTCTCAGGTGGTCGCCAACGGGTTTCTGCTCGTGGTCTTGCAGATGAGAAACGCGCGACGATGAAGAGCCCATCAATGGCGGCGAGCGGACATCACCTCTCAGGATGTTGCCGATGGGAGGTGATCTGGGGCCCAAGAAATCGATGAGCTTCGTGGGTTTTCGGTGAAAGAACCAGGAAAGTGCTTCGCCAGAACAACAAAGGGCAACGCGGTTCAGAGGAATTTAGAGAGAGCGAAAGAGAGAAAGACAACGTTGGAGAGAACAGAGAGACAGAGGACGATGAGGACTCGGAGGCAGAGAGGAAAATATATAGTTTACCGTTGGAATTGGGATGGCTTTGGAGTCAAGTTTCGAGAGTGTGCGGAGGAGTGAGAGGTTCTTTCCTAATTTGAGTCAGGTTAAGATTAGTAAATTAGGAAATAATTTCAAGATTCAAGATTGATTTCCTAATTTGGTACATTATTTTCATCATGCAATAGTAAAAGGCTGGAAAAAAAGTTGATATACTTTAACAAGAGAAAGAATTTAAAATGTTTATAATAATGAGCTTATAAAAAACATGGGTAGTTACATTACAAAAAATTACACAAAATAAAGAAAAGAGACCGCATCGGAAAGGGATACTATAAGCTTATTTTATATTTGCCTTTTTTTTTTTTGTAATCAATTTGTTCACATTTTTTGAGAGGGACACTATCTTGTTCTAGTTAAACTATCTGTGCCCTGTAAGGTTTTAGTTGAATATGTTATAGGGATGATACCAGAAAAAATCCTAAATTATGCATTTCGTAACATCAATAATCAAATTTTCTTTGTAACAATAATCTTGAATTTGTGTTTCTTTTGGGAGGAGTTTGTAATCCTTAAAAAAAAATTTTATTGTTACACGCAATCAGGCTATCATTCTTTTCTTCAGAAATTCAATTCTTGATGAATGTTCTTTTGAAAGTTAGGGTGTCTTTAATTTTTTTTAGCCTTTTTTTTTCTGCTGTGGTGAGTATAAAAAATTTAATGTTATATACATGTCTACATTTTATAAAGTGACGTTCCAATAGACTAGATGCTCAAATTATTTCTCGGAAATTGGGATAAAATTGAATTCTTCCTTGTCATGTTGAAAATTCTTTATAGTCCAAAATAATACATGTTGATGGCTAGCAAGTAAGGACTACAAAGTTTATTCTCTACTAAAGTTGCATTTCCTAAAAAAAAGAGAGAGAGTAGGTTTTGTTTGTTTAACAGAAAATGAATAATTTGGAGAATATTATAAAATTATCACTTATATTGCTCAAAAATATAAATAAATTTTCATCACTTGCGAAAATATTTAAACATAACTTATTGTTGATAATGAAAACCTTTTTCATTGACTAAATATTTCAAGCAATAGGAGTGATGATTTAAAAAAAAATTAAAATTTTTATTTTTTGCAAAATAAATGGGTTTTAATAAAAGTAGAAGAATAAATGTAGGAGAAACAAAATTCAATCCCACTAACACCTCCTCCTTCGCAGATAGCTCCACCCAAGAAGTACATTGTCCTATTATTTTTTAGGGAAAAAGCCTCCAAAAACTCTAAACTATATCCAATGTGACATTTTATTTAAACTTTTTTTTGTGACACAAACAACTCTAAACTTATATCCATATAACACATTTATCTCAAGTTATACCAATTTTTTTGTATCCGTGCGACATATTCACCTCAAAATTTAGAGTAAACATGTCATATAACCACGAGTGTGGGGTTTTTGGTATTATCAGGACTAAATATGTCATACAAATATAAGTTTATAGTTTTTTGTGTCACATAAAATATTCCAGATTAAGTGTCAACAAAGAGAAGGGATTTCCTAAAACTAATAAGTTAATGTTGGGTATGTTGGACAAAAACTACACAAACTAACCAGCTGAACATCTTTGTATAACTCCATATGGAGTCACATATGGCAAATTATCTGAGCCGTTGATTTGGAGAGTTTCAGTAAAAACATCTTGATGAAACAATAACTAAAACCAGCTAATGCATTCACAGTTGAGGTGAAACCGCAAAATACGTAGGCATGTACTGAACTATCAATAGCATTGCAATCTGCACACTCTAGCATGTGCTGGAAACCAAGCCATTTTATACATAGACTTACCTAGTAATACGGCTCGTCAAAAGAGGCCTTAAAACTTTGTGAAACTCAACGAGAGCGGCAAGCAGGCCAAGGTCTAAAATCAGAAGGAGTTCGTGATATGAAGGTCTTTTGCAGAATGGAGTTATACAGAGATGTTCAGCTGGTTAGCTTGTGTAGTTTTTGTCCAACATACCCAGCATAGCATAAACAAAGGGGCCAGAGTTAAGTTCTTGTAGCTTTCCCCAGCTCTTTCCTTGGACACTTGTTTTAAAAACTTCTCAATCCCTGGTTGCACAGCTTAATTGTCTGCTAAATTTCAAGTATCTGGCATGTCCTTGTTTGAACATCATGAAAAGTCACATGGTCCTAAAGATCCAAAAGATTGTCTTACACTTTGCATCCTCTGCATAAAACTCTCTTTCTGGAAATTATGATTGTCAAAACCTTACAACATATCAGAAGAAGCTGGTGGATATTTTGGCGTATTGATAAGGGTGCGATGAGGCTTTTAAGCCGGCTACCTTAAGAAAAGAACAGCTTTCACTCAGCAATGTGCAAGCTGCCCCAATTGGCTCCCACGCTATGTCCTTTTGCCTTGTCTTGCGCATTGTGTGCCAATCCTGCAATGATTATCACCAGTCACCATTCCCTTTGAATTCAGTTTACCGTTGGGATTGTCAAGCTTAGCTGTTCTAGCAATTTAGCGTCTGAGATCGATAGTTTTCTGGAAGTGTACAGAGTGCCTCTTGACAGGGTATCTTTGAAATGACTATAAAACTCATGCTTGGTCACAAGAAATTCAATTTTCAGGAAGCAATCCCAGTCTCTCAATCCAGAGAAAGTGAATCAGAGTCGATCTCATCTTTTGTTTTGAGAGGAGTGATCCTGGTTTTTGAGAGGTGTGACAAAAGAAAGGCATATTTTCTCTCTTTCCCATTAACAAATCCCAATTCTTATCTTAGTTTCATCAACCGGCAATCACTAATCACAAGGCATGACAAAGAAGAGGAAAACGGGTCTAGGATGTACCGAGTCTCTTTTCAAAAAACGATTCACACAGTCAGAAGCTGCAACAAAGAGCTTCTATCTAAAGAAAGTCGCAGTATGCTTTACATCTAGCTCCGTGGATTAGTTCAGTCACAATTAAGGAAAGAATTCCATACTCTCAATTGCAATCAGAATGTATGTCAAATGCATACATAGACGAACAAATTACATTTATAGATAGTATATCTCAATAACCATTGGCAGAGATTACCTTCATTATTACCATTACCAAACTGCAAAACAAGGACTGGGTTGATTCATGAAATCGCCTTTGCTTTGTCCAGATGAAGGTACATCATCACTTAGGGAGCCAAAGGGAACGCCAGAGGCTTCCTCAGAAGATAGGGCAACGATCTGGAGGTCCCTTGCCATGTCTTCTGTAGCATCAAAGTGAAATGGGAGATTTTCCTCTTCCTGAGGCAATTTCATAGTTATCTCAGAATTGATGATTTTACTGTGAAAATATTGAGTGCTTGGGTAGTGCTGCATAGGATTCATGGTAGTCCATTGATCAGTTACCGCGTTTGCACGCTGGGCCCAAGTAGAGGTCCCGTATCTCTCTCTCTCTCTCTCAACTCTCACTTTCCCTTCTTCCTCTTCTTCCTGCAAATCCCTTAATCTAACCTCAACTTCAAAACTCCCCTCACCTCCTTTTCGTTTCTTCACAGCTACCTTTTGCTCATCCCTGGTCTACTGGCGGTTCAATCTTGCCCTTGATACCCTCATTGCCATGCAATCCTTGGGCATCGAACAGCACACACTGCTGCTCACTGAGGTTTCGGATATGTTTTATATCAACGTGTTGCAGTTGTAACATGTCTATTGTGTTTGATAGATGCATAAAACAGGGAAGTCGATATCTCTCGAAGATGTGTATGGGCATACGGACCCAATAAGAACCAGTAAATGCAATACTGAAAGAAGCATCATTACGCAGGGGAACCATACCCCAGTGAGACAGATACTGAGAAAGAAGCAGCAAAAGAGAGCAGGTCAAGCTAGCAGCTACATCCACTTGACAATCTCAGACTTGCCATTATTTTCACCCAGCTTGAGAAAAACTTACTTATGGGACTTGATATCTTTAGGGTACAGAAGAATTCTAAAATGGGTTCCTCGAAGTGTCCTGCCCAAGCAAACAACCAATTAGTAGCATTTCCAAGCAACTCTATACATAGAGATTGAAAAACCGAGTTCAGTAAGAGTAACCAACACAAGAAGATATGGATCCGAGTTCACTGATTATAAGTGCAGAAAGGAATTAGGCAAAGAAACAGTACAGGCGATTCTGGGGGTTCCAGAAAGAATGAGTGATGATAGACGACTAAAACAGTAATTGAACTAGAACATTGGAATTGCTCAACTTTTTCGGACCACTTGGCAAACCAAATGAACAACGGAAACCCACCTCCATCGTCAGAGTAATTTCATCGGACACCAGGTGGGCATCGCGTTCCATGACAAGGCGACAAATCCAAAACAAAGAAGGAGGACAGAGGGTATCGAGAACGCACCGAGATGTAAGAGCGGGTCGACCACGGAAATGGAGTCGGCCTTGGCAAGTCGGAATGCGGAGATGCAGAGACGGGAAGCCAAGCCCAGGCCTCGCTTCGAGAGAGGGGCAAAGGTGGGGACGATGTCCGTCGCTCTGCTACCGCCTCAAAGCGCGTACTGGAGGCAAGCCTCCTTGTCCCCCCAGTCTCGAACCTCTGTTGGGGCTGGTTCGGCGCGCTCTTCGGGCCCTCGCCTGAGGCTCCGCCGTTGGTGGCGGCGGCGGCCGCCGGCTGGTGAGCCGGGAAGAAATGAAAAAGAGTGATGAAGTCATAGTGGACCAGCGTGCACATGTGACTGATGAATCGACCACTATTGATCTTACGTGCCATTGATCAAGTACGTAAAGAGAAAATGTAAAGGGGCCTAACAGCTCCCGTGTTACCAATTATCATTTTTTCTTTTGGTTAGTTCCCTTTCTTTAGCGAAAAATGAAAATATCGAAAATAATTTTTATAAATATGATTGATTATATTGTTTAAAGTAATTTGTAAATAATTTTTTCACTAAAAATTTTCTATGGCTATCCAAATATTTTTTGTTCATTTATTTTTATCGTGATACAAACAATTTATTTTTTAAAAAATATTTTTAAATTATTTATTTTTCTCGAAATAAATGAACCTTTAATTTCTTCCCAATTTCTCTCACTCTACCCTCTTTTCCTAGTTTGTCCTCACTTACATTCTTTTTCACAAGAGGCATTTCTATATTTCTTTCACTTTCTTACTTAAGCAATTTTAGAAAATAGGAAAAAAGCTACAAAAAATTCTAAACTATGTCTATTGTGACACATTTACCTTAATTTTTTTTTTTTTTTGTAATATAAAAACTCCAAACTTATATTCACGTGACACACTTACCCTGTAATTTTTAATGTGGTACAAAAAATTTCAAACTTATACCTCCATGACACAATTACCTCAAATTATTTTTTTATAATACCGAAAACCCTAAACTTGTACACATTTACTCCAAATTTGAGGTAAATGTATCATACATATACAAGTTTAGAGTTTTTACTATCACAAAAAATTTGATATAACTTGAGATAAATCTTCGTACAAGTTTGGGGTTGTTTGTGTTACAAAAAAAGTTTGAAAAAAATGTCACATTGGATATTGAATTTTGCAAGGGAGGAGGCTTTTGCGAAGGAGTTTTTGGTGGCTTTTTCCCTAGAAAATAATAGGACAATGTACTTCTTGGGTAGAGCTATTTGCGAAGGAGGAGGTGTCAGTGGGATTGAATTTTGTTTCTACTACATCTATTCTTTCACTTTTATTAAGCCCCATTTATTTAGTAAAAAATAAATAATTTAAAAATCTTCTTTTAAAAAATCATCGCTTCTATTGCTTGAAATATTTAATCAATGAAAAAGTTTATATAATCTTCAAAAGGTTGTGTTTAAATATTTTTGCAAGCAATGAAAATTTATTTATATGTTTGAGCAATATAAGTGATAATTTTACAATATTCTCCTAATTATTCATTTTCTGTTAAACAAACAAAACCTAATTTTTTTTTTTTTTTTTTTAGGAAATGCAACTTTAGTAGAGATTAAACTTTTGTAGTCCTTACTTGCTGGCCGTCAACATGTATTATTCTGGATTATAACGAATTTTCAACGTGACAAGGAAGAATTCGATTTCATCCCAATTCTCGAGAAATAATTTGAGCATCTAGTCTATTGGACGCCACTTTATAAAATGTACATATATATATATAACATTAAATTTTTTATATTCAATTTTTTATATTCACCATGGCGAGAAAAAAAAGGCTCAAAAAAATTAAAGACACCCTAACTTTCAAAAGAACATTCATCAAGAATTGAATTTCCGAAGAAAATAGAGATAGCCCGATTGCACGTAACAATAAATTCTATGTGTAACAATAAAATTTTTTCTAAGGATTACAAACTCCCCCCAAAAGAAATACTAATTCAAGATTATTGATGTTACAAAAAAAAGATTGATTATTGGTGTTACAAAATGCATAATTTAGGATTTTTTGTTATATCATCCCATAACGTATTCAACTAAAACCTTATAGGGTACATATAATTTAACTAGAACAAGAGAGTGTCCCACTCAAAAAATGTGAACAAATTGATTAAAAAACGAAGAAGACAAATATAAAACAAGCTTAGAGCATCCATTTCCGACCCCGTCTCTTTTCTTTATTTTGTGTAATATTTTGTAATGTAACTACCGGTGTTTTTTATAAGCTCATTATTATATACATTTAAAATTCTATAAGCTCAATATTATATACATTTAAAATTCTTTCTTTTGTTAAAATAAATCAATTTTTTTCAAGCCTTTTAAAGTTCCAGCCTATTGCATGATGAAAATAATGTAACAAATTAGGAAATAAATCTTGAATCTTGAAATTATTTCCTATTTTACTTAATTTTTTGTAACCCCATGTTTTTTATAAGCTCATTATTATAAACATTTTAAATTCTTTCTCTTGTTAAAATATATCTTTTTTTTCAAATTGCATGATGAAAATAATGTAACAAACTAGGAAATCAATCTTGAATCTTGAAATTATTTCCTATTTTACTAATCTTAACCTGACTCAAATTAGGAATGCAACTCTCACTCAGCGCACTCTCAAAATTCGACTACAAATCCATCATAATTCCAACGGTAAACTGTATATCTTCCTCTCTATGCCTCCGAGTCCTCATCGTCCTCTGTCTCTCTATTCTCTCCAACGTTGTCTTTCTCTCTTTCGCTCTCTCTAAATTCCCCTGAACCGCGTTGCCCTTTGTTGTTCTCGCGAAGCACTTTCCTGTTTTTTTCACCAGAAACCCATGAAGCTCATCGATTTCTTGGGCCCCGGATCACCTCCCATCGGCGACGTCCTGAGAGATGATGTCCGCTCGCCGCCATTGATGGGCTCTTCATCGTCGCGCGTTTCTTATCTGCAAGATCACGAGCAGAAACCCGTTGGCGACCACCTTAGAAGCGAGGTCCACTCGCCGCCGTCGATGGACTCTTCCTCGTGCCTTTCTTCTCTGCACGATCAGGAGAAGGATCGTGACGAAGGGGCCAGAGGTACTTCGTCTGCAGGAGTGGTGGTGTCTCGCGAGTTCTCCCCCCTCGCGCCTGATCGGACCACGAAGGAAGTTGGCGACCCTTCTCAAGAAATCGTTCCTGCCCAACTGAAGCGAAAATCCGTGGCCTCACTCACCGATGCCGAAACCTTAATTGTGGAGAAGAAAGCGAAGTGCCAAAGAACGCAGAAGGGAAAGAAAGAGGCCTCAGGACGTGACGCCGAGGAAGTTTCCACAGAGTTGACGCTGCTCTTCGACCCTTATAAGATCAAGAAGAGGCTTACGCAAAGCGATCTCGGCCGCCTGTCGAGGCTCTTGATCGGGCGGGACTTCGTGAAGAGCCACTTTCTCCGATGGATGAGCGAGCAGACGGTGAGGCAAGTCGAGAGCGGCAAGGGGGCCGACGTCATCGTGAGGGACATGGACACGTGCTCTGAGCATCGACTGGTATTTGTGTTTTGGGCGTCGTCCGGGTCGTACGTCCTCAAGGGAGGTTGGATCAAGGAGTTCGTGAAACGGAGGGGCTTGGTAGCTGGCGATGAGGTCGGGATATATTGGGAGCCTAGTGCTAGCAAATTCCACTTTAGCCTCCTCCACAGAGCGAATTAGGCTTGATCTTGATCTAGTATTGTTTTTTTTTTTTTTTTTCGTTGACCAACAGGAAAATTTTGATCTCTGCAAAAGGATATTAGTGATAGAATTCTATTGTATGCAATGGCACTATCTCTCAGGAAATTTAATTCTTGGTGAATGCTTCTTTTGAAGCCTGGTTCTGTCTTCAATATTCTTGTGAGAGTTTTCACTGTGGTAATATCTTTGAGTGGATGAAATTGGTTATTGTAGATTGGCAACATCTGACTTTCTTAATTCTGTCTAAGCACAAATTTTAAGCAATCCTTTTTTAAGACGGACTTCTTATTTCGTAATGATCGATGTGACTCTAATTTCCTATTATATAAATAGGCCTTCTGCGAATAGAGTTCAGTTTTGTAATAGCAGCCGCATTACCGGGCAAGTCTATGTATAAGTTGGCTTGGTTTACACCACATGCCTATAGATGAGTGTGCAGATTGCAATGATGTTGACAGTTCAATACATGCCCAGATATTTTGCGCTTTGGCCTCAACAGTGAATTCATAAGCTGGTTTTTAGTCACTCTTTCATCAAGATGTCTCCACTGAACTGTCCAGATCAACAGCTCTCTGATGTTTTGCGATAGCATAGGATATCCAAAGGTGCCAAAGTCAACTTCTTGTAGCTTTCTCCAGCTTTGGCCTTGGACACTTTTTGGAAAAACTTCCAAATCCCTGCTTGCACACTGGCATTCCCGTGTTTGATCATCATGAAATAGTAACCTGGTCCTAAAGATCCAAAAGATTGCCATAGACTTTGTATCGTTTCGAAAGGTAAGCAATCAATATGGATTTCAAGCATCTCACTTGCAAGCAGAGGCAGTTTGTTTATTTCTCTGCAACATTAACTTATTAGTTTTAGGAAATCCCTTCTCTTTGTTTGAGTGTTTTTCCAGATCAAATGTGCAATGTAATAGCTTCGATGATCAAAAGAGGAGAGATTAAAAGGGGTCGTGATTTATCAATAATTTGAAAATTTTCCAAAAGTGGTTTAGGGGTTAACTCATAATGATATCATTGAGATTCAAGTATTTTCCAAGTACAGGATTCCTTGTGACTGTAGTCCAGAGAGGGTAGTTTTTCATGAACTCTCCGTCACAAACATGGAAATCTGTCTAATGCCAAAAAATAAATATAAAACAGACAACTTTAACCCGCAGATCATCACACTCACTCACTCTGTCACGTGCACACGCTGGCCCACTCTGACTTTGTCGGACTCTCCTTTTCGTTTCTTCACGGCTCGCCAGACGGCCGCCGCCGCCGGAGCCTCTGGCGAGGGCACGAAGAGCGTCCGGAACCAGACCCGACAGAGGTTCGAGACGGGGGGACAAGAAGGCTTGCCTCCAGTACGCGCTCCGAGATGGCGGCAGAGCGATCCCACCTCGAAGCGAGGGCTGGGCTGGGCTGGGCTGGGCTTGGCTTTCCGCCTCTGCGTCTCTGCATGCCGACGCGGCAAGACCAACTCCAATGTCCTTGGGCGTCCCCACTTGCTCTTACATATCGGTCCGTTCTCGATGCCCTTTGTCCTCGTTCTCGGGAGTTCGATGAAATAACTCTGGTGATGGAGCTGGGGTTTTTGTTGTTTCTCCGGCGTTGCTTCGTGATTGGAAGAAATGGAGCAATTCAATGTTCTGGTTCAGTTACTGTTTTAGTCCTCTATTATCACTCATTCTTCCTGGATCCCACCGAATTGCTCGCGTCTGTACTGTTTCGTTGCCCGGTTCCTTTCGCTACTTATAATCAGTGAGTTCAGATCGATATCTTCTTGTGTTGGTTACTCTTACTGCGCTTGGTTTTTCAGTCACCATGTACAGAGTTGCTTGGAAATGCTGCTAATTGGTTGTTTGCTTGGGCAGGACACTTTTCTTCCGAGGAGCAGCCCATCTTATTCTTTTGTACTCTGAAGATCTCAAGTCCCATATCCTTTACTACTTCTGTCTGGGTATCTGTCTCAGTGGGGCGTGGTTCCCTGCATAAAGATGCTTCTTTCAGTAATGCATTTACAGGTTCTCTTTGGGTCCGTATGCGTTTGCACATCTTTGAGAGAAATATTGGCTTTCCTGTTTTATGCGTCTCTGAACACAATAGATATGTCACAACTGCAATGCACCCATATAGAACACATCCGAGCCTGAGTGAGCAGCACGACCTGTTTGATGCCAAAGGATTGCACGATGGCAAGGGTATTGGAGCGAGATTGACACCAGAACCGCCGGTGAACAAGGAAGAAGTTGGGTTAGATGAATGGATTTGGACAAGGAAGAAGAAGAAAAGAAACTGAGAGATGAGAGAGAGTAACGGGAGCTGTGAAATTGCCTCAGGAAGAAGAAGATCTCCCGTTCCACTGTCAGCAGTGATTGGACCTTTTACTGATGCTGCTGAAGACACAGCGAGAGACCTCCAGACCGTTTTCCACATCTTCTAATGGAACCTCTGGTGTTCCCTTTGGCTCCCCAACTGATGATGTACCTCCATCTGGACAGAGCGAAGGTGACTGCATGCATCACCGAAGTCCTTGCTTTTCAGTTTGGTAATTGTAACAAGGGAACTGATCTCTGGCAATGATTGTTGATAACTATTTTACAAATTTAATATGTTTGTCTATGTACCCATCTGAATATTGTATTGTCTATGGAGACATACATTCTGATTTCATCTGAGTGTATGAGATTCTTCCTTAATTGTGACTGTACTAGTCCACACAGCATGACGTAAAGCATGCTGCAGTTTTCTTTAATGAGAAGCTCTTGTCGCAGCTTCTAACTTCGTTGAAGCATGTTGTGAAAAGACAAAAAAAAGCATCAGCAGTCTTTGCCAAGTTTAATCTTAGACAGGAATTAATCTACTAATAATGGAATGAATTATTGTCCACTGGACATTGTCATGTCATGCCTTGTGGGACAGTGTCTTATTTTCCATCATTGAGCAAAACAAAAATCCTAAATATGCTTTTGGCATTGAGGGGAATAATTAGTTATTGATGTATTATATGATAAGGGAATGGCAGTTGATGAAGCTATGATAAAAAGAATTGGAATTAGAAGTATATTGTATTGCCATGTTGTTTAAGTACAAGACATTTCTACACACAGAAAGGCATCAGGAATATAAGATTGACTCTGATTCACTTTCTCTATGTTCAAACTCTGGGATTGCTACTGGAAAATTGAACTTCTTGTCAGTAGAAAAGATACTTTTGTCAAAAGGCACTCTGTACACTTGCCAGAAAACTACGATCTCTTGAACAGTTAAGCCTGATAATCACAACTGTAAACTGAATTTAAAGGGAACGGTTATTGCCGATAAATCATTGCAAGATTGGCATTCAATGCACAAGACAGAGAAAAATGATGTAATGTGTGGGAGGAGATTAGATAGCTTTCATCCTCGAGCAAAAGCTGCTCTTTTCTTGAGCAACAGGCTTAAAAGCCTCATTGCGCTTATCGATATGCAAAAACATTTAGTAGTTTTTAAGGTTTTGATGAATCATAATAAATAGAAAGAGAGATATATGCAGAGGATGCGAAGTGTAAGACAATCTTTTGGATCTTTAAGACCAGGTGACTTCTTCTTGATGATCAAACATGGACATGCCAGATATAGCAGACAATTTAGATGTGCAGGCAGGGATTCAAAAGTTTTGCGAACAAGTTTCCAAGGCCAAAGCTGAAGAAAGCTACAAGAAGTTAACTTTGGCATCTTTGGATATCCAACTCTATGACAAAACATATGAGCTATTGATAAGGAGGGCTAAGTAGAAACATATTGATGAAACAGTCACCAAAAACCAGCTGATGCATTCACTGTTGAGGTGAAAGTACAATCTACGTAGACGCTCATTGCAGTGCCAACAGCATTGCATTCTGCACATTCATCCATAGGCATGTGCTGGAAACCAAGCCAACTTAGACTTACCCAGTAATGCAGCCGCCATTACAAAATTCAACTCTAAATTAAATAGCCAACAGAGACACCGATCACTACCAAATAAGAAGTCTGTCTTAGAAAAAGATCATTTAAAATTTTTGCTCAAACAGGATTAAGAAAGTCAGATGTTGCCAATCTACAATAATCAACTTTACCCATTCAAAGATATTACCACAGTGAAAACTCACACAACAAAATTAAAGACAGAAGTGGGCTTCAAAAGGAGCACTCACCAAGAATTGAATTTCTGAGAGAGAGTTTTATGGCATACAATAGAATTTCCATCACTAATGTCCTTTTCAAGAGATCAAATTTTTCCTGTTGGTCACCAAAAAAAAAAAAAAAATACTAATTCAAGATCAAGCCTAATTCGCCCTGTGAAGAAGGCTGAAGTGGAACTTGTCAGCAATAGGCTCCCAATATATCCCGACCTCATCGCCAACCTCCAACGCCCTCCGTTTCACGAACTCCTTGATCCAACCCCCCTTGAGGACGTACGACCCAGACGACGCCCAGAACACGAACACCAGTCGATGCTCAGAGCACGTGTCCATGTCCCTCACGATGACGTCGGCCCCCTTGCCGCTCTCGACTTGCCTCACTGTCTCCTCGCTCATCCATCGGAGAAAGTGGCTCTTCACGAAGTCCCGCCCGATCAAGAGCCTCGACAGGTGGCCGAGATCGCTTTGCGTAAGCCTCTTCTTGATCTTATAAGGGTCGAAGAGCAGCGTCAACTCTGTGGAAACTTCCTCGGCATCACATCCCGAGGCCTCTTTCTTTCCTTTCTGCGTTCTTTTTGCACTTCGCCTTCTTCTCCGCAATTAAGGATTCGGCATTGGTAAGTGAGGCCATGGATTTTCGCTTCGGTTGGGCAGGAACGACTTCTCGACGAGGGCCTCCGACTTCCTTCGTGTTCTGATCAGGCGCGAGGGGGAAGAACTCGCGAGCCGGCACCACTCGTGCAGAGGAAATACCTCTGGCCCCTTGGTCGCCATTCTTCTCCTGATCGTGCAGATGAGAAAGGCACGACGAAGACTCCATCGACGGTGGCGAGTGGACCTCGCTTCTCAGGTGGTCGCCAATGGGTTTCTTCTCATCATCATGTAGATAAGAAACGCACGACAACGAAGAGTCCATCAATGGCGGCGAGTGGACCTCGCCTCTCAGGACGTCGCCGATGGGAGGCGATCTGGGGCCTGACAATTCGATGAGCTTCATGGGTTTTTGGTTGAAGAAACAGAAAAACACTCCGCGATAACAACAGAGGGCAACAGGACGGGGTGCAGAGAAATTCAGAGAGAGCGAAAGAGAGAAAGACAACGTTGGAGAGAGAATAGGAAGACAGAGGACGATGAGGACTCGGAGGCTACAGAGAAGGAAATATATGGGATGGGAAATGGGATGGCATATGGTCTAAGTTTACTAGTGCGCTGAGGAGTGAGAGTTTCTTTCCTAATTTGAGTCAGGTTAAGAGAATAATAAAATAGGAAATAATTTCAAGATTCAAGATTGAAGAGTGATTTCCTATGGAAACTATACTATCTCAAACTCTTTAATCGTTATGATAATGAGTTGGAGATAATTTCCCGGAGCTTCTTCTTTTTGTTACATCAATTACACAATGTAATTATAGGATGGAATTTTAAAAGGCTGGAAATTTTTTTGATTTATTTTTCCCAAAGAAAGATTTTTAAACATATATAATAATGAGTTTATAGAAAAAACACGCTTAGTTAACTTGCAAAAAATAACACAAAATAAAGAAAAGAGATGGCGTTGGTACGGGATACAGTAAGCTTGTTTTATCTTTTTCTTCTTTTTTTTTTTAAAAATTTATATGTTCTTTTTTTCTTTTTGTCCATTTTTATAGTGTTTTTATTAGATATATTATAGTTAATACAAAAACATTTTTTTGTGACATCAATGATTAAAACTTTTTTTTTTGTATCATCAATAACCTTGAATTAGTTTTTACCGATGGGAAATGTGTAATCTTTAGAAAAAGAGTAATAGCATGGAGTTTTATTGTTACAACTCCCTATTTTCCTTGGAAATTCAATTCTTGATGAGTGTTTGTTTGAAAGTGAGAGTGTTTTAGAATTTTATTTTTTTTTTTGAGTTTTTTTCGCACATGGCAAATACAAAAAATTTAATGTTATATATATTTACATTCTAGACTAGATGCTTGAATTATTTCTCAGAAATTGGGATGAAATTGAATTCTTCATTGTTATGCTGAAAATCCTTTGTAGTCCAGAATAATACATGTTGATGACTAGCAAGTAAGGACTACAAAAGTTTAATCTGTAATAAGGTTGCATTTCCTCAAAAAAAGAAAAAGAAAAAAAGAGAGAGAATGTGCCATTGCTTAAATAGGTTCTCTTTTTTTTTTTCACAAAAAAAAAAAAAAATGAATAATTTAAAGATATTTATAAATGATCGTTTATATCTGTCAAAAAAAATATTAAATATTTTTATCTTCAAAGAAAATATTTAGACATAATTTATTATCGATAATGAAAATATTTTTATCGATTAATTATTTCAATTGATATAAACAATGAATTTTAGGAAACTATTTTAATTATTATTTTTTTTTTTTACAAAATGAATGGAGCTTAATGAAAATAAAAGAATAAATGAAGTAAAAACAAAATTTGATCCCACTAACACCTCCTCGTAACACAGATAGCTCTTCCTAAGGAGTAAATTGTCCAATTATTTTGCAAGATTACTTAAGTAACAAGAAAAAGTGAAAAATAAAGTGAATGAGGATAAATAAAAAAGAGGATAGGAAAATCAAAATAGGAATAAAGTAAGGCTCCATTTATTTCTCAAAAAATAAATGATTTAAAAATTATTTTTAAAAATGAATGGTTATATAAAGAAAAATTGAGCATCAAATCGATGAGTTGGGTTGACACTATCAGTAGGAGCTAAAAATAAATGAACAAAAAATATTTTTATAACTATTGAAATCGTTTAGACATAATAATTGATGTTGATAAGAAAAAAATATTTTATAGTTATTGTTAAGCAACATAAGCAATTATATTTATAAAAATATTTTCATACTTTTTTTTTCGCAAAAATAAACGGAATTTTTTTTTTTTAGTCAGTAAATAAACGGAACTTAATCAAAGGAAAAAATAATAATTTGTAACATGTCAACTGTTAGGCCTCTTTACGTGCTTGGTCAATGCCACGTAAGATATATCATAGTCCATTCATCAGTTACGTGTAGACGCTGGCCCACTCTGACTCTGACTTCATTTACTCGATTAACTCTCTTTTTTGTTTCTTCGTGGCTCACCAGCCGGCGACCGAAGAGCGTGGCCAACCAGCCCCAGCAGAAGCTCGAGACGGAGGACGAGGAGGCTTTGCCTCCCTTACGCGCGCCGAGACTGCGGCAGAGTGATGGACGCGTCCCCACCTTCGCCCCTCCTCGAAGCGCGGCCTGGGCTTGGCTTCCCGCCTCTGCGTCTCCGCATGCCGACGCACCAAGACCAACTCCATGTCCTTGGGCGTCCCCACTTGCTCTTACATCTCGGTCCATTCTCGATACCCTTTGTCCTCTTTCTCTGTCTTGGATTTGTTTCCTCGTCATGGAACACTATGCCCGCCGAGAATTCGATGAGATTACTCTGATGATGGAGCTGGGTTTTTGTTGTTTCTCTGGTGTTGCTTGGCGATTGTAAGAAATGGAGCAATTTAATGTTCTGGTTCAGTTACTGTTTTGGTCGTCTATCATCACTCGTTCTTCCTGGAACCCACAGAATTGCTCGTTTCTGTACTGCTTCTTTGCCTGGCTCCTTTCTGTACTTATAATCAGTGAACTCGGATCGTTTTCTTCTTGTGTTGGTTTCTCTTACTGCACTCGGTTTTTCGATCACCATGTACAGAGTTGCTTGGAAATGCTGCTAATTAGTTGTTTGCTTGGGCAGGACACTTTTCTTCCGAGGAACAGCCCATCTTATTCTTTTTGTACTCTGAAGATCTCAAGTCCCATATCCTTTACTACTTCTGTCTGGGTATCTGTCTCAGTGGGGCGTGGTTCCCCTGCATAAAGATGCTTCTTTCAGTAATGCATTTACAGGTTCTTTTTGGGTCTGTCTGCGTTTACACATCTGTAAGAAAATGTTGATCTTCCTTTTTTATGCGTCTCTGAGCACAATGGACAGGTTGCAACTGTGACGCACCCATATAAAACACATCCGAACCTGAGTGAGCAGCATGACCTGTTTAATGCCAAAGGATTGCACGGTGCAAGGGTATCGAAGTGAGATTGACACCAGAACCGCCGGTGAACCAGAGACGTGGAAAAAAAAAAAAAAAGCAGCTGTGAAGAAATGATAAAGGAGAAGAGAGAGAAGAGGTCTGAAGTTGGAATTAGATTAAGGGATTTGGAGAAGGAAGAAGGAGAAAAGAAAGTGAGAGATGAGAAAGTGCAGCGGGAGCTGTGAAATTGCCTCAGGAAGAGGAAGATCTCCCAATTCACTGAGCAGGGACTGGACCTTTTTCTGATGCTACAGAAGATTTAACGAGAAACCTCCAGACAGTTTTCCAAATCTTCAGATGGAACCTCTAGTGATCCCTTTGGCTCCCTAATTGATGATGTACCTCCATCCGGACAAAGCAAAGGTGACTGCATGCATCACCGAAGTCCTTGCTTTGCAGTTTGGTACTGTAACAATGGAGGTAATCTCTGGCAATGATTGTTGATGACTATTTGCAAATTTAATCTGTTTGTCTATGTACCCATGTGAATATTGTATTGCCCATCAAGACATACATTCTGATTTCATCAGAGTGTATTTGTTCTTTCCTTAATTGTTGTGACTGTACTAGTCCACAGGGCATGATGGAAAGCATACTGCAGTTTTCTTTAATGAGAAGCTCTTGCTGCAGCTTCTAACTTCGTTGAAGCATGTTGTGGAAAATGAAAAAGCATCAGCACTCTTTGCCAAGTTTAATCTTATACAGGAAACAATCTACTAATAACGGAATGAATTATTGTCCCCTAGACATTGTCATGTCATGCCTTGTGGACATTGTCTTATTCTCCATCATCGAGCAAAACAAACATCCTAAATTTTCAAATTATTGATACACAACAGGACCCCTTTTGATCTCTCCTCTTCCGTTTTCATCAAAGATATTTTATTGCACATTTGGTCTGGAAAAACACTCAAACAAAGAGGAGGCACTTCCTAAGACCAATATATTAATGTTGCAGACAAACTGCCTCTGCTTGGTAGCGAGAAGCTGATATCCAAATTGATTGCTCACCTTTCGAAAGGATAAGAAGTCTTAGACAATCTTTTGGATCTTTATGACCAGGTGACTCTTTCATGATGATCAAACACGGACGTGCCAGGTACTTGAAATTTAGCGGACAATTAAGCTTTGTAGGCAGGAATTCAGAAGTTTTTCAAACAAGTGTCCAAGGCCAAAGCTGGAGAAAGCTACAAGGAGTAAACTTTGGCACAAATCATATCACCAAATTGAAAACTCACACAAGAAATAAAATAAAAGACATAGAACCAGCCTTCAAAAGAAGCGTGAATTGAATTTCTGGGGAAAAATAGAGATAGTTTGACTGCATACAGTAGAATTCCCATTACTAATATCCTTGCTAGAGATCAAAATTTTCCTGTTGTCACCAAACAAAAACTATACTAATTCAAGATCAAGCCTAATTCGCCCTGTGAAGAAGGCTGAAGTGGAACTTGTTAGCAATAGGCTCCCAATATATCCCGACCTCATCGCCAACCGCCAATCCCCTCCGTTTCACGAACTCCTTGATCCAACCCCCCTTGAGGACGTACGACCCAGACGACTCCCAGAACACGAACACCAGTCGATGCTCAGAGCACGTGTCCATGTCCCTCACGATGACGTCGGCCCCCTTGCCGCTCTCGACTTGCCTCACTGTCTCCTCGCTCATCCATCGGAGAAAGTGGCTCTTCACGAAGTCCCGCCCGATCAAGAGCCTCGACAGGTGGCCGAGATCGCTTTGCGTGAGCCTCTTCTTGATCTTATAAGGGTCGAAGAGCAGCGTCAACTCTGTGGAAACTTCCTCGGCATCACATCCCGAGGCCTCTTTCTTTCCCTTCTGCGTTCTTTTGCACTTCGCCTTCTTCTCCGCAATTAAGGATTCGGCATTGGTAAGTGAGGCCATGGATTTTCGCTTCGGTTGGGCAGGAACGACTTCTCGACGAGGGCCTCCGACTTCCTTCGTGTTCTGATCAGGCGCGAGGGGGAAGAACTCGCGAGCCGGCACCACTCCTGCAGAGGAAACACCTCTGGCCCCTTGGTCGCCATTCTTCTCCTGATCGTGCAGATAAGAAAGGCACGACGAACACTCCATCGACGGCGGCGAGTGGACCTCGCTTCTCAGGTGGTCGCCAATGGGTTTCTTCTCATCATGTAGATAAGAAACGCACGACAACGAAGAGTCCATCAATGGCGGCGAGTGGACCTCGCCTCTCAGGACGTCGCCGATGGGAGGCGTTTTGCGTGCCAACAAATCGACGAGCTCCATGGGTTTGTGGTGAAAGAAACAGGAAAGTGCTACGTGAGAACAACGGAGGGGCAACAAGGTGCAGGGAAATTCAGAGAGAGAGCGAAAGAGAGAGAGACAACGTTGGAGAGGGAGTAGAAAGACAGAGGACGACAAGGACTTGGAGGCATAGAGAGAGAGGGAAATATGTGGTTAGTTAACCGTTGGAATTGGGATGGCTTTGTAGTCAAGTTTCGAGAGTGTGCTGAGGAGCGAGAGGTTCTTTCCTAATTTGAGTCAGGTTAAGATTAGTAAAACAGGAAATAATTTCAAGATTCAAGATTTATTTCCTAATTTGTTACATTGTTTTCATCAAGTAATAGGACGGAACTTTAGAGGGCTGGAACAAAACTAAATGTTTTTAATTCTTTTTTAACAAAAGAAAGATTTGTAAATGTATATGATAATGAGTTTATCACAAACTTGGAAAAAAAATTGTCCACTCGTTTTTGAGAGTGCACTGAGAAGTGAGAAGTTCCTTCATAATTTGAGTCGGTTTAAGAGATTGATAAAATAGGAAATAATTTCAAGATTCAAAATTGAAGATTGATTTCCTACGGAAACTCTAATATCACAAACTCATTAATTATTATAATAACAAGTTCCACATAATTCCCTGGAGCTTCCTCTTTTTGTTACATTATTTACATCATGTAATAGGATGGAATTTTTTTCTTTTGATTTATTTACAAAAAAGAAAGATTTTTAAATGTCTATAATAATGAGTTTTTAGAAAAAAAAAACATGGGTAATCACATTGCAAAAAATTGCACAAAATAAAGAAAAGAATCAGCGTGGGTATGGGATATTGTAAACTTGCTTCATCTTTGTCTTCTTCTTTTTATCAATTTGTTCACATTTTTGAGTGGCGCACTTTCATGTTCTTGTTAGATTACATCCCTATAAGATTTTAATTGAATATGTTATAGGGATTGTCACCAAAAACCTTAAAAATCATCAATATTCTTAAATTAGTATTTCTTTTGGTTGGTGACCAGTGGGAAATTTGTAATTCTTAGAAAAAGAGAAATAGCATGGAATTTTATTTTCCTAAGAATTTCAATTCTTAGTGACTGTCCTTTTGAAAGCGAGAGTGTCTTTAATTTTCTTGAGCCTTTTATTTCCACAGTGGTGAACATAAATTTTTTTAATGTTATATATACTTACATTTTATAAAGTGACATTCCGAAAACCAAGTGCATCAATTATTTCCAGGAAATTAGGATGAAGTTGAACTCTTCCCCTGTTATGTTGAAAATCCTCTATACTCCAGAACAATATATGTTGATGGCCAGCAAGTAAGGGCTACAAAAGTTTAATCTCTAATAAATTTGCATTTCATAAAAAAGAAGAAGAAGAGAGAATGCATCTAGGTTCTATTTATTTCCCGGAAAATGAATACTTTGGTATATATTTTAAAATGATCACTTATATATAAAAAAAAAAAAAATATTTAATATTTTCAACGTTTGTAAAAACATTTATAGATAATTTGTTATCAATAATAAAATCATTATCATTAATTTATTATTTCATGAAATACAAGTGACGATCTTAGAAAAATATTTTTAAATTATTATTTTTTACTAAATAAATAGAGTTTAATGAAAATTAGAGAATCAATGTAGTCAAATAAAATTCGATCCCACTGACGCCTCCTCCAATGCAGATAGCTCCACCCAAGGAGTATATCGTCCCATTATTTTCCAAGATTACGTAAGTAAGAAGAAAAAGTAAAAAAAAGAAGAAATATTCCATATGAGAAAGAAAGTATGCAGTATAAATTAAAAAAAAAAGATGTTAGAGAAAGAAAAAATGGAAGAAATTAAGCCTCAATTTATTTGTTAAAAAATAAATAAATGTCTAAAAAATATTTTAAAAGAATTATCATTTATATCACATGCAGGAATAAATAAATAAAATTTAAAACCACCGAAAATATTTAGATATAAATATTATTGATAGTAAAAAAATTATTTACTAACTACTTTAATAATATAAGTAATTATATTTATAAATGATAACCGGTAACATGTCAGATGTGAGGCCCCCCTTACGTGGTTGATCAATGCCACGTAAGATCTATAGTAGAGTAGGCCCATTCATCAGTTACGTGTACACGCTGGCCCCTCTGACTTCATTAGACTCTCTATTTCGTTTCTTCGCGGCTCACCAGACGGTGACCGCCGCCACCGCCAACGGCAGAGCCTCTGGCGAGGGCCCGAAGAATGTCTCGAACCAGCCCGACGGAGGTTCAAGACGGAAGGCAAGGAGCTTGCCTACAGTACGCGCTCCGAGACTTTGTGGCAGAGCGATGGACATCGTCCCAACGTTCGCTCCTCCTTCGAAGCGAAGCCTGAGCTTGTCATGGAACGCTATGCACACCAGGTGTCCGATGAAATTACTCTGACGATGGAGCTTGGTTTTTGTTGCTACTTTGGTGTTGCCGAGCGGTCCGAAGAAATTGAGCAATTCCAATGTTCTGGTTCAATTACTGTTTTAGTCGTCTATCATCACTCATTCTTCCTAGAACCCACAGAATTGCTTGTCCCTGTACTGTTTCTTTGCCTAGTTCCTTTCTGTACTTATAATCAGTGAATTCGGATCCATATCTTCTTGTGTTGGTTAATCTTACTGCGCTCAGCTTTTCAATCACTATGCATTGAGAATTCTTGGAAATGCAACTACTCAGTTTGCTTGGGCAGGGCATTTTTTTTCCGTGTAACCCATTTTGGAATTCTTCTATACTCTAAAGATCTCAAGTCCCATAGGTAAAAGGTTTTTTCTAAACTGGGTGAAAATAATTGCAAGTCTGAGATTGTCAAGTCGATGTAGCTGCTAGCTTGACCTTTTCTCTTTTACTTCTTTCTCAGTATCTGTCTCTGTAGGGCGTGGTTCCCCTGCATATACATGCTTCTTTCAGGTCATTCATTTACAGGTTCTTATTGGGTCTGTGACTCCGTATGTGTTTACACATCTTCCAGAGAAGTATTGACTTTCTGTTTATGTGTCTCTGAACACAATAGACATGTTACTACTGTGAAGTCATCCATGTAAAATATATCTAAAAGTTTTTGATGTCAAAGGATCCTGCAGCAGCGAGGGTATCAAACTATCAAGGGCGAGATTGAACCACCAGTAAACCAGAGGAGGAAAAAAAAAGTAACTGTGAAAGAAACAAAAAAGTAGAAGAGATTTGAAGTCGCAATTCTATTTAAGGATTTGAAGTCAGGAAAAACAAGAGGAGAAATGAGAGAGATGAGAGAGAGAGAGAGTAATGGGAGCGGTGAGGACACAAAAAAAGGAGTGTTGAAGTTAGAGTGGGAGCCATGGGTACACGTGGCAACTGATGAATGGACTGCTGTAAATCCTATGTGGCACTAATCAATCGCCCAATATTTTCTCTCAAGGATGATTATCAATTCTGAGACAACTATGAAATTGCCTCAGGATGACGAAGATCTCCCATTTCACTGTCTCGAAGGGGTGGGAGTTTTTTTCTGATGCTACAGAAGACGTAGCGATAAGCCTCCACACCGTTTTCCACATCTTCTGATGGAGCCTCTAGTGTTCCCTTAGGCTCCCTAAGTGATGATGTACCTCCATCTGGACAGAGCATGGGTGACTGCATGCATCACCGAAGTCCTTGTTTGCAGTTTGGTAGTCGTAACAATGGAGGTAATCTCTGGCAATGGTTGTTGACAACTATCTACATGTGTAATATGTTTGTCTATGTATGCATGTGAATACTGTATTGTCGATCAAAGCCTACGTTCTGATTGCACCTGAGTGTATGGAATTCTTTCCTTAATTGTGACCATACTAATCCACAGGAACAGATGTAGAATATTTGCGGTTGTAGAACTAATCCATCTTGTTGCAGCTTCTGTTTTTGTTGAAAAGGAGTTGTGAAAAGAAAAAAAAAAGCATCGGCAATCTTTAATCTTGTGCAGGAAACGTTCTACTATCAATGGAATGAATTATCCTCCATTGGACATTGTCATGACATGCCTTGTGGACATTGTCTTAGTCTCCATCAGTGAGCGAAGCAAAATTCCTAAATTTGCTTTTGGTGTTAAACCAGGCAAGTAGAGTTGTCACTGACTTTGTACAAGTCTAGAGCTACTGTTAGGGTCTTGAGTTCATGGATCAGCTCCGCCTAGCCGTGCATGTCGATTTCAGGCTTGGTATTGCGATGAGGGTGCAGAGGACGGGCGATGAAGCTCTGTCCAGAGTTTGGGTCAGTAATGTGTGAGGTCTTCCGCTGTCCAGATGTGACTGTGGAGTCGCTCTTGGGGTCTAAAGCACACGGATAAGCTCTAGATAGCTTTGCATGTGCAATCCATGGGCTGGGGTGGTTGCTGGATCCAAATTTGGGTGCTGGAACGCCTGCTCTTGGACAGGGCAGGCTCCCAGTTTTGTTGGCCATTGTCGGAGAGTTGTGGGTGTCGAGTTTTGCCCAGTCGACAGCCCATGGACCCAAGTTCTGTGATTGGTTTCCTTTAGGCTAAATCTCGGTTATGGGTCTTGAGGATCTGGATGATTTGAGAAGCTTGGGAAACACTGAAACTCTATCCAGACCTCCCCGAGCTAGTTACTTGGTCCAAAATGTTAAGTAGGCGAGCTCGAGTGATGAGCAGTGAAGTCCAGAAGCGGTGCATGTGTGTGTCCGTGGGGCTTGGAGTGAGAGAAAGTAGTGTCATAAGGCTGGATAATGCTTAGTGATCGCGGGGTGGTGCTGCAAGCCATGTGGGCTGTGTCCGTGGGACCTGAGTGAGAGAGAGAACAATGCACCAAGCGTTGGGTTTGTAGTTTGTGAGGTTCGAAGTGAGAGCGGGTGTGGTCTGAGAGCCCGGTGAGGTCGTGTGAAGTCCAGTGCGCTTTGTGAGCAAGCCAGGAGTCTTGAGTGAGGAGGAGAGTGGTGCCGTGAGCTGAGTGGTGTTTGGTGAGCTTGACACACAAAGAGAGAGAGACCATGGGCTGTGACATTCCATAATATCCGAGTGAGGAAGAGCGTGCCACGAGTTGTGAATGAGAGTCGTGTGGACATTCGGAATTCGAACTAGCTAAGGGAAGTGCTCATGAGGGCTTGGAGTAATTATGGGGATTTCGAGACCGTCCTGTCAACATGAGGCCAGTGAAGTGTCTCATGAGGTCATTTAAACCATTAGAGGAATAGGTTAGGATTCGGCCTTGGAAAATAGGTTTCAGTCTATCCGTTTGTTGTTTTTTTAGTGATGCATGACCATTTGCTGGAAGTTAGGATCTTATAGTTAATCTCACCGAACTTTGCTTGCAGTTGGTCCTAGTTATTGTACATTGTTTGGTAGTGGCCCTATGCATGTCAAAGTATTGCATTGCTGTATAAGACATTGGATTATTGAATTGCCACACCATGGTAATGATACAATTGACTACTGTCAATTCTTGTGACGATGATGCCTCGGGTGCGAGGTGCCTAGAGGGGGTAACGTGGTGCCCTCCGAAAGACTGAGGGTGGATGTTGTAGGACTTTGAGGGGTTCCTTGCAATGCCAAGTTGGGTGTGAGATGCTTGAAAGGGGTAACGTGGTGCCCTTTGGTTGCCTGGTGAAGAATTTGATTCTTGCTAAATGCCTTGGGTGCAGGATGCTTGGAGAGGCCAGTAAAGGAAGGAGGAATTAGGCGCTCTTCGGAAGCTGAGAAATAAGACGTGAGTCCCCGGGATGCCTTGTGATGCCAAGTTTGGTGCAAGGTGCCTAGATGGGTTATGCCCTGACCTTTCTGGAAGATGGTAGCAGTTGGACTCCTCAAGGGGTTACACATGTTGTGAGGGCAATGGATGTTTGCGCTTGATCATGTGTGTGCACTATTATACTATTATGCGTGGTGGCACATTTGATCACATATGCATATAGTGGTTTGTATTATTGCTTGTGTTGTTGGCACATGTTATACCTTTTGTGGATGGGTTAATCTTGATGGATTACATCATCGTTTACAAGAGAGCTTGGTAAAGGCTACCCGTGTAGGTAAAAGGTTCTCAAGCAAGTTGTGATTTCCTCTTAGTTAGTGGCTTTATGCTTGTATCCTAATTAGTGGATCCTCTACTTGCTGAGTTTTACTCACTCTAGTTTGTTTCACATTTTTCCAGGTTGAACCATGTCGATCCCACTTGCCTCCCACTAGATTTTGTATGGCACGCCCGTGGATTTCTCCTGATACTGTGACGAGGTAGAAGACCCTCACGTGCCCGGAGCCACTTTCCTCGGAGTCACCTGGTTGATGGTTGTGGATGTAGGGGTACCTGTAGGCCCCGTCACTCTCCGATTCATGGCCTTGTACGGTCACGTTGGTGGACGCCTAATGGGACCCGTCCCACTGCATAGTGGTGGCCACGGTGGAGGCGGTTCGACACTATAGGCAGGCCGGGGAAGGGGCGGCCAGAAGCTGGGATGGAGGTGGATGGATGGAATGACAGGCAGATAGTTTGAGAAAGAGAGAGTTCAATAGGACGGGGCTAGGGAAGGGCATTAGCATAGATACTGGATGTTACTCTTTTTTTTTTTTTGGAAAGCCTCGTGTCTTTTGTTTTTTGACAAACCTGATTGAACTCTATATATATAAATAAGCATGTAGTAGGAAAGGAGCGAAGCTTGATGGTTGCTCCCAGTACTATGTTTGCTTTCTTTCTTTTACCAAATTTACTGCTTCCGCTGATTTATTTTAATTTTTCAAAAAAAAAAAAATATTTCGGGTTGAAGGGAGCGAGCGTGCCCTCTTGTGATGGCTGGTGTGACAAATATGGAGGAAGCCCCTTTCATGGTACACAATTTCAATCGACATCCCCTCAACAATCTTGTCGTCCATTAAATCTGATGGCCTCCCGCTTTGGTTTCTTCATCCATTTGTCTTCCCATTTCTTTGTCATTTTCACAATTCTCGCAAGCCATTTGGGTCTTTCAATGTCACACAAAATGTATGCTATGAAGATCCCAGTATGATTTCATATGCATAACATATCCTCATTGCCTTCACTCAAGCCAGCTTCCATGCTTTCTTGTAGCATCCTCTTGGATGAACGACAATGGTAGTGGAGGGAGTTGAGCATCCCCGAGCATACTTTCGGTAGTGGAGTTTCACACAAGCCCGAATACCTACTAAATGAGTGGCTTGGAAGAGTAAATTAAATCGAGGATGGAACTTTAAATGATCGGTTTCTAAAAGTCACGGCACTAATTTTTCTGCAAGTCGAATACTCTGCTTGTGCAAATCTCTAAATTCCATATTTTCAGGTTTCCATTAGAGTTTAAATTAGTGTGCCGGCCAAAAGAAAAGGATTTAAACCAGCATGAATGTATGGATGGAACTTCCACACGTCCATCAAGAAATCAAGGTCTTCAGGGTTTTGTGATGATTTTGCGACCATAAGATCATAACTACACGATAGAATAGACATGTGCCTACTCAACAAGTCATGGTGTTTTAGGGTTTCCCATGTGTTGAGTTTTGGATCAATATGCGTTTGAATGGTTCCTGGGTAGTCATGATCTTTGCGCACATTTATTGGTGATGTTAGGCCTGCACATTTATTGGTGGTGTTAGGCTTCTGAAATTTCTAATTCATCCTAAGGGAAAGGTCATGGGGGCGATTATCCAGTCTTTTTCTTTTTTTGACTCACAAGGCTTCGACTTATAAAGCAAAAGATCCTTGTCATTCCAATGCACTATGTGTAAATATCAAATCGATTGTACTGACCATGCACTCCAATCTTATTGGAAACACAAAAAGAGTAAATGACAACCGTCCTATTAACACCGCCTCTCATGACATAGTTTGGACAAAGTATAATGCATGACTTGAATTGTAGATGGCATATAAATCTTATATCCTTAAAAAATTTCACCAAATTGCAGCCTTATCTCAACCAAACTCTCAAGTCCAACAGGGATCCTTCATAAGAAGTTGTTAAAGCTCAAATCACAAATCAAACCTAGATAAGTTAGACTCTTTAAAGGCTTCATTTGTTTCGAGGAAAATTTGACAATTCTAGAAAATATTTTCCAAAAAGTCATTTTCTAGGAAAATGACAATATTTTCGTTATTTAGCTCAAATGTGTAAATGTACGGGAAATTATTTTCCATCAATTGAGAAGGGAAACTTGATTTTATTTTTCTAAAAAGACATGTAGTATTCATGTGATATAAGGGATATCCAGCTGTTGAGGTCCTAGTTATAGGAGCTAGGATTTCTCGGGTGCAATCACTAGAAATTCGAGCATGAGCGCTAGGGACCCAAGCTCAGCCTCGATAGTCTCAGACCTCGAGAGGGACTTGGGCATGAGAACCTAATATCCAAGTATGACCGTCAAGGAATTGGGCATGAGCATTGGGGTCTTGGACATGGTTGCTGGGACAATAGTATTGGCATTAGGGTTTCGACTTATGCACATGCACCAAGGTCTTGAGCCAAACCTCTTTGGACCGGGGCTCAAGTGTCAGATTGGGGTCCCGAGCCCGAACCTAGGCCCAGGGGGCCAATGACTTGCACATGGGAACTGGGTACAAAGGCATGGCCGCTTGAGATTGAGGCACAGGCACCAAGGTGTTAGGCCTAAACATTGGTAATTGGGGTGTAGGAGTTGAGTACCTAGGCACAAGGCACCAAGGTCATAGCCTAACCACCATGGACTTGGGTTTAGTCATTGAGGACCTGAGCATAGGTGTCGAGCACCAAAGTTTCTATCCAAATAATGTTCTCTAGTCATATTATGGAAAATATTTTTTGATTTTTTAAACAAATCATTTTTCTGAATGTAATTATGGGTTTTTTGTTGAATCATTTTCCTAAACTATGCAAATGTAAAAAATGAGGAAAATGTTTTCCAATAAAAAATTCTTTTACAAAATAAACGAAGCCAAAATCTCATGTTTCGGATGGAATAGCTCTGTTAAATCCATTCTCGTACAAATTCAGCACGGCCAACGCTAAATTGGCTCAAGATGGAGGTATAGGGCAAGTAAAAGGAGTTATGGCTGGGTCCAAGCTCACCTCAAATCAAGCTTTTTTTTGGACAAATTTTTTTTTTTTTTTTATTGGAACCTTTTTGCTGAAATACTAAAAAAAAAAAAAACTAAAAATAAGAAGGTAGCCGGATGGGTAGGGTTGGGCAATTGCGCAAGGCCACAAGTTCGAACTTCGGATTACTACGCACGACCTGCTCCCTCAACATATAGGCAATTGTTTCTAAGGTCCAGGCTCATACTATGTCTTGTATGTCTGTGAATGGAATGTCAAGCAATGATAATGAGCTAGCAAGATGAGACCTTCCCCTGCACATGCAAGCAGATTCTAAATAATTGATATGAAGAATCATACAATAATTTGTATTTCGAGCCCACCCCCACTTCCCAAGAGACATTATAACATAAAATACCAATCTGTAATTTTTTTCAAGCCAACATAAATCATCATGAAAGCAACATAATAAAAAAAATTCATCAAGGTGACCCTTATTTGTTATTCGGGCGGATCAGCTAGAATAATGAGCATGTCCACTTAGAAGAATCTCTGCAAATAGAAGTGATCACAACATGAGAAGTCCAATGAGCCCAGCAAGCCATCATTCGGGCAAGCTCGACAATGCATTCTGACTAGGGCTTTGCCCATATAACAATCTTTGTGCTAATATTATTCTAAAAGCATATTGTGAGCTATAAACTCTTTAAGAAGTAGACCCTACAACAATTTTTAATTATTTTTTATTTATTTATTTTAGTTCAAAATAGGCTATTATTCTCATAGTATATTGTCATGTAAGCATTTCTCTTTTGACTCCATGGATGGGGCCTGATTGGGCTCAATCAGCTCTTTCTTAATTAGCGGGACTGGCAAGCTAAGCTGTTCTTGAGCCCAATCCTGCCTCTTGGTTCTTGCCTCGGCCCGATTGTCTTTCGATTTGTAGGTGGGCTTGGACAAGAGTTTTAGCCCACTCCCTGGCGCAGCCCGCCTGTTAATGTTATCTTCACCTTTTGCCTAAGCCCGTCGAAGCTCGCGGATCGATCCAAGTCTACTTTGGAAATGCAAGTAATGCCCGCCATTCCTTCAATGAGATGACGATGTAGTAGACCTAATCATGCCCGAACGCCTCGGTCGCTCAGGCCTGGAAGTGCTATTTTATTCCAATACTCTACCCATCTAGGGATTCACCACCGGCAACTACTTTAGGCGGGAAAATTTGATCCACATTCTGTTTTTGTTTGATATGAAATGGATGAAAATGGATGACGAAATTATGCCAGGCTTCGATTTTGAATGGATCAGCCCATGTGCAAGTTTAGAAGAGACATGAGGCAAATCCGCATGTGAAAATGTTAGTGCTTGAATATGATAAGGCAAGTCATGAAATGCTGAAAACTTTTCACTGCTAGTTCCAAAAGACGATACACTATCATTTAAGGATCGTGATTTTGGACATAACTCGAAATCAACATTCTAACAAGCTAGTTGGAATTTGTATTAATCGCGTTTCTGTCATAATTTTCTCTCCCCTTTTGACACATTTGTACTTGAGTTTTATCCATGTAACCTGAAATTGGCCTGTTAGTCAAATGGGCTGTGTTGACTTGATTAATGACTTGATTCACATTGATCTAAATAGCTAAGCCTAAACTTATTCGAAGGTGCTCACGCTGCAACAATTGAATTGTTGTAGGAGAAAGCTATATTAATCAGTATAACCGATGACATGTTGCATATTATGCTCATCATAGGTGACCTCTTTTTTTTTTTTTTTTTTTTTTTTCTCCAAGCAAGACACCTTTACGGACACGAGTCTTTAATCAACGTAACTTTCCAGACATAACCCCAGCGTTCGAAACGGGGAAAAATCCGCAAAAAAAAAATATCAGTGGACAAAAGAATTGACTCATTTCGAACGGAAAATCTCCTTCCACTTTAACTTTCTTTTAGCCGTTCGGAGGAAACCTGATTTGTCTAGTTCTCGACATTAGAGAGCATCCTGGGATTGAACTTTCTATTGACTTGATCCTTACGTTCAACTGTGACTCTCTTCATCTTTCCTTTCTTTTGAAAACATGCAAACATACTAGTTTGTGGGGAAAAAAAAAGATTGACATGACATAAATTGCACAAGCCGTATACTTCATATCCTCAATCACGGTCACCAATTTGCAGCATCATTTTATAAATCAGCTCATCACTTTTTGGAATCAATTGTTAGAATCGAGGCAAACACTTCATGGTCCTTGCTTTTGTTGTAGGCTCGACGAAGTTTCTCTTGATCCACCTTCCCACCATACTCTTTGATTATTTTCTTGGAGCTGCGCAAGCGAGATTGAAGGGAAGGGCGTGGGCAATGCAAGTTTTTGAGCTAGAAAAGCTTCCGAAACTTGTTTCATTATGGGTCTTGACTTTGGATCCCCACTTAAGCAAGCAAGTGCCAGACAAACTATCAGAACAATACTTCTTGTGACAGAACTCTGTCTTGGAATTGGCAAGCGTGGATCTAATATTTGATTTAGCATAATATCATCTTGGAAAAGTGTCGGCAACATTAAGATGATATCACCTGGATGCTTTCCCATTATCGTTTCTATTGCTACCACTCCAAAACTATATACATCGCATTTTTCATTAACAACCAAAGCGTAAGCAAGCTCTGCAAAATAGAACAAAACATTGATGAATTATATGAGGCTCAAAACCAAGTTCTCAATGTTAGCTAGTGCACTATCAAATGATAAATTTTGTTAGCGTGATAAATTGTCCACAGTGTTATTTACCACATGGTAGGTAAGGTATATTGATCTAGGTATGTACCTCTAGTTATAACATTCTAGAAAAGTATAAGGGATTGTTGCTCACCTGGTGCTATATATCCAGGAGTGCCTACAATATTTGCAGTCAAATTAGATGAGAAATTAGGTTCTAGGAGTCTTGCCATGCCAAAATCTGATAGGAATGCTTGGAATTTGTTGTCAAGCAAAATGTTGTTGCTAGATATGTCTCGATGAACAATTGACTTAGCGCAATCGTGGTGTAGGTAAGATAAGGCATGTGCCATATCCCAAACAATATTGAGTCTTTTAGGCCAGTCTAGCTCCACTGCTTCAACGTCATCTCTCAAAGCACAAAATAGACTCCCCCTTTCCATGTATTCATAAACCAAGAACATGCATTGTCTATGTAAGCAGAAACCATGGAGCTTAATTATGCTTCTATGTCGTACTTCCGTCAAGTGTTTCACTTCATTTCTAAAGCTCTGATCAAAAGATGGGTCTTCTACTTCAAAATGGTGAAGTTTCTTTAATGCCACGATTTTCTCATTGGGCAATTGAGCTTTATAAACACTACCGTAACCGCCAGTCCCAATGCAATATTTGATATCAAAGCCTTCTGTTGCATTGATTATGTCTTCATATGCAATTCTCCCATCATAATTCCATATTGACAAGAAATCTCCATTTTTTTCAATTGTCTCCAATTGCTTGCTCGTTGTTCTACGTTGAAGTATGCAGCAAGAGCAAAGAATTAAATAGAAAATGAATGCTATGGCCATCGGTGGTATAACTATAGCCATAAGCTCCCTAGACATATTCGGTGTTAAAGCTATAGTCATAAGCTCCCTAGACATTCTTTTGGAAAGTTCAATCTCTTTCAAACCTTCATTGCCTAGGAAAAATCCATAATGAACATGGCCCAGATTATTTGGAATATTTCCTGTGAGATGATTGTAGGCCAAATTGATGTAATTTAATTTCAAAAGCATTTGAAATTCAGGAACTGTACCTTGTAGAGAATTGTTCTGAAGATTGAGATAGGTTAACATGACCAAACTCCCAAGTTCATGGGGGATTTTTCCACAGAAATTGTTAAGGCTCAAATCGAGATGAGTGAGACTCTTCAACTCTCCTACTTCTGAAGGAATGGATCCATTGAAGAAGTTCCTTTGCAAATAGAGTTGTGCCAAGTTCTTCAATTTTGCTAGAGTCATAGGGATCATGCCATTAAGCAAATTGAAACTGAGATCTAGGTATATCAACCTCATCAAATTTCCCAATTCGGGAGGGATAGGACTATTGATTTGATTATCATGAATGTTAATAGCTTCTAGCATGGTGAGGTTTTGAAGACAGAGAGGTAACTCACCGGTTAGGTAATTGTGAGACAAGTTGAGGTGCTTGAGCTTTTGGAGTACACATATCTGAAGGGGAATGATATCGGTGAGGTGATTATTAGGCAGCCGAAGAGAGGCAAGATTCAGGAGTAGAGAGAAGTTCATGATGTTCAAATTTCTTGTGACCATGTAGTCATTGGGCCTCGTTCTGGTATGTTTATTTCGATAATGCTTCCGGAATCATCACATGAAACGCCAAGCCACATGCAATGTGATACATCGAGGCTCATATCAGAGTCGAGCCACCACCCACTGCGAAGAAGAGCATCTACCTCTATTTTGGTGGCAAGGACAGGGAAGTTGTGGGAGAGAGCCAACGCAATAAGGATCCAAGTAGTTGCGATCATCAGTTGGCGAACACGCAAGCCGATGAGTTTGCCTACAAAATTCATGCTTGAAAGAGAGAGAGAGAGAGAGAGAGAGAGAGAGAGAGAGAGAGAGAGAGAGAGAGAGAGAGAGAGAGAGAGGATTTCTTTTTTTGCTTGGGAAGTGAAGGGCTTGAGTTTGCCGTGATACACAGAAGGGCAATCCAAAAGAAATTACTTGAGTCTAGACCAATTCAACAAAACGACTTTGAAGTCTCCCAAAGTCTTCCTGTACGAGACATCATTATCACATGGTCACCAAGCGGTGGAGCCCCATGATGTTAGTGCGGATCCAATTCACACTTTGCATTCCATGAAGCATACACACAATAATAATTGCTCACCTCGGTCTCGCACGTAATGCTTTTCTGCCTTAGAATTTTGTTGTGTAACACATATTACTTCAGTTTGGTCTCGAGAGAGGGGCCTAATGGACTTTACATCTTATATAAGAAATGATTGTTCTAAAGAGGACTCTCTTATCAAAATAATTCAAACATAGCTTTCATCTTAATCAAATCGTGTTGTTTTAAAACCTTGAATTAATGGCCAAGTGATTATACACATAATTTATATACAACGGATTCCATAACGTCTCGTATTCATAATAATTTCGCCAACCACCTTGTGGATGGAGCTTTACTAGATCCACGTGAAGAGGCGAATTACATGTGATTGTGAAATTTGTTTAAGTTAAATGGTCCAAATACCTTGTATTGTCAAAAAAAAAAAAAAAAAAGCCAAAAAAGAAGAAGCTAACAATTTATTTTAGACTACATGTCAAGGTTTTTGAGGTTGTGATAGCAAGTCAATTACCCTTATACCCATGAGCTAATACCTTGTTTGATTGTTCAATGTAAATAAAATTAGCTCTTATTTCCCATGAGCTACTCTATCGAGGTGGATCACTTAAGTTATGCTAATGATTGTCGTGCTGGAAATTCCTACATGACATTACTTTCCGATTACTTTCTGATGAGCCACGTTGGATGATTTAATATTAATTTAATGCCACAATGGACTTTCAAGTAAGGCAAATCGTTGATGTAATTTTAGGTGTTTGGTTTTAAAATTTACAGAACCAATTTTCCGACAAGCAACATACTCTACTCATGCAATCTCTAAATTTAGTATCCGATTAGAAATTAAATTAGAATACCAGCCAAAAAATAATAATAACTTAACCAGCATGCATGCATAATTTGAACTTTTACACATCCATCAAGAAGTCAAGATGTTTTGGGGTTTCATATGTATTCACTTTTGGATCGGTACATGTTCAATGGTTCATGAAAAGTCATTATCTTTACAACATTTCTATTGGTGATATCTGGTCCCAAAAATTTCTACTCATCGTATCAAAAAAAGTCATGGACCAATTTTTCAGCCTTTTCTTCTTTTAAGAAATTGCAAGGAACTATAATTCCTTGAATGGTCAGTGGAACAAAAAGACTGGAGTCAAAAGCGGCTTCCGACATACTTTGCCTAAGTTCAATTTCGGTGGCCCCAAAACCTATTTACAAGTTTTCCACCCCACCCATATTTTTTAAGAGTCTTCTCTCATTTGATTTCTTTGACCCCCATGTAATACGTTGTGTTCGACCAATTTGAGAACTTGCATCAATTATTGAGTAAATAAAGACAGAAGATAATAATGAAGTTTCTAATCGAAAAATCGGAAAAGATTCAATGAGGTCGATATATGACTGGTTTTTGTTTTATACAGGTGGCTTCGGATATTCCTCCTTAAATGGACGATCTAGGTCCGTTAAATCAATCCTGAATTGATTACACATGGGTCTCTAGGAGACAGGAAGGAGTTTCTATCAAAAAGTACCCTGAACCGTGAAATTTATCCAAGATATTAATTTCTTCTTCTGTATCGAGATTGCACTTGGTCAATTTAGCTACTAAGAAGATCGCGAAAATATTGATGCGCCAATTAGATTTTGACAGAGCTGGGCCAATAAGAATACGTGGAATGGTTCGACCTTTGGCATTTTTCATCTAAAAAATTATCGTTCTAAAGAGGACTCTCTCAACAGAATAATTTGGTGCCGACTTCCATCTAAATTGAAATAATAGCATTGAATTATCAGCCCAGTATTAAACATTTAATATAGACATGATAGATTCGTTCACGATGTCTCACGTTTAGATTAACCTCCCTAGCCACACTGTGGAGGGAGCTTTACTTGATGCATGTGAATAGGCAAATCGTGTGCATTTGTGACATTCGTTTAAGTTGAACAATCTTGATACTCTGTTAATGTAAAAGAAAACAATTAATAACTTGTTTTGAACAAGACGTCAAGGTGTTCGGAGTTGTGATAACAAGTCAATTACCCTTATGAAGGTTAATCCACAAATTCACATTGTATCAATCGAACACCATACAAAATAAAATCAGCAATGGCTATTCATGCGAATAAAATCTCAAGTAGGGTGTCATGACATCGCTTGAATTTCGCAGTTTTGTATCTCAATAGAATTCGACTTTCAAAAGCAAATCATTTAAATTACATCGGTGATTTTTTCACCGACAACACCGACAAATCCTACACCGCATTAATTTCCTACGAGCCACGTTGGGTAATTTAATATTAAATTAATGCCATGATGGATTTTCAAGCAAGGATATGGCTGATTAACTTGATTGATTGGTTTTCAAAAAATTATGCCACTCATTTTCGAGCAAGCAGAATAAATTGCTCATGCAAATCTCTGATTTTTAGTTTTATGATTCAATTAGAATCCAAACAAGCATTTTTATAAAACAAAAAAAAAAAAAGAAAAAGAATTTTAAATCGGTATGCTTGTGTAGATGGAAATTGTATGCATGCATGTATGGGCCCAAACCTAACCCGATGTCCAATGACTTAGATGTGTGAGCTGGGTACTAAGGCATGGTCGCTGGAGAGCAAGGCACGAGCATCGACATCTTGCATCCTGGCGCTAGTGACTGGAGCGTAGGAGCCATGTACCTAGGCACGGCCATTAGGTCCCACCCCAACCTCTGTGGACCTAGGCCATGCTTTCAAGGACCGGTGCATGGGTATCAAGCACTGAAGTTTCTAAACCAAATGTTGGAAGATTTAATATTACATTAATGCTACGATAGATTTTCAAGGAAGAAAAATCGCCAATGTAATTCGAGTGATTGGTTTTTAAAAGTTATGGCACTAATTTCATGCCAATGTAATTTGAGTGATTGGCTTTATGATTCAATGAGAATTTAAACAAGCTATATCAGCCAAATGAAAAGAAAAGAGAGAGAGAGAGAGAGAGAGAGAGAGAGAGAGAGAGAGAGATGTAACAAGCATGCATGTATGGAAGGAACTTGAACACATCCATCAAGGAGTAAAGGTCTTTTGGGGTTTTATATGTGTTGACTTTTGGGTTAGTACATGTTCAATGGTTCATGGAAGTCATGGCCTTTATTGGTGTTGTCTAAAAAATTTTAAAAATTTTCAACCCATTTTCTCTTTTTGACTAACAAGCCTTAAAAAATTTTAACCCATCGTAAGGGTAAGGTCATGGACCAATTTTCCAGCCTTTTCTCTTTTTGACTAACAAGCCTTCAACTTATTGAGAGAGAGAGAGAGAGAGAGAGAGAGAGAGAGAGAGAGAGATCCTTGTAATATCGAATCAATTACACTGATCGTGCACTCCAATCTTACTGGAACTATCTTGTGTAAAGTGCCTCTCATGACTCCTCTAACCTAGTGTACATAAAGTTCAATACACAACTTAGGCCCTGTTTGGTTCAGCATTTGGAATGCTCATTTGGGCTCTAAAGTCCCTTGGCCAAATGCAAAGGTGTTTGGTTCGTTTTTTTGTGCGACTTTGGCGAGATGCAATTGTATCTTTAAGTGGCTCTAAGGGACTTTAGCCCAATACAGCTCTTGAGGTCCTTTGGAAAGTTGCATATTCGGAATGCAACTTCTGGTATTGTTCATCTCTCCAGGTGGAGAAGCCGATCGACCGCCCGAATAAAAATAAATATAAAAATAAATATGTTTATATATTTATATAAAATATATATTTTATATTATATATAAAAATATAAACATATATTTTATGTTATAAATTTATTTTTAAAAAATATATAAAATATAAACATATCTATTTTTTTTTATATTTTATGTTTAATAAATATATATTTATAAAAAATATATAATATATATTTATATAAAATACATATATATTTATAATTTTATATATTTTATATAGATATAAACATATAAATATATTTTATAAATATATTTTATGTTTAATAAATAAATAAATAAATTTATAAATATAAACATATTTATTTTTTTATAAACACATCTATTTTTTTTATATAAACATATCTATTTTTTATATATATTTTATGTTTAATAAATATATTTTATGTTTATATTTTTATATTTTTTTATATAAAAATATTTTTATATAAAAATATAAACATATTTTTTATTCAGGCGATTCGGCCGCCGGATTCGGCGGTCCGGTGGCGGACTTCAAAAAAAAATATAAACATATTTTTGCTTTTTTAATTTGATAAAAGTTAATTACAAATGCAAATTTTACCAAACGGTATTTTGATCAAAGTTGTTTCTCAATGCAAATTTTACCAAATGACATTTGCATTTCGGAAAACCCCTTTCACCCAAAGGTTATTTGCATTTCTGCAAATGCATTCCCCAAAAGCCGAACCAAACGGGCCTTTAAATTGTAGATGCAATATTAAATTCCAAACAAATTATTGACGCCCATGTTCATTAAGAGGAGCCGGATTATCAATATGGAGGAAACCCCTTTCATGGTGCATAGTTCTTACGCCAAAAAAAAAAAAAAACAAATGGTGCATAGTTTCAATTGACATCCCCTCAACAATCTTGTGGCTCATGAAATCCAATGGCCTTTCGTTTTGGCTTCCTCATCCATTTGGCTTGCCTTTTCTCCGTCCTTCTCACAGTTCCTTTAAGCCATTTGGGTCTTTCAATTTCACATGAAATGCATGCTATGAAAATCCCAATATGATTTCATATGCATAACCTATCCTCATTGTCTTCCACTCAAGCTAGCTACCATGCTCTGTTGTAGCATCCTCTTGGATGAAGACAATGGTAATGGAGGAGGTTGAGCATCCTCAAGGCATACTTTTGATAGTGGTCTTTCACATAAGCCTGAACTCTCCTTAAACGTGTCGTTTGAAAAAGTGCTCAAGTGAGTTGGTTCTTGGAAAGGTCCAAGTATCCAAGAGATGCCAAATCACCAATACTCTAGAAATTCCCCATTAGCTTGTTTGAAAATAGATCAAACCGCCTAGGTCCACTCACCAATGTGTGGGCTTGGCCCAAATTTGTACCTCATGTGTGGGCTCAATCAACTTGTTTGAGGCCAGAACTTTGGGCTTGGGTAAGACCCTCACGGCCCAACCGAGACCATCGAGTTCACCCATCCCAAAGACATGAACGAGGGCCATATTGTTTAGCTCTAGTTAATGCTTTGACTGATGTCGAATGAGTGAATTGTCAAGGACACACAGTTGATAATTGCAGATCTCTTAGGACAGAGCTTTACCAATGTCACCTTGTCGTTCTGCACAAGAGAAATGGATTCCACGTGGCTAATTGGGCCGCATGAGCCCATTGAGAAAAGAAGGCTTCGAAGCGATGGGTTCTCATGCCGAATGATCTTTCTCAGATCGCAAAAGGGGATGAAAAATTTTGCAGTTTGGTGCATGAGGAGAGAACAAAGTGTATGATCTCACATTGCTACCCCTCATATTGGTTTGGTTCACATGAGCCGTCCTAGGATTTTAATTGTATACATAGAGACAAATCCACGGGATTAGAAAAGATAGTAAGAAGGAATTGTCAGCAGTGCTGGGGATGCGTTCCGGCTCACACCTCAAGAAGAAAACACAATTCTTTTGCCATGATTTTATGTTTGATAAGCCAATTTGATTACCAACTTATGTTCTTGATTTTTTCTTCATGAGATTACATTTTGCTCGTCTTATACTACTTCATCGAGGGTGTTCGTTTGGAATAAAGTCGGAAAGAAGTTTCCTTGCTCTTTCATAGTCTACTAGAAGTTAGTTCTTGCTTGCCCGACCAAGTCTAACCATCAAATTCCAGCAAAAAATAAAATAAAAATTAGACCATGTGTCAAGAAATAATGCAAAAGAAAGAATTGTATAAGTTTTGTGTATTCCTCTGTACATTGCTATATGGAATAATAAAAGTATGCGAGCCTATCTAAAGATTTTATTAGATGATTATTTAAGGTAATATAACAATAGAATAAGCAATTTAAGTAAGATATGTAAAATTTAATGAATTATCTAAAATATCTCTAACATCCCCTCAAACTCAATGTGATGTTAAAGAAGTTGTTGGGGAAACTCTTTGTGATATTGTGATGATTACAAAATTATCCTTGGCTTAGTATCTACTTGATTAATGTGGGTGTTCATTATGATGAAGTTGTAATCATTTCAAAAAGACTGTGATAGTATTGTTGGTCTCTAACACCATGCTCGTTGAGTTATAAAAGATTATTCATGATGAATTAATCGTTTGTGATTTTACTACTAGTGATGGTATCGAGCAAGAATCAACATCCAAGACCAATTGAAATTTCTCACAATTAGATGGAAATATCTCTCCTTGACAATCATACATACCCCCCAAAGACATCTTGATTTTGGCTTTCTTTTTTGGAGGTGATACCAAAGATCAAACTTGTGAACAGCTAGTATTGAATGGTCTTAGGACGGTAAACAACATTAATGGTTGAGCCCGTGGGATTGAATTTAGGCTAAGGTAAGTGTATAGTTCCACAATTGATCAAAACAAAGTAGGTAGCTATCTTATCCCATTTCCTCATTTAGACTATAGTGTGCAAAGCAACGAATAAAATAATAAACTCACAATTGTGTTCAACATAATTCGAGCCAAAAGTCTCTAATTGCCTTAGATCCAGGCATTCCTTTCTCAAGTTTTATCAAATATCTAGATTTGATCGCCTTGAATCTTGCATCTTCCTCTCTTTCAAAGGCAAGTTTGAAGATAGAGTGGACCTTTGCTCGGCTCATTCCTTCAAGAGGTGGCCCTTCTTTGGCCAATGAACGTTCTACTCTTACTAATTTTTTCATTAAATTAATGATGCAGCTGATACACACACCAAATCTACTTCCTTTTTTCTTTCTTGTCACTGAATTGCATTCCTTGACTTAAACTGAATTTCAAACAAATCATTGAATCCTATCTTGAATTTCACCAAACATGGGAGGGATTTTTTAACAATTTGAAAGATATTTGGAGGATTTCTAATTCCACCTTATTTTATCTTTTCCCACTCCAAATTCGGACGGCTAAACATAACCATAAGATTATATGTTAGAATGATGATGTTTGACATTAGATGGGAAAAAAAAAAAACAAAAGGAAAGTGGATTAAAGCTCATGTATTTTGGAGAGGGATCAAAGAAGAAAGAGAAAAAATGAAATATAATATTGAAAAATAAAAAAAGAAAGAAAGAAAGAAATAAGAAAAATGAAAAAAAGAATAAAGAAACATTTAAAAAGGAGTAAAAAAGAAAAAAAGTCATTGAAAAGATTCCAATGAAAAAGGATTAAAAAAAGATAAATAGATAAAAAATCATTAGAGTGTATGTTAGATCTACTTTTAGGGGATATTTCACTTTTGGTGGTTAATGTCATTAATGAAGATTTTTAGAATAAGATTTGTTTAGTCAAAGTTAGATAATTTCGATTCTAGCTATTTAGTCCGGTAATACTTTTTGCCCAACATCATATCAGGTTACTTTACCATACTTTACCTTTTTACTTGCTCTTCGCTACTATGGTAGATCTCTCTATTGCTCTCCTTATTCGTCGGCCTTGGGAGGGACCCTCCTCATATGTGGCCCTTATAAATCCCCATTTTGTCGACCATTGGGAAGAGACCTTATAGGATGGCTTTAATAGAGTTAAAGGAGTTAAAGGTATAACTACAGGACTTGTTGGATAAGGGATTCATTAGGCCAAATGCGTCACCATGGAGTGCGCTAGTGCTATTTGTCAGGAAAAAAGATGGAACACCGTGCCTTTACATCAATTATAGATAGTTAAATCAAGTGACCATTAAGAATAGGTACCTATTACCTAGAATAGATGCTCTATTCGACCAACTACAAGTAACGTCAGTATTTTCTAAGATCGACCTAAGGTCAAGGTACCATAAGTTAAAAATGATGAAAGAAGATATCTCTAAGACGGCCTTCAAGACTCAATATGGTCACTATGAGTTCTTAATAATGTCATTTGGTTTGACCAATGCACTCACAACATTTATGGATTTAATGAATAGGGTGTTCAAATTATTTTTGGATTAGTTTGTGATAGTCTTCATCGATAATATCCTAGTATACTTGAAAGGACTAGAGGAGCACGAGCAACATGTTGACACATAATTTTTAGCCGACACATTAATAAAGGTGAAAAAATCAAAATTAGGGTTTTTGATTGTGACGGGGCTCGTTTTTTGAAAACAAAAGTGTCAATTTTCGTTTCTTATCTTTTTAGAATGTCATTTTTAGATAATTTCCTATTCGTTTCCAATAAAAATCAGAAAAGTCAAATTGTTGACTTTTGGATTGACTTTTGATTGAAAAGTTGACCAAAAGTCAAACTCCGGGGTCAAAAATTAACCTTTTGCACAAAAAGATTTGCTTTAGTCTCAATTTGACTTTCACATATTTTTTTTTTTTCAAAAATTGATGAAGAACTTTATTTTTTGAATTTTTTAGTTTTAGGTTTAAAATCGATAAAAAATAAATTTACTTTTATTCTAGTCATAATAAGGCTTAGTTCCTTACTTGTCAGCGATTGGGCATGCCTTTTTATTTGTCGATCCCTCCATAATTGTTGGCCATTCAGGTCGAGAGACCCTCTTTTATTTGTCAGCCACTAGGTATACCTAATAAAAGAGGTGAGCACCGGTTGTTGTAAAACAATTGATCACCTCTAGATCGACTTGGAAAAGCAGCTTGCTTAAAAAAAAAAGCCTTTGGAATTGGGAATGGAATAACTGAGACGATCACTTGATGTCTTGGAGGATCATTTGATGTCATGGAGCACATGGAGGACAAGGATGTTGTTTTGCTGTCGGATGAGGGCAAAAATACTGGAAAATCAGCATATAGAAGCGGCGGACTAACCACTCTTACAAAATGAAAGTAACACCAATTATGAGATTCAAGAACTTTGCAAGTATAGAAGCCACATGCAAAGATTTTGAGGTCGATGGCAACAGCCAACTTACTTCGCCAAGGACATCGATTCTTCGTCAAAACCACGCCAAAACAATTATGCATTAAGATACGCACTTCTCCATCACTTCCATATTACTTGGCTTTTGTAAGTATCCCCTCCCCTCTCTGACAGAGGAGACTTACAACAACTAAGCAAAATGGAGATAATAGAACGAAAGGACGCATTTTAATGCATAATTGTTTTGGTGAGACTCTGGCAGAGAATCAAGATCCCCGTCGAAGTGGGTTGGATGTCGCCCAAAATGCATGCCAACAGCCCTCGATTAGGCCCAAAATCTTATCTTACGAGACGTTGGGTTCATTTTAAATCTTGATTAACTCTAAAAGATTTTATGTGAATTCAGAGTCGTCTCTCTAGCCTATTGGGTTAGCTTGGGTTAGCTAGGGTTAGCTTGAAACCAAGTGAGACACAAAGAGATCTTACATTTTATTCACTTACTAATACAACCAAAGTTTTCTAGGTTCAAGGACTGACACTAATAATTTCTATCAGTACCTTTTCAGTTCCTCTAGCTCGATTGAATTGCTTATCAAAGTGATCATACGGTTTTGTTTACCAATTATGAGCCTTAGAGATAGTCCAAGTCGCAAAGTGCTCATGAAATATTTTCATGTTTATTATTGTACTAAAATGTAACCTAACCATTCAATTAAAATTGACAAAACACGACTCAAAAAGTGATATAAAAGAAACGCAATCAATTAATCTGATAAAGTAATGAAAGAACAAGTAAAAAGTATAACAAAAGAACCCACTACAAGGTGGGCAAGAATATAACACAGCATCATTGTTAAGCCCACAGCAAGCCCCATGAGCTAAAGTCAATTTAGATACCAAGTCCACCTATCTACTCAATAGATTTTATTTTTATTATGATCCTAAAGCCATACTAAGCTTAAGCTGCCACTACTGTACGCAAGTTTGCCCATTTTTTGGGGGAAAACTACCTCTCATTATATCAAAATGACATGAAGTGAGCTACATGCCTATGTACTTAATGAACCACCAAATCAAGCTAAAAATTTCATCAAAATCCCCTCAAAAGAGAATTTGCTATAGCTCCAGCTCATCAAACTCGCAAGATTTACACGTTACCCACCTTAATAATACCAAAATATGTCCCCATGACCAGCAAATCCAGTATAAATTCATCTTATCATAGGTAATCAAAACCAAACTCAAATGAGTATTAAACTAGCACACCCCATGATTAAAACAGCCCAGTGAGCAAAAAAATCCAGGACAAAATCAGAACATTCAAGGCCAAAATGCATGATTATTCAGTAAGTAATGGGCTTGAAACATATCCTCCTGCAAGTGCACATGGACTCACGTGATCAAGATGAGAACAAATTGAAGTTAAATGAAGATCATCAATGCCTGGACAGCAGACACATGTTTAATTTCAGCAAATTCAAGCATGACAACATGATTATCTCCTCAAAAGTTAAACATAGATTCCTTGCCTCAACTTATATGACTAAGATAACACATAGACATTGTTATTTGAATAACAAATGGATATAGACATCGGACATGAACATGAATCCAGCAAATTTAAGTCACGGACAGAACTTATAACCTGACGATAGCATATTATGAATATACACAACATTCATAGCAAAGAATACAGCATGTTCTGAACTTGTATGACACTCGCAGCAAAAGAATTAACATATTCCTGATCATGTACAGCAAGAACAACAATGAATCCAGTAAACTTGAGCCATGTATGGTAAGAATAGACATATTCAGCGAGCTCACAATGCGGCAGGTGTACAAATTCAATAAATAGCACATGCCGAGATGAAGATTACACAAGCTAATAGTGACTATATACTTGCACATACAACCCAAGCAAGACGCACACTATGCTCCAACATGTCCATCGCATGTGAAGTGAAGTCTCAACCAAACCCAAAATGGAGCAGCAATTAGTATACGAAAAGAAAAGCTACAACTCACATATGCAGCTAGAGAAGATTTCTCTACATTAACACCTAAAAGATTTTTATACACGCACTTTGAACACGTCAAGCTCAAAAATATATCCGGAGAAACAAATCCAAAAGTTTTCGCAACTCCATCATGTATGATGGAATAATCCAAGAGGCTTTTTTCGAATAAGCCAATTCATTTGGGACCCTGCAGATCCACTCTTTTTCCTATTCAAAGATCAACCCTTTGTCTCTGTGTTTTCACATCGAGAATTCTTTGCAGATGAAGAGATGTCAAAGGGGCTTCTTACTTCCCAAACAAATTCCCCTACATCTATATAGTCGTTTTTTAGTTTAGCCTAAGGTAATGTATGTGTAACTCAAGATAATCTACTTAGGCAAGATAAAATAGACAAATAAGGTATATACGATCTACAGGAATAGGAAAAAAGATTATGATATTTCGATTTTAGGGAATTGTAAAAAAAAAAAAGGAAGCACATGTAGAAAATTATTCACATGAATAATTAATTAATCAAGAAGAATCGGATCCATATATGATTGTAAAACACCAAAACTGATAAGCACATCGGAATTAAAGCATACTTGTTTGAGCCATTGCTTTACTTGAAGAAAAATAGATCACTCTGATAATCAGGGATCTATTGGAATACCAGATCTTCCTCTCTATGACCTATTTCACTATAGTAGCTTTCAATGGGATTAAAGCGATTGATAGGTATAACCTACCCTTTTATAGGCTAGAAAGGGGACCTAGCAAACTCTAATCGATAGCGTGTCAACTAGGCCCTTCCCATTACGGGCTTCAGTTAAATACAATTGCCTACACTTTGCTGCTCAACTAGGCCCGTTATCAATAGATGCTGATACCTAATTCAATAAGATCACTGTAGGGTTTATCAAATATTGGAATATCCATTAACCCGATTATTTAAAATAGAAAATCAATTAATTAATGTAAGCCCATGTTATAGGAAATTTCCAACATTCTCCCACTTAGGCTACATTAATTAACTTATTTTATTTTGAAAAAAGATTTGAAAACGACACTATCGGGTTAATAACTGAAAATTTTGTTTTATGTGGCCACAACTTTAAAAATAATATTCCAATAGCGGCATCTCAATACCAATCCAATCCTATATAACCTCAGTATAGGACTATGGAGATCAATGTGTTAAGAAAATGCCACAACACAAGACCTTCCATAATCACATTTAATAAGTATTATATTTTCATGGATCATGGGCCTAGTAGTGCAGTAAGAAATAGTGCCAACATGTAATCAAAATATACACTATTTATTATCAGTCCTTAATGCAATTTCTCAACGACATGAAACTGCATTAACGCAATTTCTAAACAACATGAAATTGCACAACTATGTCACAATCCAACATGAGATCTCATAATCGGTGACATCTAGTCATCTTTAAACTAAAATTTGTTTAAAGATATTGTTTTATACTTCCATTTCTCAGTCAACAGGAGAAAGGATAACAATATAATCAATAACAACAGTTATTAAAATAAATGCTTTAATAAAAATCATAAAAGCATTATCAGTCTGCATATAACTATAATATCCATAAATACAAATTATATAACTCCCACTAACAAAAGAAATCAAAAGAATCTAAGACGCCCACATTCTTTACGTGTTCTTTAAACAAAATGGGTCGTAAGCCTTTTGTTAGAAGATCAGCCAACATGGACTCAGTTCTGATAATTTCAATCACAATGTCTCCCATTTTGACCAAGTCTTTAACAGTATAATATTTGATCCAATTAACATTTCAACTGTGGCATTATTGTTATTTATAGCAAAGGTAATTGTTTGTCACACATAATGCAATAAGATCAATTATGGGCAATAAGCAAACCAACAAAAATAATTAGTACATTATAAACTCCCCTTTGGGCAGAGTGTATAATGCACCATTATTTTCAGTAGCACAAAGTTTGTAAAGCAACAACAAGGAGAATTACATATAATTGTTAATGATCCATTCCCTTTGGGCAGACAAATCTTTAAATTATACATCTCCAATATATAGAGACGATAAAAGAGAATTACATATAATCTTCAAGGATCAATCCCCTTTGGGCAGACAAATCCTTTAAATTATATATCTCCATTATCTCAACATAGAGGGGAATTCCAAAATTTATGCCCAAAATTCATCAAACAATATGAAACACTTTACAACATGTGCTTCCAATGATCATATTGCAATTTTTCAAACAACAATTTTTGCCACAATTTTTTTTTAATTTTGATTTTTTATTATTTTATTATTATTTTAATAATACGGACCCAACCCGCAGACCCATTACCTGCGCCCGGCCCGCACACAAGCCACTCGGGTGGGCCACGAATAAAATTGGCCCACAAATTCGAAACATATAAATTAATAAAAAATGAGCTAAGCCCATTAATTTTGGGCTCTGGATTTGAGTTATGATTCCAAAATTATTGGGAATTGTGTTTTGTCTTATGGATTATATCGATTGTCCTTATCTCCCGATAGACCATATTGCTCTTTCAATGTCGAGAATATTGTTGCTAAGAGATCTTTAATCAAAGAAAGATCTTCATTGTTGTGGCATAAGCGATTAGGGCATATCTCCAAAGAACAGGTAACGCAACTTATCAAGGCTGATATTCTCCCTCCTCTTGACTTAGATGATACTGAGACTTATATTGATTGTGTGAGGGTTCTTGGAAGAGCACAAAGCAAACCTTGATTACGAACTCTACAATGTATGCTGAGTTTATAGCGTGCTACGGCGCGTCAATTCAAGTAGTTTGGCTTAGAAATTTGATCTCAGAATTGCGAGTTGTGGACTCTATTGCTAGACCTATGATGATCTACTATGACAACACTGCAGCTGTGTTTTATTCCAAGCATGACAAGATCAGCAATGCATCCAAACACATGGAGATCAAATATTATACTGTTAAGGACATGGTCAAAAAGGGAGACATTGTGATTGAAAATATTAGAACTAAGTCCATGTTGGTTGATCTTCTAACAAAAGGCTTACAACCCATTTTGTTTAAAGAACATGTAAAGAATATGGGTGTCTTAGATTCTTTTGATTTCTTTTGTTAGTGGGAGTTATACCAATTATATTTCTGGATATTATAGTTATATGCAGACTGGTAATGCTTTTATGATGTTTATTAAAGCATTTATTTTCAATGATCATTATTGTTGATCTATTGTTATCATTTCTCATGTTGACTGAGAAATGGAAGTATAAAACAGTATTTTAGTTTAAAGATGATTAGATGTCACTGATTATGAGATCTCATGTTGGATTGTGACATAGTTGTGCAATTTCATGTTGTTTAGAAATTGCGTTAATGCAGTTTCATGTCGTTGAGAAATTGCATTAAGGACCGATAAGAAATATTGTATATTTTAATCATATGTTGGCACTATTTCTTACTACACTACTAGGCCCATGATCCATGAAAATATAATACTTATTATATGTGATTATAGAAGGTTTTGTGTTGTGGCATTTTCTTAACACATTGATCTCCATAGTCCTATACTGAGGTTATATAAGATTGGATTGGTATTGAGATGCCGTTATTGGAATATTATTTTTTAAAGTTGTGGCCACATAAAACAAAATTTTCAGTTATTAACCCGATAGTGTCGTTTTCAAATCTTTTTTCAAAATAAAATAAGTTAATTAATGTAACCCAAGTGGGAGAATGTTGGAAATTTCCTATAATATGGGCTTACATTAATTAATTGATTTTCTATTTTAAATAATCGGGTTAATGGATATTCCAATATTTGATAAACCCTACAAATGATCTTATTGAATTGGGTATCGGCATCTATTGATAACGGGCCTAGTTGAAGCAAGAAAGTGTAAAGGTGTTTAATTGAAACCCATAATGGGAAGGACCCAATTAACACGTTGTTGATTAGGGTTTGTTAGGTCCCCTCTCTAGCCTATAAAATGGTAGGTTATACCTATCAGTTGATTTAATCCCATTGAAAACTGCTATAGTGAAATAGGTCATAGAGAGGAAGATATGATATTCCAATAGATCCCTGATTATCAAAGTGATATACTTTTCTTCAAGTAAAGTAATGGCTCAAACATGTACGCTTTAATTCCGCTATGTTTATCGATCTCGGTGTTTTACAGTCATATATGAATCCGTTTCTTCTTAATTAATTAGTTGTTTGAAAATTCAGTCACACAACCAAAGCAGTATTTAATCGCTAAGAACAAAGTAAACCATATCACCAATAGAAAGAGAGGTCTTGGCCACAAATCAGAGTTGCTCAATTTATGAATGTTATAAGAGAATCAGTCAGTCACATTTCAGTCTAGATACAGAACAATCAGCTAATGCAAAAGAATACTTAGCATCAACTTCATCTAGGCATTTCGACAAACATATGGCAGGCATCTCCGCTTAGTGATCAAAACACAGGGACAAAGCAGCAACTTAAAATCACACGACCACAACATCATCCAAGCAGGCTCAAACCAATAACATATCCTCAATAAGATGCTGCTTTCACTCTAGAGTTCTCGGTCTCAATCTCACGTGCAAAGCGACAAAAACGAAGTATAAGCAATACCTTGAAGAAAAACAACAAAGGGCCTTGAATGACGATGGAATCGTAGGGAGAACTCGTCAGAGACAATGACACTGAAGATTGGAGCTAGTAAAGTAAAAACAAGCAAGTTGACATTTCTTCGAGCTCACTGACTGGAAAACAGGGGGCGGCCAGTGCACCTCCAGTAGCTGCGAAGGAACCCTGCGACGGAAACCGACGACGGAGGAGAGAGAGACGGGTAAGGAAGAAATCAATAGATAAAATCACCGCTAAATTCGAGAATTCTTTCTCTATAATCCCCGCTCTATCCACGTCTGGTGGGCGATCATTTCAACCTGAAGGTGCAGTCGTTAGCCACGGGCGGTGATTACGCCTAGAGTGGAACTCTAGGAAAGCGTCACGACCGAGGACTGGTGCCGGTGGAAGAGGAACTCGAAGCGACGGCGATCGGAGGTAGATCGCCGCCGGCGAAGTCGTCACCTGTGGGAAAGAGCAAAATCGAGACGATCAACTTTTCGAAGCTTCAGAGACGTAAATAAGCTGATACGAAGATGTTTGAAGAGGAGGAGAAGAAGAAGGCGGCGCTGGCGAGATCGTGAATCCAGAGAGGAAAAACGCGCGCGTTGGTTCCGTCGTCCTCCTCCGTCGACTGAGGAAGAGCGCGTGCCCATGGCGGTGGTCGATGTTTTCGCATCGGAGGGCGCTTTGCCACCTTTATAGAGCGGTTAGCGATACGGAGAGAGATTTTCTCCAGTTAAGTTCGTGGGTTTGTTGTTGTGAAATCTTCTAGAATTTCGCTTTTGCTCGCCCGCCATCTCACTCGCTTCTATTGAAGCTTTCCGTTTGAAAAGAAAAGAAGAGAGATACGTGTCCTATAAATCGTAATTTTTTTTAAAAATATAAATAAGTTATAAAATTTATTATAAAAGTACAATCGAATCCTAAAATTTTAAAAAAATACAATCCAATCCTAAAATTTCTAAAAAGTGTAATATAGTCTTAAAACTTTTAAAAATATAATCAAATCCTAAAATTTATCAAATTAATTAAATCAAGTTTTTTTATTAATAAAACTTTTTAAAAGTTTAGAACTTGATTGCGTAAAGTTCTATCAATAAAAGGACTTGATTCAATCAATTCGTCAAATTTTAAAACTTTTTGACAAGTCCTTTTATTTAATTAATTGTGCTTTTTGAAAATTTTAAAACTTAGTTGCACTTTTTGAGAATTTTAAGTTTCGATTATATTTTTTTAATAAATTTTAAGACTTATTTGTATTTTTTGAAAGTTTTATAATTCATTACACTTTTGTAATAAGTTTTAGGATTTTCAATGCATTTATCTCAAAAAAAAAAAAAAGAGCTTAATTTTCATGGGCTTAGCTTATGGGCCCCCTTTTATTGGGCCTACGTGATGCAAAATGGGCTTAAAGGATGAGCTAATGTAAAGGGGTAAATGGGCTTCCGAATTGATCCCCTTTTTATTTTGTTGGTTTGCTTATTATTTCATCTAATTATCTATTCTTCTGTCATTATCTTGCTTTTTTTTTTTCCTTTTTTTTTTGTGTATTTTTACACGTATGAAAATTTGAACCCTAATTTCTCCCCTGCGATGAATCGATTTAGTCTTCTTCATTTGTTTTTTTATTATTGACATTCAACCCCTTCCTTCATATATAGTATATACCAATGTTAGTGTATTTACTTTTTTAGCAAAGTGCATGATGAACTTCCCGGCAAACACTTCGTTTGTGAGAAGTTGACGAGGGTTCCTATGAATCAAAAGGTCCAGCAAATGCAACTCCATTATCAGAAAACGAAAGTCTTTTGAAGGACTAGGTGCTAGAATGATAGAATTGAAAGCCAAAAAGAAGCTGATTCACATATTGTATGCATACTTCACAAAAAGATATCTCGACACAATTAAAAATTTCTCAATAGCAAAAATAGATTGTTGAATAAAATAAGTAACTAACACGAGAAAAAGAAGAACAAGAAATATTTCATAAAATTGAATCGTAACCATTTCAAATTTAAGCAAGTGTGGACACTTAAGGAAATATATATTAAGGTTACCCAAAAAAACTAGCTCAAAAAATAACCCTTTCACTTATACTTATAAACTGGCCACTAACCCTTTTCATAATCGATATGAGATAATGTAACATTTTGCAATCAAATTAGCATACATCACGAAATCACAGAGAAGTAATGAATCAATAATTCTTCATTGCTTTCGTCTCACTGTAACTTGTGTAAAGAGAAGAATGTCATTGAAAGCAGAAAAAAAATGACTGCATGGGAGCCTCTAACCGCTACTCTTTAATTTCGCATTAGCTCTCTATTGCGTACGCATAAGCACTCTGGATCCAGAATACATTGAATTTTTTCGGTCTGGCTTCACCAGAATCACACTTCTGCACCCAGCTATTTTCCCACTTTGATTTTTTATTTATTTTATTTGCTGAACCTCTTTAGTGCTTGGTTCGTCTGCTCCCATCCTATAATCGTATTGACCACTATCTCAGGGCGATTGTTGATCATGCTGTGCCTCCAAAATCGTTGAAAGCCGTTTTATATCGATCATCAGTGACCCATTTTGTGGCGTTTAGTGTAATTACAGAGCCTTTGTCCCTCCCTCAAAGCGAGGCCCATGCTTCGCTCCCCACCCCCGCATCTCGGCCTTCCAGCGCGGAACCGGTTTCGGAACCGTCCCCCCTGCTCACCTCACATCTATTGCTCTCTTGACTGTCCAGTCCCGACCCTCTGAAACTCTTGCCGGACGCCACTCGCCGCCGGACGCCGCTCGCCCTGAAGGCCGCCGCCGCCGGACGCGAGTCGCGGAACCGGTTAGGGTTCCAAAAGGAACCCCCTCCCCTGCTCACCTCACATCTATTGCTCTGCTCTTGACTCTTGAGTCCCGACTCCCGAGTCCCGACCCGGGACGCCCTCCCGTATGTTATAGTTTTTTTTGGTAACGTGCGCGTACGTTATAGTTTTTTTTGGTAATGTGCGTGTACGTTATATTTTTTTTTTTTTGGTAACGTGCGCGTACATTATATTTTTTTTTTTTTTTGTAACGTGCGCGTACGTTATAGTTTTTTTTGGTAACGTGCGTATACGTTATATATATATATTTTTTTAGGTAACGTGCGCGTACGTTATAGTTTTTTTTGGTAACGTGCGTGTACGTTATATATATATATATATTTTTTTTTTTTTTTGTAACGTGCACGTACGTTATAGTTTTTTTTTTTGGTAACGTGCGCGTACGTTATAATTCAAATCTGAAAATAACCAAAAAAAAGAACCTGTTGGAACACTGGAACCGACCACGGAACCCGGGGGAGGTGAGATTCCTCATTTTGAGAAACCCACCCGGTTCCGAGATCACCCCTAGTTTAGTGTAATTACATAGCCTTCGTCCCTCCCTCGAAGTGACGCCCGTGCTTCTCTCCCCACCCCCGCATACCTTCCAGAAACTTGCTCTTGCATCTTTTCTCGAAACCCCTTTAACAAACTTATTAAATTAATAAAATTATCTCATGAAATTATATTTTAATATAAAGAATATTTTTCTCGAATAACAAATTATTAAATTAATTTAAAATTCTAATATAAATAATATTTGAATTATAATTTAAAAATTAAAAATAAAAAACAAAAATTTATTTTTAATTAATCCTATTTTAATTTATATATTCAACTTTAATTCTATCTTATAATAAACATTCAATCTATAAATTAAATATTTATATTTATTATATATTTTAGGTATTTTTGTATTTTAGGTATGTTATTACAGTTTAAAAGAATGATGAAAGGGAAAAAAAAAGTAATAATAAAGAAAATAATATAAAAAAGAGGAAAAATAAAATAAAAATAAATTAAGGAATAGTGTTATGAGAAATTTTCACTATCTCCATTTATGAACATTTAGGTTCATTTATAATGATATGCTATTTATATATATATATATATATATATATATATATATATATATTTATATGATATAAACATATCCGACTTTAGTACTGTTATTCACCAAATAATGGACATGATATAAAAAAAAATCCCAAGATTTCATATCCTATCTCATCCAGTCCTATCCTAATTAAAAATCCGGACAATCAAATGTAACCTTTGTCCTCTTCCTCTGTTTAGGAATTGTTTTGGATTAATACACGTTTGAATGGTTCCTGGGTAGTCATGGTCTTTGAGCACATTTATTGGTGATGTTAGGCCCGCACATTTATTGGTGGTGTTATGTGACATCCTGAATTTTGACCCCGTTCCGAATATATGAAATGGGCATCTCGTCGACACGCCGATAGTCTTTTTTCTCTGAGATGATCACTCACGAGTTAACCAATCTATTGGGTGAAGCCGTTAAGAGATATAACCGCAGTAAAATCCCTAAAAGTTACTCAATAGGTCGGATCGAACTAAAATCGCGTTCGGTCGATTTTAATCATGAAATTGAATTTGGTTTCGAGAATTGGACGTTCGAGTATGTCACGGTTCATTTTTAGGACGTCGTCTTGTCTTTCTGAGAAATTTTCAGAGATTCCGAGATTTTTACGGAAAATCGTTCGAATGTCGCGGAAAAATTAGCGAAAATTTGGATGGGCCAAATTAAAGGAAATTTGACTTGACAGGCCTCCTCCCAGGTGTTGGGGACGACGAGAAAATTATATGGGATTTTTCTTCATCGAAATGGATGTCGATTTGAGAAATTTCGTGGAGGAATTGAGAAATTCGGAGCTTGGTTTTGGAGGCATCAAATTTGGGCTTCAAATGGATTATTTGATGGATTTTTATTCTAGAAAGAATCAGGGGACGAGTAATTAATGGAAGGGCTAAGGCTTGTTGACTATTTTCCTTTCTTGTTCAAGCTTCTTGGACAAGCTTGCTTCACCGGTCCCATCTCCACGATCCCTCTCCATTCTTATCTCTTCTGCTTCTGCTTTTTTCTATTTTTTTATTCCACCGAATTCTGAAGCCTGCCCCTCTCTTCTTCGAATCTCTGTCTTCATTCGGCCCAACTTCTTTTGTTCCTATTTTGTGTTTCATTTTTTTCTTCTTTTTCAATTCTTCTCACCGAAGCCAGCGCCTCCACCGAAATCCCATCTCGCAACAACTACCGATTCTTCTCGCCTTGAAGACCCAACCGAAGCACCGTTTCTCCTTCTGTCAGCACCTCCTCGTCCCTGCAGCTTCTTCTTTGGCCACGTGATTCTCCACCGAAATCCCCAGTCAACTTCAGCGGTTTGTTGATCCTTGCACGAAGCCAGCATCTAATTCCGCTGCAGCTCCATCGAGGTATTTTCACGCGACTAGCTCACGTCCGTTTCTTCCTCTTCATCGGTCACTGCTCCTCCAGTCCACGCTGCATCTCTCGGTCGGTTCGTTGACCGCAAGCTCCGCGCTCGGTCGTCCACGAGGCCATCGACCGAAGCAGCCCACGACGTTGAAGCCCACGATCAGCCCTGCAATTCTTTTCGCCAGTTTGTTAACCGTGGATCTCCGCTCGTCCAACATCAAGAGACCGAAACAGCCGCATGAAGTCAAGCCCAGCAGATTTCAACGGGCCCATCTCCATCCTCGCTGCTTCTCTCGCCCAGCTCTGTCCATTCAAGTAACAGCCCACGTAAATTTTTGGGCCCGTCTTCAGCCCAGTATCAGGCTCGGTTCAGCCCAAGAAGTCCACAACTCAGCCAAGTTTTGGGCCCAACAGCTTACTCAGCTCAGCCCATTGGATTTCAGCCCAAGTTTCAAGCCCATCTTGGGCCTGTGAAGCCTGCGACCAGGAGCCTGCGAAGCAAGCCCAAGCCCAGCTTTTATTGTGGGCTGCGAGGCCAGGGCGGCCCTGAGTGTCCCATCGACGCCGCCGAAAGTTCGGGTTTCGGCCGTCAGGATTCCGTCCCAGTTTCCAGTCTCCACTTTTAACAGTGAGTTTTCTTTCTATCTTTTCTTGGTTTCTTAATTATCTTAGGGTTGATTAGATTTAATTAAATGCAATTAAGTGGTTAGATTAATTTAGATAAATTAAATTAGAGACATAATGTTGCATGTTAGGTGCTTGCAATAGTCATTAGGGGTAGAAATGCTCTATTATTTATTGAATGTCTGATTTTTCTCGCCGTTTAGCTCCAATCGAGCAATACGAGCCTAAATTGGATTTTTAGTATTTATTTATTTATTTATTTTTCCGGAAATTGACAGGGATGGCCAGGTGACCGGAATTTCGTGCGATTGTCGTGGTGCGGTCGTTTATTTAATTGAGCTTCAATTTATATGGAATTGATTTAATTGTGAAATTTTACGGTATATTCTTAAGTGATGTGATTTTTATTATTTGATTGAGAAATCGTCGGGTATTGGTTGTCGATATCAAAAGTAAGTTGGTAATCACTTGAGAGAAGATACGTGGGCTTGGTGAATTGGGATATCACTTGGAGAATGCACGTGAGTTCGGTGGTTGAATATGTCATCTTGGCGAAGAGGTCGCCTTAGAGAATGCGCGTGGCTCGGAGACTCGGTATATCCTCCCGGAGAATGCACGTGGCTCGGTGACAGTATGGCATCTAAAAGGGCGCGTGGGCTCGGTGATCGATGCATCACTTTGGTGAACTAGTACCTTAGAAATGCACGTGAGCCGGGCATCGTAAAAAGAGCGCGTGGGCTCGGTGATTTGATACATCACTTTGACGAACTAGTGCGCTAGAGAATGCATGTGGGCCCCAGGTAATTAAGTGTGGCATTTTGGAAGAGACACGCGTGGGTACCGATGATTTGATGCGTCACTTTGGTGAGCGAGTGCTTTAAGAGAATGCGCGTGTGCTTGGCGACTAGATATACATCGTGGGGAATGTGTGATTTGGGTGACATGTAATCGACTAGTTCAATTGATCGATAATTCGATCCGTATGGTTTAAATGGGTGCCAATATTAAATTGCACTGACTTGCAGGTGGAATATGAGACCAAGGTAAGTCCTCTGACCTGTACGTGTTTAGGCAGCCCATAGTATATTAGTTTACTAATCGGGTCTTAGGGGATAGAACTTGCTGAGATGTTGTCTCATTGGTTATTGAATAACCATTTCAAGTCCCTAGATGCAGTAGACTTGGATGTTGAAGATCTCGAAAGTCCGGTGCAGTCTGCTAAAGGCTCCAGTTGGAGTGTGGAGAATGATGAAGAAGAGAACGGGGACCCGTAGCTTGTAGAACCCCACTTCTGCTTGTAGACCTTGTTTTTAAACTGGTTTAATGTAAATTAAAATTTATAGTTCACCTTGTATATAGAGTGAAGGTTTGAAATTTATTTCTACTGTTTTATCACAATGTTTTATTGTCTGGGGATTTTTAATTGCTTCCGTATGTGCATATGAAGATGAAAGGGTCGGCGATACTTAGTTTTGGGATATTGCAAATTTTTTTTTTCAACCAAGGTGAGGGATGGGTGTGTGCCCGAGGGTCGAGGCGTGACTTGTTAGGCCTTTGAAATTTTTAATTCATCCTAAGGGAAAGGTCATGGGGCAATTATCCAATCTTTTTTTTTTTCTTTTTGACTCACAAGGCTTCGACTTATAAAGCAAAAGATCCTTGTCATTCCAATGCACTATGTGTAAATATCAAATCGATTGTACTGACAATGCACTCCAATCTTATTGGAAACACAAAAAGAGTAAATGACAACCGTCCTATTAACACCGCCTCTCATGACATAGTTTGGACAAAGTTTAATGCATTACTTGAACTGTAGATGGCATATAAATCTTATATCCTTAAAAAATTTCACCAAATTGCAGCCTTATTTTATCAAACTAACGGTCAAGCTTGTTAAATTGGCACATGAGCCTCATCTCAACCAAACTCTCAAGTCCAACAGGGATCCTTCCTAAGAAGTTGTTAAAGCTCAAATCACAAATCAAACCTAGATAAGTTAAGACTCTTTAAAGGCTTCATTTGTTTTGCAGAAAATTTGACAATTCTAGAAAATATTTTCCAAAAAGTCATTTTCTAGGAAAATGACAATATTTTCGTTGTTTAGCTCAAATGTGTAAATGTACAGGAAATTATTTTCCATCAATTGAGAAGGGAAACTTGATTTTATTTTTCTAAAAAGACATGTAGTATTCATGTGATATAAGGGATATCTAGCTGTTGAGGTCCTGGTTATAGGAGCTAGGATTTCTCAGGTGCAATCACTATAAATTCGAGCATGAGCGCTGGGGACCCAAGCTCAGCCTTGATAGTCTCAGACCTCAAGAGGGACTTGGGCATGAGAACCTAGTATCCAAGTATGACCGTCAAGGAATTGGGCATGAGCATTGGGGTCTTGGACATGGTCGCTAGGGACAATAACATTGGCATTAGGGTTTCAACTTATGCATAGGCACCAAGGTCTTGAGCCAAACCTCTGTGGACCTGGGCCCAAGTGTCAAATTGGGGTCCCAAGCCCAAACCTAGGCCCAGGGGGCCAATGACTTGGACATGGGAACTAGGTACAAAGGCATGGTCGCTCGGGAGGCACAAGCACCAAGGTGTTAGGCCTAAGCATTGGTGATTGGGGTGTATGGGTCGAGTACCCAGGCACAAGGCACCAAGGTCACAGCCTAACCACTGTGGACTTGGGTTCAGTCATTGAGGATCTGAGCACGGGTGTCAAGCGCCAAAGTTTCTATCCAAAGAATGTTCTCTAGTCATATTATGGAAACTATTTTCTAATTTTTTAAACAAAATATTTTTCTGAATTTAATTATGGGTTTTTTGTTGAACCATTTTCCTAAACTATGCAAATGTAAAAAATGAGAAAAATGTTTTCCAACAAAAATTTATTTTGGCTTTGTTTCGGATGGAGTAGCTCCATTAAATCCATTCTCGTACAAATTTAGCACGGCCAACGTTAAATTGGCTCAAGATGGAGGTACAGGGCAAGTAAAAGGAGTTATGGCTGGGCCTCACCTCAATCAATCTTTTCAATTTTTTTTTGCTGAAATACTAAAAAAAAAAAAAACTAAAAATAAGAAGGTAGCTAAAAATAAGAAGGTAGCTGGATGGGTAGGGTCCACTGGGCAAATTGATCACAACATGGAACTGGCAAGCTAAGCTGTTCTTGAGCCCAATCCTGCCTCTTGGTTCTTATTGCCTATAAACTCTTTAAGGCCCAATAATTTTTAATTATTTGATTTATTTATTTTAGTCCAAAATAGTTTTTCGATTTGTAGGTGGGCTTGGACAAGAGTTTTAGCCCACTGCCCTTGGCTTGCAGCCCCCGCCAATTAATGTTATCTTCACCTTTTGCCTAAGCCCATCGAAGCTCGCGGATCGATCCAAGTCTACTTTGGAAATGCAAGTAATGCCCGCCATTCCTTCAATGAGATGATGACGTAGTAGACCTAATCATGGCCGAACGCCTCGGTCGCTCAGGCCTGGAACTGGAAGTGCTCTTCTATTCCAATACTCTACCCATCTAGAGATTCACCACCGGCAACTACTTTAGGCGGGAAAATTTGATCCATATTCTGTTTTTGTTTGATATGAAATGGATTAAAATGGATGACGAAATTATGCCAGGCTTCGATTTTGAATGGATCAGCCCATGAGTAAGTTTAGAAGAGACATGAGGCAAATCAGCATGTGAAAATGTTAGTGCTTGAACATGATAAGGCAAGTCATGAAATGCTGAAAACTTTTCACTGCTAGTTCCAAAAGACGATACACTATCATTTAAGGATCGTGATTTTGGACATAACTCGAAATCAACATTCTAACAAGCTAGTTGGAATTTGTATTAATCGTGTTTCTGTCATAATTTTCTCTCCCCTTTTGATACGTTTGTACTTGAGTTTTATCCATGTAACCTGAAATTGGCCTGTTTAGTCAAATGGGCTGTGTTGACTTGATTAATGACTTGATGCACATTGACCTAAATAGCTAAGCCTAAACTTATTCGAAGGTGCTCACGCTGCAACAATTGAATTGTTGTAGGAGAAAGCTATATTAATCAGTATAACCGATGACATGTTGCATATTATGCTCATCATAGGTGACCTCTTTTTCTTTTATTTCTCCAAGCAAGACACCTTTACGGACACGAGTCTTTAATCAACGTAACTTTCCAGCGTTCGAAACGGGGAAAAATCCGCAAAAAAAAATATCAGTGGACAAAACCAAGAATTGACTCATTTCGAACGGAATAATCTCCTTCCACTTTAACTTTCTTTTAGCCGTTCGGAGGAAACCTGATTTGTCTAGTTCTCGACATTAGAAGAGCATCCTGGGATTGAACTTTCTATTGACTTGATCCTTACGTTCAACTGTGACTCTCTTCATCTTTCCTTCCTTTCTTTTGAAAACATGCAAACATACTAGTTTGTGGGGAAAACAAAGATTGACATGACATAAATTGCACAAGCCGTATACTTCATATCCTCAATCACGGTCACCAATTTGCAGCATCATTGTATAAATCAGCTCATCACTTTTTGGAATCAATTGTTAGAATCGAGGCAAACACTTCATGGTCCTTGCTTTTGTTGTAGGCTCGACGAAGTTTCTCTTGATCCACCTTCCCCCATACTCTTTGATTATTTTCTTTGAGCTGCGCAAGCGAGATTGAAGGGAAGGCCGTGGGCAATGCAAATTTTTGAGCTAGAAAAGCTTCCGAAACTTGTTTCATTGTGGGTCTTGACTTTGGATCCCCACTTAAGCAAGCAAGCGCAAGAGAAACTATCAGAACAATACTTCTTGTGACAGAATTCTGTCTTGGAATTGGCAAGTGTGGATCTAATATTTGATTTAGCATAATATCATCTTGGAAAAGTGTTGGCAACATTAAGATGATATCACTTGGATGCTTCCCCATTATCGTTTCTATTGCTACCACTCCAAAGCTATATACATCGCATTTCTCATTAACAACCAAACCGTAAGCAAGCTCTGCAAAATAGAACAAAACATTGATGAATTATATGAGGCTCTAAACCAAGTTCTCAATGTTAGCTACTGCACTATCAAATGATAAATTTTGTTAGCATGATAAATTGTCCACAATTTTATTTACCACATGGCAGGTAAAATATATTTATCTAGGTATGTACCTCTAGTTATAACATTCTAGAAAAGTATAAGGGATTGTTGCTCACCCGGTGCTATATATCCAGGAGTGCCTACAATATTTGAAGTCAGATTAGATGAGAAATTAGGTTCTAGGAGTCTTGCCAGGCCAAAATCTGATAGGAAAGCCTGGAATTTGTTGTTAAGCAAAATGTTGTTGCTAGATATGTCTCGATGAACAATTGACTTAGTGCAATCGTGGTGTAGGTAAGATAAGGCGTGTGCCATATCCCAAACAATATTGAGTCTTTTAGGCCAGTCTAGCTCCACCGCTTCAACGTCATCTCTCAAAGCACAAAATAGACTCCCCCTTTCCATGTATTCATAAACCAAGAACATGCATTGTCTGTGTAAGCAAAAACCATTGAGCTTAATTATGCTTCTATGTCGTACTTCCGTCAAGTGTTTCACTTCATTTCTAAAGCTTTGATCAAAAGATGGGTCTTCTGCTTCAAAACGGTGAAGTTTCTTTAATGCCACGATTTTCTTATTGGGCAATTGAACTTTATAGACACTACCGTAACCACCGGTCCCAATGCAATATTTGATATCAAAGCCTTCTGTTGCATTGATTATGTCTTCATATGCAATTCTCCCATCATAATTCCATATTGACAAGAAATCTCCATTTTTTTCAACTGTCTCCACTTGCTTGCTCGTCGTTCTACGTCGAAGTATGCAGCAAAAGCAAAGAATTAAATAGAAAATGAATTCCACGGCCATCGGTGGTATAACTATAGCCATAAGCTCCCTAGATGTATTCGGTGTTAAAGCTGCAGTCATAAGCTCCCTAGACATTCTTTTGGAAAGTTCAATCTCTTTCAAACCTTCATTGCCTAGGAAAAATCCATAACGAACATGGCCCAGATTATTTGGAATATTTCCTGTGAGATGATTGTAGGCCAAATTGATGTAATTTAATTTCAAAAGCATTTGAAATTCGGGAACTGTACCTTGTAGAGAATTGTTCTGACGATTGAGATAGGTTAACATGACCAAACTCCCAAGTTCATGGGGATTTTTCCACAGAAATTGTTAAGGCTCAAATCGAGATGAGTGAGACTTTTCAACTCTCCTACTTCTGAAGGAATGGATCCATTGAAGAAGTTCCTTTGCAAATAGAGTTGTGCCAAGTTCTTCAATTTTGCTAAAGTCGTAGGGATCATGCCATTAATCAAATTGAAACTGAGATCTAGGTATATCAACCTCTTCAAATTTCCCAATTCAAGAGGGATAGGACTATTGATTTGATTATCATGAATGTCAATAACTTCTAGCATGGTGAGGTTTTGAAGACAATGAGGTAACTCACCGGTTAGGTAATTGTGAGACAAGTTGAGGTGCCTGAGCTTCTGGAGTGCACATATCTGAAGGGGAATGATATCGGTGAGGTGATTATTAGGCAACCGAAGAGAGGCAAGATTCGGGAGTAGAGAGAAATTCATGTTGTTCAAATTTCTTGTGACCATGTAGTCATGTGGGCCTTGTTCTGGTATGTTTATTTCGATAATGCTTCTGGAATCATCACATGAAACGCCAAGCCACATGCAATGTGATACATTGAGGCTCATACCAGAGTTGAGCCACCACCCACTGCGAAGAAGAGCATCTACCTCTATTTTGGTGGCAAGGGTAGGAAAGTTGTGGGAGAGAGCCAACGCAATAAAGATCCAAGTAGTTGTGGTCATCAGTTGGCGAACATGCAAGCCGATGAGTTTGCCTTCAAAATTCATGCTTGAGAGAGAGAGAGAGAGAGAGAGAGAGAGAGGAGAGAGAGAGAGAGAGAGAGAGAGAGAGAGAGAGAGGATCTCTTCTTTTGCTTGGGAAGTGGAGGACCTGAGTTTGCCTTAAGGGCAATCCAAAAGAAATTACTTGAGTGGAGACCAATTCAACAAAACGACTTTGAAGGATCTCTTCTTTTGCTTGGGAAGTGGAGGGCCTGAGATTGTCGTGATACATAGAAGGGCAATCCAAAAGAAATTACTTGAGTGGAGACCAATTCAACAAAACGACTTTGAAGTCTCCCAAAGTCTCCCTGTACGAGACATCATTATCACGTGGTCACCAAGCGGTGGAGCCCCATGATGTTAGTGCAGATCCAATTCACACTTCGCATTCCATGAAGCATACACACAATAATAATTGCTCTCCTCGGTCTCGCACGTAATGCTTTCCTGGCTTAGAATTTTGTTGTGTAACACATGTTACTTCAGTTTGGTCTCGAGAGAGGGGCCTAATGGACTTTACATCTTATATAAGAAATGATTGTTCTAAAGAGGACTCTCTTATCAAAATAATTCGATCATAGCTTTCATCTTAATCAAAATCGTGTTGTTTTAAAACCTTGAATTAATGGCCAAGTGATTATACACATAATTTTACACAACGGATTCCTTCATAACGTCTCATATTCATAATAATTTTGCCAACCACCTTGTGGATGGAGCTTTACTAGATCCACATGAAGAGGTGAATTACATGTGTTCGTGACATTTGTTTGAGTTAAATGGTCCAACCTTGTATTGTCAAAAAAAAAAAAAAAAAAAAAGGCAAAAAGGAAGAAGCTAACAACTTATTTTAGATTACATGTCAAGGTTTTTGAGGTTGTGATAGCAAGTCAATTACCCTTATACCCATGAGCTAATACCTTGTTTGATTGTTCAATGTAAACAAAATTAGCTCTTATTTCCCATGAGCTGCTCTATCAAGGTGGATCACTTGTGTTCGTGACATTTGTTTGAGTTAAATGGTCCAACCTTGTATTGTCAAAAAAAAAAAAAAAGGCAAAAAGGAAGAAGCTAACAACTTATTTTAGATTACATGTCAAGGTTTTTGATGTTGTGATAGCAAGTCAATTACCCTTATACCCATGAGCTAATACCTTGTTTGATTGTTCAATGTAAACAAAATTAGCTCTTATTTCCCATGAGCTGCTCTATCAAGGTGGATCACTTAAGTTACGCTAATGATTGTCGTGCTGGAAATTCCTACATGACATTACTTTCCGATGAGCCACGTTGGATGATTTAATATTAATTTAATGCCACAATGGACTTTCAAGTAAGGAAAATCGTTGATGTAATTTTAGGTGTTTGGTTTTAAAATTTACAGAACTAATTTTCCGACAAGCAAGATACTCTACTCATGCAATCTCTAAATTTAGTATTCGATTAGAAATTAAATTAGAATACCGGCCAAAAAATAATAATACTTTAACCAGCATGCATGCATAATTTGAACTTTTATGCATCCATCAAGAAGTCAAGGTGTTTTGGGGTTTCATATGTGTTGACTTTTGGATTAGTATATGTTCAATGGTTCAAGAAAAGTCATGATCTTTACAACATTTCTATTGGTGATAATTGGTCCCAAAAATTTCTACCCATCGTATCAGAAAAGTCATGGACCAATTTTTCAGCCTTTTCTTCTTTTAAGAAATTGCAAGGAGCTGAATGGTCAGTGGAACAAAAAGACTGGAGTCAAAAACAGCTTCCAACATACTTTGCCTAAGTTCAATTTTGGTGGCCCCAAAACCTATTTACAAGTTTTCCACCCCACCCATATTTTTCAAGAGTCTTCTCTCATTTGATTTCTTTGACCCCCATGTAACACGCTGTGTTCGACCTATTTGAGAACTTGCATCAATTATTGAGTAAATAAAGACATACGATAATTATGAAGTTTCTAGTAGAAAAATCGGAAAAGATTCAATGAGGTCAATATATGACTGGTTTTTTTATACAGGTGGCTTATGATATTCCTCCTTAAATGGACGATCTAGGTCTGTTAAATCAATCCTGAATTGATTACACACGGGTCTCTACGAAGGAGTTTCTATCAAAAAGTACCCTGAACCGTGAAATTTATCCAAGATATTAATTTCTTCTTCTGTATCGAGATTGCACTTAGTCAATTTAGCTACTAAGAAGACCGTGAAAATATTGATGCGCCAATTAGATTTTGACAGAGTTGGGCCAATAAGAATACGTGGAATGGTTCGATCTTTGGCATTTTTCATCTAAAAAATTATCGTTCTAATGAGAGAGTAATTTGGTGACGACTTCCAACTAAATTCAAATAATAACATTGAATTATCAGCTGACTATTAAACATTTCATATAGACATGATAGATTCGTTCACGATGTCTCACGTTCAGATTAACCTCCCTAGCCACCCTGTGGAGGGAACTTTACTTGATGCACGTGAATAGGCAAATCGTGTGCATTTGTGACATTCGTTTAAGTTGAACAATCTTGATACTTTGTTAATGTAAAAAAAACAATTAATAACTTGTTTTGAACAAGATGTCAAAGTGTTCAGAGCTGTGATAACAAGTCAATTACCCTTATGAAGGTCAATCCACAAATTCACATTGTATCGATCGAACACCATACAAAATAAAATCAGCAATTGCTATTCATGCGAATAAAATCTCAAGTAGGGTGTAATGACATCACTTTAATTTCGCAGTTTTGTATCTCAATAAAATTCGACTTTCAAAAGCAAATCATTAAATTACATTGGTGAGTTTTTCACCGACAAATCCTACACCGCATTAATTTCCTACGAGCCACGTTGGGTAATTTAATATTAAATTAATGCCACGATGGATTTTCAAGCAAGGATATGGTTGATTAACTTGATTGATTGGTTTTCAAAAATTATGCCACTCATTTTCGAGCAAGCAGAACATATTTCTCATGCAAATCTCTGATTTTTAGTTTTATGATTTAATTAGAATTCAAACAAGCATTTTTATTAAAAAAAAAAAAAAAAAAAAAAAAAAAGAATTAAACTGGTATGCTTGTGTAGATGGAAATTGTACGCATGCATGTATGAGCCCAAACCTAAGCCTGGGGTCCAATGACTTAGATGTGTGAGCTGGGTACTAAGGCATGGCCGTTGGAGAGCAAGGCATGAGCATCGACGTCTTGCATCCTGGCGCTAGTGACTGGAGCATAGGAGCCATGTACCTAGGCACGGCCACTAGGTCCCACCCCAACCTCTGTGGACCTAGGCCATGCCTTCAAGGATCGATGCATGGGTATCGGGCACTAAAGTTTCTAAACCAAATGTTGGAAGATTTAATATTACATTAATGCTACGATAGATTTTCAAGTAAGAAAAATCGCCAATGTAATTTGAGTGATTGGCTTTATGATTCAATGAGAATTTAAACAAGCTATATCAGCCAAAAGAAAAGTTAAAAAAAAGAAAGAAAAAAGAATGTAACAAGTGTGCATGTATGGAAGGAACTTGAACACATCCATCAAGGAGTCAAGGTCTTTTGGAGTTTTATATGTGTTGACTTTTGGGTCAATACGTGTTCAATGGTTCATGGAAGTCATGGCCTTTATTGGTGATGTCTAAAAAAACCTATCGTAAGGGTAAGGTCATGGACCAATTTTCCAGCCTTTTCTTTTTTTGACTAACAATCCTTCAACTTAGAGAGAGAGAGAGAGAGAGAGAGAGAGAGAGAGAGAGAGAGAGAGAGAGAGAGAGAATGAGAATTTAAACAAGCTATATCAGCCAAAAGAAAAGTAAAAAAAAAAAAAAAAAAAATGTAACAAGTGTGCATGTATGGAAGGAACTTGAACACATCCATCAAGGAGTCAAGGTCTTTTGGAGTTTTATATGTGTTGACTTTTGGGTCAGTACGTGTTCAATGGTTCATGGAAGTCATGGCCTTTATTGGTGATGTCTAAAAATTTCTAACCTATCGTAAGGGTAAGGTCATGGACCAATTTTCCAGCCTTTTCTTTTTTTGACTGACAATCCTTCAACTTAGAGAGAGAGAGAGAGAGAGAGAGAGAGAGAGAGAGAGAGAAGAATGAGAATTTAAACAAGCTATATCAGCCAAAAGAAAAGTAGAAAAAAAGAATGTATCAAGTGTGCATGTATGGAAGGAACTTGAACACATCCATCAAGGAGTCAAGGTCTTTTGGAGTTTTATATGTGTTGACTTTTGGGTCAGTACGTGTTGAATGGTTCATGGTAGTCATGGCCTTTATTGGTGATGTCTAAAAATTTCGAACCTATCGTAAGGGTAAGGTCATGGACCAATTTTCTAGCCTTTTCTTTTTTTTACTAACAATCCTTCAACTTAGAGAGAGAGAGAGAGAGAGAGAGAGAGAGAGAGAGAGAGAGAGAGAGAGAGAGAGAGAGAGAGAGAGATTTAAACAAGCTATATCAGCCAAAAGAAAAGTTAAAAAGAAAAGAAAAAAAGAATGTAACAAGTGTGCATGTATGGAAGGAACTTGAACACATCCATCAAGGAGTCAAGGTCTTTTGGAGTTTCATATGTGTTGACTTTTGGGTCAGTATGTGTTCAATGGTTCATGGAAGTCATGGCCTTTATTGGTGATGTCTAAAAATTTCTAACGTATCGTAAGGGTAAGGTCATGGACCAATTTTCCAGCCTTTTCTTTTTTTGAAGCTGTATTAGCCAAAAGAAAACTTAAAAAAAAAAAAAAAAGAATGTAACAAGTGTGCATGTATGGAAGGAACTTGAACACATCTATCAAGGAGTCAAGGTCTTTTGGAGTTTTATATGTGTTGACTTTTGGGTTAGTACGTCTTCAATGGTTCATGGAAGTCATGGCATTTATTGGTGATGTCTAAAAATTTCTAACCTATCGTAAGGGTAAGGCCATGGTCCAATTTTCCAGCCTTTTCTCTTTTTTTGACTAACAATCCTTCAACTTATTGAGAGAGAGAGAGAGAGAGAGAGAGAGAGAGAGAGAGAAAGGCCATGGACCAATTTTCCAGCCTTTTCTCTTTTTTTGACTAACAATCCTTCAACTTATTGAGAGAGAGAGAGAGAGAGAGAGAGAGAGAGAGAGAGAGAGATCTTAATGGAACCATCTTGTGTAAAGTGCCTCTCATGACTCCTCTAACCTAGTATACGCAAAGTTCAATACACGACTTAAATTGTAGATGCAATATTAAATTCCAAACAAATTATAGATGCTCATGTTCATCAATAGGAGCCGGATCATCAATATGGAGGAAACCCCTTTCATGGTGCATAGTTCTTACACCAAAAAATAAAATAAAATGGTGCATAGTTTTAATTGACATCCCCTCAACAATCTTGAGAGAGATCTTAATGGAACTGTCTTGTGTAAAGTGCCTCTCATGACTCCTCTAACCTAGTATACACAAAGTTCAATACACGACTTAAATTGTAGATGCAATATTAAATTCCAAACAAATTATAGACGCCCATGTTCATTAATAGGAGCTGGATCATCAATATGGAGGAAACCCCTTTCATGGTGCATAGTTCTTACACCAAAAAATAAAATAAAATGGTGCATAGTTTTAATTGACATCCCCTCAACAATCTTGTAGCTCATGAAATCCAACGGCCTTCCGTTTTGGCTTCCTCATCCATTTGGCTTGCCTAATCTCCGTCCTTCTCACAATTCCTTTAAGCTATTTGGATCTTTCAATTTCACACAAAATGTATGCTATGAAAATCCCAATATGATTTCATATACATAACCTATCCTCATTGTCTTCCACTCAAGCTAGCTGCCATGCTTTGTTGTAGCATCCTCTTGGTTGAAGACAATGGTAATGGAAGAGGTTGAGCATCCTCAAGGCATACTTTTGATAGTGATCTTTCACATAAGCCCGAACTCTCCTTAAATGTGTCGCTTGAAAAAGTGCTCAAGTGAGTTGGTTCTTGGAAAGGTCCAAGTATTCAAGAGATGCCAAATCATCAATACTCTAGAAATTCCCCATTAAGCTTGTTTGAAAATAGATCAAACTGCCTAGGTCGACTCACAAATGCGTGGGCTTGGCCCAAATCTGTACCTCATGTGTGGGCTCAATCAACTTGTTTGAGGCCAGAACTTTGGGCTTGGGTAAGACCCTCATGGCCCACCCAAGACCATCGAGTTCACCCATCCCAAAGACATGAACGACGGCCATAGTGTTTAACTCTAGTTAATGCTCTGACCGATGTTGAACGAGTGAATCGTTAAGGAGAAGACACAGTTGATAATTGCAGATCTCTCAGGACAGAGCTTTACCAATGTCACCTTGTCGTTCTGCACAAGAGAAATGGATTCCACGTGGCTGATTGGGCCGCATGAGCCCATCGAGAAAAGAAGGCTTCCAAGCGATGGTTCTCGTGCTGAATGATCTTTCTGAGATCACAAAAGGGGATGAAAAATTTTGCAGTTTGGTGCATGAGGAGAGAACAAAGTGCATGATCTCACATTGCTACGCCTCAAATTGGTTTGGTTCGCATGAGCCGTCCTAGGATTCTAATTGTATACATAGAGACAAATCCATGGGATTAGAAAAAACAGTAAGAAGGAATTATCAGCAGTGCTGGGGATGCGTTATGGCTCACGCCTGAAGAAGAAAACACAATTCTTTTGCCATTGATTTATGTTTGATAAGCCAATTTGATTACCAACTTATGTTCTTGATTTTTTCTTCATGAGATTACATTTTGCTCGTCTTTCATGCTACTTCATCGAGGGTGTTCGTTTGGAATGAAGTCGGAAAGAAGTTTCCTTGCTCTTTCACAGTCTACTAGAAGTTAGTTCTTGCTTGCCTGACCAAGTCTAAACCTCAAATTCAATTAAAAAAAAATTAGACCATGTGTCAAGAAATAATGCAGAAGAAAGAATTTTATAAGTTTTGTGTATTCCTCTGTATATTACTATATGGAATAATGAAAAGTATGCGAGCCTATCTAAAATTTTTATTAGATGATTATTTAAGGTAATATAACGATAGAATATGCAATTTAAGTAAGATATGTAAAATTTAATGAATTATCTAAAATATCTCTAACATCCCCTCAAACTCAATGTGACGTTAAAGAAGTTGTTGGGGAAACTCCCTGTGATATTATGATGATTACAAAATTATCCTTGGCTTAGTATCTACTTGATTAATGTGGGTGTTCATTATGATGAAGTTGTAATCGTTTCAGAAAGACTATGATAGTATTGTTGGTCTCTAACACCATGCTCGTTGAGTTATAAAAGATTATTCATGATGAATTAATCATTTGTGATTCGACTACTAGTGATGGTATCGAGCAGGAATCAAAATCCAAGACCGATTGAAATTTCTCACAATTAGATGGAAATATCTCTCCTTGACAATCATACATACCCCCAAAGACATCTTGATTTTGGCTTTCTTTTTTGGGGGTGATACCAAAGATCAAACTTGTGAACAGCTGGTATTGAATGGTCTTAGGACGGCAAACGACATTAATGGTTGAGCCCGTGGGATTGAATTTAGGCTAAGGGAAGTGTATAGTTCCACAATTGATCAAAACAAACTAGGTAGCTATCTTATCCCATTTCCTCATTTAGACTATGGTGTACAAAGCAACGAATAAAAGAATAAACCCACAGTATCTTTTTTCTATCTGGACCTATTTATGGCCACTTAATTCTCCCTAGATATCTTGGGATAAGATAATTCAACATAATTGGAGCCAAAAGTCTCTAATTGCCTTAGATCCAGGCATTCCTTTCTCAAGTTTTGTCAAATATCTAGGTTTGATCACCTCGAATCTTGCATCTTCCCCTCTTCCAAAGGCGAGTTTGAAGATAGAATGGACCTTTGCTCGACTCATTCCTTCAAGAGGTGGCCCTTCTTTGGCCAATGAACGTTCTACTCTTACTAATTTTTTCATTAAATTAATGATGCAGCTGATACAAACACCAACTCTACTTCTTCTTTTTTTTTTCTCGTCACTGAATTGCATTCCTTGACTTAAACTGAATTTCAAACAAATCAGAGTGAACTTATCAAGGATAAGGTCGACTACATGTATCAACTTCATCTAGGCATTTCGCCAAAACACATGACAGGCATCTCAGCTTAGTGATCAAAACGCAGGGACGAAGCAGCAACTTAAAATCACACGACCACAACGTCATCATCCAAGCAGGCTCAAATCAATAACATATCCTCAATAAGATGCTGCTAGAGTTCTCGGTCTCAGTCCCACGTGCAAAGCGACAGAAACGAAGTATAAGCAATACCTTGAAGAAAAACAACAGAGGGCCTTGAATGACGATGGAATCGTAGGGAGAACTCGTCAGAGACAATGACACTGAAGATTGGAGCCAGTAAACGAAAAACGAGCAAGTTGACATTTCTTCGAGCTCACTCACTGAAAAACAGGGGGCGGCCAGCGCACCTCCGAGAGCGTCACGACCGAAGACCGGTGCCGGTGAAGAGGAACTCGAAGCGATGGCGATCGGAGGTAGAGCGCCGTCGGCGAAGTCGTCACCTGTGGAAAAAGCAAATCGAGACGATCAACTTTTCGAAGCTCCAGAGATGTAAAGAAGCTGAGACGAAGATGCTCGAAGAGGAGAAGAAGAAGGCGGCGCCGGCGAGATCGTAAATCCAGAGAGGAAAAACGCGCGCGCTGGTTCCGTCGTCCTCCTCCGCCGACTGAGGAAGAGCGCGTGCCCGCGGCGGTGGTCCGGTGGCGCCGCCGCCGCACGGGAACGGGCGGCAGGTGGCGTCGCCGGCCGGCCGATCGGAGCTCGCCGGCCTCCGCTTCTTCCTCGGGCGGAGTGCGCGCTTTCTCTTCCTTCTTTATAGAGAGGGAGAGAGAGAGAGTGAGCGTCGATGTTTTCTCATCGGAGGGAGCGAGCGGTTACGATACGGAGAGAGATTTTCTCGGGTCAAGCCGTGGGGTCTGTTGTTGTGAAATCTTCTAGAATTTCGCTTTTGCCCGCCCGCCATCTCACTCTCTTCGATTGAAGCTTTCCGTACGAAAAGAAAAGAACAGAAAAGAAAAGAAAAGAGATGTGTGCATTATAAATCTTAAAATTTATCATAAAAATATAATTTAATTTTACATTTTTTAAAAGTATAAATAAGTTATAAAATTTATTATAAAAGTGCAATTAAATTTTAAAATTTTTAAAAAAGTACAGTAAGTTCTAAAATTTTTAAAAAGTCTTAATGCAGTCTAAATTTTCAAAAAGATAATCAAATCATAAAATTTATCAAATTAATTAAATCAAGTCTTTTTATTAATAAATTTTTTTGAAAGTTTTAGGATTTGATGGCATAAAGTTCTATCAATAAAAGGACTTGATTTAATTAATTTGACAAATTTTAGGACTTTCTAACAAGTCCTTTTATTTAATTAATTGTGTTTTTGAAAGTTTTAGAATTTAGTTATATTTTTGAAAATTTTAGGACTCGATTACATTTTTGTAACAAATTTTAAGACTTATTTGTATTTTTGAAAATTTTAGAACTCATTACACTTTTGTAACAAAGTTTTAGGATTTTCGATGCATTTATTCCAAAAAAAAAAAAAAAAAGAGCTAATTTTCATGGACTTAGCTTATTGGGCCTACGTGATGCAAAATGGGCTTAAAGGATGAGCTAATGTAAATTTTTAAATGGGCTTCCGAATTGATCCCCTTTTTATTTTGTTGGTTTGCTTATTATTTTGTCTAATTATCTATTCTTCTGTCATTATCTTGCTTTTTTTCTTTCCTTTTTTTTTTTTGTGTATTTTTACACGTATGAAAATTTGAACCCTAATTTCTCCTCTGCGATGAATCGATTTAGTCTTCTTCATTTGTTTTTTTATTATTGACATTCAACCCCTTCCTTCATATATAGTATATACCGATGTTAGTGTATTTACTTTTTTAGCAAAGTGTATGATGAACTTCCCGGCAAACACTTCGTTTGTGAGAAGTTGACGAGGGTTCCTATGAATCAAAAGGTCCAGCAAATGCAACTCCATTATCAGAAAACGAACGTCTTTTGAAGGACTAGGTGCTAGAATGATAGAATTAAAAGCCAAAAAGAAGCTGATTCACATATTGCATGCATACTTCACAAAAAGATCTCTCGCCACAATTAAAGATTTCTCAATAACAAAAACATATTGTTAAATAAAATACGTAATTGGCATGAGAAAAAGAAGAACAAGAAATCTTTCACAAAATTGAATTGTAACTATTTCAAATTTAAGCAAGTGTGGACACTTGAGGAAATATATATTGAGGTTATCTAGAAAAACTAGCTCAAAAGATGACATTTTCACTCATACTTATAAATTGGTCACTAACCCTTTTCATAATTGATATAAGATAATGTAACATTTTACAATCAAATTAGCATATATCACGAAATCACAGCGAAATAATGAATCGATAATTCTTCATTGCTTTCGTCTCACTCTAACTTGTGTAAAGAGAAGAATGTCATTGAAAACAGAAAAAAATGACTGCACGGGGGCCTCTAACCACTACTCTCTAGTTTCGCATTAGCTCTCTATTGCGTACGCATAAGCACTCTGGATCAAGAATACATTGAACTTTTTCGATCTGCTTCACCAGAATCACACTTTGTGCACCCAGCTATTTTCCCACTTTGATTTTTTATTTATTTTATTTGCTGAACCTCTTTAGTGCTTGGTTCTTCTGCTCCCGCTCCTATAATCGTATTGACCACTCTCTCAGGGTGATTGTTGATCATACTGTGCCTCCAAAATCGTTGAAAGCCGTTTTATATCGATCATCAGTGACCCATTTTGTGGCGTTTAGTGTAATTACAGAGCAATTCGATGCTTCTGGTTCTGTTACTGTTTTGGTCGTCTGTCATAACTCATTCTTGCTGGACCCCGTGGAATTGGCTGTGTGTGTACTGTTTCTTTTCCTAGTTTTTTCCCCGTACTCGGATCGATATGTTCTTGGATTGGTCACTCTTACTGCACTTGCTTTTTCAATCACTTTGAATAGAGTTCGTGGAAATGCTACTGATTGTTTGTTTGCTTGGGCAGGACGCTTTTTCTTCCGAGGAACCCATTTTGCAACTCTACTGTACTCTAAAGATCCCAAGTATAATGGCGAGTCTGAGATTGTCAAGTGGATGAAACTGCTAGCTCGAACTGCCCTCTTCTACTCCTTTCTCGGTATCTGTCTCGGTAGGGCATGGTTCCCCTGCATAAAGATGCTTCTTTCGGTAATGCAATCACAGGTTCTTATTGGGTCAGTATGCTAAAGGATCGATTAGTGAATGCTGCCAAAGTAGTGGCGATGCCATACATGAAATGGAAGAGACTCATAGCGCATGGCAGAGAGGGTATCAAGGGCAAGATTGAACCGCCGGTAGACCAGAGATGAGCTAAAGGTAGCTGTGAAGAAACGAAAAAGGAGGAGAGAGCGGAGTTTGAAGAAGGGAGAAGAAGAGAAAGTGAGAGAGACGAGAGAGAGAGAGAGAGAGAGAGAGAGAGAGAGAGAGTGAAGGGATCTGTACAGAAACAAGGGACATAGCAAGGAATCTCCAGACTGTTTGCCATATCTTCTGAGGAAACCTCTAGTGTTCCCTTTGGCTCCCTAAGTGATGATATACCTCCTCCATCTGGACAAAGCAAAGGCGATTTCATGATACAACAAAGTCCTCCTTTTGCAGTTTGGTGAAGGTAATAATGAAGTTAATCTCTGCCAATGGTTTATGCATTTGAATATTATATTGTCTATCGAAGCATACATTCTGATTGCATTTGACAGTATGGAATTCTTTCCTTAATCGTGACTGAACTAATCCACGGAGCTAGATGTAAAGCATACTGCTACTTTCTTTAGATAGAAGCTCTTGTTGCAGCTTCTGACTTCCTTGAATCGTGTTTTCAAAAGAGACTCTGTACATCCTAGACCCGTTTTCCTCTTTTTTGTCATGCCTTGTGATTAGTGATTGCTGGTTGATGAAACTAAGATAAGAATTGGGATTAGTTTACAGGAAAGAGAGAGAATATGCTTTTCTCTTGTCACGCCTCTCAAAGACCAGGATCACTCCTCTCAAAACAGAAGAAAAGGCCAATTGACACAAAACATTTTCGCACTCGAAAAAAATTAGGAAGAGGAGATCCACTCTAATTCACTTTCTCTGGATTGAGAGGCTGGGATTGCTTCCTGAAAATTGAACTTCTTGTAACCAACCATGAGTTTATAGTCATTTCAAAGATACCTTGTCAAGAGGCACTCTGTACACTTCCTAGAAAACTATCAATCTCAAAAGCTAAATTGCTAAGAGCAGCTAAGCTTGACAATCTCGACGGTAAACTGAATTCAAAGAAAACAGTGACTGGTGATAATCATTGCAAGATTGGCATACAATGCGCGACACAATGGAAAAGGATGTAGTGTGGGAGGAAATTTGGGCAGCTTGTACATTGCTGAGCGAAAGCTGCGCTTTCATTGAGGTAGCCGGCTTAAAAGCCTCATCACTCCCTTATCAATACACCACATTATTCACTAGTTTCTTTTGATCTGTTGTAAGGTTTTGAAAATCATAATTTCCAGAAAGAGAGGTTTATGCAGGATTTGAAGTGTAAGACGATAGTTTCGATCTTTAGGACCATGTGACTTTTCATTATGATCAAACGACGACATGCAAGATACTTGAAATTTAGCAAACAATTAATCTATGCAAGCAGGGATTGAGAAATTTTTCAAACGAGTGTCCAAGGCCAAAGCTGGAGAAAGCAACCAGAAATTAACTCTGGCCCCTTTGGATATATGCTGTGCGTAATGTGTTGGACAAAAACTACACAATCTAACTAGCTGAACATCTCTGTATCATTGCATATGGAGTCATATATGGCAAATTATCTGAGTTGTTGATTTGGAGAGTTCAATAGAAACATCTTAATGAAACAGTAACTAAAACAAGTTTATGCATTCACTGTTGAGGTGAAAGCGCAAAATACGTGGGCATGTATTGAACAATTAACAGCATTGCAATTTGCACACTCATCTATAAGAAGTCTGAGTTAAAAAAGGATCATCTGAAATTTGTGTTCAGAAAAGATTAAGAAAGTCAAATGTTGCCAATTTACAATAGTCAACTTTCCCCATCTAAAGATATCACCATACTGAAAACTTCACAAAAGAAAATTTAAAGACATAGAACCGGGCTTCAAAAGAAGCGTGAATTGAATTTCTGGGGGAAAGCAAAGATATTTCGATTGCGTACAATAGAATTCTATCACTATATCCTTTCCACAGATAAAAAATTCTCTGTGTCACTGTACAAGAACAATACTAGTTCAAGATTATGTCTAATTTACCTTGTGAAGAAGGCTAAAGTGGAACTTGCTAGCAATAGGCTCCCAATATATCCCAACCTCATCGCCAACCGCCAACCCCCTCCGTTTCACGAACTCCTTGATCCAACCCCCCTTGAGGACGTACGACCCAGACGACGCCCAGAACACGAACACCAGTCGATGCTCAGAGCACGTGTCCATGTCCCTCACGATGACGTCGGCCCCCTTGCCGGTCTCGACTTGCCTCACCGTCTCCTCGTTCATCCATCGCAGAAAGTGGCTCTTCACAAAGTCCCGCCCGATCAAGAGCCTCGACATGTGGCCGAGATCGCTTTGCGTGAGCCTCTTCTTGATCTTGTAAGGGTCGAAGAGCAGCGTCAACTCTGTGGAAACTTCCTCGGCATCACATCCTGAGGCCTCTTTCTTTCCCTTCTGCGTTCTTTCGCACTTCGCCTTCTTCTCCACAATTGAGGATTCGGCATTGTTAAGTGAGGCCGTCGATTTTCGCTTCAGTTGGGCAGGAACGATCTCTTGACGAGGGTGGCCGACTTCCTTCGTGTTTTGATCAGGCGCGAGGAGGAAGAGCTCGAGAGACACCACCACTCCTGCAGATGAAATACCTGTGGCCCCTTCGTCGCCATTCTTCTCCTGGCCATTCTTCTCCTGATCTTGCAGATAAGAAAGGCATGGCGAAGAGTCCATCGACGCCAGCGAGTGGACCTCGCTTCTCAGGTGGTCGCCAATGGGTTTCTCCTTCTCGTGATCCTGCAGATAAGAAACGCGCGACGACGAAGAGTCCATTGACAATGGCGAGTGGACATCGCCTCTCAGGACGTTGCACATGGTTGCCGTTTTGGGTGCCGAGGAATCGACGAGCTCCATGGGTTGGTGGCGAAAGAAACAGGAAAGTGCTTCGCGAGAACAACAGAGGGGTAACAGGGTACAGAGAAATTCAGAGATGGAGCGAAAGAGAGAGAGACACACAACGTTGGAGACTAGAGGGAGTAGAAAGACAGAGGACGACAAGGACTCGGAGACATAGAGAGGGAAATATATGGTTGGTTTACCGTTGGAATTGGGATGGCTTTGTAGTCAAGTTTTGAGAGTGCACTGAGGAATGAGAGTTTTTCCTAATTCGAGTCAGGTTAAGATTAGTAAAATAGGAAATATTTTCAAGATTCAAGATCGAAGATTGGTTTCCTATAGAAACTCTAACATCACAAGCTCTTTAATTATTATAATAATGAGTTGGAGATAGTTCCCCAAAGCTTCTTCTTTTTGTTACATTATCTACATCATGTAACAGAATGGGATTTTAAAAGGTTGGAATTTTATTTTTTTTTTTTATTTACTTTAACAAAAGAAAGATTTTTAGATGTATATAACAAAGAGTTCATAAAAAAAAAAAATCATGGGTAGTTACATTGCAAAAAATTACACAATATAAAGAAAAAAGACGTCATTGATACAGGATACAATAAGCCTTTTTTTTTTAATCTTTGTCATCGTTTTTTAATCGATTTGTTCATATTTTTTGAGTGGGACACTTTTCTGTTTTGGCTAAATTATCTGTTTCGTATAATAATAATAATAATAATAATAATAATAATAATAATAATAATAATAATAATAATTCGTATCATCAATAATCTTGAATTAGTATTCTTGTAATCTTTGGAAAAATAGAAATAGATGGAATTTTAATGTTACACCTCTCTATTTTCCCTAGAAATTCAAATCTTGGTGAGTGTTCTTTTGAAAGTCAAGAGCATCTTTAATTTCTTTGAGCCTTTTTTCCCTAGTGTGGTGAATATAAAAAATTTAAAATTATAAATATTTACGGTTTATAAAGTGACGTTCCAATATACTAGATGCTCAAATTATTTCTAGGGAATTGGGATGAAATCCAATTCTTTCTAGTTTTGTTGAAAATCCTTTGTAGTCCATAATAATACATAAAAAAGAGATTGTGCCATAGCCTGATTAATTTTGTTTATTTCTTAAAAAATGAATGATTGAAAAAAATTTGAAAACAATTACTTATATTGCTTATAAAAATAAATAAACTTTAAATATTTGCATCGTCTGAAAAAATATCTAGATATAACTTATTTTCGATAATAAAAATATTTTTTATTAACTAATTATTTTAAATGATACAAGTGACTATTTTAGAATAAAAATTAAATTATTTATTTTTTCGAAATAAATGGAGCTTAATGAAAATAAAATAATAATGGTAGTAGAAACAAAATTTGATCCTACTCACAACTCCTCCTATACAGATAGCTCCACCCAAGGAATACACTGTCCTATTATTTTCTAAGATTACGTAAGTAAGAAGAAAAATTGAAAAAAAAAAATAGAAATACTACATATGAAGAGGGAAGTAAGTGAGGATAAACTAGGAAAAGGAAATAGAGAAAGAAAAAAATTAAGACTTTATTTATTTCGTGAAAAATGAATAATTTTAAAAATACATGATGGAAAAATATTTTTACAGTCATCGAAAATGTGTAGATATAATTATTATCAATAATGAAAAAAATATTGTTAATTAATTCAAAACATACAAGGGATAATATTTATCAAAAAAATTTATAAATTTTTATTTTTCGTGAAAAAAGAAATAGAAAAAAAAAACCTGAAAAATAGAAAAAGTGATGATCGGCATGATAATAATTGCCACGTGTTGCGTGATCAGTGCCACATAAGATGTATCATAGACTCATAGTCCATTCATCGGTTTAGTGTACACACTGGCCCACTCTGACTTCATCGGACTCTCTTTTTCGTTTCTTCACGGCTCACCAGACGGCGACTGCCGCCACCGCTGACGGCGGAGCCTCCGGCGAGGGCCCGAAGAGTGTCCGGAACCAGCCCCGGTAGAGGTTAGAGGTTCGAGACGGAAGACAAGGAGGCTTACCTCCAGAACCCTCGAAGCGAGGCCTGGGCTTGGCATCCCCCTCTGCTGTCTCCGCATTCCCACGCGCCAAGGCGCTCTCCATGTCCGTCGTCGTCCCGCTCTTACATCTCGGTCCGTTCTCGATACCCTTTGTCCTCCTCCTGTGTTTTGGATAAGTCGTCTTGTCATGGAACGCTATACCCAGCAGGCGTCCGATGAAATTACCCTGACGATGGAGGTGGGTTTCCGTTGTTCCTTTGGTGTTGCTAAGTGCTCCAAAGAAATTGAGCAATTCCAATGTTATGGTTCAATTACTGTTTTATTCGTCTATCATCACTCATTGAACCCACAGAATTGCTTGTGTCTTTGCCTAGTTCCTTTCTGCACTTACATTTCTGTACTCTAAAGATCTCAAGTCTCATAGGTAAAGTTTTTTCTCAAACTGGGTGAAAATAATAGCAAGTCTGAGAGTGTCAAGTGAATGTAGTTACTAGCTTGACCTGCTCTCTTGTGCTTCTTCTTTCTTGGTATCTGTCTCAGTAGGGCGCTATTCTCCTGCATAAAGATGCTTCTTCAAATGCATTTACAGGTTTTTCTTGGGTCTGTATGCGTTTACACATCTTCGAGAGAAATATTTACTTTCCTGTTTTACGCGTCTCTGAATACAATAGACATTCTAAAACCGCGGTACCATCCATATAAAATACATCCAAAAGCTTAGTGAGCAGTTTGAGTTGTTTGATGCCAAAGGATTGTGCGGCAGCAAGGGCATCAATCTATCAAGGGTGAGATTGAACCGCCGGTAAACCAGAGATGAGGGAAAAAAAAAAGTAGCCGTGAAAGAAACGAAAAAGGACAAGAGATTTGAGGTTGTGATTCGATTTAGGGATTTGAAGAAGGAAGAAGAAGAAAAAGAAAGTGAGAGAGATGAGAGTGAGATTAACGGGAGCGGCGAGGACACAAAAAAGGAGACTGATGAAGTTAGATTTGGGGCTGTGCGTACACATGGCAACTGATGAATGGACTACTGTAAATTCTATGTGGCACTACTCAAGCATCCAATATTTTCTCTCTAGGACAATGATCAATTCTGAGACAACTATGGAATTGCCTTGGGAAGAGGAAGATCTTCCATTTCACTGTCAAGCAGGGGTCGGAGCTTTTTCTCATGCTACAGAAGACATAGCGAGAAACCTCCATTTCGTTTGCCATATCTTCTGAGGAAACCTCTAGTGTTCCCTTTGGCTTCCCTAAGTGATGATGTAATTCCATCTGGACAAAGCAAACGTGACTGTATGCACCACCGGAGTCCTTGTTCTGCAATTTGGTAAGCATAACAATGGATGTAATATCTGGCCATGTGCGCAGAAAAGCACCAGGAAGATGAGGTTGACTCTAATTCATTTTCTCTGGATTCAGACTATGGGGTTGCTTCTGGGAAATTGAACTTCTTTTCAACAGAAAAGATGTCAGCAATCTGCTGGACCATGGTTTGGACCGCAACATGCATAATTTATATAATCGTTCAGAAGATACTTTGTCAAAAGGCACTCTGTACACTCGCTAGAAAATTACAATGTTAGAAGCCAAATTGCTAAAGCAGCTAAGCTTGACATTCCCAACTGTAAATAGAATTTAGAGGGAACAGTCACTGGTAATAACTCAATAACGAGATTGGCATACAATGCACAAGTTGACGAAAAAGGATGTCATCTGTGGAAGCAGATTGGACAGCATTTCATCAACGAGTGAAAGCCGCTCTTTTCTTGAGGTAGCCAGCTTATAAGCCTCATCGAACACTTATTCATATGCAAAAAAATCCTCCAGGTTTGGACAAATCATAATTCCAGAAAGACAGGTCTATGTAGAGAATAATACAAAGTGTAAGACAAACTTTTGGAACATTAGGACCAGTTGACTTCTTCATGATGATCAAACAAGGACATGCCAGATACTGGAAATTTGGCAGAAACTTAAGCTGCGCGGACAGGGATTCATGAGTTTTTCAAACAAGTGTCCAAGGCCAAAGCTGGAGAGCTACAAGAAGTCAAAATTGGCAACATCGGATATGCTATGCTTGATATGTTGGACAAAAACTACACAAACTAACCAGCTGTAACATCTCTGTGTAACTGCATATAGAGTCACATATGGCAAATTATCTGAGCCATTGATTTAGAGAGTTTGGTAGAAACATCTTGATGAAACAGTATCTAAAAGCCCGCTTATGCATTCACTGTTGAGGTGAACGCACAAAATATGGAGGCATGTCTTGAACTGTCAATAGCATTGCAATTTACACACTCATCTATAGGCATGTGCTGTAACCAGGCCACCTCATACATAGACTTATCCAGTAATACGGCTGCCATTACAAAATTCAACTCTAAAATCAGAAGCAAATATGCATTGCTATCTGTAGGAGACCTATATCTATAATAGAAAGAAGTAGCCAACTGAGACATGCTGATCAGTACTTGATAAGAAATCGCCTTAAAAAAGGATAATTGGTAATTTGTTTCTAGACAGTATCAACAAAGCCAGATGTTGCCAATCTACCGTAATCAACATCCCATTCAAAAATATCACCACATTGAAAACTCACGCTAGAAAATTTCTGGGGGAAAATAGAGATAGTTTGATTGCATACAATAAAATTCCATCACTGATATCATTCAGAAAAAGATCAAAAAATTTATCTTTAGTCACTGGAGAAAAGCAACACTAATTCAAAGATTAAGTCTAATTCGCCTTGTGAAGAAGGTTGAAGTGGAGACTTGCCAGCACCAGGATCCCAATATATCCCAACCTCATCGTTAGCCACCAACTCCTCCATTTCATGAACTCCTTGATCCAACTCCCCTTGAGGACGTAGGACCTTACGATGCCCGGAACACAAACACTGGTCGATGCTCAGAGCACGTGTCCATGTCCCTCGCAATGACGTCGGCCCCCTTGCTGCTCTTGACTTGCCTCACTGCCTCCTTGCTCATCCATTGTAACAAGTGGCTCGTCACACAGCCCCGCACAATCAAGAACCTCGGCTGAGATCCCTCGGCGTAAGCTTCTTCTCGATCTTATAAGGGTCAAAGAGCAGCACCAACTCTGTGGAAACGCCATTGCATCTTTCTTCCTTTTCATCACATACAGAGGCCTCTTCCTTTTCTTTCTGCGTTCCATTGTGTTTCGCAGCCTTCTTGTTTTCCGGCCGAGCTTCATTCTCAGTTGAAATTTCCTCTGAGGGTTCCTATCTTCACAGGCAGTGTATCCTAGCTTTTCTCGTGCTAGCTTCACTAGCAATCGCAAGACTTCTCCACTGTCTTCCTAATGCCATTGGTTTCCTCGCCGTTTGGGAGCTGCAACCAGACTCCTCTGTTCTCCTCTTGTCTTTCGAGTGAGAGCTCGAAGCAGTCCATTTTCACTTTGAGCGCTCTTCACCGGCTCCCATCTTCGACGCCAATGCTTCCAGGATTTCCAATGTTATCACTGACTGAGATTAGTCTCAACTGCCAGCATTCGCTGCTCCCACGGCTGATGGACGAACCCCTTTTTACAATTTGTTTTCTTCTTTCCAATTCATTTTAAGTGCTCTGATTGTGTTTCCTTTTCCTTTCGCAGATTTCGATCATCAATACTAACGCATCAAGGGTCTCAACTCTTATATTTACTCAGTCATTTTACACAGGAAGCAGAAGCCGCGAGTCTTAGACATTGCCTACATAAAAATCGATAGCGACTGAGGCTCCATTAACGATTTGAGCTCACTCTGATAATGATGTGATGTTCGGGATTTGAATAATTGCTTTGTCATGACATTTGATTCTCTTGACTCAAGCATCTGCCGTGTGTTTTTTAATATTCCTGTTTGAAATCACAATTTAAAACTTGAGGAGAAGAGTTAATCAGGTAATCCAATAGTTGATTTGTCTTATTGCACGTTTAAGATAGATCTCTGAATTTTTAGTTACCTGTTGAACTTCTATTGAACAGAGTCTCAAACAATTCCTTGTAATAAATTTGAAAATCCTTAGTTGATGATTGATCCTGTCTATTGCTTGATGTTGCGGAGAATCATATGGAGGTAACTGAACCAGTTTTGATCAAAATCTTCTATGATTAAGGCTGAGAACTAAGGTTGAGATTTGTATGAAAATTGTTGCTGGTTCGGATTTATTAGTGATATAAACACGCACGCTTTGCCGTCGTTGTGATAGTCTGAGTCAAGATTGATGCTTTGATGTTGCAATTATACTTCTTGGTTGAATTGATTGCAAATGTCCAAAGGAATCAGTGTCTATGTTAGAGAAGTGTTATTACATCTTGGTGACTGATTGACTATTGTACTTTTAAACTGAAGATGTATGTGTTCAATGTTCTCATTACAACTTCAAATTGAGTCACTATGATGTTCGGCCAATATCTCTGTATGCCACATTTACTTCATTTTTTTTTGTTTGCCTAATTCCATGGATATGTGCTTTTGTTTAATCCGGGATTTGTCTCTTTCGTTCTTCTGTCGCGCACGGATATATGACCGAAATTAAAAATTACTTGTTTGAAACAGAAATGAACTGGATGTGTCTTTGCCTAGTTCAAAGGAAAAAGAGCTGATTCTAGTGTTCAAGATGTTTTGGATTCATGATAATCTGGATATGAGGACATGAGATGCTTTCTTCTGATTGCCCATTGTGAGAAAGCTAGAATGTTTATTTTTTAGGGAAGCAATTTTGTTTGTTTAGAGTTCATTGTATACCATGCTGAAAGTAAATAAACTGAGATTAGTGTACATGAAGGAAGGATTTTCCTGTCAAAAAAAAAAATGAAGAAATGGATTCATCTCAACGAACATAGGTTGCATTTAGTAGTCCGATTTTGAGTTTAGATCAAATAACAAAATATCATATCCAGTGTTTGGGGATGTCTTTTGGACCACATATATTGAGGCTAACATTACAACTTAGAGGGGAGGGAAGAGGTTATTTTAAAGACTTTGACAATCTTTTACGGAAATTAGCATATGCTAAGTAGAGGTCATGTCAAGTTGATGTTTCAAAGATCATAAGCAAATTGTGTTTTTATGCAAGTAAATGAGTGAAAAATGGTAGCACACAATAATGTATTGTGGTACGGCTTTATCCCCAAGCTTATGTCCACTCTCAACACTAATAGCCACAAGTCAAGCTAAATTGCACTAGTAATTTGCTGAACAAGTTACACTCGGCACACACCAATCCTTTTGTATGATAGATCACACTATCAAGAATTATGCGTTGCTATCAATTGGTATACTTGATCTCTTACATGATTACAAGGTGACAAAAATCCAACAAAAAAAGTAATAGACAAATGAGAGCTTTTTGCTAAAAACACAACTTCTGGCATTTCAAATTTTAGTTTTGCACTCGTATCACATTTTGGCTTTAAAGATCTTATCTTATATAACCATCTTCAATCTTCCTCATTGGAGATGCCTAGGAGAAGCAAAAAGTTGTTCAATTATCGTTGGTGCTACTGTCCAAACAAGGAATTGCCCATACAGTTCTTCTTCTAGAACATTTGTAGGCTACCCAATATAGCTTTTACTGTTGTCCTATCGCTGCGTCTCTAAAAAGTCTGTCAAACAGCTTGTTTTTTTATTCTCCATTTGACTTTCGGTTCTTCTACTATGCGCATTCACTTGACAATGACTATTTGTGAGCCAATGAACATCATCAAATGATCATTGCCGTGACATCACCAGTGACCTAATATCTTCAACATTGGCACAAACATTGTCTTCAGCTAATCTTCAGATCCGTTGGTGTTGTTTACAAACATAATAGACTTGTGATCTTTTTCCTTTACGGACATCACTTCTGTTACACATTGTCACGAACATCAGCAAATATCATAGCAAATATTATATTAAGGATAGTTTTGGAATTATCAAAATTTCAAAGAATGTACACATTTGCAGATGTCGGAGTTTCCATTGGATTTACAAGGAATTTGGTAGATCATTGTCCGAGTCATAAATGTACAAGAGAACTGAGATTGGGCTTTTGTCATCTGGGCTTATATGGACCGGTCTGATCCAGTCTAAGATCTGGACCATAAGGCCTGCCAAATAGACCCATCAAAACGGATTATAAACTCATTTTTTACCTGATATTTAATGGGCTGAATTATTATATTAATTAATTATATTCAATAAATGAGTCATAAATATATTTAAAATGATAAACCTAAAAATAATATGGATATAAAATGGGTTCACAGCTTAGACACAATCCACCTGTATCACTCTATCTCACCCTTACCCAATCTCACACTCGCTTACTTAATGCTCTCACCTGAGTTTTTGGGTATGAGTCTTTTTTATATTGAGTTAAATGTGAAAGTATTTTAGAAATATTGGTCAATACGGGTATTGATTACTAAATTCATATTGCATAGAAATATGTCAAAATAAATTAAGTCAATTTAAGTCAACTCGAAAGTTGAATCATTTTTTACTCAACCCAAATCAAACTTAACCCACCGATATATTCGAAAGCTCATTTGTCCAATGATTTGGTGAAAATGTCTGCTAGCTAATGTTTCATTCCCACTAATCGTATGCATATATCACTATTGTTCACATGATCTAACCTCAATGAGCTTGGCCTGTGAATGCAATATAGAATTCTTCGTAAAATTTATAGTACTTCTATTGTTTAGGATTGAAATATTTTGATTTTCTTCCTCAAAGCCACTTAGCTGTTGCATCCAAGTAAGTTTAGCGCAACAACTTTCAGGTGCAATGTATTCAGCTTCAATTGGTTAAAAGAGCATTTGAATTTTGTTTCTTTGAGAATCAAGAAATCATCATGCTTCCCAATAATTGACTACTTCCCAATTACATACTTGCACGTGCATCCCAAGCAAGACACACACTATACTCCAACATGTCCATCGCATGTGAAGTGGAGTTTCAACCAAGCTCAAAACGGGAGCAGTAGTGAGTATGCGAAAGAAAAGCTACAACTCACATACGCACAGTTGGCAGTTATAGAAGATTTCTCTACATTAACACCTAAACGATTTTTATTTGCATGCTTTGAACATATCAAGCTCAAAAATATATCCAGAGCCTCTCAGTTTAGACGAAAATTCAGTCACATAACCAAAGCAGTGTTCAATCGCTAAGAACAAAGTAAACCAAATTACCAACAGAAAGAGAACTCTTGGCCAAAATTCAGAGTTGCTTGATTTAAGAATTTATCTAGATGCAGAACAATGAAATCGATGTTAATGTGAAAGAATACTTAGCATCGACTTCATGTAGGCATTTCGCCAAACATATGGCAGGCATCTCGGCTTAGTGATCAAAACGCAAGGACTAAGCAGCAACTTAAAATCACACGACCACAACATCATCCAAGCAAGCTCAAATCAATAACATATCCTCAATAGGATACTACTTTCACTCTAGAGTTCTCAGCCTCAGTCTCACGTGCAAAGCAACAAAAACAAAGTATAAGCAATACCTTGAAGAAAAACAACAAATGGCACCCACCCACGAATGGCTATGCTCGTTGAGGACAGGCCTCCTGATCTCGTAGGTCAGGGGTTCGACTCTGCCACAACTCCCAGACAGTTATGTTATTTAAGTGGGGGCCCAGCGATGGGTTGTTGGGCCAATCTTCCGAAATAGTGGCTTGCGACGATGTTCCAACGGTGAAGTTGTCAGAGACGATGACATTGAAGATTGGAGCCAGCAAAGGAAAAATGATCAAGTTCACATTACTTCGAGCTCACTCACTTAAATGTTCATTTATGCTAACTTTTGGCACTTGAAGCGATCTTTTACTCAATTAATCTATGCAAGCAGGGATTGAGAAATTTTTCAAACGATTGTCCAAGGTCAAAGCTGGAGAAAGCAACAAGAAATTAACTCTGGCCCCTTTGGATATGCTATGCGTAATGTGTTGGACAAAAACTACACAATCAAACTAGCTGAACATCTCGGTATCATTGCATATGGAGCCATATATGGCAAATAATCTGAGTCATTGATTTGGAGAGTTCAATAGAAACATCTTGATGAAACAGTAACTAAAACGAGTTTATGCATTCACTGTTGAGGTGAAAGCGCAAAATACGTGGGCATGTATTGTACTATTAACAGCATTGCAATTTGCACACTCATCTATAAGAAGTCCGAGTGAAAGAAGGATCATTTGAAATTTGTGTTCAGAAAAGATTAAGAAAGTCAAATGTTGCCAATTTACAATAGTCAACTTTCCCATCTAAAGAAATCACCATACTGAAAACTTCACAAGAGAAAATTTAAAGACATAGAACCGGGCTTCAAAAGAAGCGTGAATTGAATTTCTGGGCGAAATCAAAGATGTTTCGATTGCGTACGATAGAATTTCATCACTATATCCTTTCCACAGGTCAAAAATTCTGTCTGTCACTGAACGACGGCAATACTAGTTGGAGATTATGTCTAATTTACCTTGTGAAGAAGGCTAAAGTGGAACTTGCTAGCAATAGGCTCCCAATATATCCCAACCTCATCGCCAACCGCCAACCCCCTCCGTTTCACGAACTCCTTGATCCAACCCCTTGAGGACGTACGACCCAGACGACGCCCAGAACACGAACACCAGTCGATGCTCAGAGCACGTGTCCATGTCCCTCACGATGACGTCGGCCCCCTTGCCGGTCTCGACTTGCCTCACCGTCTCCTCGTTCATCCATCGGAGAAAGTGGCTCTTCACAAAGTCCCGCCCGATCAAGAGCCTCGACATGTGGCCGAGATCGCTTTGCGTGAGCCTCTTCTTGATCTTGTAAGGGTCGAAGAGCAGCGTCAACTCTGTGGAAACTTCCTCGGCATCACGTCCTGAGGCCTCTTTCTTTCCCTTCTGCGTTCTTTCGCACTTCGCCTTCTTCTCCACAATTGAGGATTCGGCATTGGTCAGTGAGGCCGTCGATTTTCGCCTCAGTTGGGCAGGAACGATGTCTTGACGAGGGTGGCCGACTTCCTTCGTGTTCTGATCAGGCGCGAGGAGGAAGAGCTCGCAAGACACCACCACTCCTGCAGATGAAATACCTGTGGCCCCTCCGTCGCCATTCTTCTCCTGATCTTGCAGATAAGAAAAGCACGACGAAGAGTCCATTGACGCCAGCGAGCGGACCTCGCTTCTCAGGTGGTCGCCAATGGGTTTCTCCTTCTCGTGATCCTGCAGATAAGAAACACGCGACGACGAAGAGTCCATCGACAATGGCGAGTGGACATCGCCTCTCAGGACGTCGCACATGGTTGCCGTTTTGGGTGCCGAGGAATCGACGAGCTCCATGGGTTCGTGGCGAAAGAAACAGGAAAGTGCTTCGCGAGAACAACAGAGGGGTAACAGGGTACAGAGAAATTCAGAGATGGAGCGAAAGAGAGAGAGACACACAACGTTGGAGACTAGAGGGAGTAGAAAGACAGAGGACGACAAGGACTCGGAGGCATAGAGAGGGAAATATATGGTTGGTTTACCGTTGGAATTGGGATGGCTTTGTAGTCAAGTTTTGAGAGTGCATTGAGGAGTGAGAGTTTTTCCTAATTCGAGTCAGGTTAAGATTAGTAAAATAGGAAATAATTTCAAGATTCAAGATCGAAGATTGGTTTCCTATAGAAACTCTAACATCACAAGCTCTTTAATTATTATAATAATGAGTTGGAGATAGTTCCCCAGAGCTTCTTCTTTTTGTTACATTATCTACATCATTTAGTAGGACGGGATTTTAAAAAGTTGGAATTTTCTTTTTTGATTTAGTTTAACAAAAGAAAGATTTTTAGATGTATATAATAAAGTTCATAGAAAAAACATGGGTAGTTACTTTGCAAAAAATTACGCAATATAAAGAAAAAAGACGGCATTGATACAGGATAATAAGCCTTTCTTTTCTTTTCTTTTCTTTTATAATCTTTGTCACCTTTTTTTTGATCGATTTGTTCATATTTTTCAAGTGAGACACTTTTTGTTTGGGCTAAATTATCTGTTCCGTATAATAATAAAAAATTGTATCACCAATAATTTTGAATTAATATTCCTTAATCTTTAGAAAAATAGAAATAGATGGAATTTTAATGTTACACCTCTCTTATAAAATTCAATTCTTGGTGAGTGTTCTTTTGAAAGTCAAGGGTGTCTTTTATTTTTTAGAGCCTTTTTTTCCCAGTGTGGTGAATATAAAAAATTTAAAGTTATATATATTTACATTTTATAAAGTGACGTTCCAATATACTAGACGCTCAAATTATTTCTAGGAAACTGGGATGAAATCAAATTCTTTCTTTTTTTGTTGAAAATCCTTTGTAGTCCATAATAATAAATAAGAAAGAGAATGTGCCATAGCTTGACTAATTTTTGTTTATTTCACAAAAAAGGAATAATTGAAAAACATTTGAAAACAATTATTTGTATTGTTTACAAAAATAAATAAACTTTAAATATTTGCATCATCTAAAAAAATATCTACATATAACTTGTTTTCGATAATAAAAATATAACTAATTAGTTTAAATGAAACAAGTGATTATTTTTAAAAATATTTTAAAAATATTTTTTTTTCGAAATAAATGGAGCTTAATGAAAATAAAATAATAATGGTAGTAGAAACAAAATTTGATCCCACTCACAACTCCTCCAATACAGATAGCTCCACCCAAGGAATACATTGTCCTATTATTTTCTAAGATTACGTAAGTAAGAAGAAAAATTGAAAAAAAAAATATAGAAATACTACATATGAAGAAGGAAGTAAGCGAGGATAAATTAGGAAAAGAGGATAGAGAAAGAGAAATAGGAAAAAAATTAAGGTTTTATTTATTTCGTGAAAAATAAATAATTTAAAAAATATATGATGGAAAAATATTTTTACAGTCATTGAAAATGTGTAAATATAATTGTTATCAATAAGGAAAAATTATTGTTAATTAATTCAAAACATACGAGGGATAATATTTATCAAAATATTTTATGAAATTTTATTTTTTGCGAAATTAAAAACCCTCAAAAAATAGAAAAAGTGATGATTGGCATGATAATAATTGCCACGTGTTGCTTGATCAGTGCCACATAAGATCTATCGTAGTCCATTCATCGGTTAAGCGTACACGCTGGCCCACTCTGACTTCATCGGACTCTCTTTCTCGTTTCTTCTCGGCTCACCAGACGGCGACCGCCGCCACCGCCGACGGCGGAGGCTCTGGCAAGGGCCGGAAGAGTGTCCGGAACCAGCCCCGATAGAGGTTCGAGACGGAAGACAAGGAGGCTTGCCTCCAGAACCCTCGAAGCGAGGCCTGGGCTTGGCTTCCCGCCTCTGCTGTCTCCGCAATTCCACGCGCCAAGGCGGACTCCATGTCCGTCGTCGTCCCGCTCTTGCATCTCGGTCCGTTCTCGATACCCTTTGTCCTCCTTCTGTGTTTTGGATTAGTCGTCTTGTCATGGAACGCTATGCCCACCAGGTGTCCGATGAAATTACCCTGACGATGGAGGTGGGTTTCCGTTGTTCCTTTGGTGTTGCTAAGTGCTCCAAAGAAATTGAGCAATTCCAATGTTATGGTTCAATTACTGTTTTATTCGTCTATCATCACTCATTGAACCCACAGAATTGCTTGTGTCTTTGCCTAGTTCCTTTCTGCACTTACGTTTCTGTACTCTTAAGATCTCAAGTCTCATAGGTAAAGTTTTTTCTCAAACTGGGTGAAAATAATAGCAAGTCTGAGAGTGTCAAGTGAATGTAGCTACTAGCTTGACCTGCTCTCTTGTGCTTCTTCTTTCTTGGTATCTGTCTCAATAGGGCGCTATTCTCCTGCATAAAGATGCTTCTTCAGATGCATTTAGGGTTTTTCTTGGGTCTGTACGCGTTTGCACGTCTTGGAGAGAAATATTTACTTCCCTGTTTTATGCGTCTCTGAACACAATAGACATTCTACAACTGCGGTACCATCCATATAAAATACATCCAAAAGCTTAGTGAGCAGTTCGAGTTGTTTGATGCCAAAGGATCGCATGGCAGCAAGGGCATCAAACTATCAAGAGGTATTATGGTACGGCTTTATCCCCAAACTTACGTCCACTCTCAACAATAATAGACACAAGTCAAGCTAAATTGCACTAGTTAATCTACTGAACAAGTTACACTCAGTACACACCAATCCTTTCAGATGATAGATCACACTATCAAGAATTAGATGTTGCTATCAATTGGTAACGCTTGATCTTTTACACGATTACAAGGTGACAAGAATCTAACAAAAAAAGTAAAAGACAAATAAGAGCTTTTTGCCAAAAACACAACTTTTAGCATTTCAAAATTTAGTTTTGCACTTGTATCACATTTTGGCTTTAAGGATCTTCTCTTATGTAACTATCTTCAATCTTCCTCCATGAGATGCCTTGGAGAAGCAAAAGGTTGTTCAACCATCATCGGTGCCACTGTCCAAACATGGAATTGCCCATACAGTTCTTTTCTAGAACATTTGTAGGCTACCCAAAGTAGCTTCTACTATTGTCCTATCGTTGCAGCTCTAACAAGTCTGTCAACAAAACTATAAGCAAATATCATAGTAAATATTATATTAAGGATAGTTTTAGAATCATCAAAATTTCCTTGAGATGTTCTTTAATAATTTCCCCCCTTTTTATGACAATAAAACTATTCCACAGATATGAATAGTTCATATTCGATGAAGTTGCAGTAAAAGTACATATATGCTCATGTGATTTTCAAAGAATATACACATTTGCAGATGTCGGAGTTTCCATAGGATTTACAAGGAATTTGGGAGATTATGTGTGGGCGATCTTTAATATTGAAAAGTCACAGATCTTCTAGAGATCATGTCTTATAATATTTTAGAATAGATATGGGACAATATAATGAATAAAACATTAAAAAAAAAAAAAAAAAAAACAAAAAGGGCATTGATAGATCTTAGGATATAAGCTATTGACATTTTCACCGTGCATCAAATTTTCATCAAATTCTCATGAACACATCATATCTCTCCCTCTTTTTGTCATACTAGCACGTGACTACATCGAGCCAAAAAAATAGACATCGACAAAAAGAAAACAGGAGCTAAAGAAAACTTCTTTTTAAGTGTGAGGGCATTTTCATCGTTATTCTCCAAACTATGGCTCAAACAAGAAGATAATGAATAGTGTTTTAAATCTAGCCAGTAAGTGCACATGGATTTATAACTAAGGACAATCCTATTTAAGTGAAAGTTGGTGATGTTTTTAGGATTAAAAAAAAAGAGTTAGGGCTGGAATTCCCAAAGTTGGTCTTTTTTTACGTGAAAAAAAAAAAGAGTTTGAGCCAGATTTATAGATTTATCACTTGACCTAAAAGTAGTGTTTTTTTATGAGATAAAAAAAAAAAAAAATTTGAGCTAGATTTCTTTTTTTTTTTTGGGGGGATTAGCCCAAACAAAAAGAAAAAAAAGGGGCTAATTTTCATGGGCTTAGCTTATGGGCCCTTTTTATTGGGCCTACGTGATGCAAAATGGGCTTAACGGATGAGCTAATGTAAATGGGTAAATGGGCTTTCGAATTGGACCGAATTCATCCCCTTTTTATTTTGTTGGTTTGCTTATTATTTTGTTTATATATCTATTCTTTTGTCATTATCTTGCTTTTTTCTCTTTCATTTTTTTTTTTTTTTTTGTTTTGTACTTTTACACGTGCGAAAATTTGAAACCTATTTTCTATTCTGCAATAAATCGACTTTAGTCTTTTTCATTTGTTTTTTATTTTTATTTTTGACACTCAACCTCTTCCTTCACATACACCAGTGTTAGTTTATTTACTTTATTAGCGAAGTGTATGATGAACTTCCCAGCAAACACTTCGTTCGTGAGAAGTTGACGAGGGTTACCAAGAATCAAAAGTAAAATGCCTAGTAAATGTGACTCCATATTGAAGGACTAAGTGCCAGAATGATAAAAGAAGCTGATTCACATATTGCATGCATACTTCACAAAAAGTCCTGCCACAGTTAAAGATTTCTCAATAGCAACTTCATATAGCATCGAAGCCAATAAATGGTTTCTTATTAGCTTCACTTACTAGGTTTAACATGTCATGCATTGCTACGATAGCTCCATCATGGTACATGAGAGCTGATTTATATCCCAGATTTTAAACTTAACAGTTGCACCATTTACGACCAAAGTTTGAGAAAAGAAAGCAGTAGTGATTGTTGATTCTTATAGGATTAAGAGTACTTCATAGCTGAAAATCATAATTCAAAAGTCTAGTTTTGTGAACCTAAAATTCAATGAATAAACCGCAGCAATAAGCTAGATTTTCAAGCTCCAACATCTCCAAGAAGCACCTAATGTATGGAAAACTACAAGTGAAAACGGAAGGTTGGATAAAATAAGAAATTAGCGCGTGAAAAAAGAAGAACAAGAAACAAATCATAAAACTAAATCATAACCATTTCAAGTTTAAGGAAGCATGAACACATGAGGAAATATAGATAGAGGTTATTAACAAAAGTTAGCTCAAAAGATAAAATTTTTCTTCATACATATAAACAAATCATTAGCCATTTCCATAATTGATATAAGCTAATCCTCACATTCTGCAACCAAATGATTAGCAAAAGGTCACGATGTCACGGAGAAGTAATGAATGAATAATTCTCCATTGCTTCCATCTCAAGATAACTTCAGTGAAGGGAGATGTCGTTGAAAGTAGGGATGTTAACGGTTCGGTTTAGTTCGATTTTTGCATTTGTTTTTTTTGTTTTTGTTTTTTGTTTTTTTTTTATTTTATTTTATTTTTATTTTTTGGTTCGGTTCGGTTTGACACCCTTGGTTTTTATTTTTAAAGCAGAAAAAAAAAATTGACTGCATAGGAGCCTCTAACCACTGCTCTTAACCTTCGCATTAGCTTCCTAGTGCGTACACATAAGCCCTACGGATCAAGAATACATCGACTTTTTCAATCTAGCGTTCCTAGAATTTCACTTTTCTACCCTGCTATTTTCCCACTTTGATTTATTTTATCTGTTCTTGGTTCTTCTACTCCTACTCGTATTGACCACTCTTCTCAGGGTAGTGCTGATCGTACCCTGCCTCTAAAATCGTTGAAAGCTGTTTTATATCGATGGCGGGAAGTACAATTACAGAGCCTTCGTCCCTCCCTCGAAGCGAGGCCTGGGCTTCGCTCCCCACCTCTCCGTCTCCGCATTCCAGCGCGCCGAGACCGACCCCGTGTCCGTCGTCGTCGTCCTCACTTGCTCTTACATCTCGGTCCGTTCTCGACACCCTTTGTCCTCTTTCTCTGTTTCGGATTTTGTATCCCTGTCATGGAACGCTATGCCGACCAGGTGTCCGATTAAATTACCCCGAGGGTGGAGCTGGGTTTTTGTTGTTTCTATGGGGTTGCTTGGCGATAGGAAGAGATGGAGCAATTCAATGTTCTGGTTCGGTTGCTGTTCATGTCTTCTATCATAACTCATTCTTCCCGAACCCCACGGAATTGCTTGCCTCTGTACTGTTTCTTTTCCTAGTTTTTATTCTGAACTTATAACCAGTGAACTCATATCGGTATCTTCTTGCATTGGTTACTCTTATTGCACTCGGCTTTTCAATCGCTATGAATTGAGAGTTCTTGGAAATGCTACTAACTGGTCGTTTGCTTGGGCAGGACACTTCTCTTCTGAGGGACGCATCTTGGAATTCCTCTGTACACTAAAGATCTCAAGTCCCATAAGGTAAAGTTTCTTCTCAAACTGGGTGAAATAAAGGCAAGTCTATGAGTGTCAAGTGGATGTAGCTGCTAGCTTGAACTGCTCTCTTTTATTTCTTCTTTCTTGGTATCTGTCTCAGTAGGGTGTGGTTCCCCTGCATAGAGATGCTTCTTTCAGCAATGCATTTACAGGTTCTTCTTGGGTCAGTATGCATGCATTTACACTTCTTCCAGAGAGAAATAATGACTTTCATGTGTAAAGCATCCCTGAACACAACAGACATTTTAGTACTGTGATACATCCATATAAACATATCTGAAACCTGAGTGAGCAGTGCAGCTGTCCAATGCCAAAGGATCACACGGCAGCGAGGGCATCAAGGGCAAGATTGCACTGCCCGTGAATCAGATACGAGCAAAAAGAAAAGTAGCTGTGAAGAAACGAAAAAGGAGAAGAGATTTGAAGTTGGGATTAGAGTTAGGGATTTGGAGAAGGAAGAAGAAGAAAAGAAATTGAGAGATGAGAGAGAGAGAGAGAGCAATGGGAGATGTGAGGAGACAAAAAAGAAGTCCGATGAAATTGGAGCAGTGCCCAACTGATAATGGATTACTGTAAATCCTATGTGGCACTACTCAAGCATCCAACTTTTTGTCTAAAGTACAATCATTAATTCTGAGACAACTAATAAATTTCCTTAGGAAGAGGAAGATGTCCCATTTCACTGTCAGCAGGGGGTGGAGCTTTCCTAATGCTGCAGAAAACATAGCGAGAATCCTCCAGACCATTGCCATATCTTCTGATGAAAACTCTAGTGTTCCCTTTGGCTTCCCTAAGTGATGATGTAGTACCTCCATCTGGACAAAGCGAAGGTGACTGCATGTATAACCGAAGTCCTTGTTTGCAGTTAGTTAATCGTAAAAATGGAGGTAATTTCTGGCAATGGTTGTTGATGTTGATAACTTTTTACAAATTGAATATGTTTGTCTATATATGCATGTGAATATTATGTTGTCTATCGAGACATACATTCTGATTGCAATTGAGTGTGAGTTCTTTCCTTAATTGTGACTATACTAATCCATGGAGCTTGGTGTAGAGCATACTGCAACTTTCTTCAAATAGAGGCTATTGTTGCAGCTTCTGACTTCATTGAAGCGTGTTCTAAAAAGAGACTTGGTACATCCTAGACTCTTTTCACTTTTCTCTGTCATTCCTTGTGATTAGTGACTGCCAGTTGATGAAACTAAGATAATAATTGGGATTAGTTTGTGTGAAAGAGAGAGAAAAGATACTTTTCTCTTACCACACCTCTCGAAAGCAGGATCACACCTCTCAAAACAGAAGAAAGGCCACTTGACACAAACTTGAAACCACCCAAAGCACAAACACAACAAATCTAATTTGGCAGCCACCAAGTTTTAGCAGCATGTTATATGAGCCATGTGGTCTGAATACAAAACATATCTGTGCACATCAGGAAGATGAGATCCACTCTGATTCACTTTCTCTGGATTCAGACACTGGGATCTTCCTGAAAATTGAAGTTTTTGTAAACAAGGGTGCGTATTATAATCATTTGGAAGATGCCCTGTCAAAAGGCACCCTGTACATTTAACAGAAAATTGTCAATCTCAGAAGCTAAATTGCTAGAACAGCTAAGCTTGTAATTGTTGAGCGAAAGCTTCTCTTTTCTTGAGGTAGCCGGCTTAAAAGCCTCATCACTCCCTTATCAATATAATAAATTATCCACCAGCTTCTTCTGATCTGTTGTAAGGTTTTGACAATCATCATTTCCAGAGGTTTATGCAGAGGATACGGAGTGTAAAACAATCTTTTGGATCTTTAGGACCAGGTGACTTTTCCAGATGCTTGAAATTTAGCAGATACTTAAAATGATCAATTCAGAGACAACCATCAAACAAGGACATTCCAGATACTTGAAATTTACCTGACTAAGCTGTGCAAGCAGGGATTTGAGAAGTTTTTCAAACAAGTGTCCAAGGCCAAAGCTGGAGAAAGCTACAAGAAATTAACATTGGCCCCTTTGAATATGCTATGCTAGATATGTTGGACAAAAACTACACAAATTAACCAGCTGAACATCTCTGTATTACTCTGTATAACTGCATATGGAGTCACATATGGCAAATCATCTGAACTGTTGATTTGCAGCATTCAGTAGAAACATCTTGATGAAACAGTAACTAAAAACCAGCTTATGCATTCATTGATTGTTGCGATTAAACGAGCGATCGAACAATAATATAGACAGAAAAAGAAAATAAATCGGACACTAGATTTACGTGGTTCAATCGTAAAGACCTACGTCCACGGGGAGAGCAGCAGCGAATTTTACTATAAATCAAGCGATACAAGGAGATTACACACTCAAGTCACTCAAACACTCTCTCAAGTTTCCCAAGTCCCAATTACAACCAATAACTCACACAGTGTTTAGCCCCGAAATTCTTCAAGAAATAATCTCTCAATCTCACGAAGGAATTACACGCAAATCTTACCTTAAGATTTAATCGGCTACAAACACTAAACTTCTTAAATGTAATTCACGAGTAAGAACGACAAAGAAAATCTCTCCCAAGCACTCGACAACTAGACGGCGCTTCAAGACCAACTCTTCATGATCAACGGCAGAACACCAAGCACTCATGCGGCGCTTCAAGACAATTTGTGATCCACCTCTACCACCCATGGCCACAAGTCTATATATAAGTAAAACCATTATTATTATGCCAACTTCTAATAGGATTCTATTTCCTATCTAAAACGATGTTATCCAAAACATATCTCTTTATATTTTAAACAAAATCCAAATCTAAGTCAAAATTAAACTTTCCTAATTCAGCGGCCAAATTTCTCCAACGCGAATTCAAACTTTGGGAAGTTGATCTTCGGATCTTCTTTACTCAATTTCGAACGTCCGCAATATATCCAATTTGGAATATTCTGAATTTCATATTGGACTCAAACTCGAGACATATTTTAACAATCTCCACCTTGGCTCGACATTTTGAGTCAAGTTGCAATCGCTTCACAAAAATTCAAACTCTGCTGCTACTTTCCCATAGTCTCCGATGGGCTCAACCGCCACAGATATTATTCAAGTCCAAGCCTCGCTTGAACTTCACTATAACCGAGGATCTCATTAGAATACAAACTCCACATGCATCTTTAACTGCTCCACAAAGATTTTTCGATGCAACCTCCTTAACCGCAGATAAAGTAAAACCATTGTTGCATCAATATCTGTTAGGAGATTGAATACATACCTTGTCAATATCAGCAGTTATAGCAACCATTGGCTCCATAAGCTCTACCTCGCTATGAGCACCATCTATGTCGATTACTTTGCTAGTACCTGTATACGCTACCTCAGGAGTTTCTGGTCGCAACTCCACCTCAAGCTTAACACCGTTCAGATCTGTTTGAACACTGCTATAATCACTCCTAGCCAGAAGTACTAGAGACTTATCAAGGGTAACTTCTCTGCTGTTAATAGGTGAATTTATATTCGGGCACCACAACTGATTGCCCCACTCACCTTGTGCATAGCCATGGAATATGCATCTTACCCTCTAATCAAGCTTACCATCACTCACTCGAAAATAACACGGGCAACCAAACATTCTAAGAATAGAATAATCAGCAACGTTACCTGACCACACTTCTTCAAGAGTCTGCCATTCAATAGCAGTTGATGGGGATCTATTTACCAGGTAGCTTACCGTACTTAGCACATCAGCTAGAATTCTCCTAGCAATACCAGCACTAGAGATAATTTTACGGGCCATCTCTAATAATGTTCTTCTCGTCAATTCTGCAAATTGTTGTGATTTATTGACACTAGTGTGGTGTTTCACTATGCCTTCTTTCATGCAGAATTTATTTGCCAGCTCCAAGCAGAATTCCATGCTATTGTCAGTCCGCACATGCTTGATCGACTTACTAGTCTCCATCTCGATCAAAGCTCTCAACCGCGTGATCCTGACACTAGCATCAAATTTGTGCATCGGCACAAACACCCAGGTCTCCCTCGAGCAGTCAAAAGACTCTCGAATAGATACATCCAACGTCTCCGAGGCGAAACCTGTCATTGTCTCACCTTGAAGTTTATACAGGCCTCCATGCTTGATTCCTTTCATTATCACCAGGGCACCTTGAACAACCTTCAAAACTCCACATTTTGAAGAATACCTGCAACCAGCTGAATCTAGGGCACCCAAGGAAATTAAGTTCTTTTTCAATTCTGGAACGTGTCTTACTCCAGTCAATGTCCTCACAATGCATCATGCATTCTGATTTTAACATCACAAACACCCACAACATCGCACTTAGCGTTGTTCCCTAACTGGACTTTACCACTACCCGTGCACTGATAAGTGATAAAACAGTTTCTATTTGGTGTAACATGAAAAGAACAACCAGAATCCATAATCCATCCATCAAACGATGAATAATCGTGACGTAGCAAGACATAATCGGCACTATCTCGCTATAGCTACAACATTATCTGCAGAATCAACCATAATTCCCTTACCCTTCTCATTCTTCAGCTTAAGGCAATCCCTTCTAAGATGCCCCCTCTTGCCACAGCTCCAACAGACAGCATTAGCAGTCCTAGACTGACTACGCTTGTTTATATTAGTACTACTATTACCCACACGTGTTATAGATCTTCCTCTATTTTCACCTACTAAAGCAGCAGATACAGGTTCACTAGATTCTCTTTTACGAATGTCCTCGCTTAGAATTAAATCTCGAACCCCATCAAATGTCAAACTTGTTGACCCATAAGAATTACTAATAGCAGTAACAGTAGTATTCCAACTATTAGGCAATGAGGATAGCAGAATCAAAGCACGTACCTCATCTTCAAAATCAATCTCAACTGAACTCAATTGACTAACAATCACATTGAATTCATTGATATGATCTGCAACTGACGCACCTTCGCTCATCTTCAAATTAAACAAAGCGTCGCATCAAACAGACCTTGTTGATCGCGAGAGGGCTTCTCGTACATATCCGACATGGCTTGCATCAGGTCAGCAGTGGTCTTCTCCTTCAAGATGTTAAACGCGACGTTACGAGCCAACGTCAGCCGAATAACACCCATAGCTCGTCTATCCAGCAAATCCCAATCAGCTTGCTTCATCGCCTTTGGTTTCTCCCCAGATAAGGGCAAGTGCAGTTTCATCCTGTAAAGATAATCTTCAATCTGCATCTTCTAGAAACTAAAAATCCTTCCCATCAAATCTGTCGATTCTCACTTTTACTTCTTCTGTCGCCATCGATTCGCTTCAACTTAGCCAAGCCTGGCTTTGATACCAATTGTTGCGATTAAACGAGCGATCGAACAATAATATAGACAAAAAAATAAAATAAATCGGACACTAGATTTACGTGGTTCAATCGTAAAGACCTACGTCCACGGGGAGAGCAGCAGCGAATTTCACTATAGATCAAACGATACAAAGAGATTACTCACTCAAGTCACTCAAACACTCTCTCGGTGTTTCCCAAGCCCCAATTACAACCAATAACTCACACAGTGTTTAGCCCCGAAATTTTTCAAGAAATAATCTCTCAATCTCATGAAGAAATTACACGCAAATCTTACCTCAAGATTTAATCGGCTACAAACATTAAACTTCTTGAATGTAATTCATGAGTAAGAACGACAAAAAAAATCCCTCCCAAGCACTCGACAACTAGACGGCGCTTCAAGACCAACTCTTCATGATCAACGGCGGCCCGAACACCCAAGCACTCACGCGGCGCTTCAAGACAATTTGTGATCCACCTCTACCACCCACGACCACAAAGTCTATATATAAGTAAAACCCTTATTATTATGCCAACTTCTAATAGGATTTTATTTCCTATCTAAAACGATTTTATCCAAAACATATCTCTATATATTTTAAACAAAATCCAAATCCAAGTCAAAGTTGAACTTTCCTATTTTAGCGGCCAAATTTCTCCAACGCGGATTCAAACTTTGGAAAGTTGATCTTCGGATCTTCTTTACTCAATTTCGAACATCCGCAACATATCCAATTCGGAATATTCTGAATTTCATATTGGACTCAAACTCGAGACATATTTTAACAGTTGAGGGGAAAGCACAAAAGATGTGGCATGTATTGAACTCTCAACAGCATTGCAATTTGCACACTCATCTTTAGACGTGCTGGAAACCAAGCCAACTTATACATAGACTTACCCAGCAATACTGCTGCCATTACAAAACTCAATGCTAAAATCAGAAGCAAATATGAAGTGTCTATTTGCAGAAGCCCTATTTGTGTAATAGAAATAAATAGCCAACAGAGACACTCTGACCATTACCAAATAAGAAGTTTGCCTTAAAAAAAGGATCATTTAAATTTTGTACCAGATAGGATTAAGAACGACGTTGGCAATCTACAATTATCAACTTCACCCATTTGAAGATATTACCACAGCGAAACTTGCACAAGAAAATTGAAGACTGAGAACTAGGCTTCAAAATTAGCACTCATCAAGAATTGAATTTCTGAGGGAAAATAGAGACAGTATGATTGCATACAATATTCCATCACTAATATCCTTTTCTACAGGTCAAAAATTTTCCTGTTGGTCACCAAACAAAAGCTATACTAATTCAAGATCAAATCTAATTCGCCTTATGGAGAAGGCTAAAGTAAAACTTGCTAGCACTAGGATCCCAATATATCCCGACCTCATCGCCGGCCTCCAACCCCCTCCGTTTCACGAACTCCTTGATCCAACCCCCCTTGAGGACGTAGGACCCAGACGACGCCCAGAACACGAACACCAGTCGATGCTCAGAGCACGTGTCCACATCCCTCACGGTGACGTCGGCCCCCTTGCCGCCCTCAATTTGCCTCACCATCTCCTCGCTCATCCACCGCAGCAAGTGGCTCGTCACAAAGTCCCGCCCGATCAAGAGCCTCGACAGGTGGCCGAGATCACTCTGCTTAAGCCTCTTCTTGATCTTGTAAGGGTCGAAGAGCAGCACCAACTCTGTGGACACTCCCTCGGTATCACATCCTGAGTCCCCTTTCTTTCCATTCCGCGTTCTTTTGTACTTCGCCTTCTTCTCCACAATTAAGGTTTCAGCGTCGGCGAGTGAGGCCATGAATTTTCGCTTCCGTTGGGGGAGCGATTTCTCGAAGAGGGTCGCCGACTTCCTTCATGTTCTGATCAGGCGCCAGGGGGAAGAATTCGCGAGCCACCACCACTATTGCAGGTGAAATATCTCCGGCCCCTTCGTCACGAATCTTCAGTACTTCGCCGATGGGAGGTGATGCAGGGCCCAAGAAATCGATGAGCTTCATGGTTTTTTCGGTTGAAGAAACAGGAAAGTGCTTCGGAAAGACAGAGGAGGACATAGGCTCGCAGGTTAGAGAGGGAAATATATAGTTTACCGTTGGAATGGGGAGGGGGGTGACGTCATCAATCTTCGCAGTGAAGTTTTGGGAGTGTGCTGGGGAGTGAGAGCCTGAGAGGCTCTTTCCTAATTTGAGTCAGGTTAAGATTAGTAAAATAGGAAATAATTTCAACATTCAAGATTTTATTTCCTAATTTGTTACGCTATTTTCATCATGAAATAGGACGGAACTTCAGAGGGCCGGAACAAAACTATTTTTTTTTTTTTTTAAACTAAAGAAAGATTTCTAAATGTTTATCATAATGAGTTTATCACAAACTTGGGAAAAAAAAAAATAACACGGAAAATAAAGAAAAGAAATGGGGTCCGTGTGGGAAATTGTACATTCGTCTTTCCTTTGTCTGTTTTTTTTAAATCAATTTGATCAAATTTTTAGAGCGGGACAATTTCCTGATTTTCTTTTGTTGAATATGTTGTAGGGACAATACTACCAAAAATCCTAATTATGTCTATTATGACATCAATTATCAAATTCTTTTTTGGTATCATAAAATATCTTAAATTATACCATTTCCGGTAATAATACCACAAATTTGTTTGTGTCACTAGAAATCTTAAACTTGTACTAGTGTGACTAAAACAAGTTTGGATTTTTGCAATAGATTAAGGGTACTTTTTTAAACTTATACAAGTATAGTTTAGGATTAAGGTGCTTTTCTTATATTTTATGTTCTCCTCCAAATTCCTTCTCGTTATTGCTTTCAATTATAAACTGTTTTCTTTTTCTTTTTTCTTTTTTTTTTTCAAGTGACAACATTTCTCTTTCCAAATTTTCGTTCCTCTTTAAAAAAAAATAAAAATGAGAGGTTCTTTTTGCACTGTGGAAGAATGCTTCCTTCTAGGGAAACCAGTTTGGATGGAATATTGTTAAATTCCTTTTATACATACCTTTTCTAAGTAAACAATTTCATTTGTTCAAAGTCATTATACATCTGTCGAAAAGAGTGAAACCTCATAACCCAAAAAAATAAATAAATAAACAGAGAGAGGGAGAGGGAGAGGGAGAGTCAAACAAGAGCACTATAAGCTAGAGCCAACTTTCAGCAAATCACAACACTAAATATTACTAACTATTTCGGACAAGTAGCACATTAATTGCTATAATTAATTAATTAAATATTTATTCCATTAAAATTACTAAAAGTGATAGTCTTCTCTTTAGCATAATTTAATTGATTAATTTGATAGATTGCAACATGACTGACACATTTTAAATTTTTATATTTTTTGCCGATTTATCTCGTGAATTTTTTTTTTCGTGATTTTTTTCTCTCTTAAATAATTAGAGTCTAAGTGTTTTCTTGAAAATGAAGACCGAATTTTTTGTCCATGAGAATTTGCCAAATTTTTATTGCGAGGACAAATGGGTTCGCAAGTCTTCAAACCCTATTAGGACAAATTATATGGTGGACTTTGAAACTATTGCACCAAATAACTCTGTCGTCATAGCTATGAACGGTCACGAAACTTTCATAGCTAAAAGATCGACACTTTAGTTGCCTCTGACCCTATTACCTAAAGTTTGTCATAAATCATATCAAAATACGAAGGGAAAAGGTAGATAGAGAAGAAGAAGTGTAGGAATTTATGTATATTTCTCTCTGTGTTTTAATCAATGTACAGAGTCACATTATATTACAAAGTATGTGTAGAAGAAAAAGGAAATGATACAATGTACAGATTAGATCTGATTTTAATTGATTCAATAAAATCCTTATGATTTGATCTAATCAAATCTTTCCTAACTTCGCGTATCTTCTAACACTCCCCCTCAAGGCTGGTGGCTTGTAGATGTCCAAGACGCCTAGCTTGCTCAAGAGATACGCATGCAAAGTTTCGACACGAGGTTTGGCGAAGATATCTGCCGGTTGTTCTTGTGTTCCAATCCCTTGTGTCTCAATTATCCCTTCTTGGATTTTCTCCCGGCTAAAATGACAATCTACTTCAATGTGCTTTGTTCTCTCATGCACTATAGGGTTGGATGCAAGTTTGAGGGCTGCATCATTGTCGCAGAACAACTTTGTTGGTCCCTTGACCTGCACTCCAAGATCATGAAGTAACCCTCTCAACCATACTATCTCACATGTAGTTTTAGCCATGGCTCGATATTCTGCCTCTGCCGAAGACAACGAGACAGTTGGTTGTTTCTTTGTTCTCTAGGAAAGTAAAGAATCCCCAAATTTGATGCAAAATCCGGTTATCGATCTTCTGCTCATAGGACAGGTTGCATAGTCTGCGTTGCAGTGTGCGGTCATTTTCATGTCACACTTCCTAGAGAGAAGAATCCCAAGACCCAGGACATTTCTTCAAGTACCTCACCACTTTCAACGCGGCATTCATATGAGACTGTTTTGGCTTATGCATGAACTGGCTAAGTGTCTGCACATCGTAACTTATGTCTGGTCTGGTCATAGTTAAATATATGAGCTTTCCGACAAGCTTCTGATAGCCAAAAGAGTCCTTGAGAATAGGATCTGCCTCCTGAGGTACTTCAACATCATAATCAACGGTTGTTAGGTTGGCATTTTGCTCAATTGGTACCACATACGGCTTACATCCGATAATCCCGCTTCGAAATGATCTCCAATGCAAATTTTCTCGAGAGAGATTCCTTGGCTAGATTGAGCAATTTCGATCCCAAGGAAATACTTTGGCGATCCCAGATCTTTAATATGAAAGGTAGAATGCAGGTATCCTTTAAGGCTTTTGATAGCTATTTCATCATTCCCCATAATGAGTATGTCATCTACATATATCATCAAATAGATAGATGACGTACCTTGAGTCCATGTGAAAACAGCATAATCAAATTTGGATTGTTGAAAACCAGCAGCTATTAGTGATTCGGCAAATTTTGCATACCACTGTCTGGATGCTTGCTTGAGCCCGTATAAAGATTTGCGGAGACAACATACTCTATTCTCCTCCTGTCTCCATAAACCTTGAGGTATTTCCATATATATCTCCTCGTCTAAATCACCATGAAGAAAGGCATTATGAACATCCATCTGATGTAACGACTAATCGTGAGAAGCTGCTACAGAGAGAAAGGAACGCACTGTGACAGCCTTGGCCACAGGGGAAAAGGTCTCGTGATAATCGAAACCTTCCTTCTGTGTGAACCCTTTAGCCACTAGTCGTGCCTTGTATCGTTCAATCGACCCATCTGCTCGATGTTTGATCTTGTAGACCCATTTACATCCAATTGCTTTACGATGTGGAGGTAATGAAACTAGATCCCATGTGTGATTATCCATTAGGGCCTTCAATTCTGCCTCCATAGCTGTTTGCCATCGTGGATCAGTACTTGCCTCATGGAAGTTGGATGGTTCTTGTTCTTCAGAAATACGAGCAATGCAACATCGATGCATTGGGGACAAATGATCGAAGGAAACGTAGGATGAGATTGGAAAAGGAATACCTGGTGAATTCCTGACTCCACATATATAGTCTTTGGTCCAGGTAGGTGGTCGAGTAGCTCGTCCAGAACGTCTGTGTTGATGTTCTTCTGAAGACGTAGCATTGTCTGGGATATCCACTGGAAGCAAGTTTGAAGCAGGCACATTTGGATGAATCTCATCATCATTTAGTCTTTCATCCTGGACGTCCTCGAAAGGTGTTGTGCCGACAGTAGATGTGGAGACACCTTGTGTATTTATCAATGGAGGAAGAAATATATATCCGGAATCTGCAGATCTATCTTCAGCAAAATAGTTTGGAGAATGCCCTGGTGCTGTGCCACTTTTGTTCTGATGGGCAAAAGGAAAGATAGTTTCTTGGAATGTAATATCTCTGCTGACAGAAAATTCTCCTGTACGTGGATCAAAAATCCGATATCCCTTTTGTAAGGTAGAATAGCCCATGAAAATGCAGTGACGTGCCCGTGGACCCATCTTATCTTTGGGCCCGACAATCGCAGCATGGCACAGACATCCAAAAACTCTCAAATGGCTCAAATCTGGTTGCTTCCCAAAGAGTATTTGGAAAGGAGATTGTCCATCCAGAACTTTGGTCGGCATTCGATTTATCAGATAAGCAGCAGTCAATATGCAATCCCCCCAAAAATTATCTGGAATAGAAGCTTGGAATTTTAAAGCTCGCGCAACCTCCAAGAGATGACGATGCTTCCTTTCCACTACTCCATTTTGTTGTGGTGTATAAATACAGGAGCTCTCATGTAAGATCCCTTGTGATGAAAGGAGATCTGCACATTCATGATTGAAAAATTCCTTTCCATTGTCTGTCCTTATCTTTTGTACAGGTTTCCCAAACTGAGTTTTGGATAAGGAAAGAAAGATTTTTAAGTTGGACACAACTTGACTTTTGGATTGCATGAGAAAGATCCATGTGGCTCTGGAGTGATCATCCACAATGGTAAGGAAAAAGCGCGATCCATCATGATTTACAGTATGGTAAGGTCCCCAGACATCAATATGAAGTAAGGAAAGAATATTTTCCGAACGACTTTGACTTAAGGGAAAAGGATTACGCGATTGCTTTGCAAGTGGGCAAATTTGACATTGAGGATAAGAATAAAGGGAGCTATGACCCAATCTGGAGTGCAAAAGGAAATTTCTATCATTGGAAGTTGAGTTACACAATGATTTCTTATTACAAGAAAAATTGAAATTTGCAAGCAAGCTTTTCCAGAAAAACAATCCTTTAGAGAGACTACCCCAGCCCATCAGTGTCCCAGTCGAAAGGGCCTGAAACAAACAGGTATCAATGTTGAAAAGGACTCGACAAGAGTTTTCCTTACAAGCTCTAGACACTGAAATGAGATTAAATTGGAAGTCCGGAATATAAAGGACATTGGTAAGGACAATATGGGAATTGAGCTCAATCTTGTTCTGTTGTAGTGACATATGCAGCATTTCCATTGGGTAATTGCACAAAGGTGACGGGATCTTCTAATTCTTCATTAATAGCAGAAAATAACCTTCTATCACATGCTATATGATCACCGGCTCCGAGTCTATAATCCAGGTATTTCTAGAAATAGTATTTGCCAGGGCAATAAGAAATACCAATAAAATCGCTACCCTTTTTCGGACATCCAATTTTTGCAAAGCTTGCATAAGTTGCTGATATTCCCCATGTGTAATAGGCTGATGTGCAGAATTCATTGATCCGGAAATTTGATAGGCTGCCGCAAATATTTCTTTTCCCTTTTTTTCTTTTTCTCCAGGCCTGCCATGTAATTTCCAGCAGGTGTCGATGGTGTGGTGGGGCCGCTTGCAAAAATCGCAAAATAATTTGCCTTTATTTTTAAAATTTTGCCCATATCCTTTCGGATTTTGAGGACCGTTGGATCCTCTTAAAATGGACGCATCTCCACCGTCCCCGATCAGCCCGAGCCTCGCGCGCCTCTCGGAGCCGTCGGATCGCGGCATGCGATCGAGCCGTCCGCGCCGCCCCATTTAAAGGGTTTGTGATCTGCGAACCCTAGCAACCCTCGGTTCTCCGCGAACCCTAGCGACTCCCCCTTGTTCTCTTGCCCTTTCCAATCTAGGGTTCTCTCCCTCTCCACCCTTGCCGCGCCGGCGCTAGGGTTTCGAGTTCTTGCTATCCGACGAAGCAAGCCTTTGATTCTCCTCTTGCACCGCAAGTTGGAAGATTCGGCCGAGGGTTGGTCTTTGGTTCCATCGCCGGGATCTCGCGATCGGAAGGTTCAAACGAATCGTTCAAAATGAGTAAGAATCAAGTCACTTTCTCCCTATCTTTCATGGCCTTGTATTGTTGGAGGGTTGATTCGGCCCCTTTCGGTTTTCTTCTGCGCCTTCCAACTCGTTCCGGGGGCGAGAGTCTGTTGAAGCACGTCGTTACCGACGTGTTTCCTTGCTTCAGTTCGCTGAGCGATTGGTGGAGTGAAAAAATTTTGGCCCGATCTAATTTGCCATACATTTCTCGGATGCTATCCCAAATCGATTTTGAGTCTTCTGTGGGTGGTAACCCAGCAGCAATTTCTGGTTGATGCGGTTGCCGATCCATGTTCGACCAATTGGTTGCACTTTCTCCATTGTTTTCCTATTTTTCGTCGGTCGGGATCGAAACGGTCCCGTCGATGAACCCCTCTTTGTCTTTTGTGATTAGGGCTCGCCGAAATTCCCGCGCCCAGGTTGAGTAATTCTCTGGACCCATGAGAGGGTGGCTGATGAGCCGCAACACCGATCCGTCGGAATTAGAGACATAAAGCGCATCGCCGGATCAGTCGACCCATGGCGGCCGCGAAAGGAAAAGGAAGATATCCGTGTGGTATTCCCTGGTAAGAATTGTTGGATTGTCCCCGAAGTCTCGCACCAAATTGCCCCCGAGGTCCGTTCAGTTGATTCGAACCGCCCGTTTGCTCCGGCCGATGGTCGAGTATGCCCCAATGTTGGTTGGTAGACCTCCGTCGCTCGGCACATTGCTTTGAACTCCCGGCGATGATGTGACCGGATTCATCCACGGATCCATGGATATGGCATCCATTGGTAGGGATACGCCGAAAATGGCTGACCCGGTTAAACCGGCCGGAGCATTCGCCAATACGCATGTTGATTTTGGATCGGCCGAATTGTTGCTCGGCCACGAAATAGCATTGGAAGTCTCGTGGAGTCGGAGTTGTTGCTGTTGGTTCATCTGGATTTGAGGTGAGGTTCTCTAGTTGATTCATATTTGACAAAATTTCCCTTCAAAAGAGTTTTGATTCCTCTCGGCAACCCTTTTGCAGGATAGGGTTCCTCTCGGCAATCAATAGAGAAGAAGCGGAAGCAATGTCAGAGTCTTTGGTGCTCTTATACCATATCAAAATACGAAGGGAAAAGGTAGATAGAGAAGAAGAAGTGTAGGAATTTCTGTATATTTCTCTCTGTGTTTTAATCAATGTACAGAGTCACATTATATTACAAAGTATGTGTAGAAGAAAAAGAAAATGATACAATGTACAGATTAGATCTGATTTTAATTGATTCAATAAAATCCTTATGATTTGATCTAATCAAATCTTTCCTAACTTCTGCGTATCTTCTAACAAATCATCATGGTATATTCAAAATATATTATCATATTGGACCGTGGGGTTTTTGGGCTATTATGCAACTTTTGTAAGGTTTAAACACGGATGATCAAAAGACTTGGCCCTTCGTCCCTCGGATAAATTGGACCGTGAATTAGGCTCACTTGACCCTACCATTCGACACACATGATAAACCATCTAGAAATGCAGATAATAGATTAAACATCTCCCGAAAACAGTCCTTCCATTTTATTTTATGTTTTTTTGTATAGGTTGATAATGAAAAAAATGAAATATCACGGGTTCCATTCTTTTTTTATATGTTAAAGGGTTGTAGAGTAGATACAGGAGTTTATCCTACTGACAATGATAGATATTATGTAGTTCAAGAAGTTTTAAGCTATCAAAAGAAGAAAATCGAATGTTTATGGAATTTAATCATTCTATGTCAATGCTAAGTGATAAAATACGACACGGACACGATCAAAAGAAGAAAATCTAATGTTAACAATAGGTGGAACATGGGGGACCATTAATCATTTTATCAGCACTCTGCTAATGTGCTGAAGGTGGAGATGAAATTCCTCCTACAATTTGGGCAGACTTAAATGTCAAGTTCTGAGAACTGAACGCCCAAGTTGTACCCCTAGTTCTCAGACATGTGGTGCTAATGCGTCACATCACTTCCACAAATAATTTGAATTGAATTGAGATTCGAAGTCTGTAGGCCCGTTAGACATGAAGCAAGAGTGAGGGCTTGTAGCCTGTAGGCACTAATGCATGAGCAATCTGGGCCTTACCATATTTGGGCCAGAGCCCTCATCCATATATACGGAAATTGATTCTTATCTTGAGTTGTTTTTAAATAATACTTGTAAGTCGTTACAGCATGCATAAGAGTTAATTTGAATTTTAGTAGGCACGAGAGATTTTATGAATTGTTTTCATTTATGACGTGGCCCATTGTTTAGGAATTGATGCTCCGTCATCATTACTCTTGATAATCACAAGCTTGGCTATGAGGAATTTTCTATTGCAAATTCGGCATTTAGAGCAATTTAGGGCTCGTTTTACATGAGAAGATGTCCCTTTCTTTCTCTCTTCCTCTCTTTTGTTGCGTTGAAGGCCGATTTATGTTCCTTGCTCGATTGAGCTTATACATTCCGTCCCCAGCTATCGTTACATTCGTTATATGATATCCAAAACCTTGGGGAGAGATGTGGACTCACTTAGCAAATAATTATCAAAGTAGAATGGATGGATAAGGATAAGAGAGGCTAACACGACATATCAATCGCTCTATATCAATCATCCTTTTATTCTCATCTCCTCTATTAAATAGATGGGAAGAGTAAATTATATCGATCAAATTTGTTCCGCATGGACTGTGACTCCAGAAGAGACTACTCCTTTTCTGTCCTTTGAAGGATGAGACTAAACTCGATAACCATATCACCCCTATAAACAAGTAAATGTGAGACTTGACATAAAATTGTCGCTCGAAGGTTGTCATTATCTACTCATGCCATGCAAGGACACTCCTCCTACTTGATGTGCGATTATGTTCATTAAAAACTAAATTATCTGAACCCTCCATCTCGTCTAGTAGGACCGGCTAGGGTTCTAGCTTCTCTAGAACAACACATGTATTAATATAGATCTTGCTATGGTACCATTTGTTAATGTACCAACTAGTGCCACGTGAATCAAGTCCCTATAAAAGGTACTTAGGTGGTGCGTATAGTTACCCACACTGGTGGGTCTTAAGTTTAAAAAAGTACTTCCAGCTTTCAAATCTTGGACTTTAAAGGCTTTACAGTAATATTAGATTTATGTATTAGCTGAAAATAGGGGAAACATAATATAGTTTTATATTTTATGCCCAAAAATTCATTATTAAATAGTTTGTATCTATGTCCAACCAACATGCAAACACAAGCTACATATAAAATTTTATATTTTGTTAACAAAATTGGTTATATTTGATATGGAATAGCAAGTGTGTACAAGCATTGCATGTATGCAAACAAAAAATTTGTTTAAAATAATTTATAAAATTGTCTTATTACGAGATATTTAAATTATTAATTGATGAAAAGTCATTGACCTGATAGTGTATCTGCATATATGGAAGAGAGATATATTTCAACATTTGAAAATTTCTAGTAGGGTAGTATGATAGAAAAGATTCAAATTTAAAATTTAAAATATGTGAAAGATAAAAAAGAATCGCTATTTTTTTTGTATTTTTCCATTGATAAAATACCACTTGTGAGATATTTTGAGGAAGAAAAAAAAAAAAAAGGAATTGCGATCCCTGTGGTCCTCTTTAATTGATGTAATAGTGGATTTTAATAATTAAAGAAATAAATAAATAATTTAGAAAAAATAAAATAGATTAAGTGCGTGCGTGCGTGTGTGTGTGTGTGTGTGAGAGAGAGAGAGAGAGAGAGAGAGAGAGAGAGAGAGATATTCAACTGAAACTTTTACCATTAGAGAAAAAGATCATGCTGAAGACGGCGGCTGAGCTTATTTTTATTTGTTTCTAATTCAACTTGAACTTATTTTCACGGTTCCAAATTGTAGTAAAAGACCAAAATTTAAGAATGCCATGGCATGTCAGGTGAAAGTTTAAAGGATTGACGAAGAATCAATTTATGTAATAGTGGATTTTAATGTACATCCCGTTGAAGCTAGATTGGGAACCATAAGCTTGGTCTGCAACTTCATTGAGAAATTGATAGACGTCACAACAAAGGGGTTCAGACATCCCAAGTGACTATTCAAATATTACTATTGAAGGGTTGTCAAACTATATTGAACACGTGGCAATCTATAGATGATAAGTGGTGAATGGGCGTGACGAATAATATCTATACCATTTCACAGGCCAATGCATATCCAACTTTTTTAAAAAGTGGTGAAATCATTACATATCCAATAAAATAACAATAAGTGATGTCTTGTCATGATCAACCCCTATCAGACAATTAGGTATATATGTCGGATCGAGTACACCTGTATGTCAAAATTGTGCCTACTCGTTAGAATAATAATTACATGTGTTGAGAGTTTGATTGGTTGGTCAAAATAAGCCTCATCACGTTCATTGATCGAGTCTGCGGACTACTTTATTTTAGTATAGAACTGTACATATATTGGCTGATAATATATGAAGATCCTTTATTGACCGAATTTGTAAAGTGGGAGACCACGCACTTGGAGATAGGAGAGAAGAGTGAGGGGCCTAGTACTGGCGAAATCTTCATTCGTGAATGCTTCTAGAGATGGAAGTAGATCGGATTCGATCGGTTTCCAACCCACCATGATCCGATCTCTTTACAGAAATATAGGAAAACATTTACAACTCTTATCTTTCTTTTCACATGGCAACATGGTTTTGATGTGGACTGAGGACAAACTTGAGATGGGTCAATTTTTAGCTTTGGAACGTGTACTTCTTCCATCCTTACATGCTTAATACCTTCGCCCCATTTATATCGGTACCTATCCCTCTATATGAAAATGGGTAGCAGCATATATGTTTCATTCAGTGATTTCATTTTCATTTCGAAAAAAAAAAGGTGAGAAACCAGAAAGAAATACATTTTTCTCATTCCATATTTAACATTTCACTAATGAAGATACGAGGTTCTATGATCAACCACTAATCCTTTTGATTTGATGCAATTACAGATCTATTTTGCCACGCTATAATGACCCACATTGATTGTAGAATTTGATTTGTTTTGTAGTTTCATGAGCTTGCTTTGCTGTGATGATTTTTGGGATTTGCTATATATCCTTTATCATTTTGAAAAATGAATGAAATCTTCTTTTGACAAAAAAAAAAGGGTCTTTAGGATTTTCTTCTGTTATTGAGAAAGGGGAAAATTGGAGGGGAACAACTTCGTTGAATTTGTGTTTATATCAAACTATTCTCCTACATGACTTGACTTTAGGATTTCATGAGGTTAGCATGCATATTGTCTCCCTCCATCTAACAAAAATATAGACTTTCAGAGCCAGGCTTCCGCATCTTGCATTCTCCAAAGCTAAATTTATCTTGCATATTTTGTGGCTCCTGGCTCTTCAATCACATGCCTTCTCCCAGGCGATTTCAATCCTATTTGCTGCAAGCTCGTTTCTGAATTTAGCTTGATCCCTCAAGCCCCATTCACTCATTTATGTGTTTCCCATTATATTATGCACGATTAGAACTGTTAAACGGGTGGACTGATTCGAGTTGAAAAGGTGTGACTAAAATAGACTCATAAATCTAAAGACTCATATCATTAAAACCAATTCATGAAAACTCATAACCAAATTGAGGTAGAGTATGGAGTAAGTGAGTGTGAGATCAACTAAGGGTTAGAAAGAGTTATCAAAAAGCTAAGTTGAGTCTAAGAAAGTTGTAAACTGGTCATAAATCATTTAGCACTCATATTATTTTTAAATCTATTTACGGCCAATTTATTTAATATAACTAATCTATTTATGCTCATATGGATTAAGAAATGAATCAATAACTCTTTTTGATGAGTCTATGCACGATACACTTCAATAATATTTTTTTCACTTATCCATATTGGTCGCAAGCCCTATAGTTTGTCCTCATCGAGGAGTGTTAAGATACACAAAATATTTCACATCGTATTCTATTAACTTATCGAATTTCACTTTTTAATGCAATATTTGCGCGTGACTTCCCAATCGTCAATTACACCTCTTGTAAACAATCCAATGCCCTAAACTAGAAAAAAGAAAAAAAGAAAAAAAAGGTATCTACTATCTACTTATGAGGTTTTAATGTAGCTTATACACATATTTTCCCCTCAATTGCCAATCTAAACTTTTGTATTGGACAGTAACGGGGTCCATATTGTAGCTTTTTGGGCTAGCTAACTGAAAGTTATTTTCTTTAATTTATCCTCAAATTGAGAGTTTTTTTTCCCCTCAAATTGAGAGGTTGAGTTGTACAATAATTGTAGTTCAATGAGTGTGACAAGACATCTAGGATGACCTACCTGCATGTCCCCAGCATCCGATTGAAACAGCATGGCATGACAAACTACTTTTTGAAGAGGGGAGCTCGTGATGCGTTTGCTCTTTTCATCACAAGGATTCCAATCGATCTTAAAATAACTACTAAAGTACAAGCAAAAAGTGAGGTAGTTAAAGAAATATAAACATTCGTTAAAGTACAATCGAAGGGTCCCCCCCTGTTATCCGGAATGCGTAGGCGTTTAAATATTCTGCTCCAACCAGCCGTGACAAATCAGCTCTTGAAATCGCAACTCAACATTCGATTTAAGGAATATACATGGTCAGCATAGCAACAGTATACTTTATCGGCGTCGATCTCAAAAGGTGCTCTAGGATACCGGATGCTGCGGCATCTCCTTGTCAGCACTAGCTTATCAAAGTACAACAGCCAAAAGAAAAAGCCTTGCAAAAGTAGTCTCGAAGTGGGTCGATCTAAGTACGAAATTACATAAAATAGTGAGTCGAACACATAATTTATTCAAGATGAAAAGGTGCAATAGATCCAGCACAATTCATGCCATCTCAAGAAATTTGATCATCTAATTATTTGTCGAACATGAATAATGAATATTATTATTCCGTTTTTTTTTTTGTGGAAAATGAATTATTCAAAAAATATTTTTCTAAAAACAATAGTTCATATTGCTTGAAATAGTTAGTTAATGAAAAATATTTTGATTGTTGAAGACAATTTGTATCTAAACCTTTTATTTTTTATTTTTGTAGACAATGAGAATAATTTTTATTCATTTATTTCTATAAGCAATGTAAGTAAATATTTTTCGAAATAATATTTTTCAAATAATTCATTTTTCACAAGACAAATGCACTCATACATGAATCATTGTCAAAATTCTTAAATTTTTGGGATAACAAATTAGAATTATTTTTTACTCTTTGCCCACAAAGTTTAGGTCGATTGTTATTGAAGTACACTTATAAATACTAGAGATGCTAGTTAGGGAATATCGATAGAAATATCATATTTCGTCATTTCCTAATAAAGATAGTTTCCGCATTAAATTAAGATAGTTAATTTTCTTGTTATATTTATTACTTTCTTTTCAATATATATATTTCGGCATAGACATTAATTGATCATAACACATTAAAATTCAAGTTATTGTCTTAAAATGTAGCTTTTGACTATTTTCTCTCCCCTCTTGGGAATATCCTAAGAATTTACAATTGATTCGTTTCTATGTATATTCAGTCAAGAATTGATGCCTCTTGTGGAATATAAGAAGCCAAATTTGGTGTCATATATGCCGTCATAACGAAACACAACCACAGATGGCAAAATTCAAAAAGGAGGAAGTGTAACTGGTCGGTAACAATGAAGCTTCATGTCATACTACAGCTCTTGTAAATATGAACCCTAGAGGTTGGTTGGTCAGTTAAGAAATGAAATTGCGTGTGCGTGTCAATTAAACACATGACATAGGTTTGTTTAGCCAAACATCAATCGCGTAAAATTTGATGGCCGGCCCACTCATAAGATTAATGAAGTGTTTAATACGCTTAGGATTTACCTAATTAAAGTGGTTCTTTTTTTAATTGTTATTAAGAAATAGCTCTCAGAAGAATGAAAAATCAGAATTTAAGTCAATTTCTAAAGTGAGATTGCGTGCACCCAATTGATGTTATCGACCCTACTGGAGATGTATTATATTCAAGAGTCCAGATATCCATTTTATTGGCATGATTTTGGTGCGCATGCACTAATATCTTGTCACTTATTTGGTCCATTTAACCTCAAGTGAATTTGTTTATAAGTTTCTTACGTCCTCTTTATTTCATGCGAGAATCTGGATCCTCTAAACTTAGGGGATCTTAAAAGATCAAAATGCAGCTACAATTAGAGAAAATTCATCTAAGAAACTGAAACCCGGAACAAAACATCTCTTACTCCTCCCACCTCCCCTGCCGCACAACCACAACCACAATCGCATCGAGCCTCCCTTGTTGCTTGCTCTTGGTGGTCATCACACGTCGCACTTGTTGCTGTTGCGCTGTGGATGGGAAAATTGTCAAAAAAGTCCTAAACTTATTGCACTTTTGCCAATTCAGTCCTAAATCTTTTAACTTTGCTAATTCAGTCCTAAACATTTTCACTTCTTATCGATTCAGTCCATCCGGCCAATTTTGGCTGGAAAATGCTGACGTGGATGCCGGCGGTGCCACGTAGGACCATCGGCATTGACGTTGACAATTTTTAATAATATTTTAATATTATTTTGAATTATTATTATTATTTTCTGTTTTTTCCCTTCCCTTTTTTTTTTTTTTTTTTTTTGGCTTTCTTGGCCTTTTCTAGTGGCCGACCATCGCCACAAGCGACGGCCGGCCATCGTCCACAACCAGCCGGCCGCTTGGCCTCGCAGCCACAGGCGAGGCCTGACCGAGCGAGGAGGAGCCCTGGCGAGGGGAGCCCTTGCCTAGGCGCGGCCTGGCAAGGGTCTCCTAGGCGAGGTTGACCCTCACCCAAGCCAGGGCGAGGGCCGGCCTCGCCAGATCTAGCGAGGGGAGCCCTCGCCCAAGTGAGCATCAGCCGGCCAGGGGCGAGGGCCAGCCTCGCTAGATCTGGTCTGGGTGAGGCCGATGCTCGCATGGGCGAGGACAAGCCCCAGTGAGGGCTCCCCTCGCCAGATCTGGTGAGGCCAGCCCTCACCCAGGCCAGGGCAGCCTCGCCCGGAGACCCTTGCCGGGCCGCGCCTAGGCGAGGGCTCCCCTCGCCGGGGCTCCTCCTTGCTCGGCCAGCCTCGCTTGTGGTGGGCGAGGCCGGCCGACCGGGCCGTGGCCAATGGTCGGCCTTCGCCTATGGCCAATGGCTGGCCACCGGAAAAGGCAAAGAAAAAAGCCAAAAAGAAAAGAAAAGAAAAAGGCAAAAAACAGAATAATAATAATAATAATAATAATAATAATAATAAATAAATAAATAAATAAATAAATAAAATAATAAATAAAAAATAAATAAATAAATAAATAAATAAATAAAATATATGATTACAAATTGTCAACGTCAGCGCTAGCAGTCCTACGTGGCACCGCTAGAGTCCATGTTAGCATTTGGCCTCGGCAAGAAGTGAAAAGGTTTAAGACTTAAGTTGGTAAAGTTAAAAGGTTTATGACTGAATTGGCAAAAATAAGATAGGTTTATGACTTTTTGGACAATTTTCCCCACTGTGGACCAACTTAGCCTCAACTTTTCTTTTGAGAGCTTATGGGTACGGGTGTGGAGACCTAACATTTTAGTGGTCCATGAAACATCCTGTAAGTCTCTTACATATGTTCTATTTAGAGCTTTGCCTATAGTTGGCACATAGTTGGTGCGATTTGAATAAATAATCTCCATTTCCTAACTTTTGTAGGTAAGAGAATGTCTCATCTACTTGGAGTAGGCACTTTAGTTAACTCTCTCTCTCTCTCTCTCTCTCTCTCTCTCTCGCCGCCACAATTACTCGCTTTGTTGTCTCTCTCTCTCTCTCTCTCGCCGCCACAATTACTCGCTTTGTTGTCGCTTTAGCACCTCCACCTCCTTGTTGCCTTGCAATCTCTCCCTCTGAGCCTCCCTGACGAACAAGCCCTAGATTCGTGCAGTCGCGACCATCGCACAAATCACTCATGTAATGGAGGTTTCCTAGGGTGACCTTCAATTTGGATCGCCTTAGGTTCACAGCCTCTGAACCTAAAGCAGACCAGGGTGAGGCGGGGCGGTGATGAGGTCGAGCAGCTGATGTGTCGACTTTCCAAGGATGTAAATTTACTGGATAGCAACCCTTCTCACAAAATCAACCCAATATTGATTTACGAACACCTTTTGGATTTGAACAAAAGATACATTTTCCTTGATTTATGACAGTAGTATCAAACTAATACCTTTGGATATATCTTCGTTTACCTTTTTTTCTTTTTTCCTTTTTTTGATTTAGAGAGCAATAGTAGATTTGCCACTTGTTATATCCCTGACTTGATCAAACCGATTTGTTACAAAATCTCAGCAGAAGTGGAATCCGCACTCCTCTTCTAGGCTTTAAATGTAGAATGATGAATCAATAGCTTTGGAAAGACAAGAAACCCATCTCTTCTTCATGTGAACTTTCAAAATCAGTCCAAATCACAAATGATGAACGATTTGAATAACAAAAAAAAAAATTAAGAGAACAGAGATACTAGGGCACATGCATCCACGACGGGCTTTTGCTGCATAAGACGCATCTGTCCACGTCGTCAATTCGTTTAACATGTTAATCCCTCTCTCGGCTCGTGCCTCCCACTGGCGTCGAGAACGAAGACCTCGTAAGCACGTCAGCATCAATATTCCATGGGGCACGAGATGAGGCACGAAAAAGTGCGAATTACCTTTTTCTGCCAGAAACCTACTTGCAAATCTCCAACGATGATTACGGTGATGCCTCCCCAAGTACTCCTTAACCTTAAAGCATACGCACTAATCTGATCATCGCTTTGGCTGTAGTGACGACATCGTTCCTGTCAACTTCTTGTTGCTTATCCATTCGCGGAGCGCCGCCCAGTCGCCGTCTTTCCTCAATCAGTAAACAATCAATGCGATTGATTCTTCCGCCACGCGCCGATTTCGCTTAGTGATGAACACGTCAGCAAAAAGTTCCTTGTCAATCTCACTCCTCCCGCCCCCTCCTCTCCTCCATAATGCACAGTGACCGTCGCCAAAACTGCTGCCAGCGCCGAAAGCTACCGCCAGAAAACATGGCAGCCGCCCTATAGCGATGCTCTCTCTCTCTCTCTCTCTCTCTCTCTCTCTCTCTCTCTCTCTCTCTGTGGCCCCCACGCGGTGTGTTCTGCCATTCCTTGTCACCCGGTCTCGCTCTCACTGATTTCGTTCATTATGTCCGGTCATTTGTAGAGATGACAACTTCAAGATCTGGCTCGTCATTCGCGACTTAACGCAAGCAGAGATGCAGATGGTGGATGTCATTGTTGTTGTAGATATGGTGGCAAGATATGGTGGCTTTGACAGGTGACAACGGCAGCGGCTGGTTAAGAAGAGAGAAGGGGAGAGAGAGAGAGAGAGAGAGAGAGGGTGATGACTTAGGGTTTGGTGGAAATCGAATGTAACTTTCTGTTGTGGCTCGAGTTAGACACAATTGCCATGTGTCATTCATATAATGGAAGACATAAATTGATGAAGACTAGGCCCACCCTCTCTCTCTCTCTCTCTCAATAATGCTAAAGATAATAAAACTATTATAGAAAATTCATTTACAAAGTGATGCGATAGATTTAAATAACAGTGAGAAAATAATAAATAATATGTAAAATTGATTTCTAAATTATAAGTCTATTATGAATATACATATTTATATATATTAAACCACCTAATGAGAGTGCGGCGTTATTTTATAAAGTAATTTTACATATCAATGTTTTGTCTAGAACTAGCATTAATATTTTAAAAAAGAGAAATGCATGATATCTCAAATTGTGCAACACGCATTCATTCAATTAAACTCAACTACTTTGTTTATGGGTTGCCAGTGCTCAAAACATAAAACTTTTAATTAGCCAATGTTTTGTACATTATCATGTCATTTAATATATCGATCTTCTTAAACATTTGTAGTACTGACATTCCACGAGATGCCAAAATGAGATAAATTATTGAAAGTTGAGTATTCAAATAACACTTTACCAAGCGATTGAAATGAATATTTAATTAGATAAGTAGCTCAATCTACAATGCGATGGTAATGGTTGAAATCAATATTTAATTAGATAAGTAGCTCAATCTACGATGCGATGGTAATGGTATAGTAACTCATGTTACACAAAATATTTGTGTTTTCTTCTGGTAATTCGAAAGCTCAACTTAAAATAGATGAATCTCGAACCAATGAAAAACTCCCACATGCATGCTTTGCCTGAACCCCCAATTTATGCACTTTCTGGAGAGCCTAGCTTCATCTTCTGTGGGCGTGCAACACGTGTTTCTTCAGAGACCCCACCTTCTAATCCTTGAGCTATCACGCACCACCTCTCTATAAATAAGGGTTCGTGGAATAGCCTCAGCATCGTCGTCTAAACAAAGGAGCTCAAGATGGCATATAAGCCTACATACTTCTTTACTCCTCCTAATTTCTTCTGTATTTTATACTTCCAACAAGTCCTTCTGCTTTGCAAGTGAGGGAAACCCTAGTTCACTCGTCCTAGGTTTGAGAAGTTCCCGAACTGACCTTCCATCTCGAAATGCATCACCTTATTGGAGAAGAAAGACCGTGGAAATGCAGGACATGGTGGAGCCTCTGAGAGAAGTACGAGATGGTTACCTCATATCTCTCAACATAGGAACACCCTCCCAAGTCATTCAAGTGTATCTAGATACCGGCAGTGACCTCACATGGGTTCCATGTGGGAACTTGACTTTCGATTGCATTGACTGTGATGACTATAGGAACAATAAGCTGAATACCGCTTTCTCTCCAACTTATTCCTCTTCAGCACTTAGGGACACTTGCTCTAGCCGTTTTTGCATTAATGTTCATAACTCAGATAACCCGTACGACACATGCATCATGGCCGGTGCTCATTATCGACTATCCTCAAGGGCAAGTGCACTTGGCCGTGCCCCTCCTTTGCCTACACTTATGGTGCAGGCGGGATTGTCGCTGGGACATTGACTAGGGATACCATCAGGGTTCACGGTGCTAACCCTAATGTTATAAGGGAAATTCCAAATTTTGCATTTGGGTGTGTTGGCTCCACCTACCATGAGCCGATAGGGCTTGCGGGGTTCGGGAGGGGCTCTCTTTCTCTTCCTTCTCAATTAGGGTTCCTCCAAAAGGGCTTTTCGCATTGCTTCTTGGCGTTCAAGTATGCAAACAACCCCAACATCTCAAGCCCTCTAGTCATAGGAGATGCGGCCATAGCCCCAAAGGGAGACTTGCAGTTCACCCCGATGTTGAAGTGCCCAATTTACCCCAATTACTACTACATCGGTCTCGAGGGCATCACGGTGGGGAACGCGGGTGTGACCACAGTGCCTACTAATCTGCGAGAGTTCGACTTTCAAGGGAACGGGGGCCTATTGATAGACTCGGGAACCACGTACACCCACCTGCCAGAACCGTTCTATTCACAGCTTCTCTCCATCATTGAGTCCGCGATAAGTTACCCGAGGGCCAAGGAAGTGGAGGCGCGAAGCGGGTTTGATCTTTGCTACAAGCTTCCATGTCCCAACAACACTAACCCAATGAATGATGACCTCCCTCCAATCACATTCCACTTCTTGAACAATGTGAGCTTGGTGCTTCCTCATGGGAATAGCTTCTATGCAATGGGAGCTCCAATCAACTCGAGTGTGGTCAAGTGCTTGTTGTTCCAGAGCATGGATGATGGTGATGGACCAGCTGGGGTTTTTGGGAGCTTCCAACAGCAAAATGTGGAGGTTGTGTATGACTTGGAGAAAGGAAGAGTTGGGTTTCAGCCAATGGATTGTGCATTGTCTGCTTCTTCAAAAGGACTACTTCACAAAGGCTAAAATAACTCCACCCCTCGGCGGCTTGGTTAGTTAATGGCAGTTCTTGCTGTTGGCTGGGTATGGGCCTTTCTCTTGCTGGATGACAAGGATCAAGAATTGAATAATCTGTTGTAACATGTCTTTGTTTCGATTTCGTTCTGTTCAACTTTGTTTGTATGTGAGTTGTGTGGTTTTAATGAATTAATCAAGAAGAGTGAGCTGGATATATTCTCGTTGCTTGTGTGGCCGAGAACATGTTGAGGTGGAATGGAAGGTACTCTTATGTTTTTATTTGCTTCGCTTTTAATCTCGATGCACTTTTCATGTGGGTTTCCACATCTAGCAAGCAAGAAAAAGTATTAGCAAAGTAACCTAAAACAGCTGCCACGAAGAATCTTTTCGGCGCAAATTTTAGTAGTCTGCGTCTTTGATTTGTACTTGATCCTAGTTTGATTGCAAATTTTAATTTGTCTCCATTAGGATCCCCTAATTTATAGAAGTTATGATTTTTGTACCTATCATTGTGCTTCAATCTACAACTAAATGAAGATTCGCCCGCAGCCTCGAATGACAAAAAAAAAAAAAAGCAAAAATAATATATATAAGTGAGGCAACGGTTTGAAAAGATACATAGACATATATTATTAATGTACTTAGAATGATGGATCTACCATATCGTAAAAATATGGCCTAATAACATTGAACACATTAATTAAATTTGTTAGTAAGAATCGAGGATAATAATATCAAGGCAGTAGTTTATGCGAGTATATACATTCCAAGTTAATTTTATGTAATAGTTCAAAATCTATATTAAATTGACATATCGGAACCATCAATGATTAAGTCATTACTTACTTATATTTTGTATGGAAAAATTTTGGATTCATGTTTTATATTATAAGAAAGTGCATATTTCTCTACATTAAACAATGGTTGTCAAAATACATAATTACATTATGAATCTGTCATATTAATGGTCTTTTATTAAAACATCTCCACATGTGATCCTCATTAAAATACGTAAAATTTGTATTGATAGTCTAAACTAATCTCGATGAATTCATGTAAACGTGTCGCCACTGATAATCTATTAGTCACTAAAATTTACAATTTAATTACCACTCCAAGAAACTGAAGACCTAAAAAAAAAAAAAAAAAAAACTCATAAAATGCTAATAATTGCTCACGTTGTAAGTCATTGAAACACAATACAAATTTTCATCCAAGAAGTAGACGCTCAACTTGACTACTTAAACCAAATTTTCATCTTCATCCTATAAATATAGATATGTAAACTGCAGTAGAAGTTACTTCGAAAACTCTTAAAAGAATTTCATAGATTTTGGTTATAATATGGAAAAAGAGAGTGGAAGTAACGTTATGTTTGCTTCGCCAAGTACAAATGATTTGGAAAACATTTTCCAAAGAATGATTGTTCGGATCTTTTGAAATAATTGGTCCATAAAAAATATTTTTGTTATTAATAATAATTTATATCTAAATATTTCCATTGACAATAAAAATACATTTCATTTTATTCATTTTTGTAAATGATAATAGGGATTATTTTTTAGAAAATGTTTTCAAAATCAATCATTTCTCGTGAAATAAATGATGCCTAAGAACTTACATAAGATTGTTGAAGCCCGAAACTTAATTAACAACGCCACAGCAATCTAATGGAAGGATATAAATGACAAGATCACTCACTTTCGAGCATTGAATATAAGTACCTAAACTCGACTAGTAATTTTCTAGCATTATGGAGCGAACCATTTGCCTCGGTCATTGAAGGAATTTTTCATGATGTCATTCTTTCACTCCTTGAATAGAACTGAAAATCGATTGGAAGCAATACTTCCGATCTGCCTTGAATGTGATATCCCGAAATTTGGCCCTATTTTCGAAATATATGAAATAGTTATTTCGTCGATACGCTTATAGTTACTTTACTCCGAATTGATCACTCACGAATTAACTAATTTATTAGGTGAGGCCTTAAAGGGTTAAAACGCGAAAAACTAGAGAATTTGATTAGAAATCGACCACTCAACCATAAGAATCAACAAGGTTTAATACTACATTGTTATAAGTCAATTAGTGAACGGATATAAATCGATTTGACGGAAGTACGTAGTTAGTTTGCGGGTGATTCCGCACGATTACGATATTTGCATCGAACGATGATAAACCAATTTTTTATTGATCTTATATTTAGGGTATGTAATTGAACCCTCGTGATTACATGACAACCGAGGGTCGTCTATGATTCGAAGAGACACAAACGTGGATCGAAAATTATCAACCATAGACCAACCACGCAAGAGCCCCTAAAAGCCACCTGATAGCTTAGGGCGTATTAAAATCACGTTCAATCGATTTTTAACTATGAAATTTAATTCAATTTTGGGTATCGAACTTTCGAGGATTTTGAAATTAAATTATTGGACATCGCCTCATCATCCGTCGAATTATCGGCAAGTTTGAAATTTTCGAAAAAGGAATTATCGAACGAAAAATTGGAGACCGGAAAAAAAAATTCGGACAAAGTGGCAAAATTAAAAAATTTTGGTCCAAAAAGATTGTTTTTAAGAAAATAGAAATAAAAAGAAAAGTGAGGACATAATACTAGGCCAAGAGGGTTTTAAGGAAGGGTGGATGAAGAGTAGGATGGGAGATTAGGAAATATTGGAAAAATCTTGTTTTTCTTTCTTTTCTCTTCTCTTTCTCCCCACCCCTCACGTCCTCCCCATTTTGCTGAACCCCACTTTCTTTTCTTTCTTTTTTTCTTCTCTCTTTCTCTCTTCCTCCTCCCCCCCCGCCTTTTTTTTCTCTCTCTCTCTCCCCTCACGCATTCCCTCTTCAACCGCAGCACCACCATCTTCTTCCCCTCCATTTCTTTGCTTTCATTTCCTTAACTTCATCTTCTTCTCCCTTTTCTTCTTTCCTTGTTCATCATCCCCATCTCCACCACCATCATCACCCACTCATCTCACCACTTCATCCACCACCACCACGCCACCATCACCATCACCATCTCACACCACCTTTGTCCGCCGCTTGAAGCTGTGCCGTTCGCGGCCAAACCACCAAGCTTGGCCGCTCCTCAACTTCATTGAACCACCATCTTTGGCCTCCATTCTTTGCCACCGGATCACCATCGCTTATCACGGCGCCGTGTTGCCGTTCAAGCCCCCACCTTCGCTGTGCTGTCGTCGGTGCCGTGGGACCCAAGTTCTCGACGCCGTTGCGCGCCATCGCCACGAGCTCACCATCGCTGAAAATTTGTGAGTTAACTTCCTAATTGTGGATTAGGATGTTAATTACATTTAAATGGTAGATTAGTTTATGGATAATGACGGTTAGTATTAGTTAATTTTGGTTTAACCTTAATTGCAATTAAGATGGTTTAGATTAAATTTAAGTGCAATTAGTTTAAGTGATTACAATTAGATTAATTAATTGTGGTTATATTAATTAATTGAGTCTAATTTAATTAATCGTGATTTATTTTTTATTTAATCGTTATTTATTTAATTAATCGTAATTATTTTAGTTAACGTCGATTAATTTTTAATTAATTATAGTTTGGATAATTAATCGAGTTAGTTTAATTAATTGTTATTAGTCTAATTAATTGTGATTATCTTAATTAATCACGATTAGTGTAATTTAATGACGTATTAGCCGTTAAGTGGAATTTTATGCTTGTTTTATTTGATGGACCTATGTATAATTCCGATTATTTGAGCTTGTTATACTATGTTATTGGTTGTTTAATGTGTATGCTTTGATTACTATTTAAAAAAAAAAAAAGTTTTATGGGCAAGAAAATAGAAGATTTTAAGGTGTCGGGTTTGGATGCCGAATTTTACGTACTAAATAAAACAATGGGGTTTTAAAATGAAAGTGTACAAAGTTTCACTGGTTGATTTTAAATATGTGACCACATGCAATTATTTTACTGGAATTTTAAATGTAAAGATTTTCAAAGGTTTGTTATTTAAGCACGAACTCTTTTACACTAGGCTAATTGACGGCACATAAAAATTGGCTTGAGTGCTAGTGTTCTTGTGTAGTCACTTAATTGAACCGTCACCCAATAGGAGTTTGGGGGCGATGCCCATTCTTATCGGATACCCGGCGGGGGTCCGGATGCCGAGTCGTGGTTGAGGCCGGACCAATGCTCCTTTAGGGAATGCCGTCTAGGCGGGGTTCTAGACAATGCCATGCCCAATGGGATGGGACAATGCCCGGTCATGCCGGAAGACTGCCAACTCATGTGTTGGCCATGGCCCAATGGGTCGTAATAATTAGAACACGTGTGAATGATTGAGATGCATTACGCTTGATTATGGAGTAAAACTGTTAGGTATGATATGGAATGTGCCAAAACAGGTTTTACTTTATAATCGAAACCCGTGTGGATACTTGGTGCATGAGAGTTATGCTTATTGTATTGATAATGGCATATGTGACATACTAATATGCAAAGTGTGCCAAGGTGAGGAAAGATTGTATGACGTTACATGTTTAAGGCTGCCTCCGGTATGAATTTGTGACATAATCGGGGCTTAGGTTGTTAACTTGTTGAGATTTATATCTCACATCGTTGTTGTTAAATATTTTTAGGCTCATAGTATGGAGGACCGTCGCATGCGGTTTGGGGTCCCAATGACGTCACTTTTGGTTGGTCTCGTGTTAGTGAATTTTAGACTAATCCTAACCCCCTTGCTAATTTTTGAGATGGTTGGGAGGGAGCTACAGTGTAAGGGCTTGGAAATATTAAGTTTCCTAGGGTTAGCAAACAAATAAATAAAAGTAGTGTTTTGGAAATAATTGTCTTGTGTGTACTATCCCCAAGTATTTGTTGATTGACTGGGTGTTTATATAATTGCTTCCGCATGCGTTTAATCAAAAGATAAAAAGAATGGGTCGGCGACGCGTTTTGGGACATCGCAATTAATCGACCATCGAGGGATGTTCGTGTGCTTGGAGTTTGGGGCGTGACATTGAAGCTCCTCAATCTTTTTGTTGGCCACCTCTATGGATTTTGTGGCCTGATCTACCCATCTAGTCTCCTCTTAAATTTTCTTTTTGCAATTTCACGTATCTTTCTACTAGAAGTAGCTTTCTAGGGTTTTGGACCCACACCACAGCCATGAATACATCTTGACTTCTCTTTAGCCCAGGAACCTTTACAAACATTTCATCCTCATATGTGTTGAACCCACAAGCAAGACCATCACTCCATAGCATGTTGCCTCCAAAAGCAGAACTCCGCATTTCATTTAGAGAATCTCCTAATTTTTTCTAAAGCAACTAGAAAGAGATTCTTTAACTAGAAAGAGTTCAACTCAAATGTAGGGCATCCATCCAAAGGTTTTCACAACTCCATTAGAATCATCCTCCACTTTCTTGACCTTTCTCTAGATCATTTAAGTTGATGCTAATAAACATGCCATCGCCTCTATGGAAGTATTGTGCCACACTACTTGACAAAGGGTTTTAAATACTCTTTATATTTATGTGGTTTTCCTTCACCTATTAGTTTAAGCTTTTGTGTTTGACTTCTTAATATGCTATTGGATTCATTATAGATTAAGGATGCTCCCGTTAAGTCTATTACAAGGGGGTGGAAGGTGGTGGTTGTAGCAACATTGCGTCAATGCATTCGTGTTTGATCAAACCTGCCCTCGAGTGTTGTTATGCCGCTTTTTGTTGCTTCTTTCACAACCAACACCACCCTCAAAAGAGCTCATCACCCTAAATATTCATGTGGTCTTCCTCCACTTACCAACTTAAGCTTTTAGGTTGAACTTTCTAACAGCCTCCTTCATTATATTTATCTTCACTTGAACTATTCACCTCATAAACATCTTCCCCATGATTGAACCATCGAGTATAATTCTGATCTATCTCAAACTCAAATGAATTTCCTCCCACATTATCACTAGTTTTTAGGAGCTGCATTATTTCATCTTGATACAAGGGACAATATCCTACTCCCAATACTGTTAGAAAATGCAATCTCGAGGAATCATCCTACGAATTTTGACCCAACTCCTTTCCATTCATCACCCAGAAAAGAAAATCTAGTAATTTAATTAGCATGAAAGATCTTCAGAGATGTTGATGCTAACAATTCTTCAAATAACACAACAATTTAAATAAAACCTAATCACGTTTGTTCACACTGCAAACTTTCAGAAGGAAAACAATTGACAAAGAAAAACTTGTTACCAAAGCAAATAACACGCTGCAGCATAACAAAATGACAGAGTAACAAAACTAACTCAAATTGATCATAAACGCCCACTAATTCCCATTATTGGACCTCTTTCAATGGCCAAAATAAAATAAAATAAAAGCCTATTTTATTCATTCAGAGAGAGAGAGAGAGAGAGAGAGAGAGAGAGAGAGAGAAGGTGTCTTTGCATCTCAGCCGGAGGCCTCAAGTGAGATTGCCATTTCGCATAACATACAGATGAAAACCACAACACGTTCTGAGAGAAAGAAAGAAGAGTTGCAAATCTTTTTGTGCACTCAAGTAGGAACACTGCACTCTTGCTCGACCTTTCGCAGGCTGTTGGCAACAGATGAGACATTGCCTAAAGGGATTCTTTCGAGAATATTGGAGAAGTGGTTTGCTTATCTTATCAGCTCTACTGATTGTTAGTACTAATTGAAGACATGACCCATGCGCAAAATTAACTAAACATAAATGTGGGTCATGTCCATACTTGTGACCGGCCAATCGAAAAACTGACCGAAGAAAGACAGTCTTAATTGCCACGCCATCAAAAAAGCACAAGCCAAGTTGGTGCCTATGGAGTCAGCGTTCCAACATGGTAATTTAATTTACGATATCTATCATATATCATGTTGATCATATTTACATTGCTAAAGTTTTCATCCACTAGAAACTTATAAAAAAAAACTTTGACTTCATCCACTTTATGTAAATCTTGGTTGATTAGAATTCCCAAATTTTTTTTGAGTTATTACTTTGACTTCACAACTGGTCAATTTATGTAATGATCTTGGTTGATTAGAATAATACTACAATTTATTTTTGGAATGTCTTTTTTTTTTTTTTTTTCTTTTTGATACGGATTAGAATAATACTACAATTTACTTTTTGGAGATGTTGATTTACATAATTCATGTTAAAGACAAGATATACTTGGACAAATAAAAAAAAAACCCAAACTTGATAAAGAAAAGAGAATAATATATTATCTATTTTTAAGTACAGATTTTTGTCGGTAAAATTAATAATAATTGCATTCACATTGTGTTTTCTCTCGAACATATTAATACGCTAGACTTATGCTTCGAGTTGTTTCATGTCATAAATAAACTCAAACGCTTAAAAAACCCATTGGACAAATGAATCACATCTCTTACAACTAACATAATCCTTTGTTCTTAGAGTGGAAAGCAATTTGCTTAGCTTTACATGCATCCCATAGTATCATTTCAAAAATAATATATTAAAATATTATTAAAATTGTGCATGTCAGCGCTGGTTGTATCACGTAGAAAAGTTGACACCACATTAGTGATTTCCCACTAAAATTGGCCAAATAGACTTAATTAGCAAAACATGAAAAAGTTTATGACTCATTTGACAAAATTGAAAGATATATAACTAAATTGATAAAAGTACAATAAGTTTAGAACTTTTTGGATAATCATCCCTATCAAAATCACATATGAGAAACCTAATCACACATAGAATAGGATGAGTGCCCTTAAACAATATGGGTTGGCAAAGACAAACTATAAGTGACCAACTTCTTTACAAGTCTCATATTACTTATCTAAAGATAGACATGAGTAGTCTCTTTTGGAGGCTCGGTGGAAATAGAACAAATTCGTCCGTTATAATCTACTATTCTCATATTCGATAGAGAAAGCGTGAATGAAAGTATATCAATAGTAAAGAGAACCGTTTATCTCCTAATTTTATAACTATTTGCCAAGTGAATCCATCTCCTTAAGAGTTTGGATATCATATATCAATGCCACGATAGCTGGTGAATGGAAAAGCATATGCATATAAGCTCGATCGAGCAAGGAACATAAATCGGACTTCAACACAACAAAAGAGAAGAAGAGAGAAAGAAAGGGACATCTTCTCATCTATCTGTCATGTGAAACGAACCCTAAATTACTCTTTATCCCGAACCTTCGACAAAATATTTCATATAGCCAAGCTTGTAATAACCAAGAGTAATGATGACAGTGCATTAATTACTCAACAATGGGCCAAATTATAATTTAAAACAATTAATAAAATCTCTCATGCCTGCTAAATTCAAATTAAATAACACCCATGTTGTGACAACCTACAAGTATTACTTAAAATAACTCATATTACTTTTTGCACTTTTTAAATTTATATACATAAGATATTCTATTGAACTCAACTAAATTACATGGTTTTGCAAACAAAAATGATATTAAGACTCGAGTGCCATGCCCCTCACCCTATTTTACCCTACCGACATATATTCGTGTAGGGTTAATCAAGTCACGGGTCTGGACATTGGATACCCATTTTTATGCTTTTAAAATTAAGTGCAAAGGACATGCTTGTGCAGAGGATTGATACTCGGTCTGTCTAGCAGAGGATATTGTCCACCCTATACGGTGTTTCTCGATGAAGGGCCGTCTGATGTTGGCGAGGACACACGGAGTCTCTCCCAAATCTTGAAAAGGGCAAGCTAGGCCCTTGCAGCCACCGTGCAAACCATATAGGGAAACAAAACGTGAGAACATCTAATGATCCTTATCTTATATGGTTGGAAAAATCATGTTCTATTCCATCCCTGATCGGACGTCGTGTTATATCTCATATGGTCTGGAAAGTCATATGTTAGTTTGTCTTCTAATAGGTGGATTATAACTATGAATATAGTTTGTAATTAAGTTTGCACATATAAGTGATATCTAACACCCAAATTATGATAACTTGTCGCTCATGATAAAATTTTTCCAACACCCAAATTATGCAATAAAGTAATCCCGATATGATATTAAAAGTTTTGTATGTAATAATTATTTTTTTTATATACTTTGACTCTCAACTCACTTTCAAACTTTTGTCATACTTTTTTGCAAAGCGTAGGAGTCGAACCTTACACTTAAAACTAAACGTACGCATCTCCAGCCCCTCTGAGAAGATGATGAATCAAACTCCTCACTTCCTCCTTTTGATGTGGGAAGGATAACCACCGGAACAACCCCTATGATTTGTGTGTAATTACTTAAAAAGGTGAAACTCTGGCAATTTTTTTGTGCCATTTTACCGGTATGTGTATTGTTATTGTATTGTAGATGTACGTAAATCTATTTGAATCATTGAATCTGAGGAATCCTGAATGGGACCGTCAAATTTAATGGCACAAATAAACTTAGGGTGCATGCATCTTATAATCTCTTGATTTCCATTATTGAAGCTCTTGTGAGCTTATGTGGTGGTAAAGTTACGAAGTTGCCACATGTTTTATAAAGGTCTGGAATTTCGATATACACGAAAGAACATTTTCCTTCGGTATACATGGAGCGAGGAAAAAATTTAGTTTTGCGCGCAGGGCTCAAACAATATATACATATAGTATCATTATTAGTGACTGAGCACATTTCATAAGCCACCACGAAAAAAAATGAAAAAATAAAAAGCACACACGTATCTGTGTAAAAAATGTAAATCTCTCTATCAAAAAGCAAACCCCAAGAAATAAACTATTTAACCTCAAATTTTCACTTCAAATTTCACAAAGTACCAATGCTAGATATAAAGCAAACGATAATTGGGTATTAATGGACAAAATAATAATGTGAACAATTATTTATCAAATATATCTCTCCCTTGTAGATTCTAAATTTAAATAACTTTATCGAAACAACTCAAATTGCATTTTTTTTTTTTTTGGACGATTATTTTCACAGTTTGCCCAGACATAGCTTGTGCTATTTTTGCTGGTATTAACAAGGAAAAGAAAAAGGAAAAGAAAGAGTAATTTGAATTGAAATTATTATCAATGGAGAAAGATATCTAAGTTTATAATCTACCAGAGATTTAAGCAATCATTTGATTTTTATGTTGGTCTTTTTTAAATATCATTTGTCCTTTGTTTGGAAATTTAAAAGCATTCCTGAAAAATTCCAAATCTTGAAATATCTTTATCTTTTGGTAGATAGTTGTACAATTTTTTGTATTATGTATTTTCATTATTTGACAAAAATTATTATTTATTTTTATCAATAATTTATATTATTTAGATGATTTCGGAATACAATGATTTTGCAAAATATATATATTTGCAAAATATTTGATACGTTAATTTTTGCATACACGTGACGTGTACAAATTTTAGTACATGCTAATCTAATAAAATAGTCTAGTAAAATCTTGCATCATCACTAAAAACTTTTAGTTGGCCGGCATAAATTTAAAATATTAAAATTTTAAAATTTTAAAAAATCAAAACTTATTATTTCAGACGCATTACATGCACGGGCGGTCTTCCACCGTTGCAAAGCGCTCGCGAAAAGTCAACGGACGACCATGTCGTCGACCTCCCCCTCCTACCTGTCATCAAGGCCCTCCGCAGCTCACCGGAGGACCCAGCCTCCGAAAGCCACTGGAGTCGCCGCTGCCGCCGCCGCCCTCCACTGCGACACCGCCGTGCATCCCGCCCCGAACCCACTTCCTCTTTTCCGGTTCGTCTCCTTCTGGGTCATCGTTTTCCTCGGAATCCTCCAGTTCTTGCCGGCGACGCACTGTCGACTCCCCGCCGATCCTCACAGAAATTGGGTTCCCATCGAAAGCTTCATGAACGAATCTTACTCTTTTTCCCCTGTAAAGCGCCCTTCTTTTTCCCTTTGAATATATGCATGCTTATTCATATTTGTTATTTACTTAGAATGGATATTGCAATGTTTTTCTTACTTGCTCTGTTTCGATGTTGAGTCATAAACTGGTTCCGTTGAAACTGTGTCTGGCAGGTTTATGGCCTGTTTATGGCTCCAGTGGCTGAAAACACTCTGTTGTTCTCTGGGAATTCCAGTGGATAGTGGGGTTGGATGCTTCCTTTTTGGTCATTGCATTTTCTTTGATTACTGTATGAAGTGCTCGTTCTAATGTTCCAAATGTTTAAAAAGGAGTTTTGGGTGGCCAAAACAACAAGATCATGACTCTGGAGTTGCCGGTAATAAGTAATCCACGATGCTCTTCAGAATCCAGGATATTTGATCACTGAATGTGCTAGACAAATAATGATATAACATAACGTGTTAACGGTGACAAGTAGAGTAACGATCACATTTGCCTATACATGATAGAATTCGATAGTTATTGATGTTCAAGGTTGTATTTTTAGGAGAAATTGGAGTGTTGACACATGAATTTGGATGGCTGGTGCTTTAGCTGTCCGTCCTCTAGTTTTTGGATAGCAGACAAATACAGGAGTATTCCATAGTTATTGCTTGAGATTACTCCTGTTCAAAGATGGTAGTGTCTGCTGTGTCCTGTTTTATTCCGTCATTCAAACATTCAAAGAAATTTCTCAAAACTGGTTTTTTATTACACTTGACAAGTCTGAAAGCAGTTACTTCATCAATGCAGTATTTGCTTTTGTTTTCATCTGGTTTTTTATATATTTGAATAAGAGACAATGGCCTGATAGCAGTAGGGATTAGCATGGTCTAGGTGGATGGTTTCCCACCTTGGAACCGAGAACCACCGACTAAGGTTTGGTTCCAAAAAATTGGAATTGAGACCCACCTGTTAGTCCAGTTCCCGGGTGGGTCCATGGAATCAGTCTCTAATCCTACAAAGCTTGTTCGGTCTTATTTTTGGGTTGAAATACTAGCCATTGATTTTTATTAAGAATTGAAAATTATAAGGCAAAACAAATAGATAATACTTGTTAACTAAAAACTTAATTTATTCGAAGGTTATGGCATGATCCTCTTAAGATTTCTCAACATTTGAAACATGTGGAGAATTATACTCCACATTAAAGGTCGTAATCTCCACAAAAGTTAAAACATTAATCACTTGATTCATCTTTTTTCAACGTTAACCTTGATTTAATCACGGGAATGGCTAAGGAGAGACCAAATTATATTCTTAAAACGAGCCGTTGGCTTATATGGACATCTCCAATAAGTTCTCTCCTTCCTTTACGTTTGTTTATTTTGTTTTAAATGGATTATTTGAATGAAAAAGAAAAAAAGAAAAAAAGTAGTAGGTTAATCTTATTACCCACCCAAGAGACAAAATTAATCAATAATGTCCAATCACTACAAATATATATATATATAAGTGCCAAAAAGTCCTAAACCTTTTGCCTTTGTGCCGAATTAGTCCTAAACCTTTTTTTTGGTGCCGATTCAGATCCTAAACCTTTTATGTTGTGCCATTCAGTCCTTTCCGGCCAATTTTGGCTGGATTTTGCTGACCCAGACGCCCGGCGGCGGCGTGGCTGATCGGCGGCGCGTGGACAACTTTTAATAATATTTTAATATTTTAATATTTTTTTTATTTTTATTTTTTTTTTTTTTGTCTTTTTCCTCCGGCGCCGGCCACCTCGCGGGCAAGGCCGACCTCGCCGGCCATGGGCGAGGGCCTCGCGCCCATGGCCGGCGAGGGCAAGCCTCGCCCATGGCCGGATCTGGCGAGGTCGAGCCTCGCCGGCCATGGGCGAGGCTCACCTCGTCGATCCGGCGAGGGGAGCCTCGCCCATGGCCGGCGAGGCTCTACCTCGCCAGATCCGGCCATGGGCGAGGCTCCCCCTCGCCGGATCCGACGAGGCGAGCCTCGCACATGGCCGGCGAGGCTCGACCTCGCCCGGATCCGGCGAGGGCAAGCCTCGCCCATGGCCGGATCTGGTGAGGTCGAGCCTCGCCGGCCATGGGCGAGGCTTGCCCTCGCCGGCCATGGGCGAGCGAGGCCCTCGCCCATGGCCGGCGAGGTCGGCCTTGCCCGCGAGGTGGCGGCGAGGTCGGCCTCGCCCTCGCCGGCCTTCGGCTCGGCGGTCGCCGGACCTCGGTGACCGGCCGGAGGAAAAAAAGACAAAAAAAAAAAATAAAAATAAAATAAAATAATATTAAAATATTAAAATATTATTAAAAGTTGTCCACGCGCGCGATCAAAGCCACGCCACCGGCCGGTGTCCAGCAAAATCCGCAAAATTGGCCGGAAAGGACCGAATCGGCACCACATAAAAGGTTTAGGGATCGAATCGGCACCAAAAAAGGTTTAGGACTTTTTTGGCACAAAGGCAAAAGGTTTAGGACTTTTTTGGCACTTCTCCCAATATATATATATATTTGGTCAAAAAACTATAATTAATTAATTGAGATGGAATTTCTTTTATACACACATTGGTCCGGTTTGGGTGGATGGGTGGCAGTTCCATGTCTAGAACCAGAAACCAAACCGGTACTCGCCGGTTCCACTAAATTAGAATCGGGCAACCGGACTGGCTCTCATGGGAACCACCGGTTTTGGTCCGGTTCCGGGCGGTCTAGGCGATTCCTAGTTCTTTTGCACACTCCTAATTAGCAAGGTGGATTTTTGTAGTGCTAATGATTGTTTTTTCAAAGTCTCATTCCATTTGAACTGTTCAAATAAGGCTAACTGATCAGCTTGTGTAGTTGGGCAAGTCTGGGGCTTCTGGTGGGCAAAACAGCGAAGTGGTAACATCAAACTCTGAAGAGGATGGAATGCTGCATGTTGTTTCTTGGATGGAGTGTTTGGATCTTCGTCTGCTTGCAGTCCTCGCCAATTCAACCTTGAATAGCTCAAGGTATGCAGGGCTTAGTAGAAGTTGATGCTCTAGTAACCTGGCATCTTATAGGACATTCATGTATCCCATGAGCTGGCACCGAGGTCTTTTCTCTTTCGGTGCTTGCCTAAATCACTGAACATGCTACTTATACATGGGTCAACTAATTACACCTCTCACCACACTACCGCGCTTTTAGTTGTTCAAATATATTTAGAATCGCTACTAGATCTCTACTATCTGGTTTGAATAGTGCGATGCTGCTTTGTTACCCAATGTGACCAAAGGTCAATGACTTTCATGAAAATTCATTGACATTATTCTTTGTAGCTACTCAGTAGATGGCTTCCATTTTGGGTTTTGGAATGAAACCAGATCACATCCATATAATTTGTGACATCTAATCCCACTCTTGGTCTCTTAATCCAAGGAAGATTCAAGATATAACAAACTGTCCATGGCAAGTACAATGCCAGAAAGCAATCATATAGCATCTCATTCTTCCTTGTGATTTGTGACTTTGAATGCTGTTTTTGACCCTTAAAGCAAAAAACAAATTCTTTTTTTGGCTGATTTTCGTTGAGCTGCTGTTCATTGAACTTCATCACATGCTTCTAAATTCTAATGTTTTGGGAAACTAAATTGCTCAGCATTTTGAACACTTTCTCCTAGTTAAACATACTGCAGATTCTCTTTGCGTAGGCAGTAAAGATCTTTGCAACTGCTAGTTATTCACAACCCTATATGAATTCTTGATATTCATACATATTTTATTGGCTACAGAAATCCAGATTTGATACACTTTCATTTTTTTATTCCCGGTGGAAGTGAAGACAAGCGACCATTTTATAAGTTAAAGGTGTTGTTTCCAAATTCACATCTATAAATTCACGGGTAAGTCTTTCCTGGTAGTTCATTTTCACATTTCAGCTTTTGGTAGCCTATATGCTAACGTTTTTTCCGTGATTGTAGGCAGGAGAAAATCCAAGAGGTAATTAGGAATGCCATGTTCTCTTTGGAGCCAAATTATGAGGAATTAGCACCGTTTGCAATACCAATGGTTTTTCAGTCATTAACGAAGTTCGTATATTTCTCATCAGACCTGGTAGTGAAGGTTGGCATGTTTAACCTCTGCTTGTTTCACTGGCTGCTACTTTTCCTCGCTTTTGATTGTAAAGTTTGGAGCTGCACACTCTATTGGTTTTACTGCATATATTGTGGACCTACTTTTGAATATATATTATGAGCTGCTGTGATTATTTAGTTGAGGTGTGTGCATAATTAGCGATTTTTCATTTCAGGGAAGAGCTGAAGATCTGATTTCTCTTGACTTGCAAAATCACGGTATTGCTGCAGCAGAGGACTGCTCGAAGAGATTAACTGACTATGTGAATCCAGAAGTCTTGGATGCCATTCAGAGATCGGATGCAAGGCCCTGGGTATCTGACACTCTGTACGAAAAGAATGCCTGCATTCCCAATCTGAGTGTGCTCTCAATTGATGCAAGAAATTTGAGAAAAGACTTTCTTCGGGCAGTTTCATGGTGGACTACAGTACTAAATTTGAACAAAAGGTTTGCTTCACTTCTCTTTTTTATTGACATGCCTATGGTGTTTAATTTCTGATGATTTAATAATGTATTTTCTTTTTATGTCCCTCTCATGGTCACCTAATTTGAGCATCTTCATCCCTCTTGAAAATCCATAATCAGGAACTCTTTTGCTCCTTACCTAGTCTTCATTTGGGACAATTTCAATGCATTGCTTAATAATTATTAGACTATTGGAGTCCCCGCTTGACTTGTCACTGATGACCATGAATTGTGCACAAATGTTCTTCGAATGGGTATTATATATGTCATTGCTACTTCAAGAAAATACTGCTAAGTAGGAGTATTGATGGTCCTTCGTTGGATCAGAGTTCAAAACGTTCTAAGCTTAGTGTCACACTTTATATCATGCGTACACGTATTGAGATTGGCTCAACCAAATTGATCAACTAAGAGCACTGCCGGGCTTGATTGGAGCTTTGTTGCTTTCTCTACACATTAGCATATCTCCTTTTATCCGATCAAGTTTCATTTTGCAGTAGTACTGTTTTACATGTCCACGTGTTCTGATCTGTCGTGCATTTTGTTGATTTGCAGTGCTGGCGAGAACAACCCTGCCTTATTTTTAACACTCTACCGCAATTATTCGAAACTTTCCTCTTCTTGGTTGTCAATAGGCAATGAAGCGTTACCCGAAAGCATAGCAAATAAGATGCTCATCCCTTATGATGGTCCCAAGAAACTTTGCTCGGCACTCGGAGCTGGAGCCACTCTGCAGCCCGAAAGAGGTGATTTATGGAAACGGTACCTTCCTCCGAAGTCATCTCAAATGCTAGGACAGTAGATTTTTCCCAGAGATATGTAGTTCAGGCCTATTGTCGAACAGTTGAGTTTCTGTGCATAATTTTTTTTAAGCACTACTTTTTTTTGGTCGAAATAAGCACTATTGACGTGCCTCTGTCTATGCATAGTTTGGCTGATGTTATGTAATTAAAAACTTAAGAAGATAATGCTTGTTTTCCTACCCAGGTGATTATACATGATTAAAAGGGTTGTGGTTCCTTCGAGTTTGCATTTCGTTACTCTTTTAAATTACTAACTAGAAGTCCCAGTAAAAGGTACTTGGGTTTCTCTGAGTAATTAATCAGATTAGCTGTAGCTTCATCTCTCTATCTAAGATGGCAAGGACAATGTCAAAGCTATTGGGATCAAAAGGCCTGGTATGAATATCAGGGGGCATAAGACAGAAACCAGACATGGAATCGCATTTTCAATCTTTTGTACTTAATTTGAGCAAGAAAACTTAATTTGTACGATTGCACAATCAGTAAAAGTTCAACCTTGTACAATGCCGTTGCCTCTGAAAAACTATTGACCAAAGATTTTGCTATTGAGAGACAATGACTTCCAATTTTAAAGTTCAATGACTCTTGGACTAGCTTAGAGATTTATCTTAATTTTGTATAGCAATTAACCATGATAACGTTAAAGGCAATAATGAGATGTGTGACTGTATGTGAAGGCATCTCCATGGGATATTACCATTTGAAGTATTACCAGAAGTTTCATGTAAAACTCTCATCTCATCACATGTTCATTCATTTAGAAGTAAATTGAAGTTTGTAGTTTACTCTGAGAGTTCATCAACTTATCATCCATCTGAAGATACGGAGGGTTCCCGATAACCTAACGGACACTACTGTCGATGAAAATGTCACTAGGAAAATCATTCTAAGTTCAGTGCTTCATTGCATTCTGAAGGCAATTTACAGAACTAGATTTAGACGACTAAACAATGTCGGTGGCGAGTTCGTCTAAACAAAGTGACCGAGAGTAATACGCTGCGAAGCGATTTTGCTTTGTTCCTTGAAGAAACAAACGGCACATTTATCTTGACCATTGACAGCATCTAATTAATGTAGGTTATGACATCACGAATTTCACTCCTCAGCTATTGACTGACTTTCGACCGACGGCGAGTTAGGTCTCAAATAAAAATATTAGGACCCAAACTGGGAGAGAACAAGCTCTCCCTTGAGCCTGTGAGTAATCTTAAGAAAAGCAAAAAGCCAAAAGAAAAGGAAAGAGAATGAAGAACGAATCGCAGATCGTGTTGGAAATCGTAGCTGCTATTCTATGGATCATCGTTTTCTGTGTGATCAGCAAAGCGCCTAGATCTGGAGAACACAAGAGAACCCAAGTCATAAAATTAGTAAATTTTCGGAATGCAAAATAAAAACTGACTTATTGTCGTAAGTTTTTCTGCAATGTGGTAGTTCATAGGACAATAGAGGATTAAATAATATAAAGTTTTGTAACAAATTTAACTTGAGAGTTGACCTCCAGTACTTGGAAATCGAGCGAAGATTCTTACCAAATAATTGTTCTTGAGCTTAGACATTATTTATCGATCACACACATTAAAACCTGTCAAATGGCGACATGTGCATGATTATCATTCCAGTCCATTCTTATCCAAGACTTCTTCTTTCTTGGAAGCGATTATAAATCCCCGACAATAACCATCTTGGGATAGAAAAGCGAACAATAATTTCACAAACAAACATGCCTTTATAAACATATGCTGAGTCAAGTACAAGAGTCTATGGTCAAAAGACTACAAAAGACTGTTCTCCAAAAAAAAAACGGTCATATCCGACCTATGCTTCAAATCATCTCCTCTCTGCTCCAGGTCCTCCACTCGATGACCCTGAAAGTGGTTATACAATAGACAGTGAGACAATGTCTCAGCAAGTCTAAACTCTAAACTTCGGCTAGGAGGGAAAGACGCTAAGAAGCGTCCTAAGCACGCAATCACACAATCAAAGAGACTTACCTCGTCTCAATTCCATTCTGCAGGTCAGCATAGTTCATATCACAAATTAGAGTATCATTCAAGCTCAAATAATTGGAACACAATACTCAATTCATCATGCGTTCCTAGTTTTGATCTCGGCATATAGCACGGTCTACTCTCAGTTCGGCGGTCTTCTGGCATTGCTAGGCTTCATCTCACCCCATTGAGCACGGCACGTCACTTCGTCAACGGCTTTCTTGAAGGAGCATAGGATCCAGAATCTATTGCAACCGGCTTCCCTTTATCAAGTGGTATCCCAAATAGGGATAACGTCCAGCTCAACAGCCCGGGACGATTTCTCATAATCATCACACGATCACTCAAATATGGCTCAAGGCACTGTGCATTGCACTCAAATGCTTCAATTAAAATGGTGAACCTGGCATTTTTCTTCGTATTAGAAATACGCATGAAAATAGTCATGTGTGGGTACACGGTCAACTTGACCCAGAAAAATTGACATTCTTCCTTTTTAAAATCCCACTATTTTATATATTATGTAAAACCATTTTTGGTGTTAAAATCCGACACCCGGGATTTTCTGAGTAAATATTGGAAATTCACAATTTTTGGAATTAAATACCAAAAATCCAATCATCACTCAATTTGCATAATTTAACACTCAATTGCGGCTAACCACACCATTGCAATTAGCACGAAATTCCGGTCACCGCCATCCCGGCCTAATTTCGGAAAATAATTAATAATTAATTAATTTCAAAAATTAAATAATTAATTCAATTTAATTTCTAAAAATACTAACCTAGGCCAAAATTATTAAATTAAATACCAATACGGACCCGGAAAATTCCCGAACCCTTCTAGATAAATAATACAATTTAATTAGGCCTTAGCTAAACCATGCTAACCACCTAACATGCTCAATTAAATAATTAAATCACTAATTTAATCTAATTAACCACCTAATTCCTAATTAAATAAATCTAAACACCACTTAAGCATCAAAATCTACTAAGAAGAGTTTAGAGAATAAACTCACCGGTGTATCGCGAAAACCGGTTCATCGCGACGATGACGCGACGGCGGCCGAAATCTTAATTTTCGGTGATGTTAACGAACTCTCGGGCCGGGCCTAAAACGGGCCCAACAAATCTCAGCCCAACTGAGATTTGTTTTCAACTTGGGCTGGGCTTCACTTGATTCGCGGGCTGAATTCGCTGGGCTTTCGAGACTGGGCTTAACTGAAAACGGGCTTCAAATTACTGGGCTGATCTTGCTTTGAAGAAACTGTTGGGCCGAAGTATGGGCCAAATTGTGGGCTGCTTGCTCACGGGGTGGGCTTCAAGTGGGCATGCGGTTCGATGTACTCCCTGGGCTGCTGAAAACGTGGGCCAAAGAAATGCGTTGGGCTGCACTTCACGTGCAAGAGGAGCAGCAAAGTCCACGAGTTGAAGAAGCTGGAATTCACGGCTGGCTTCGTTGGGGTCTTCGACCGAGGGAGCTGCTGCGGATCGAGAAGCTGAACGAGTGATGCTGGCTTCGTGCGTCGCTGCAGACCTTCGCTGGAAGAGTGGACGGCTCGAAGAAATTGAGGCAGCAACGAAGATGGATGAAGGGCGGCTAGATTTCTTGCCGCGTGGAGAGGGCGTCGAACGTGAGGCAGCAAAGGAACAAGCGGAGTCAACAAACCGCTTTTGTTGGATGATGGTATTGACTCATTAAGTGGGGCTGTTCGGTGCGTGAGATGGGCAGAAGGAAATGAAAAAAGAAAAGTGTGGGTGAGAAGGAACGAAAATGAAAATGTTGGGAGCTGAAATGAAAGTGGAATCGCATGGTGGCAAAGAGTGAGAGTAGAGACGATGAAGCTGCTTTGGTTTTGCTTGCTGGAAAAAAAAAGAATAAAGGAAAGTAGAAATAGAAGAGATAAGAATGAGAGAGGTGTCGTGGAGATGGAGTCAGCAAGACTTGCTGAAGAAGCCGAAGGAAAGGAAGAAAATGTCAACAACGTTGGCCACTCCATTAATTACATGTCCCCTATTACTTTCTAACAAGATAATGCCACAATTAAATCCATTTGATAATAAATGTTGCACCCTCCCACCATAGCTCCGAATTTGACAACTTTGAGCTTTCAATTTCTTTGACAATTTCCCAAATCGACGTCCAATTTGAATGAAGACAAAGCTTAATGTAAGAGTCGACTTCCTGTATTGCAGTTGCTGATATGTAAAGTTGAGACAAGGTGAGCCAACGCCCAGAAGAAGAGGACAAAATGCAGGACATGAAGGGTAATTTGTTCTACATTTATAATTGAGATATGTGATGTTACGACATGGAGTTGATTTTGGATAGAGAAGGAACACAGGATTGTAATTTGTAGATATTTCGTTTAGTTAAGGTCTGATGAAGTTGTAAGTGCTCCATTCACTTTATAGAGGGAAGGCAACTTGGAATTATAGTTGGGAAGTGATATGCGGGAGTCGAGCGGAAGAACAAAGAGGAAGACACGATGGAGCAAGCTATACACATTCTTGTGCTTCCCTCCCCCCCAATGCCCATCCAGTTCCCATCAAAAGCCTTATAGGATGGCCTGGATTCTCATGGGTTGTTTTCTGAAGCAAGCCTCATCTGCATCAAATGAAACCTCACAAGTACCCAACCAATTACATATCCACGACCAAGTACAATGTGTTGACGTTCCTCCCCAGGTCGCTCTTCGAAGAGTTGCCAATCTTTATTTCCTGCTGGCAGTAGTATTGTCCCTCACCTCATTGGCTCCACCGAGTCTGATTATCCCTCTCGTTTTTGTGGTTGGGATCAGCATGCTCAAGGAGGGGGTAGAAGATTGGCACAGGTTCTTACAGGTATGAGGACATTGAATCTTTTTCTCCAGTCATCTTACTGTTCGTCGTATGTTTGTAGTTTGTTCTTTTTCTTATTCAAGTTTTTGGCTGTGTGACTTGAACCTTCTGCAGAATGGTCATAATGATCCTTCTAACCACTTGTTTAATAATTTGTATGATGCTCACTCTCATTCTAACCACTTCAGTTTTAGAATACTGCGAATTGGACTTTGTCTAGGTGGTTCTGTCCAAACTCATTTCAGTGCATTTAATCTTGTCTGTCAGGAGCCACAAATTGAAAAGTTCCTTGTAGTCTTGGACTAATGCTGTAGTAACTAACACTTTTCTTAGGATTCGGAAGTGAACTCTCGGTCGTAAAGACTCACATAGGGGATGGTCTATTTGTCAAAAAACCGTGGCAACAAGTCTCTGTCGGGGATGTTAAAGTACAGAAGGATCAGTATTTTCCGGTGACCCTTTTACTCTCTTCAATCTATGAGGACGGCGTTTGTTACGTCAAGACTATGAATCTTGATGGAGAAACCGATCTGAAAGCTGAGAGATGCGTAGAAGCCACTCTCGGTTTAAATGAGGATGACACCATGACTAAATTCGAAGCTACTATAAACTGTGAGGACCCAAATCCGAATTTGTATTCCTTCGTCGGAAACTTGGAATTTCAGAATGAATCGCATCCTTTGTGCCCTGCACAAGTGCTTCTGGGAGATTCCAAACTCCAGAACACAGAGTACATGTATGGAGTCGTCATTTTCACCTGACCTGACACAAAGACGGTAAGGAACTCCATGAAGTCGCCCTCTAAACGTAGTTTTCTCAATCCTTGTTTTGATTTCACTGGTGACCTTTATTGCTTCTGCATCGCTTGTCAGTTCCCAGATGATGAGTTGGTGGTATCTCCGTTTACAAGATGAAGATCTATTCTTTAGACCGTCATAACTGGTATTGTCGGCAATTATGCAATTCGTAAGGGCTCTGGTGCTGTATGGCTATATGATTCCTATTTCTCTGTGTCCATTGAAGTGGTAAAAGTACTTCAAGCTGTCCTCATTAACAAGAATATACAAATGTTCGACGAAGCAACATGCCAGTCTGTCCGAGCCCGCACTTCGAATCTGAATGAGGAGCTCGGTCAGGTATCAATCATCTTGTCAGATAAAACGGGGACTTTGACCTGTAAGCAGATGGAATCTAGGAAATGCTCCATTGCAGGAGTCTCGTATGGCAGTGACTTGAACAAAGTGGATCTAGCAGCTTCTTGTATGATGAACTCTGATATGGTTGCATGCAGGTCTAGTGTTGATGAATCTCATGCAATGAGCCCAAGCATCGAGATCTGTGGATTCTCCGTGGACGAGATTGGCACTCAGAGCACTCAGATGGGTTATATAGGTGCTCCAGAATATTTAGGGAGTCCAAACTCAAAAGACCTGAAAATTTCGGATGTTCACAGAGAATATTCCATTAAGCGCTTCAACTTCAGGGATGACAGGCTGATGGATGGGAGATGGACTTGCAATTCCAACGTGTATGACATAACAATGTTCTTCAGAGTGATGGCTCTGTGTCACACTGGCATACCGATCGAAGACGATCAAGCAGAAAAGTTGAAGTTTGAGGCAGAGTCGCCAGATGAAGTCACTTTCTTGATCACCTCTCAGGAATTCGGCTTTCAGTTCTGCAAGAGGACACAATCAGTAATGGTTCTCAAGGAGCTCGACCCAGACTTGGGAAGCGTTGTGGAAAGGTATTCTCTTGGCTTTCTTATTCCATTCTGGTGTTGTTTATTCGTTTGTTTCCTTGAACATATGTTTTAGTGGTTGAGGAACCTCCTCTCTTAGTAACATTCAGGGAGTATAAGCTTTTGAACCTGTTGGAGTTCAGTAGTTCTCGCAAGCAAACGCCTGTGATTGTGAGCACTGAAGACGGTCAAATCTTTCTTTTGTGCAAAGGAGCAGACAGGTATGCGCTGATTCCTAAAAGTATCAATCAGATCCAAATGTTATTTGTTTTTTGGGGGTGTCTCATAGGTCTATTTGATTTGCTTTCCCAGCATCAGTTTTTAGAGGCTCGCCGACAATGGGAGGTCATACCAGGAGGCAACAAGTTCACACCTTTCAAGTTACGCTGAAGACGGTTTTCGAACTCTGGCCTTTGCATATTGTACTGTCGAAAGGGCTGAGTATGAACACTGGAACTAGATTTTAATGAAAGCTATGACCACCGTGGGTCCTGAAAAGGATGAATTGCTGGAGAGTTCATCTGCAATGATCGAAAAGGACTTGATTCTGTTGAGGGTTGCTGCCATCGAGGACAAGTTACAAAAAAGGGTTAGTTAATTCTCGATGTCATTTAATTTTTCATTTTCTATATCTTAGGTTTTCCTTTAGGTCCTCTCATTTGATTTGAACGCAACTAGTAACATGAGAGGTAGATAAAGTGTCAGTCTCTGGCTTTCATGCATTGAAGAATTCACATTGCTGACAAAAACATTATCTGTTTCCTTTCAACTGCAGAGATAATACTTCCACTCTTACTCAACAAAAAGAAAGCAATACTCCGGTGTTATTGCAGAACTAAGTCAATAATCTGTTATTGTAATTTATACATCATCGCTGATCATCGAGATGTTTATCAAGCATTTGATATATATCTCCTGTACAAGTTTTTGGATAAAAAGGGACATAAACTTGTTTAACCTCTACAAAGTAGAGCTTCTCAATCTGGATTTGAAAGACAGTACATTTGCTTGACTTGCACAGGTTCCAGAATGCATAGATAAATTTGCTCAAGTGGGCTTGAAGATTTGGCTGCTTACTGGTGACAAGAAGGAGACTGCAATCAACATTGGGTGTGTCTCATCTTCTGAAACTCGCTAGCTATAACGGAAGTTGATCATTTTGTAGTATGGACCAATGGTTATGACCATCTTAATCTCTTAAAAAGCTAATCGGTTCATCTTTTTTCTCTTTGCTCTGCTAGATTCGCGTGCAGCTTGCTTCGACAAGATATGAGGCAGTTTCGTTTGAGTTCTGTCAAGGACTCAGGATGTGGCAACCACTCGGAGGTGATACTTGGAAGAGTTCTGACACATGATATTTAGTGTTGTTATAATGTTAATGTGATAGAAATGACAAATTTCATATGCTTGACAGTACTGTGCATAATGAAATTTACTAATCGTTCAAGAATTTGCAGTACAAACTATTTAAAAATAGTACGAGTCAGAGACTTGGTTCGGTCATATATCAATTGAATTCTTTTTCCTCCTTTGGATGATCAAATATATATGTCGAGATCAGAAAAGTGAAGGCAAAAAGCATCAAAAGCAGAAGGGCCAAACATAGGTTTATGAGCAAAGTAGTAAATGCAATCAAGTAATGACAGTTGCCTTGCAACAATTGTTTAATTTGTTCTAGAAGATGTTTTAAATGCCAGAGATCCTCCTCTTCTTGGAGGTTGGTGATGACATGCAGTGTATCATCTTTTCAGGCGGCGAAAAAAGCTTTGGTAAGCCAAATTGAAAGCTTTTCGCAAGAAATAAATGAAGAGCACAGCAAGCATATGCTCTTTGCTCTGGTGGTGGATGGGCAGGCCCTCGAGATTGCTTTAAGAAGCGATGTGAAGGATCTATTCTTACGGTTGGCTGTCGAGTGTGTTTCTGTCATATGCTGCCGCGTGCCAACAAAACAGAAAGCCCTCGAAAGATTTGAGTTTTACTTGTAAGTATTATCCGTTAGAAAATCAACTCATCTTGCCAAAATAAGTTTTTCTATTCACAACCATAGCACTAAGTAATGACACTAAGTAGGAACTTTCAGATTACCCGATTGGTGAAGAAGTTCACCGGCAAGACTACCCTGGCAATAGGAGACGGCGCAGATGATGTCGGCATGATTCAGGACGCCGACATTGGAGTTGGGATCAGTGGCATAGAGGGCATGCAGGTGAAGACTACTGTCAGTGTGTCACTTCATGTCGCCTTTTGACTAAGCAATCTTTTCTAAATTCTAATTCAACCCCCACTGAAAGCTGAACAATGACATGCTGTTTATTTATGTTGCAGGCTGCTATGGCTAGCGACTTCTCGTTGCCCCATTTTCGGTTCCTTGAGTGACTTCTGATCGTGCATGGACATTGGTGTTACAAGAGAATCTCCAAGATGGTACTAATATGTCCAAATTCTACTCTTAAGGACAAATGTCAGCGAACTTTTATCTCTGATGTGTTGCATTTTGGGTGACAAATCCTTTACTTCATGTACAAGAACATCGTGTTTGGCTTGACGCTATTCTACTACGAGTTCTACACTGTTCTCCGGCCAGGTACTATATGACAATTGGTACATGACGGCATTCAACGTCCTGTTGACATCATTGCCAGTCATACCCTTGGGAGTATTTGAGCAGGACGTTTCACCAGATGTGTCATCATGTAGATTCTAAAAAATCCACAAATCACTGTTTTAGTTCAAGTACTGTGACAAGTTGTATATTTATCTCAGTCCCAAAATTGCATCTGTCCTTTTCTCTTTCCTTTCTTGATCCATTAATTGTCGTCTCTGCAGTTTCCTGCCCTATATAAACAGGGCCAAAGAGGCATATGCTTCTCTTGGAAGCGAATAATTGGCTGGATACGTAATGGTGCTGTTGCTTCCTTGATCTTCCTCTCAACCATACACACACTCTCTTCAGTCGCCTTCTCAGGGAAGGGCAATGTCGCTGACATAGCACACCTAGGCACGATCACATACACGTGCATGATATGGACAATGCATTGCCAGATTGCCCTCATAATCAGTCACTTCACTTGGATCCAGCACCTGTACATCTGGGGAAGCATATTGCTGTGGTACATCTTCTTGCTTGCCTACGGCACCCTCCCTCCCTCCTAATCCAACACGGGATTTCATGTACTGACCGAGGCCATCAGAGGCACTCCTAGCTTTTGGATCATCACACTGTTTGTGGCCGTCGCGTCGCTGCTTCCATACTTCGTTTACATGGTCCTGTAAAGGACATTTTACCCATTGGACGACCACGTGATCCAAGAGATGAAGCACGGCAAGAAGGATGTCTTTGACAAGCAGATGTGGTTGAGAGAGCAGCAGAACTCGAAGAGGATGACGCAAGTCGGGTTCTCAGCCAGAGTCGACACGAAAATACATCATCTGAAGGAAGCTATACAGCAGAGGAAAGCATCAATCTACAGGTCATTCACCAACAGCCCCATCAACAGGACTCTGAAGTAGCCCACCGTTCCAATAGCCGTAGTTAACTGAGAATTCTCCAGAGAAACTGAGCTTGAGACTATACATACTCCTTGATTAGTTTCGTCAGTAACACACGAGAAAATACCGGTAAAGATTACACGTTTCTTGTATGTAGTTCTGATAAAAGTTTGGCTTTCCTTTTCATTAGTCTAGACTTTTAATTCAGCAGTGGCTACTGAGGCTCAAGGAATGAACAGCATTTTTATGCATTGGTATTAGTCCTACTCAGAGATGTCCAAGCCCTGTGGCCTTTTGGTCACTCTCTCTTGCGGGCAAATTAGTTCAAACTCAAGACACTGCTCATGAACTTGATCACATTCCTACCTAATCACATCACAGGACACAATGCATTGCGGGTCATATTATCTCCGATCGGGGTGAACCCACTTTGGGGCCTAGTAAAGCCCAGCATAACAGCTTGGGCTGGGCCTAAAGTTCTATTGAGACTGGCCCGTTCGAGCCCTGCTTACTCCCGATGAGCAATGAGATTGATTGATTGAGAGACCTCGTAGCCTGACGAACCCAACCCGTGCTTATAATGCACTAGGCCTATTTGGTAAAATTGAAAATTTATGTTGGGAAAATCTAAGTGTAAAATTTTAAGCATTGATAGGCGTTGAAATCATGCACAAAGAATGGTTAGATGATAATTGAAAATTCATAGATAGATATACTTAGTCTCTTACTAAGGATAGAAAATGACAGCATTGGTAGGTTTTCTCAATAAATTACTATTCTATCGAACTTATTAAGGTTTCATTTGTTACGCAATAAATGAACAATTTGAAAAAAAAAATTATAAAAAAAAATGATCACTTGTGCTTTGGTTAAATTAATTAGTTAATAAAAAATATTTTCATTATCGTCAACAATTAATATTCAGATATTTTCATAAATGTTGAAAATATTTTTTGTTCATTCTTTTTTGCAAGTAGTAAAAACAATCATTTTTAGGAAAATATTTTTTGAATCATTTATTTTCCATGAAACAAACTCACCATAAGTAACCCTAGATTACTTATTAGATTCCTATTTTATAACTCAATGGGTACTAGAAAATTGATACATTTTTTACCATGTTTGACAATCATAACCAGTTTTGACTTACACAATTTGATTAAGTAAAAAAAAATCACTTAATTTGCTAAGTAAGGTTGGGGTCAGTTTCCATAATTGGTAATAAGGTTATACTATTCGATACTCGATATTTAACTATTGCCAATGTGACATTATATTTTTATTTTAGGCAACACTATTTTCATTCCCTATATAATTAAATCCACCCTCATTTTTACTAAATGAGGACAATATTGTCCTCATTTTCAATTGCAATCAAAAGTGGTGCTCCAAATTAAATTTTTTTTCTTCTTTTTTTTTAGGTTTTCTATTTATGTATAGGATTTAATTATCATAATTAAAAATGTCACATGCTTGTTTTTGTTTATGGTTTTTTATCAAATTAGAACTAACTGCTATTTAGAAAATAAAAAATAGCCTCTTCTGCATCATTATTCTTAGGGTTAATACCTTGAAAAACCCCAAACTAGTACATTTGTGACAAATTTACCTCAAACTATTTTTTTTATCACCAAAAACCCCAAACTGGTATACCTTTGACAAATTTACCCCAGACTGGTATACTTGTGACAAATTTACCCTCTCGTTAGTTTTTATTAAATTTTATTGTCAAATTATTAAGTTAAATGACATGTGACAGTTGATTAATATACAAATTTGGGATTTTAAGCTCCGTTTGTCACGGTTTACAATTTTTGTGATTTTTTTTTTTGTATTAATCCAATTTAGCGAATGGTATATTTGTCATAAATTTATCAATTTGGAGTTTTTTGCGGTCGAATAAATTATTTTAGGGTAAACTTGTCATAAATGTATCAGTTTAGGGTTTTTTATGGTTAGTCAGGGTAAATTTGTCACAAGTGTACCGGTTTGAGATTTTTCATGGTCAAAAAAATAGTTTTGGTAAATTTGTCACAAGTGTACTAGTTTGGGGTTTTTCAGGGTATTAACCCTTATTCTTATTAGGGATGAGCAGTTATAGATTCCATCCAAATTCTGTATAGGTTCCACTTGGAATGTAGAACTTACCCGCTAAAATAGATTCTTTATTTTTTGAACTTAGAACCTATCATGCAAACCTTATAACCTAAAACTTACTTTATCACCGATTCCAAGGTCAATTCTAGGTTCTACCCAAGTTCGGCATGTATTATTGATTGAATGATTGCAGTATATCAACATCTTTAATAACACCACTTGTTGTTACAATTAACTAACCATAACTTATATTTAGACACACGAATAATATACAATATTAACAAAGTAAAAGCATTAGTCATAAAATAGAAACTTAGACTAGTGGTTCCAAATTATACACTCATCATTAGATGCCATGAAATATCGTAGAATCATGCAAAAAAATAAACTAAGAAAAACACAAAAACTTATTGGGTTAATATCTTAAAAAACCCCAAACTAGTACACTTATGACAAATTTACCTCAAACTATTTTTTTGACCATCAAAAATCCCAAAACTGATATACATTTGACAAATTTACCCCAAACTGGTACACTCGTGACAAATTTACCCTATGTTAGTTTTTGTTAAATTTTACTGTTAAATTATTAAGTTAAATGACACGTGACAGTTGACTTGTATACTAATTTGAGATTTTACGCTCCGTTTGTCACATTTTATAACTTTTTTGATTTTTTTGTGGTATTAATCTAATTTAGCATAGGGTATATTTGTTACAAATTTACCAGTTTTGAGTCTTTTACGGTCGAATAAATTAGTTTGGGGTAATTTTGTCATAAATGTACCAATTTAGGGTTTTTTATGGTCAAAAAAATAGTTTGGGGTAAATTTGGGGTTTTTCATGGTCAAAAAAATAGTTTTTTGTAAAATTTGTCACAAGTGTACTAGTTTGGAATTTTTCTGGGTATTAACTCAAACTTATTTCAAATTCCAAGTTCCACGTTCTACCTACTTATAACCTAAACCTACCCATCGAAATAGGTTCTCAATTTTTGAAATCTGGAACCTACTTGCATGCCTTGGAATTTGGAATGGGATAGGTTTCCACCGGTCCAATTCTTCGATTTCAAGTTCTACCTTGAAATCATGCTCACCCCTAGTTTTTATAACAACTTGACTATTTTTCATCCCACCTATCTCAAAAGCCTACTTTCTTCGTGAATTTTTTATTTTTTAATTTCATGAGTCTAAAATATATATTAAGTCTCCATATTTGCTATATTGAAGAATTTGTATTGTTGGCGAGATGCTTTGACATGGAGCATGTAAGATGTTATAAGAGTATTTAGAAAAGCACTAAAAACATTGACATGAATAAGTTAAGCACAATGAGTCATCTTTATATTGTTTGTAAACACTTCGGGAGTGATATTATTTTCTATCAATCTAAAATAATAAGTTTTCAACAATATTTTACGAAAAAATTCTTATTTTATTCAAAGCTTTGATATAATTAGATTCCATCTATTGAAGTTTAATGAATAGGAACATAACTATGATTTTTCTTGGAAAAACTTTAAAGAAGTTTTTTTTTTTTTTTTTTGTGTGGTTTCATCCGGTCATCCCGTAACATGAATATGTATATAAAAGATAACTAATAAAAAAGATTTGATGGCGATATGCACAAATATGTTTGTCTATAAATATGTGATTGCGTTAAAAAGTTATTCATGTTAAATTTTTTTCTAGATTTTACTGGATAGCTAATCTATGTATTTGCTCGACAATGTAGAAAATAACAAGGTTTCGTCGAAATTCTTTTGGACAAAACTAATTTTATGGAATAAAATATTAAAAAAAAATCACGCCTATAATATACATGGGATATCCACAATAAACAAGCATATAACGTGTAATATTCTTAGTTATAACAACTCGATCCTACGTAGGAATAGAAAAACTAACAAAAGAAAGAAAGTAAATAAATTGGGAGTTGCCACTTTAATTACAATTGAATAATTAAAGACAACTTTTTCTCTTTAATGAAAATGGGGTGAATCTAGCCACACAGGGGTGGAAAATAGCAGCACCCTCTTAAAATTCAGAAACTTAAATTTAAGTTTGGGAAAATTCTAAATAAGAGTTTGAAGTGCCATCATTTTCTCAAATAAAAGTTGAAATGAACTTTATTTCAAATAAGGACATGAAATAGTTATATCAGTCTTAAAAAGTATTTGAAGTGATTATGGTTGTTTTAAATAAGGATGTAATCTCACCGGCCAACAAAAAATTCCGACCGATCAAGGAGAAAGGTATCTTAGTTTATAATCTACGAGAGATTTAAGCAATCATTTGATTTTTATGTTGGTCTTTTTTATATATCATTTGTCTGTTGTTTGGAAATTTAAAAGCATTCCTGAAAGATTCCAAATCTGGAAATATTTTTATCTTTTGGTAGATAGTTGTACGAATTTTTGCATTATGTATTTTCATTATTTGATAAAAAAAAAGTATTACTTATTTTTATCAATAATTTATATTATTTAGATGATTTCGGAATACAATGATTTTCCCAAAAAGAAAATTATTTGCAAAATATTTGATATGTCAATTTTTTGCATACACGTAACGCGTGTACACATGTGTTACTATATACTAATCTAATAAAATAGTTTAGTAAAATCTTGCATTATCACTAAAAACTTTTGGCCGGCCAGCATAAATTTAAGATTTTAAAATTATAAAAAAAAAAAATCAAAACTTATTATTTCAGACACATTACATGCACGGCCGGCCTTCCACCGTTGCAGAGCGCCCGCGAAAAGTCAACGGACGACCATGTCCTCGTCCTCCCCCTCCTACCTGTCATCGAGGCCCTCCGCGGCTCACCGGAGGACCCAGCCCCCGAGAGCCGCCGCGGCCGCCACCGCCGCCCTCCACCGCGACGCCGCCATGGATCCCGCCCCGACCCCACTTCCCTTTCTCCGCTTCGTGGCCTTCGGGGTCATCGTTTTCCTCGGAATCCTCCAGTTCTTGCCGGCGACGCACGTTCGACACCCCGCCGACCCTCACAGAAATTGGATTCCCATCGAAAGCTTCATGAACGAATCTTCTTCTTTTTCCCCTGTAAAGCTCCTCTCTTTTTCTCTTTGAATATATGCATGCTAAATCATATTTGTTTTTCTACTTAGAATGGACATTGCGACGTTTTTCTTACTTGCTCTGTTTTGATGTCGAGTCATAAAGTGGTTTCGTTCAAACAGTGCCTGGAAAATTTATGACCTGTTTATGATTCTTCAGTGGCTGAATATGGTCTGTTGTTTTCTGGGATTTCTAGTGAATAGTTGGGTTGGATGCTTCCTTTTCCTCTTGTTAAACTTGAGTTTGATTGGTCATTGCATTTTTCCTTACAATTTGATTACTGTCTATGAAGTTCTCGTGCTAATGTTCTAAATGTCAAAGAAGGAGTTTTGGGTGGCCAAAACGACAAGTTAATGACTCCGGAGTTGCCAGTCATAAGTAATCCACAATGCTCTTCAGAACCCAGGATATATGATCACTGAATGTGCTAGACAGATAATGATATAGCATAATTTGTTAGCGGCGACAAGTAGAGTAACGATCACATTCATTATCCATGATAAAATTCGATAGTAATTGATGTTCAACATTGTATTTTTAGGAGAAATCGGAGTGTCGACACATGAATTTGGATGGCCGGTACTTTAGTCGTGCGTGCTCTAGTTTTTGGATAGCAGACTAATACAGGTGTATAGCATAGTTATTGCTTGAGATTACTCCTGTTTAAAGATGGTAGTGTCTGTTGTATCCTGTTTTATTCCGTTGTTCAAACAAATTAAAGAAATTTCTTGAAACTGCTTTTTTATAACACTGAAAAGTTTAAAAGCAGTTACTTCACCAATGCAGTATTTGCTTTCGTTTTCATCGGGTTTTTTATATATTTGAACCAGAGACAATGGCCTGATAAGCAGGGTGGATTTTTGCAGTGCTGATGATTGTTTTTTCAAAGTCTCATTCCATTTGAACTGTTCAAATAAGGCTAACTGATCAGCTTGTGTAGTTGGGCAAGTCTGGGGCTTCTGGTGGGCAAAACAGCGAAGTGGAAACATCAAACTCTGAAGAGGATGGAATGCTCCATGTTGTTTCTTGGATGGAGTGTCTGGACCTTCGTCTGCTTGCAGTCCTCACCAATTCAACCTTGACTAGCTCAAGGTATGCAGGGCTTAGTAGAAGTTGATGCTCTAGTAACCTGGCATCTTATAGGACATTCATGTATCCCATGAGCTGGCACCGGGGTCTTTTCTCTTTCAGTGCTTGCCTAAATCACTGAACATGCTACTTATACATGGCTCGACTAATTTACACCTCTCACACACTACCACGCTTTTAGTTGTTCGAATATATTTAGAACCGCTACTAGATCTCTGCTATCTGGTTTGAATTGTGCAATGCTGCTTTGTTACCCAATGTGACCAAAGGTCAATGACTTTCATGAAAATTCATTGACATGATTCATTGTAGCTACTCAGCAGATGGCTTCCATTTTGGGTTTTGGAATGAAACCAGATCACATCCATATAATTTGTGACATCTAATCCCACTCTTGGTCTCTTAATCCAAGGAAGATTCAAGATATAACAGACTGTCCATGGCAAGTACAATGCCAGAAAGCAATCATATAGCATCTCGTTCTTCCTTGTGATTTGTGACTTTGAATGCTGTTTTTGACCCTTAAAGCAAACAAAAAATTCTTTTTTTGGCTGATTTTTGTTGAGCTGCTGTTCATTGAACTTCATCACATGCTTCTAAATTCTAATGTTTTGGGAAACTAAATTGCTCAGCATTTTGAACACTTTCTCCTAGTTAAACATACTGCAGATTCTCTTTGCATAGGCAGTAAAGATCTTTGCAACTGCTAGTTGTTCACACCCCTATATGAATTCTTGATATTCATACATATTTTATTGGCTACAGAAATCCAGATTTGATACACTTTCATTTTTTTATTCCCGGTGGAAGTGAAGACAAGCGATCATTTTATAAGTTAAAGGTGTTGTTTCCAAATTCACAGCTAAAAATTCACGGGTAAGTCTTTCCTGGCAGTTCATTTTCACATTTCAGCTTTTGGTAGCCTATATGCTAATGTTTTTTCCGTGATTGTAGGCAGGAGAAAATCCAGGAGGTAATTAGGAATGCCATGTTCCCTTTGGAGCCAAATTATGAGGAATTAGCACCGTTTGCAATACCAATGATTTTTGAGTCATTAACAAAGTTCGTATATTTCTCATCAGACCTGGTAGTGAAGGTTGGCATGTTTAACCTCTGCTTGTTTCACTGGCTGCTACTTTTCCTCGCTTTTGACTGTAAAGTTTGGAGCTGTACACTCTATTGGTTTTACTGCATATATGGTGGACCTACTTTTGAATATATATTATGAGCTGCTGTGATTATTTAGTTGAGGTGTGTGCATAATTAGCGATTTTTCATTTCAGGGAAGAGCTGAAGATCTGATTTCTCTTGACTTGCAAAATCACGGTATTGCTGCAGCAGAGGACTGCTCGAAGAGATTAACTGACTATGTGAATCCAGAAGTCTTGGATGCCGTTCAGAGATCGGATGCAAGGCCCTGGGTATCTGGCACTCCGTACGAAAAGAATGCTTGCGTTCCCAATCTAAGTGTGCTCTCAATTGATGCAAGAAATTTGAGAAAAGACTTTCTTCGGGCAGTTTCATGGTGGACTACAGTACTAAATTGGAACAAAAGGTTTGCTTCACTTCTCTTTTTTATTGACATGCCTATGGTGTTTAATTTCTGATGATTTAATAATGTATTTTCTTTTTATGTCCTTCTCATGGTCACCTAATTTGAGCATCTTCATCCCTCTTGAAAATCCATAATCAGGAACTCTTTTGCTCCTTACCTAGTCTTCATTTGGGACAACTTCAATGCATTGCTTATTAATTAGTAGACTATTGGAGTTCCTACTTGACTTGTCACTGATGACCATGAATTGTGCACAAACGTTCTTCGAATGGATATTATATGTCATTGCTACTTCAAGAAAATACTGCTAAGTAGGAGTATTGATGGTCCTACGTTGGATCAGAGTTCAAAACATTTAAGCTTAGTGTCACACTTTATATTATGCGTACACGTATCGAGATTGGCTCAACCAAATTGATCAACTAAGAGCTCTGCCGTGCTTGATTAGAGCTTTGTTGCTTTCTCTATACATTAGCATATCTCCTTTTATCCAATCAAGTTACATTTTGCAGCAGCACTGTTTTATGTGTCCACGTGTTCTGATCTGTCGTGCATTTTGTTGATTTGCAGTGCTGGCGAGAACAACCCTGCCTTATTTTTAACACTCTACCACAATTATACGAAGCTTTCCTCTTCTTGGTTGTCAGTTGGCAATGAAGCGTTACCCGAAAGCATAGCAAATAAGATGCTCATCTCTTATGATGGTCCCAAGAAACTTTGCTCGGCACTCGGAGCTGGAGCCACTCTGCAGCCCGAAAGAGGTGATTTGTGGAAACGGTACCTTCCTCCGAAGTCATCTCAAATGCTAGGACAGTAGATTTTTCCCAAGGATATGTAGTTCAGGCCTATTGTCGAACAGTTGGGTTTCTGTGCATAATTTTTTTCAAGCACTACTTTTTTTTGGTCAAAATAAGCACTGTTGACGTGCCTCTGTCTATGCATAGTTTGGCTGATGTTATGTAATTAAAAACTTAAGAAGATAATGCTTGTTTTCCTTCCCAGGTGATTATACATGATTAAAAGGGTTGTGGTTCCTTCGAGTTTGCATTTTGTTGTCCTTTTATATTACTAACTAGAAGTCCCAGTAAAGGTACTCGGGTTTCTCTGAGTAATTAATCAGGCTAGCTGTAGCTTCGTCTCTCTTTCTAAGATGGCAAGGACAATGTCAAAGCTATTGGGATCGAAAAGCCTGATATGAATATCAGGGGACATGAGACAGAAACCAGACAGGGAATCGAATTTTCAAACTCTCTGTACTTAATTTGAGCAAGAAAACTTAATTTGTACATTGCACAATCAGTAAAAGTTCAAGCTTGTACAATGCCGTTTTCTCTGAAACACTATTGGCCAAAGATTTTGCTATTGAGAGACAAATGACTTCCAATTTTAAAGTTCAATGACTCTTGGACTAGCTTAGAGATTTATCTTAATTTTGTATAGCAATTAACCATGATAACGTTAAAGGCAATAATGAGA